>JAUESO010000609.1:16060000-17260000 GCA_030914385.1 Drosophila antonietae | reverse complement strand
ATCTGTAGCCAATTATGGTTTGGCTCTGATCCATTGAGCATGACGTCATGTGCTGCCGGCCATCGGCACCTAACAATATCCCTCACTATTCATGCAAACCAATCCTAGCTCACACACACGCCGAAGGATTTGCCGAATAGCCGATAATTTATTTCTGTAAACAATTTTCACTGGAATTGCGCACGGTCCGAGAAACACTTTCGTTCCTTCAACCAGTCCAACAGCTGACCAAAGTCCGTTCATCATCGTCCATGTGTTGGTAGGCGGAACGAATTGCTAAATAGGCTCCGTTAACAAGCAAA
This sequence comes from Drosophila antonietae, assembly GCA_030914385.1. NCBI lineage: Eukaryota > Metazoa > Arthropoda > Insecta > Diptera > Drosophilidae > Drosophila > Drosophila antonietae. Next base: position 17,259,698 of record JAUESO010000609.1, on the reverse strand, counting down.
TCTAAAGAGGCCTACGCTTCGGCCAGGTGACTGTTTTGGCATGAGCTAAGTTATGTTTATCGCTTATAAATACTATAAGACAAAAAAAAAACATAATAATATTAGGAAATAATACTAGGAAAATGCACATGATTTTTATAGGAGATATATAAAGACACAAATTTCTATTTTCTTTCTATTTTGATCGTTTTCTTATTTAGAGGTATATTATAATTAGTAAGACTCCTTTAAGATGAGAGCAATTTATTATAAACAAGAAATTAGTAGAAGCAGATCAGCCGGACGCTTTCAACTTTATAATACTCATTCAAAAGCAGTTGAAGTCAGATTGAAGACTGCATTTAGTTAACAATAATATTTTAGAGCTTTAGCTTCAAACAATTTCAAAATATAGGTTATTTTCAAAATCTCACGTTCTCAATAGACATAGATGTATGTATAACTGTAATTTAATTACTAAATTTCGATCAGTAAAAAAGTCTAGAAATGTAGGCTCAAAAACTATGGAATTTATATTTATTATCAATACAGGAGGGAAAGAGCTCTTCGATAATCTAAATTTGAATTTCTAGTTTAGCGGGTTACTATGCCTCCTATGCATGATTGGATTGATTGATATATTCACTATATTTTATACAAGTATTTTCGAAAGGCGCGAAAGTACATTCAATGACCATGATATAGTTTGCATTCACAGACGGTCTGGCAGGGAGGCAAATGAATAGACGTACTGACAGCAAGACGTAGCTTGCATAAAGCCAATATACCTATTCCGTGTAATGTGCTAGGCGCATCAACTATTGCAGTTTAACCACAGTTGATGTCTGTTAAATAAAAACCCCACAAATATTATGGCCTTCATATCTTTTAAGGATCAATATTGAATTGGATTGTTAGTGTCTGAGTCTTAGTAGAGATATTGTAAAATAAAATATAACAAATATATCGTAGATCTTTATAATTTACATTTCATTTATAGAGCTAAATGATATTTGAAAACATGGAAATGCCACAATTATTATACATACAAAACATATTTACCGAGAACAAGTGCCCCACATGTACTATTTATAAATCCATGTGAGTAAAATTAAACTGAAACAGAAAATGATTAGATTTACTCATTATGGAATTAGAGATTGGGGAACTAATTACGCCACCTCCATGAGAGAGCTATTGAAATTCGAATTCAATTGAAGTGCAAAAACCAAAACTAATTGCAACACATTCTGTGATGAATATGCAAAACTGACTAGAAATGAAGGGAGGGTGTGGACTAACAACCAAATACATACATATATACATATGTGTGTCGGAATAATACTGAAAGGTAGCAATGTCCCGTAGATACCCACTAACCCAATGCGGTTGCCAAAAACAAAAAAGAAACACCAAATCCACTCAGCATTAAAGAAAAAAATGTTTATAGTTCCACACACACAGTGTCCACACTTCACATGTAAATCGGAATCGGAATGGTAGGAATATATATGTATATATTATAGACACATATGCGTATGTATATTTGTGTTGGAGTGGGAGGGAGATGGAAAACTAGAATCGCCTACATGATGAACATTTTCGAAGATAGAAAAAACATCTGCCCCTGATGGCACTTTAGTTAACGAAAAATAACAATGGTTAAAAATATACATACATAGCCATTTATATATGCACATATACACATACATACATACATATATATTCGTATGCATGCAGCATGGAACAAAAAAAAATCTCTTTGTTGTTGTTGTTGTTGTTTTGGACTGCGCTGTGCTATCGATAATGTCCAGCATCCGTTATAGAGAAAAAGGAAGTCGAAATAAACGACAGCAGCGTGTGCCTGATGCCCTTTGCCTCAGCCTGTCTATGTGTGTGTGTCTGTGGGGGTTGCACACGCGTCCTACTTAGTCCGCCGTGACGTTGTCCTCATCTATTTGCACTGGACAGACAATCCCGTGGACTGGACAGCCGTTGGCGGCCTTCGTTTGGACAGTTTGCTACATTTGCCGCGCACAAACAATAAAAATTGTGTGGGTTACTCGATTGAGTTCGATTTCCTTGTATACTCTACACACACACTAACAACGACTTTTTCTCTTTTTCTCTTTTTTTTTTTTTTGCAGCCTTTACTCAGACACTACATTTACGCTAGGCCGGCGACGCAGATGTCGGCGAGTCAACAGAGAAATCGTAGATGCCTGGGATACCATTCATGCTGGATGTCTGCAAAAACAAGAAAGAATAACGAGCTGATAAGCCCCATACAAATTATAATAGATATTGGATCATATTTAAGCTTTGCACAAAGTTGCCTTAAAAACAATTTATACATGCTAATGGAACTATTATACAATTAATCTGTACATCCCTGAAGAATTCTTTACCTTTTTGTGAGTTTTTTTCTGCATATATCACATCCCCCCATGGCCAGACCTTGTACAACCAATCAAAATGTTTGCAGCTCAAGCCGAAAAGTCAAAAAACGCCTATTACACAATCAGAAGCGAACAATTTCACGCTTCGCACATAAAAAACGCGATTACGACCAATAAAAATATAGAGAGAGAAAAACAAAAACAAAAATAAATAAATATGTCTGAAAAAAAAACACACACACAAAAAATGTTTTCAAATGTGCAGAAAAACTGCAAATGCAGCAAATGGGGTGGGTAGAGGAAACATCCCCTACTCGGGGAGGGTTGCAACAGCTATAAAAACCTTTTCACAATACCGAATAAATCGATATTTTTTTTGCCAGTTTTGGCCTCTGTTCATTTTTCCTTTTTTTTGGCATGTGAATAAAAAACAGGTAGTTGTTTTTTGTATCTTTCAGTAACAGATACTTTTCCTTGGCGAATATGTGAATAGATCTGGTATCTGTAGACTTTGGTCTGGTCGGGCGATCGACTTATTGGTCTTTGTGCACGCAGAAGTGCAAATGTCAGCTGGAGTCCTGTAATGTGAGCAATTAGACATGCTCTGTCTAGGTATCATTATCAGGCTGGAGCGAACAACTTACAGGTGTCAAACGATACCGTCTTCAGCACTGTCACTACCGCTCACATATCAAGACATTAAACATTTGATGGGCGGATATGAGCATTGGGTTACTTTTGAGCTGAACTACATACATACATACGTGGCACGTTGCAATTGGAATGTGCAATGTGGAAAGTGCAACGTGCAACGTGCAACTGCCCACTTCCAATGGCAATCCAAGCAAATCGCAAGCCTTTCGCTCACTCACCGGCCAGGTGTCGCCTGCGAGTGCAACCGCATCCATCAGAGCTGTCGCCTGATTGTATTTGTTCTACGTGAAGTGCATCCATTATGCTGCACATATTTTGCCCACATTTATTCGATTGTCTGAGTCTAGACACAATTTCCAGCTGCTCCTTAATTCAATTGAATTGTGGCTAGATCTCAGCTTGCCACATTTGCAAATGTCATTGATTTTTGCCAAATCAGCGCAGCGCAACGAACTCATTTCGTTGTCGCCCTTCATGGCATTATTCTGAGCCATTTCGATGGTAGAATGAGGTGTTATTTTTCGTTATTTTAACCCTTTTTTCTGCTCAGCATTTTTATAGAAATCACCAGCCCCTTTAGTGGTGGCTGTCAAGGGAAACATCTGCTTTCATTGCTTTCATTCAGCTTGCCGTTGTTGCAAGTCGAGATTAATTAGTTACGACAATAGGTAAGGTAAAATAACTAACTTATTTGGCACTGACAAATTAGAAATGCTGTACATAATGTATAATGACTTTAATTATTATATTTGTATTAGTAGCCGAGTAGTCAGTGGAAATAATAATACAAAATTCTAGACAATTTTCTGGTTAACTCATATATTTTTCTCTTCTAACTAGGAAATTCAAATATTAAAAGATAATATTGCTATCACTTAAATTAATTAGAAACACTTGTATTTTTAAATTTAGAACATATTTTTCACTAATATATATTTTCAATTATAATAAATTTTTAATCTCAATATAGCCTACACTCTAAGGAAACAAAAAGTGTCTTTCCTTTGAGAATAAATATGAAATTTATTTGGCAAGGCTTATATATTTGAACGTATACTGGGGCGTGGTTGATCGGGCGAAACTATTGCTATCATAAATTAAAACACTATAATATAAAAAGAAAAGAAAATTTTATTTAATAATAAGATATTTTTTGCGTTTTGCGTAACTTCTTGACATATCAACAAAAACTATACATACATACATATATGTATGTATATTAATGTATAATGGAAATTGAAACAAACATTTTTGTTAGTTTAAAATTAAAATTTACGGAAGACACCTTCCGGACTCCTTTACAAAGAAAATGTGAAGTGAATGATTATTATCACTAAGCATACAACACATAGACTGGACAACTAGAAATAAAAAACTTCAGGCAGCCAAAACACAATACAATAAAGTCAGTGCAGCTGCTAGTATATTGTATGGTTATGCAGTTGCTAGAGCTCGAGTGCACCATATTTACCTTTTTAATTCTAATGTTACCAAGAAACTATAGGAAAACACACGACATTTTCGTATAATCTCAAAAAATTAAGTTAGATAGCTGAAATTTTGCGTATACCTAAGGAAGTCCTTAGTCAATAGTCTATCTACCAGACTTTCATAAAAAATGGTTGATGATTGGACCTCGCCTTCACCCCGACTCCTTGTTACCTATTAAAGAATTGTGTGTACTTAAGATATAGTTTTTTTACTAATATCTAATATAACACTAACGGTACATATTTGTACACTAAATTACAGTGTATGATGTGTATGATCTTTCAGTTTATACTAGCTCTATTAACATTATTTACTTGTAAACCGCAAACTTTCTTTTCCTACATGTTGACTATATAATATCTAATTTGTAGTAAGTAATCAGTATCAGCAATAAGGCTATTACTGATTCTGATACTCGTAGCAATTCCCACTTTTCCGCCATTTTGCTTCTTCATACTTCCAACCACCATCCATATATCGCATTTCCCCCTTTTTGTTATTCTCGCATTATAACACTTTTATATTTTTATTTTTAAAAATGTCAAACACACATACACATATATACACACATTTACGTAATTTCCACTTTCATCCCGCCATATCCACTTCTGACTCCACATAGAGCAAGGGTAGAAAAATCCAAAATTAACGGCGCCCAATAAAAACAACAAAATAATATGAGCTCGGCGAGTGCCCGAAAAGAGTTTGAATTATTTGTTTTTATTTTTAGGCAGCCCCTCGTATTGTTTAACAGCACGTAAGTAGATTTAATGGTGGGCCAATCAACGCTCCGGGATTACACGGCGCATCTATGGCAGCGTGGCACCGCAAGATCCCCGGCATTGAACTTGAAATGTGCCCGAAAACAACAACAGCAACAACAACACAAATGCAACAGATACAACAACAGCCGCTGAGTTTACCCTTTCAACACGTTGGGCAATCAAAGCAATCCGCTCTTCGAAAAACCCTTCCTTCGGCTGTCGCACGTCTTTATAAATAGCCCGTGCCGCCGAGGAACCCTTGCTTAGTCTTTTCTTTTTGTGATCACCTTCAGACCCTGCCCCTAACTTGTTGCATCATCATCGCATCCTCATCCCCATCGAGTTACCCTCATCATATCGAGTGCACTCACAAATTAACCACCAATAAAAAAGCACTTCATAAAAAAAAACTACTTCCGTTTTTTTTGTTGGTCCTTTGTTCACTGCCTGTTGCTTCCCCCTGTTTCCTTTTTTTTTTAATTATGTTGTAATCGAGGAGTCTCGTAAACACCCCTAATATGATTTTTAGCGCCACTTATCGCACACTTTTTTAGGGTGTTTTTTTTTTTTCCTATTACTTTTTTTTAGTGGATGGGGGTTAAAAAAATTGACATGGTAATTGGAGTGCATTATGTGATTAACTTTTGAAGTGGAGGGCATGGCATTATGGTAAGGGTGGCTGAGATGGGCGTGGTTAGCATTTTTTATGGAAATCAAATTGAAGCAAAAACTATTTCTTCTAAATTCCTTGGCATTAAATTCCTTCATTCATTCATTTAGAATTTTTTCATAATTGTATGAAATATGCAGAAGAGGGAGAGGCAGAGATGGCCGACCTGATCAGGTCGATGCAAATTAATATCTTCATCAGCATACATATACCATGAAATCAATAAGGAAGAGCTGTTGTCTTGTCTGTTCCGATGAGTTTGACAGCTATAAGAACTAGAGAATTTTATATCTCAATCTACTTTTAGATCTTACCGATTATGGATGACTTTTCTTTGAAATCGATTAATATCGATATCAAGATTTTTTCTTTTGGATTGTTTGTTGGATTGTTTAATGTTTGTAAATCAATAATATAAAGTATTATTTAATATACAATACTTAATACTTACTTTATACTACATTAATTATTGCCAACCAAACAAAAGGTTTACAAATGGTTTATAAAAAATAAAAAAATATTCTAGGCAAAAAAAATTAATATATTTAATGATTTTTTTAATTAATTTTTTTTATTTATGGTAAAACCTCCTAATAATTTATATGTTTAATAATTATATTAAATATATAATATCTTATATATTCAACATTTTATGAATTTAAAATTTAATTTTAATACCCATTTGCAGTTGAATTGTTTTTATTAAAATTTAATTTTCTTTGATTTTCGCAAGGACTCACGCTCTTATGTAGAATATTCAAATCATTGTTCGTTAGGCGTTGGCATGCGGCTGCTGCTGCATCATCTGCTGCAGCTTGGACAGCATAATGAACTCATCGCATAAAATGCTGATCGAATAGATCCTCAATCGGTCCTGCAACAAATTGCCGCCTATGCAGCGGCTAACAATGGAGTTTGAATAGTTGTTCAGGTCTGTGCACAAATTCAAATGTCATTCAAATAACGCTCGCCAGCACAATGACGATGCTAAATGGACGGGCACGCGGCTAGAGCTGGGAGGAGATCGAGCACGAGCACGAGCAGGAGTAGAAGCAGGAGTAGGAGAATAGGAACCACAGGACTTAAGCAGCAGCAGCATCAGCAACGCCTGCATCTAATTTCGGCGCAAATCTGTTCGTTCGTTGTTGTCATGAAAATACGATTTCAATGGGACAGCGCGCCAATATCCTGGCACAGGATACGAACGAATATTGTTATTATTTTCATGTTTCATCCGGTTTCATGTGCTCGCTGCCCGGTGCGTCGGCGTTGGCGTTCCCTTGCTTGACAGGCAGCAGGCAGAAGGCAGAAGGCAGCATGCAGCGGCTACAAAAACAAAAACAGAAAGGACGAAGGCAGCAACTGGCTGAAAATGAAACTCAAACTGGGCTCTGGGTGTAGCCATCGGTCTCGACTTCCTTTTGAGTGCAACCACAACACTAGCCAAGGGCAACTGCCCTCGCAGTTGGTCTTCGGCTACATCTTCGTCTCAATCGCCGTTGTATGCACCGATAAGCGTGACATTTTCATATTGTTGGCGATCTGAATTCGAGTTCCATTCATGCAACGCTCGCCGATTGAAATCTCCAAGCAGATCCTGGCTGAGCTGCAGCACGCCAATCACTCACTGACCGGATTAGCTGAAGTGAAGTTTTTTATCTTATTCAAGTCGTCGATTGTCCTGTGCTAATTGGACCGATCCTCACAAAGTCTCATCTATTCCAGCAAAATGCAAGCCGATGGCCATGAAATCGAAATCCGCTCTCGATGGGGCGAAATCTTCAGATATATCAATAATATCAAATTTTTATGAGCGTGCAATTGCCGTAAAATTCCAGCAGACATCGAAGAAAGTCTGTCATTTTGGGGAAGATGTATTTTATGCTAAATGACTACACAGTATTGGCTGGTATCAAATACGAACGAATGCCTTTTATGTTTTCTCATCTCATATAAGTTCAGATATAATATATTGAACAAATTTAACAACTTCAAATATTTGTTGCGAAAAGTGATCTTTAGATGTTATAGATATGAGATAATGTTCAAGACATGTCGTTTCACTAAATCGACTTTTGATACTTATGATCAATTTACATATGTATGTTTAATAACATCTTCATCGTTACCTTACAAGGTCTAGGTCTAGGTCTACGTCCGTTTAGCAGCAGTGATCTCATAAAAGAAACTAGAGAATTTAATTTTTAAATATATATGTATGCTTTTATATCATCTTGTTGTTTTTGTCGATAATTCATCATTGATTTTTATCAATAATAAATATCCATTATTATTGATAAAAATCAATGATGAATTATCGATCAATAATTGAATTTTTTTAAATCATAGGTTATATAAAACCAGATTCCATTTATCTTGAACATTCTGGCATGAATATAGAGATTTTGAATGAATATAACAAACTATGGATCCCTGTGGATACCTATATTTGTTATTATTATTAGTAAAAATAGTTTTCTTCGTTATGAAATTATGAAAAATAGAAGCGAATTTGCTTAGAAGAAAATACAAGTTTCAATTTGCTAACCCTACTACTAGGTCTCTCTTTGTATATCAATAGAATATTTCATTTTTGAAATAGGAAACACTTTGAAATATAAGGAATCATCTACTTTCAACTACACACTCTCACACATATGTCCTCTCACGTAGAGGGACAATTTTTAACACATTCTTTAGAACATGGGGCAAGAGATTTTCATGGCTGAAAAATTACTAAAAACTACCAGAAATTAGTGCATAACTTCATAACTCCAGTTTGGACAGATGTCAAATGGGATCGCAGGCGGCGAACCAGGATTTGACTTAACCCCGCGCTCATTTAAATGTCACTTCTGCAGAAACAAAAACAAATCCCCAAAGGAGCAGGCATAAGAAAATCATTTGTGAGGCAAGAAAATGTGAATGCATATTTGAACTTCCACCTAGGGGTTGCCATTGAGACCAGGGTCAGGGCTATAGATCTTGAGCGTGTGCTAAGGGCAGCAGCAGCAGCAGCCAAATGCCATCAAGGGTCGCGACATTGGCGCGCAAGATTTGTGTGTTTCCGGAGCGAGCGAGATTGGAGTGAGGTCGGGGTCTGGGTCTGGGTCCTTTAAATTCCTTGCCTGACTGCCAGCTCCTTGGCGAGCGTAATAGCATAAACATTTAATGGGAGCGTGCGCTGCGCACGCGCAACATTACCTCACCCCGAGTCTCGGCCTTAACCTCGGCTTCTATCCTCCCTCGTACTCGTACTCGTGGCGTCATTGTTTGATTTCCTTTAGGATTTGTGTATTACTTCTGCATCTTATGATTGAATACCTTCTTTATACTCGCGTCAATTTATTGTATTTTCACGATTTTTCATATTCATGATCATAATCTTGTGGCATTCTCTATGGAGCATGAACAGTTCGTGGGGTGTAGTATATAACAAATTTGCGGTTGATAGTTTATGAAAAATATGCAGCGTGATTGTTCATAATGCGTAAGAAACTTATGAAAGATATTGCGATACCAATCGCATATGTGGAATCGCTTTGTTTAATTTGTTTAGCTGATAGAAAAAGACAACTGAACGAACTTAATTGAATAAGAATTTAATATTTATTGGAAGAGTAGGGCAGTACTATTTTGGACTAATTCTTTAATTATATATTTCTTGATTTATCTCTATGCAAATATGGTATAAATATAATACTATATACAATAATACAATAATATAAATAAATAAAATTGAGAAACATTAAACAATTATATAAAAATGATATATTAAAATACAAAAAAAAATTAATAAATATAATTTATATTTAAGCAAATCTAATTAATAATATTTGTAATATTTACTAATAATTGATTTCGATAATCAATCATGAAAATTAAAAAAATTAAATAAATAAATAAAAATTAAATAAAATTCATATATGTAAGTATATAATGAAAATGTAATAAATATAAATTTTATTACTGAATATATAAAATAATATATTTTTTTTATTTGTTCTAATGTAACTATAATTAAGATATAATTTAGTTTATTCACTCAAGTTAAATTGTAATTTCGAATATTTTTTAATAATATCCTGAGATTTAGACTAGTTGCTTAATATAATCAAGCCAAAAAATAAATCACAAATACTTATTTACTCAATACACTATGTAACATGTAAAAATTCGAAAGTAAAGCTTCTGTTTTTACATGGAATCAACTGGTGCTGCTGCTGCCACACACATGTGGCACACTTAACACCTCCAATTCATAATGAATGAGTTAAGAGCATCAACAAACTAAACATTAACATATAGTTTCGACTACTGCGACTGCTTCGACTGCAGCCCCTTGTGACGCTTGAGGAATTACGTGTCAGGGATACGCCCGCATGGCCGGCAGGACATGTGTTAATCAAGTAGCTGCCTCAGCGGCGCATAACTCACTGCACTCAGCAGATGTATATATGTAAGTGTGTGTGTGTGTGTGTGTGTGTGTGTGAGTGAGTGAGCCAGCGAACGAGTAAACAGCTGCAGCAGCTCATGCCCAAGTCCACGACAAGGACTAAAAATAGTTGGAGGCAAGGTGCAGAGCGAAGCTGCGATCTGCTCGGGGGGATTTATGTGACAGAATTCTCGTGTTTACGCTTAATTTTCGTTTAATTTTTATGGGCGCCAAGACGAGACGGCTGGCGTTGCATTCAGGGAGTTGCGTTCAATGTCTGGCAAATTTGGCCATTTGTCTTCTCTTGACATCGATCGCTGTATTTACCGATCAAACAGAAAAACGTAACATGATCTAAAAAACCAATAACCATGGCCCAAAGAAAAGGTGACAAGCAATCCGAAAAAAGAAACAAACATTTCGAATAAAAAGCGCAATTGTTACAATATGACAATTGAATGCAATCCGGAAATGTCCTGTGCTGCATTGGACATAGATAGATCGCCCAAGTGGAAATCTGAGGAACTAAACTCAAATGGAAGGAAGAGAGAGAGAGAAGGAGAGTAAAGGTAGTTAGCTGAGTGAATTTATGTCAATGGCTATATTGAAAATCTCAACCCCTATTTCGAGTGAAAACTCAATAGATGCAGCATCAGCGGGGAGTTGAATGGAGTTTGAGTGAGAGTATGGATCTCTTGTGTCAGCAACATGGGTAAGTAAGTCTAAAGTTGACCTCTAAGACGACCTCAAGATGTGTCCGTTTGAAGCGCGCGCGCGCATGCTGCTCCTTTTGTGCATGCGACGGTCATTGTTTGACCTTTTCTGATTCTTCGTCTCCTTTTTCCCTTGGCACCCGCTAGCCTTTGTCTTATGCTTCAGTTGTGATCCTGGCTTGTTGTCAATGCCAAAGGGCATTGCAATAAATGTGATAAAGATTGCTTATTGTGTTTTTCTATTTATTTTATTTTTCTTCTGCAATTGCTCAAAGTCTGCGCCATAAATTGCCCGTAGCCGGCTGGATGATCGGTTGACCGTTGCCCGTTGGCCAAAGGTCGTCCCCTTGATGTCGCACAGCGTTGAAAAATGCCTTCAATGATACCTTAATTGTGGCAGCTGAAATTTTAGATTTCTATTGAACTATCGCAGAAATTGTGGGAGTTTAGCGCGTGTTTCCAAGAGGGGATTTTTTTTTTTTTTTTTTTTTTTTTTTTTTTTGCTGTTGTTTTTTGATATCCTACATATGTAAACTGTATGTATTAATGATTAAAAGTATTTTCGTAAACATTTTAAGAAATAAATGGTGACTGATTAGATTAAAATATTCAAATAAGTTATCTCTGCCGCTGGTTTTAAATTTTAAATTTCTAGAATTCTAACTAAACTCAAAGTTTTCACATATTCATTAATATCTCAAATTTAACTTAAATGCTAACTTTTTTGAACAATTTATTTAGCATAAAATACACAATGATTAAAAGCCTGCCTAAATATTTAAAAAGCATTTATAAATAATATAATATTAAAAGTTTAGAGTAATAGCACTAACCATACAACACATAGACTGGACAACTGGTACAAATTAATGTTCACACTTATTTTTTGGCTTTAGAACCCCTTTAGCTTCGTATTTGCTCGGGTTTTTACTTTTAGGGTCGGGAGAGAAAAATTGCTGATGGCAAAATCATTCCGCTTCGAGCGCTCGACGGTGATGGTCGATTTTCCAAAAATGCCTGACATGTGCCGCTCTTTCCCTTGCTCTCTTTCTCTTTCTGCCCCATGCTTTTTACTCTCTGCTCTCTTCTCACAAAAATATATGTATACTGGCACAAACAGCAAGCAGCTCACAAAAATTGAAATTTCTTCTCGACTCGCGAGTCGCGATCCCATTGGTTCCCTTCTGAGCGAAGAGTATACCGAATTCTCAAACTGCTTTGCCATGCTCATGCAAAATGTTTGCGTTTTTATGATTATTTGTGAAAAGGGTATGAAAGTGTTGATGTGCATAACGAATATTATTTCCCGATGACCATACACACACACATTTACACTTCCTCGCTATATGTGTAAGCATTTATGTGCTTGTGTGCGATTGATATTCTTGCTGCTTGTAGCACTATTAAAACCCCTAGCAGTTGATATTCGTTCGGTTGGGTAGCGATGTGAGCTTGCATACACACACACATTTACACTTCCTTGCTATATGTATAGGCATTTATGTGCTTGTGTGCAATATTCTTGCTGCCGCCTGTAGAGCACTTTTAAAACCCCCAGCAGCAGTTGATGTTCGTTCGGTTGGGTAGCTGCTTTGAGCTAGCATTCGCCGAGTATCACTTGTATAGGCATTTCAATGAATGATCTGCCTGGGGCATTTGCAAGTTTCGTGCATGGGTCTCGAATATTGGGCGTGTGCCGCCTACCTCAACTGAAATTAATAAAACATAATACATGTATATTTTTGTTGTATGTGTTTTTGTGTTGTATGGTTAGTGGTAATAGTAAAGAGTTCACAAATATCAAAATTTTATATCATATGGCGGTTCATTTCATTAAATTCGGTCACACTACTCGTATTAATAATTCCATCATTCTTACTATCGATATTCTAAATTGTCACACAGTCCGATATTATCTCAGTCCGATAAATTTATATTTCATCTCTAAGCAGACACTCAGCTGTTTTGCAGACAAAAATGCAAGACTACGTTTACATATTTAGTTTTTAATAACACGAAAAATGAGCCAATATAGTAACGTTAAGTACACAACATCTCCAACGCCATCCGTGGTGTCTGGATATTCGAGCGCATCCCGGCTGCATTCGCCTCTGCCCCCGCCAGTTGGATACCGCAAAGATTGTCTCTCGGCAACATCAAAAAGCTACAAATACCTGCGGCGTTTACTCAAATTCAATCAAATGGACTTCGAATTTGCATTTTGGCAGATGATCTATCTGTTTATAGCGCCTCAAAAAGTGTACAGAAACTTCAACTACAGGAAACAAACCAAATCTCAATTTGCCCGCGATGACCCTGCATTTCTGGTGCTATTGGTTATTTGTCTCTGTGGTAAATGGCTCGAAAAAATATATATATATATAAATATAATGATATTCCTATTTTGATTTCAGTAACTTCCTTGGGCTTTGCATATGTACTTGGCCTGTCCATTTGGCAAAGTATTTCCTTTATATTCTATGTGGTTTTCATTGATTGCATATTTGTTGGCATCATAATTGCGTCATTCTTCTGGTTGATTACAAATCGCTTCCTGCGCACCAATAATCTGGAGCCTGACATTGAATGGGGATACGCGTTCGATGTCCACTTAAATGCCTTCTTTCCACCCCTAATGCTGTTGCACTTCATTCAGTTGTTCTTCTACAATTGGCTGATAAGTCAGACATGGTTTATATCGCGATTCCTGGGTAACTCATTCTGGCTAATGGGCATGAGCTACTACGTTTACATCACTTTCCTGGGCTACAACTGTGAGTAGAAATAAATTATTTAAAAAATATAAGATAAACTAAATTATACTCATACTCTCTTCTCTCTTTCAGGTATTCCACACTTAAAGAATACCCGCCTCATACTCATCGCTCTGCCCATTATCTTTCTCCTGTATCTTGTAGTCACAATCATTGGCTGGAATGCAACAATTTCGTTTGTAAACTTCTACAAATATCGCGTATATTAATCTATTTAACAACGTGGATTGTAAATTATTGCTTTTTAACTGCTAGGAGCTCCCCTACAATAATTACTAACTATTAATAACTACTGTAGCATAATCCATGTTAATATCTATTCATAAAAGTTCAACTTTCCATCATAAAAATGTCAATTGTTTGTCTCATTTTTTGATTGCTTTACGTTCTATTGAATTAGAAGTTAGAATAACAAATGCTGTGCTTTGGATAATCTATGCCAGGTGCTTCGGCTTGACAAAGGTTCGTTTCCTTCTATTGCGTTTGCGCTGCAGCTCCAAGGTGTGCAATTCGGTGTGCACCTCAGCGAAGATTTCCTTTTGCTCCTCCTCTGGTATGGTAGCGCGATATTGCTTCATCAAGTCGTATTTTTCCCAAGGCTTCTGTACTTTTTCAGCTGACTTGCGATGCTTGTCCTTTATATATTGTTCAATATTGGCTACGCCAAGCAAATTTTGTCTTTCCCATCGCTCTAGCCAGGGTCGTGGACGCAGAACAACTTTAATATCGTTGACTGGCACTGAAACTCCTTCCTCTAAAGTTTCCGCTTCCATATTTTCATCAAATGTACTAAACTCAGGCAATGCATCGCGTAAATAGAACAGACTATCGTCGAGACGTTTCTCTAACCGCAACACCTCAACTTTCTGTATGGTCGGATCATACAGCTCGTAGACCACCTCTATGCCCTGGTGATCGATAACGTTACGAAGAATAAAACGGGCCCGGAGTCCACAGCGTTCACGATGTATGCAAATACCCACGAAGCGACTAGTCTTGCCAGCCGCATGGGGATCGGAACTCGTAACAGCCAGAATGGATCCCACATAAAACTCAGGTAACTCAATTTGGCGGCGACGGTCCAGCATGTCCAAACGCTCGAGTTTTTCACGAACTGTATTGCGCCATTCCACTTTGGGATCTGGCAGGAACTCGGGATAGACAAAGCGATAGTGGGCAGGGACAATAGGTTTGCGGACTGACGGACCCGCCACTGTTTGCTGTTGCGGCACTGCGGTCGGTGCAGCTTGTTGGGTCGGCTTAGTGGAAAATGTGACTGAAATTGTAACATGCCATTATATTTACTTAGCGAAAATATCATAGATACTCACCAATTCGTTTGAAGACACATTGCTGGGCCACACTTTTAGTTAGAACTCTAACGTTAATATTCATTTTAACATAAGAAAATGTTTAGATAATCACGGCTAGAGGTGGATACAGAATTGAGCCATGCACTATTTTTTAATATCGATAAATGAAATAATTCGTGACTTTAAATAAGAACGATTATGAGATGGACATCAATTACGATTAACCAACCACCTGTTGTTATTGTTATCGGATCAGTTCAAAAATAATCGCTAAACAGTGTCTGTTTTTTATTAAAATTGATTGCAAACTCCCTGGCCTTTTTATTAATATTAGATTTGTACAAAAAACTTGTTTAAATAAAATTAAATAAATAAAAATAAGACAAACACTATAAATAAAAAACATTTTTGCAAAACTGTTATAAACTTGTATGCATATTCCTAAGTTTGCATTAAAAATTCGTTGTAAATATGTAAAGAAACAGATCTTATTAATCAAACTTGTTTCAGTTATTTTTGGTGATCTTAATAAATTGTACATTTACTATACTTTATACATAAATAAAATATATTATATGAGATTAAAATACGTCATTGCCTAATTAGTTCAAATAATGAATTCCAGACTAATGTGAAAGAAATGTAATAAATAATAAAACACAGTTGGAATAATACTAGTGCACAACAGTTGGTCATTCCTCACACTTAACAGTAGTGGCGGGCGGAGGTAAGTGAATACGCGCTATTCGAACTATCGCTCGCTTCATGGTTGGCACAACCAAGTCCTTCGAACCATTCTGAACACTACAGCTATGAATTCTGCGCATGTGTCTTTTCAGGGCCTGCCTTTGGGTAAATGCGTATCCACAACATTGGCATTTATACGGCCGTTCTCCTGTGTGTACTCGACGATGCACTATCAAAGCACAGCCACGTGCGAAGCTCTTACCGCAAGTCTCGCAGAAATATTTATTGACTTTGCCATTAAGTCTACATTATGAAATAATTAAATTGTAATTAATTTTCAGGCATTTTAAAATAACACTTACTCATTGATTTTAATTTTTTTGGGTTGCGTCTTTCTATGTGGCGTACAATTTTTGGGCAGTACTTTGTTGCAATATTTATATCTTTTCGGCGCTTGGTCTACAACTTTCCGTTTTATATCCGAGCAATTTCGCTTGAGTTTTTTCGCGGCACTTCGTTTCGTCGCCACATCTTCTATTTCACATTTTATATCCAGTTCTTCATAGGCGACTGGAGCTAATCCATTTCGTAGCCCGTGTTCCAATGTATTTCTACTCGTTTCATTTCGTTTTCCCCTTTGCTTATTTGTTTCTTTTTCTTCCTTTCTTTCCTTATTCCCATTTTTTTCATTTTTTCCGCCCAGCCTGGCTTTGGTTATTTGTTTCTTAACACGCCTAGTGTCAGGCTTCCTGACAGGATTTTTCGATTTTTCGTGCACCCGAGATAGGTGTGCGGTTAGCTGAGAGCGTAGCCTAAAACCTTTTAAGCAATGTTCACAGCGAAATTTCAGATCGGGATGATGACGAATATGTGGCTTCAGAACGTGGTTCTGTATGAAGGTTCTCGGGCATTGGGGACACTGAAACGGACGTTCCCCAGTATGGGTGCGAGTGTGAACCTTTAGATCGTGGCTTCGGATGAAACCTTTACCACAAATCTCACAGAAATGTGATTTTTCGCCAGTGTGGCGCCTGGTTAGCAGATAAGAAACTGAGGGTTAGCTTTGTCTACAAATAGTAAGCGGCCGATCACTCACATCTCGTGCAGGTTTAAATGGTAATTTCGGGCAAAACTCTTCTCGCAGAATTTGCACTTGAAGGGCTTTTCGCTTTCGCTTCCGTTTTCGTATTCATTTTCGTTGTTTTCGTTTCCCTCTTCCTCTTTTTCTTTGTTATCGTTTTTGTTGGTAATGGCTTCATCCTCATTGCGTGGCTCCACCTTAACGCAGTTCAAATTGACCACTTGACAGTCTTTATTGTAGATGGCCTGCACGCATGGCAATGCAGTATTGTCTTCTTCAAAGCTTTTAATGTTTTGCAGTTGTAGCAGTCGTTGCAGCTTCCGTTCTGTCTCTTCAAATGTATGTTTGAATTTGTAAGCATTCTGTGCCGCAAGCACACAGGACAAACAGATGTGCTGCGGCAGAAAATCATCCTGCTTTACTTCACAAAATTCATTTAATACTTCACACAGACTTGGTTGCTCTGTTGATTGTTGTTGCCGGTCGGTAAATATGTCAACCAATGTAACGGAACCGTCCATGCAGACACGGCAGAGTTGGTCCATTTTTTTTAATTCGATGTAATATCATGCAAGTTTTAGATTAACTACAATACAAAACAAAAAAAAAGTCTTATCGCAGAAAAATTGTGTATACATTCACGTAAATACAAAACATTCATCACATTTCGATCAAAAAATTCGGATTCCGATTTCGATAGTCAGCACTTGCAGCCATGTTAACAGCTGATTGGGCCTTCACGGATTCACTTATAATACGACCAGCTATGGCAAGTTCAACAGTTTTGTGAGTGATGTTGTAATTAAAGCACTCTCCGGTAATAATACTTAATTGGCAAATTATTTCAGAGAGCTCAAGGCCAAACCTGGAAATTCAATAAGGCGCACTTCATCAAACCACACACAAAAAGGTTACAACAACAACATTAACTGATAAATATGATACACAAGTTACCTATCTATGTTAGCGGTGAAATCGTTCGCGGATTTGGTCGTGGCTCTAAGGAGCTAGGTATTCCAACAGGTATGGGTCCCGCTAAATTTCATAAGCTACTCTCATAATAATTCACAATACGTACGATTTATATTGATTGATTGATAGCAAACTTCTCACTGGATGTGGTGAAGGCTCTACCCGAAACCCTGCACACGGGAGTTTACTATGGATGGGCAAAAGTAAATGACAGCGAAGTGTACAAAATGGTACTAAGTGTGGGATGGAATCCTTTCTACGACAACAAAGAAAAGAGTCTGGAAACGCATATAATGCATGATTTCGGCTGTGATTTATATGGGCGAACTCTAAAAATCTGCATTGTTGGTTACCTAAGACCAGAACAAAACTTCAATTCTCTAGATGATCTAATCAATGTTATAAAATCGGATATTGAAACAGCGAAAACATTACTCGACACGACAGAAAATCGTAAACTACAGCACGCTCCATTCTTCTCAGAAAAATATTAAAACTCTCTTCATTAATTTCTATCATCAAGCTGATTATATTTTATCATTCAGGTACTTAAGTAATTCATAGTTCCAAGATTCACGTAAGTGATAAACAGTAGAACGTACTTAAAGTAAATTTTGATTTTGAATTAAATACAATTATTTCCATGACGAAACTTAATTGATCGATTCGATCAGGCACGTCGGAAAACTTAAGTGGAGGTACTTGACTACTAAATGCCCTATGATAGATAATTTTTAAATATATCATTAGCCCATCAAAACACTTAAAATTTTTTCTGATCCACTAATATAAATAAAACACTATAATTATTTGTAAATTTGTGTTAAAATTGTAGTTTAACAAAGAAAAGTGCAATATATAAATTTTTCTAACACAAGTTTAAAATGAAACTTTCCGTTATTACTGACATGCATGTCATATGGGACCAATTGGAAATATCGATATTGTAAATGTAACGGCTATCGATAGTGTCATCGATCTTAGGCTTATGTCAATGATCGCGGTAAGTTTTTTACGATTCTGTCGCGAAGATTTATGTATATAAAACCAGTGCATAAATCAGCAGGTAAATCAGAATAAAGCCTTGCATTAGCTAAGCTGGTTAACAATCATTCATTCCACACTGTAATTAGCAGATCAACAACATGTTAAGCCGCAACAACGTGTCGACGCCGCAGCAGCAAAAACAGCAGCATGTGCGCATTGAGGGTCATGATCAACAGGTGGTAACCGAATCGCCTACGTCGTCGTCGACAACGCTGTCTATTGCTGAAAGTAAAGAGTTAACCGGTTTGACGCATGAATGTGGAGTGTTTGGTGCAATCGCCTGTGGCGACTGGCCCACCCAGATAGATATTGCTCACGTGATATGCTTGGGCCTGGTGGCGTTGCAGCATCGTGGACAGGAGTCGGCTGGCATAGCAACGAGCGAGGGCAAATGCTCCAAGAACTTCAATGTTCACAAGGGCATGGGCATGATCAGTACCCTGTTTAACGACGACTCAATGAAGAAGTTGCGAGGCAACCTAGGCATTGGCCATACACGCTACTCCACTGCCGGTGCATCGGAGGTGGTCAACTGCCAGCCATTTGTCGTGCACACAGCACATGGCGCCATGGCGCTAGCCCACAACGGCGAGCTGGTCAACAATGAATCTCTGCGTCGCGAAGTACTGGGCCGGGGTGTCGGCTTGTCCACGCACAGTGACAGTGAGTTGATAGCGCAATCCCTTTGCTGCGCACCGGAGGGCGTGTCTGAGCATGACGGACCCAACTGGCCGGCTCGCATCAGGCACTTTATGATGTTTGCCCCCTTGTCCTACTCGCTAGTTATTATGCTGAAGGACAAGATCTATGCCGTTCGAGACACCTATGGCAATAGGCCACTATGCATTGGTAAAATTATGCCCATCAACTCTGGCCATGCGAGCAACAGCACTGAGACTCCGGCAGATGGTTGGGTAGTTTCAAGCGAGAGCTGCGGCTTCTTGTCTATTGGCGCACGCTATGTGCGCGAGGTTGAGCCCGGCGAGATTGTTGAGCTGACGCGTAAAGGCTATCGCACAGTGGACATTGTGGAGCGTCCAGATTTTAAGCGTATGGCTTTTTGCATCTTTGAGTACGTCTATTTTGCTCGAGGCGACAGCATCTTCGAGGGTCAAATGGTGTACTCGGTGCGCTTGGAGTGCGGGCGTCAGCTGTGGCGCGAGGCGCCTGTTGAAGCGGATATCGTGAGCTCAGTGCCAGAGTCGGGCACTGCGGCAGCTCACGGTTATGCACGGGAGTCCAATTTAGAGTTTGCGGAGGTTCTATGCCGAAATCGCTATGTGGGTCGCACGTTCATTCAACCCTCGACTCGTCTACGGCAGCTGGGCGTTGCTAAGAAATTTGGAGCACTGTCTGAGAATGTAGCCGGCAAGCGAGTGGTGCTCATAGACGACTCAATTGTACGTGGCAATACGATTGGCCCCATTATTAAGTTGCTGCGTGACGCCGGGGCCCTGGAGGTGCACATTCGCATAGCCAGCCCCCCGCTGCAGTATCCCTGCTACATGGGCATCAACATACCCACGCGCGAAGAGCTTATCGCCAATAAGTTGAACGCCAAGCAACTGGCCCGTCACGTGGGCGCCGACAGTCTGGCGTACCTGAGTGTAGCCGGCTTGGTCCAAACAGTTCAGCGCAAGCATGTGGCGTCTGGCAAGCCAACAGGTCATTGCACTGCCTGCTTAACAGGCGAATACCCTGGCGGATTGCCTGACGAGCTAAGCTGGTGAATGTTTTCCCAGCCTCAACAAAAACTAAAACTAAAAAACATTGCAGTATAAAGCCTACGAGCGCTCAATATTACTGTCACAAATTATGTAGTTGCACTTTTGCATTTAACGCCACACATGTGTGGCATGTCTTCATATCAATTAACTTCATTTTCTACCAAATAATTCTTAAGTTCAAATTATACACCTTATACTAATTTAGATATATACATATATGCAGAGACTTTTCAATGAGGAGCACCCATTCCCTACAAATATGACAATTATTGTACAAACGAAATAGCCATCAATATCGCCACCGAATGGCCAAATATTATACATTTTTACCAATTATTGTTTAGCTTCATAAATTATGAATGCCGATAATAAAAGACATTTAGCACAAGCATCTCGACTGCAATTTAATAATACAATCCAAGGTGCTCAGCAATTTCCACGCATCGGTTCAAATCTAGATCAGCAAAGATTTAAGACAGACATAATGTCTGTTGCAGGTGATAATAATGAAAATTTGTATATGTAACAAGCAGTAGAACTGACCTTGAAAAGATTCAAAAGATTTCCAGCTGCTACAATATATATTTTTTTAATAAAATAAATAAATAAAAAATAACGTAGGTATATTTTAATGCCTTTTTTTATTTATTTTTTTTTTTTTTAATTTATATTATACATTTTCATATATAACCCTAAGCATCCAAAACTAAAAAGAATATATATATATATATATTTAAATCCATTTATAACCGTTAGTATACTTCTAAATTATTCGATATTTTTCTGATAGCAAGAAAACAGTGCTGAGCAACGTCTGGTGATTGAATTGATAACGATACAATTTAGTAATTGCAGCCCTGCAAAAATTGTCGTCTCATCCCCCTTTTACTATGACGGAAAACACAAATTACTGACGTTTTCATTAATTTATAACTTAAAAACGTGTCGGTCTCTGCACAATTCGTGCCCAATACATTTTCAAAGAGGTTTCACAGCGAACCGCACACAAATGGATTTCCTACAGTCTTCAGCCGGTACGCTTATTTCGTTGCTCTCGTTGCTGCTGCTGCTGAGCACCTGCTCTGGGCTGTACGAGGACCAGATTAAAAAATTCGACTGGCAAGTAGTGACAAAAATAATGAACATTGACCATTTGCTAAGTTTTCGCCTCTTAACAGGAGAAGCGTGCATATTGGCAGCCTTAAGCATGTTTACGTGGATCTTAACCACTTTCAGCCGCGGGTGCTATTAAGTACGCATGAACAAGTGATTGGATCATTATGTCCAAAGACCGGTGAAATTATCTGGCGACAGGTTCTTGAACAAAAGCCACGAGGTGATATAAAGCTGCTACAGGTAAGCGGATTCGCTGACGATAGCAGTGACACGGCGGCTGCCCCCATGGGATCGCATTTGGGATTCGACATGTTGACAGTGCAGGGTCATGCGCCAGCTCTGGTGCGAGGTTGGAATACGAACATTGGCACAATCGAATGGGAATGGTCCATAATGCCGTTGAATACGGAAAGGGCTCAGGACTCGGTTTGGTTCTACAGCAATTCTGTGCTGCATCATGTGGTGCCTGCATGGCGCAGTCATATTGAGGTCACTTCATACTTTGCCACGTCCGGGCACACAACAGGCACAACAAGCAAGATAATGGCTGCTTGGATAAGTCCAGAGAGTTGTTTGCTCAGTGGATCGTTTTATGTTTGCTTGGATGGCCAGCAGCTCATCAGCTTGGATCTAGTGGCCAAGAGCACGCAGGTGATTGCGACATCTCTAGGGGCCCAACCCAACAGCAAAATCCAAAGTTTACCAGTAAGTTGAAATTAAATAATGGCTACATCATTACTTAAAACAATATAATTGCAGGGCTTAAATGGCGCGTTGATTGTCGATAAAAAACTCGTCAGTGTTAACAAGGATCAGGCTGTGTGTCCAGACCTTAAAAGCGATAGCTATTTGGTCGGCAGCTTCAATAGCCGCAAAGTTATTGTCTACGCCGATTTGATAAATAACGTAAGAATTAACCACTAAAACATAATGAAGATGA
Organism: Drosophila antonietae; assembly: GCA_030914385.1. Lineage (NCBI taxonomy): Eukaryota > Metazoa > Arthropoda > Insecta > Diptera > Drosophilidae > Drosophila > Drosophila antonietae. Next base: position 17,236,936 of record JAUESO010000609.1, on the reverse strand, counting down.
TTTTAATCAATTATGTTCTTTCAGAACCTTAATATTAATGCCGTTTACTTGGACGACTGCAGTCCTGTGCCTGAGCTGCATCAAAGTGTAGTCTTTGCCGAGCACTACGGAACTCCCAGTCTTCGCTCCTTTGACTGTAAATCGAAGCGCAATAGCGATGGCAAGAATTGTCTGTTTATTTTTGCCACCAGCGCAGAATCCATTGTTGCTGTACAGCAGAGTCGAGTACGTTGGGCACGTGAAGAATCCTTGGCAAATGTTATTGATACACAATTCTTAGACCTGCCCTTGGCAGATACAGAGGGCACATTGGAAAATGAGATGAGGGGCAAAGCAGGTAAGCCTTAACTTTATCGCTAGCATTAAACAAAATTCGATTCATATATTTTATTATTGCTTGCCAAAGTGGAATCAAACAGTTTAAAGAGTAAGTTGCTCATAAATTAACAATTTAACATATTAATAACACACACATTCAAATATCTGTAGTCTTAGGAATAGTTTAAATATATAAACAATTGCTAATTTTGTTTTCTTGATACCTTAGGTGACATCGTCACGGCTTTCCTGCGTCGCATTACCACGCAAGCGCTGCAAATCAAGAGCCTATTCTTGCATGTCATCGGGCTGGGTCCCCCACCAACGGCCACGCAACGTGCTGGACTTGTGCGCGATTCTTTTGGACTCCACAAGATGCTGGTTTTGTTGACAAGGACAGGCAAAATCTTTGGCATTGACAACATTGCCGGTAAAATTCATTGGAAACTCTATTTGCCGAATGTGGAGGGCTTCGAGAATGCCGAACAGATGCGTCTGATTGTGCAGCGAAGCTCCAAACACTTCCCACTGCAGCCGCTGTGCGCTATTGTAGCTAAATCAATTGTGAGTTTAGATGGGCATTGTACTCTTTTTCAAGAAACAGATTAACCATAACTTCTTTTTTTAGAGTAATGGCAATGGCGTACTATTTCGGTTCAATCCCATCACAGGACAGGCTGCCGAGGGCGAACTACTCCAACTGAACTATAAAATCAAACAGTTGGCTCTGCTACCCGAAACAGAGGAAGATTTTGTTAGAGGCATTCTGATCTTGGATGGCGCCAACCAAGTTCATGTGGAGCCTAAGCATGCGACTCCATTGGTAAATACAAATTAGAATATAACTTGAATATGAGTTAACCCGCATGTCTCTTAATCATTGCAGGCGCATGGTATGTATTTGTACACGGCTGATGCAAAGACCGCTGAGCTCGAAGGCTTCTATGTGAAATATGCGGGCGGCGTAAGTAAAAAACTGCATAACTGGGGTATTAGGTACTAATCCTCTGCTTTTTTTTTCTAGGAGTTATCAACTTTGCCCATTTGGAATGTTCGTCTGGGCGGTCATAATTCAGAGCAACAAATCATTAGCGTTGCTAGCAAAAATCCTATTGAGCACGTTCACTCCCAGGGCCGTGTGCTGGGTGATCGCTCAGTACTGTATAAGTACATTAATCCTAACCTAGTTGCCTTCGTTACGCAGGCTCCAGATGCCACTCACAAATGTAATTTACCTCAATCGAAAAAGAACTATGTTCTAATTCATTTTCTTTTAATGCAGCTGTGCTCAATATGTATTTAATTGATGTTGTGTCCGGATCGGTCATCTTCTCGATGACGCATCGCAAGGTGCGCGCTCCGCTGCACATTGTGCACTCCGAGAACTGGCTAGCCTACTCTTATTTCAACGATAAAGTGCGACGCACTGAAATCAGTAAGAGATTTTAATGCGAAATGATTCGTACATGCTTATTGAATGTGTTGCTTTTTACAACAGCTACAATTGAACTATATGAGGGTAGTGCGCAGGCCAACAACAGCGTTTGGAGTTCCTTGCAGGCACCGTCCATGCCGCTCGTGGAGCGTCAGTCTTATATCATACCCACAATAGTGGAGGCAATGCGGGAGACAATCACCGAACGCGGCATTACCAACAAGCATGTCCTAAGTAAGACTAAATCTTTATATAATTATTATCCTTACCAACAGATTTAATTTAATTGCACTTTTCTACCCATTGTATAGTTGGTACTGCTAGTGGTGGCATTGTAGAAATGCCATGGCATTTGCTGGATCCACGTCGTCCAATATCATCTACAACACAGGGACGTGAAGAAGGTGCCATTCCTTATATACCGGAGCTGCCTTTGCCAACTGAGAATTACATAAATTATAATCAAACAGTTGCACGTTTGCGTAATATCTATACCGCTCCCAGCGGCTTGGAGAGTACCTGTCTAGTCGTAGCCACGGGCTTAGATATATTTGTTACGCGTGTTGCGCCCTCAAAAACGTTTGATTTGCTTAAAGAGGATTTCGACTACATATTAATTTCAATAGTACTGGTCGTTCTAACTTCCGGCTCTTTGATTGTTAAGCACTTAGCGTCTCGTAAGCTGCTCAAACAGGCGTGGAAATAGAAGTGGCCCTATTACGAATATGTAATTGCTTTATATAAATTGTACTACGACCAAAAATAATAACAAGAAGAAAAGTGGAGTAGACGGCGGAGAATGAATTGTAGTAGCTGCATTTTACCTAATAATGCAATTGATAACAATTTTTTTCTCTAAGCTTAGGCAATTATTTATAATTAAATATATATAGCGTACAAACAAGTAATTAGCTGTTGAAAAAAGTTCTCATTGCATTTTTTTTGTTTCGTTTTGTGTTTACTTTCCATAGATCAAAATATCAGCATTGAAATTGTGTTTTCAAATTAGTCAATAAAAAACATTTGTAAGGACAATGGTAAATTAATGAGTTTTATTTGTATCATAAAGATCAAGTAATTACAAGAACATGCAAAAGATAATCAACTGCAATGATAATTGCATTGAATTAAAAACGGCTTTGTTATTCTTAGATATTAATTTATGCATTTATAATTAAAAAGATATTTCAATTTATTTTTAAAATGCACTTTGAATGTCATAATAAATGATGTAATTTCAGCTTAATAAGATTTGAGTTCATTGCCAATTAGCTATGCAATCAAATATAGTTAATTTTAAATTTGGCGCATTATAAATCCGTTTGGTGCTGCCAACTTGCTTTTGTGCCACTTCTCAACACACATGCCGCAAAACATCTGATTATTGTCTTCCTCTTTCTTCCTCACAGTGCGCTAAGACAAAAATAATGTCACTGCGTGTTTTAAGCTTAAATTTATTTAAAAATAACCGAAATTTCATTCAAAATGCTGTTAGAAATAGTGGGACGCCTAATGTCCAAGCTGTAAGTAATCCATCCCATTTAATTAGCTACAGAATCAATTTATGTGGAATCAATAACTCATTGGTTTGCATAACATTTCAGCTAGCGGTGGCGCCGTACGCTACACAGGTGACTGTTCAGGCCGCACCGGCTGCTGTTCAAAAGCAAAAGGTGAGCAAAGCCATGAAAGCCTATCTTGAACGGGCTAATGAACACGATCAGTTCATGAAAACCCAAGACATAGAGTTTCAAATTGGCAAACGACATTTGGCAAATATGATGGGCGCCGACGCAGAAACTTTTACGCAAGAAGACATTGATGTGAGTATATTGAATGACAAAAAGATGAGTTGCATTTAAGAACCAAATATAATTTTCAGGAAGCCATCGCGTATCTTTTTCCCTCTGGTCTGTTTGACAAGCGTGCTCGTCCCGCCATGCGATCGCCTGAAGATGTGTTCCCAGCACGCAAGGCAGCCGAGTTCGATGAGACGGGTCGCCCCTTCCACAGCATGTTCTACACGGGCAAGCCGAACTTCTTTCAATTGCTGCACGTATGTTTTATGTTGTGTATCATAAAATTGGTTAATATGTGGTAAAACTTTTTGATAGGACATTGTTGAGGAAACGAACAAGCTATATGACCTGGAAGAGCGCATGCTGAGGCGTGGAAACAAGCCAGATGAAAACCAAAAGATGTATGTTAACCTCAATTTATACTTGCATAATACCTGTAGCTTACATTACATATATACCTTAGCGAAACAGCTGGCTTTCAGCTGCTGCCGAAGGATCAACTGGAGCGTGTACTTGTGGAAAAGATTGCCGATCTTGAATATCAAAATTTTACCAATGCCATGGATCGGTTAATTGCCTCACCATATTCGTATAAAAGCAAAGCATTTATTGAGCGCTATTTGAAGCCCTTGATTGATCAATCAAAGCAACTGGAGGTGCCCAAGCCAAAGATTGATGAGCAGGGTCGCCAGTACATAACGACATATGAGTGCCTGCGCAAAACGGCGCGTGCCGATGTCACTGTACGTCTGCCCGGTACAGGAAAAATAACCATCAATGGTCAGGATATCTCGTACTTCAGCTCGGAGGAGTGCAGGGAACAGGTGAGTTTAATTTTTTATTCTTCTGGAAATCATTAAGACCCGTTTAAAATGCCTTAACGCCAAATTATGCATTTTATCACGGCCATTCGAAACAGATTCTGTTTTAATATATGTAGTCCCATTTCGTAATAGTTTATGGATGTCAGATCTGTAATAATAGCTTAAGTACAACTTCGCAGAATCTCAGAAATAGTTTGTCCATATACCATTTTCACATATATAAACCAAACTAGTGTTCGATATATATTTAAAACAATAGATGTACGAAATGGTTTATTATCAATATTATAAAACATATAACTTTCATATTTATTTATTATTTAAACGCTCTTCTTACGACAACGCCAAACAACAAAGACACAGCCTAAATCCAGGCACAGACAAATTCAAACCTGCCAGCTTCTCACCTCTAAGACCTATCAACTAGTTTTTATTTATGTATATATCTGTATATATATATATATATATATATATATATATATATAATATATATGTATATATTGTATTGTAGGTTAAATACATATATAGTATAGTATAGTATAGAGCTAAATAGCATTATTAGGTAGAGCGTTACACGCTGCAATGTTTAATATGCTAACTACAATATAATATCAACAATTTTCGGGCTCTTGGGTGCACACTCAATGGTCTGCACACTCAAGAAGTGTCTAAGGGCTAAGAATTCCATGATTCGGATGATTATAAAAGATAATAATAATAATAATAATGATAGAGATAATTGTAAATGGCATCGTGCAGGAGTTATTTACGTAGTTGATGTTTCTGTTGGTTGGAGATTACAATCAGCAGCTTGTCGATCACTTTGCTGGCCTGCTGCTGCTGCGATATGAGCGCCTGCTTCAATTCCTGAATCTCCTGGGTGAGAAACTCAATGCGATCTGCATTGTCGTCGATTTTACTTGTCAGCGTCGTTAGTTGTGTGGATTCTGGATCAGGATCGGGCAACACATATGCTGTGTTGCCGCAGCCGTTGTTATTGTACTTGTTCTTGTACGATAGATAATTTTCGGCCTGGTTTTTCGACGAGATTGTGTGACCAAAGTGTTTGCGCATTTTTCCCACCTCGTAGGCCTTCATAAGTATGTCGCGTGGCAATCGCTTTTCGCTGGGATTCAAAGGCTTTACGCAGAGAACCACGCGATAGGCCTGAGGCGAGACGAGTGCCGTGTAGTGGAGCAGATTTCGCAACCATGTGGGCAAATAGCCATTAAACAATGCTGACTCAATGTAGCTAATAAGCTTCGTTTGTCTCACTAGTTTCGAGAGTCCGGCTGTTTTCTTCAGGCCCTGTATGTCGTGCACCGCAATGCCCACCAGCAAATTCATCAGAATGATCGTCACGAACAACAGGAAGAGCACAAACGTTATCTGAGCGCTGACCTCCAGTAGAAAAGGCGGATCCTTGCCATCCGGATCGTTGATTAATAGCGACAGATCTTGTTCCCCAATCATCATCACCAGCACTGTGATAAAGCCCATAAATGGGTTGGCGAATGACGACGACGATGGAAAGATAACGCAAAAACTAATTGTGAATCCAATCAGCATACACGAATAGGCCATGAACAGCTTGGCGAACTCGCCCTGCACCCGCGTATACATGGCCACGTAGACATCGAATACGGGCAACTGGCCAATCATCAGCATCAAATTGGTCCATCCGAGCAGCACGGCAAACGCGCCAATGTGATTCTGGAACGTATACGTCTGCTTCGTGTAGATGTACGAGATGACAAAGACGCTAGTGATGACAAACCACTCCATAATGTTCTCCACTTGCGTCACATAGTGTCGAAACGAAGAGTAGCCCGTAATCCCGTAGAGCTTTCGAAATATCTCAACTATAGTTATAGCCACTAGCACCCACCACTGCATTTCCATGACAAACGGATTATTGCGCAGCATATCGCCGAGTATGGACTGTTTCTGGCAGAGCTCCTGGGCCTGTATTGTGGTGTTGTCGTCCTTGCTGCCGTTGTAACAGTTGTGCGCCAGTGCAGTCAGCACGTAGAGCGTCAGGAAGAGCACAAAGCTGAAGCAGAAGATCAGGCGGCCGATGTAGTACTTTCGTATCTTGCCCCACTTGATGTACAAAAAGGAGGAGCATAGCGGATGCTCCAGTATCTCCTTTTGTCCCTCGTCCACGAAAGTGTTCAAATAGCTAATCTCGCGTGGATGGCAATGCTGCAACAGCTGGCGAAAGTCCAGCTCCAGTTCCACCTCTCGATTCACGGGATCCTGTTCGGGCACAGCAAAGAAAAGATTAGCAGTCGAGATATATTTCATTGTGAATCACTCACCTGGGAATGATGCAGTGTAATAGCTGCATCCAACTTCTGACGGATCATTGCCACCGATGCTGGTGTCTTTCGTGTAATGACGTTTAAAGCAGATGTACCCTTCTTAGATTTCGTTGTGACATCGGCGCCATGGTAAATGAGCATCTCGACGCACTGGACGAGTCCGTCAAGGGCGGCCAAGTGCAGAGCGGTGAAGCCATAGATATCCTTATGGTTGACATTGGCGCCCCACTGAATGAGCGTCTCCATGATATCGTAGGCATTCTCGGACTTACCGACGGCCGCATGCAGCGGTGTCCGATGATCAAAGTCCTCAGCGTTGGCATCCGCATTGCCATTGCGCAGCAGCGACTCCACGCACTCCAAGCTAGAAGTTCGCGCTGCTAGATGGAGTGGGGTGAAGCCGCGATGATTCTTTAGCTTGGCATCAGCCCCTTTAGAGAGCAAAAGATCGACACATTCCACATTGCCCTCATCGGCTGCCAGATGCAGTGCGGTCGACTCCTTTTCGCGAATGCAGATGCGGACATTGGCGTCGGCATTGGGTGCATTCAACAGCGCCTCCAAGCACTGCAGGTGGCCCAGATCTGCGGCCAGGTGTATGGCATTGGTGCCATTGGGCTTCAGCGAATTAACGTCAGCTCCCTCGCCAATAAAGAGCTGCAAGCACTCGAGCGCATTCGAACGAACGGCGCAGTGGAGCAGACTCTCCTCGCAGTTGGGCTTGTTGGTGTCTTTGGTGATGAGGGCTCCACTGTTGATAAGGAACTTGGCTGCCTCAGCGGCATTGCCAAATGCCGCGCAGTGCAGTGGAGTGTAGCACTTGGGCTGCAAATTGACATTGATGCCCTTGGCCACTAGAAGGTTCAGCGTAGCCAGACATCCGCTGAATGCGCTCAAATGCAATGCGGAAATTCCGTTCTGGTCGCAAAAATGCAGATCGGCTCCAGCTTTTAGCAGGCCCTCGAGAAGATCCCAGCGCTTGAGAAAAGCCGCCCACAAATAGCACAGATTCTTCTCGAGCTTGGAAGCTGTTTCGAAATGAGCGGCCAGACTCTCGGCCACCACATTGCCCTGCTCGATGTCCTCAAACAGACGCACTCGGCCGGCGGCACTCTTCATCTGGTCGATGAGACTAATCCTCAGCGTATCATTGCAGATCTGCACGCTCAGCTCGCTAGTTGGCTCCTCAAAGCTATCGTACATGCTCGGCGCACTCTCCGCCGGCGGCGATGGTCCACACTCCATGTATTCAAATTCACCAGTTGTCGGATACTGAGCTTCGATCATGGCGTCAGTGTTATTGCGCCATCGCACCATTAGATTGGGTGGAATCGATTTGAAACTATTTCAAGTACAATAAGAACAGATTGTCATTAGCTTTAGCTTCTGTTTGGTATTTGTCATCTAAACGCATTTTAATGTAGCTTGTAAATTAATTATTCACAGACTAAATTATTGAATCATATAGAGAGTATTTAAAGAACAGCTAAGAGTGAATGAAACATATCTAAATCAATGATTACGCAAGTGAAAAAAAATCTTATATCAATAAGCTCTCTTTATCCAGTTTATTTTTATACAATAAAACCAAAAAATATATAATTTGAGGGAATATAGAAAGAACCTTGACTGTAAATATATTTTCTTTATATTTGATAAATATTGCTATATGATATAGTTAATTTAGCAGATTGACGAGTATCCTAAGAATATGTAAATGTAATTTATGATCTCCAAGAAATCTCCTTATGTCATACTTCCGATAGAAAGAGAAAAAATCGTAATGAAAAATTTAATTTTGACTTTCAAAGTTTCACAGAATTCAATTATATTTTAACAATTTATTTAGCCGTTTCCTTCTGAAGGCACAGTCATCTTTGAATAGGCCTTATCATATTTGTGCATCACTCTTTATAGTGACCGAAATTATATATATATATATATATTTAATATTTGGTGTGCATATTAAACAGAGAAATTCAAACTCCAGTTAAGTACAGGCACAGTAACTTTTGAAGTTTAAATATTTTCTTTAACTTATTAAATAATTAGTTGATTTCTTTTCGCAAGCGTATTGAAGTTTCGTTAACATGCTCAAGTTTCTGTAATTTGTTTGTTTTTATTTGTTTGCACATTTTTCACATTTATTGCTATTTTATTATTGTTTCGAATGACACTGAAAGTGCGACCGCGCTGCTGCACGTTTGCTGACTTTGAGGCATGCATATAATGGAGAAGCAGTTTATCAGCATAATATGTTAAGTTATGCAAAAGCGCGGAGTTAGGCATATATATTTGTACATGAATATATTTTTCTGTATTTATAAATAATTTATGCACTATGTTAAATCTTTTCCACGTCTGCCAGGAACTACACAGCACAGCTGCGGCAATTGCCGCCGGTTCAGACTGTTGCGATTTATCGCAATTCCAATTGCACTTGCTGTTGATAATTTCTAATGCAGTTTTGCATAATTTCAGGTAGCAATCACATTGAATCCACGGACGTATATTTTCTAAACTCGTCATTGTTCTGCACTTAGCTGCTTATATGTGATTGTGTGTGTTTGTGTGTGTGGGTGGGTGGGTGTGTGGGTCTATTCATATGTCTGATGTACGTACACCGTTTGCAGCCATATCCACGGATGATGCCAATTCGCTAATGAACTATTTTCAATTTCTAATTTCATTTCCAAAATGCGATTGCGCGGTTACACACACATAGGAGAGCCCGACCTGTCCACTGACTGGGTGACCCATCTACAGACCGATCCGATAGACAGGCAGACAATAAGACAGTCAGAGACGGGCCAAGTGCCTAACAATGGTTGCCTTTTGTGGTGCTTTTATAATCTGTGTCTAACGGGCGGAAAAATGCAAAAATGTTGTGTGAAAACGCGATTTTTTCACTTCCGTTTCGCTTGTTGTTGTTGTTTTTGCTGCTGATGTTGTTGTTTTTATTTTATTATAACTGACGAACTACGAACTGCGAACGCGTTTTTGTCGAATATGTTTTTTCTCTTTTAGCAAACGACTAAAACGCGACCGCCTGCATTGTTGTTTCGATTCCGACTGATGGAAAGCGTTAAGCGCCGCTCAGTGCCAGCCAGTCTGATCGAGCTTAAAATGCCAAATACTCACACACACACACACACACACATACACATTGGTGAGAGAGTTAAGAGCTGTGAGAGCGATTGCCAAAAAAAAACAAAAAAAAATCAAAACTAGCTTCCACAAAAGAGCGAGAGACGAGCGGGACTGGGAGTTGGAATGAGTTGGAGTGAAGAGACAAGTGTGGAATGTTACAGAGTCTGCGATAGCGGATGGAACTTGAATGACTTATAGAATAGACTAAAAGAAAACCCATTTGCGTATCTAATTAAACAATACGCGACGAAACAATTTATTTGTATGATTCGTATAATGAGGGTTTATAATATTACAATATAATATAGATTATTATGCAAACTTCATATATTTTTAAAATTTGATACGGCCAACTTCAAATGCCACCTTTGTCAATTGATGCTAATTTCATTTATTTTACCTGCCATTTGCCAGCGATGCGCGATCACAATTCAAATGTGATTTTTTTCCATGAGTTCACAAGCATGGGAATAATGTAGCTGGATCTAGAGAACTATTCGTTGTCATCGGTTGCATGGTTTAATTCTTCTCGAATCTGCATCAGCTAACTCGTATTTTTATGGTCACCTGTCAGTTCACACCTCGCCGCCAACTGATTTATCTGCTGGCCCCACCCAAAAACTGATCCTAAGTTAAGTTTTGTTTTTTTTTCTCCGTCTCCTGCGCTCTCACTTTTGATTATTGGCTTTTATTATTTTGTATTTTTGACGGGCGTTTATCTTCGTTATGCACACGTTTTGTGTAAAAATAACAACTGAATGGGCTAAATGCTGGCCTTTGGGCACAACTGGCACTTACCGGTTATTCGCATTATTTTCATTGAGCGGCTGCTCCACTTCGGTCTTGGTAACGACGCTGATGGAACGTGTCATACGACGCGGCTTCGTGCTGCCCTCCTTGTAGCCCAGATTCTCCATGACGACCACGAAAGCGACGAGCAGACCTTGCTGGCTTTTCGTTTCACTTGCAGTTGAAGTTGTTGCTGTTGTTGTTGCAGTTGCAGTTGCAGCTGCACTTGTCGTTGTTGTTGTTGTTGTTGCTGTTGTTGTTGTTGTTTTCGATTAAAACGCGCAAATATGCGCACAAATTCAAAAACGCAATCGTCTGGCTGCACTTGCGTACGTTGCAAATAAACCAACCAAAAACTTTCCAATATCAGCAGCTGAAATTTATAGACCAGTTTCTTGGTATCTGACACTGGCTGATATTGAGTTTTGATTAAACGCAACTCTTGTTTGGGTTCGATTCAGCTCTCGGCTGCAAGCAATAACAGTAGAATGTTTATGTTATTCGAGTCTTTACTGAGAGTTATATGCCCCTTGCTTTCAGTGTGTTCCAATCCGAAATTGGATCACTATTAATTCGCGTTTACTTTCGTTGCCAGCAAAAACGCATAATCTGCACAAATTCTAATCAAATATTAACTCTGGCGTCACTTTTTGCTCTGCTCTGACTTTCTCTGCGATCGTTTTCCTTTTGGACCCAATACAGGTTGCTGCGCACCCCGAATGCGACAATCTGGGCTGGGACTTATCTAAGCATTCATCTCATTTGACGCAGCGATAAGGCCGACCATATAAACAGAATCATCAGCATCATGAGATACGCTCCAACTTTTGGTTTTTATTGTTATCGGGTTGAGATTTATCAGTTGGCGCTACTGTTTATATGAACTAGACGGAGCAGGGGCGCTGTTTCTCATAGGGTCTAGTTCAATGTCTAGTGAAAGCTTTTATATTTTGTAACAGACTTTTTAGATAGGAAAAATCAGCTGTTGATTGGCTGTATTCTCTTAGTAGACTTTTTGTAATGCGATTTTGAACATTTCTTATATCAGCCCAGATTCAGTTTGTCTGGCTTATTAGATTCTTAAACTACAGTTTAATGTTAGTCCTCATAGACCTAGTTTTAGTTCTCTCCAAAGAATTTAATTCTTGTTATCCAATAAGTTTTTTTATTGTTCATTGAAATATTAGTATTAGCTATAACTAAGTGTAATATGTATGTATATATTTCTAAACTTCTACTTCTCTTTACCTAACTCTTCAAAAAATCACATAATATAATATTATATCAAGTTTTCTGCTTCTCCTCCTCATAGCTTTGTTTATTCTATGAAATGTTTACTTCCCCGATTACTTCTATCCACATCTTGTTTGTTCACATTATTTACAATTTATGTCGCCAACGTGAGCGCTGCGGCCCGGCAAGTATTCATTCATTTCTTGAGTAAATTCGTAAATTCCATTGAATATCATTTGAAACGAGGCATTGGCTGTGCTTCAGGTATGGTTCGGTGTGAAACGCAATTCGTGATCTCTAGTTCAAGTCTATATAAATAGCGAAATACTAAATACAAATCTAACTACTCTAACAGAAAATCTTAGAAACAAGATTTAAGCATCTTAAGTGTCAAGGAACTGGGCCTATTAAATAATAATAAATAAAACTTATTTGGTTGTTATTTAGACATGTCCATTGTGCGATTATTTATTTTGTTTCATTTATTTGCTTGTTTAAAAGCACTTGCAGCTTTCAGTTCTATTGCCATTACGCAATTCGATCGTCGCTGATGTAAAAACATTTCAAAGAGAATTACGTGAAACCGTTTAATGAGTTTTCGTTTTGTAATTGCAGGCAACAAAAAAGTTAAAATTAACAAAAAATAGTAATTTGAATATGACATTGTTGTCAGTTGATTATTATTATTCAAAATTTATTTTTTAATATAACTGAGAATTTCAAACCTGTTTCAAACGAATTTCAAATTTAAATAAAATATAAAAAAGGAGAAATAAAAAACTGAGCAAATTCAGCCGGGAAACAAGTCATAAAACAAACTTTCTTCATTCGCACCAAACGGAACGAACAAGCTGAGTTATTAGCGAATTTGGTGGTCAATCAGACATCGGAACGTAAAAAACCTCTTAAGTGATTATGCGCACAAATTAATGAAGTTCTCTGAACGAGCGCCATAGATGAAGTTGAAAAACCAGTTTGCAGTTCTCAGGTTCATATTCCATTCACCAGTTGAAAGTTTTTTGTGCTAACAATTAATATTTGCTTTCAACACGGCGGGAAATAAATCCAAGTTAATCAATATATCAATAAAATATGTCTTAAAATAGTATGCCTCTGATAAAGGGTTTTTGATAATTCATATATTAATTAATCTATACATATATATATTGAGATATACGTTAGTTGAGGCTACTGCTTCATTGAACGTTTAGAACTGAGCCGGAAGCGCCATTTGTAATTTACCGTTTAGCTGCAACGATGCAACGTCATTTTGAAAACTGCGCCGCCCCCAAAGCAACCCTGCAACATTTCGCGTCGTTTCTTTTGATAGATTACTCGTTCCTTTATTTGAATCGGTTCGGTTCGGCTTCGCTCGTTTCGTTCGGCTTGCGTTGATTCAATTATAATTGAAACTAATTTGAATTTGTACGGTTGAAAGGCTTTATGGCGCGGGAGGCGCTACGAACCGAGTTGTTGTGCCCATTGGAAAGGCATATAGCATTGCGTTGCGAGACGAGCTATATTTTTGCATTGCTTTCAGAATGCCCTTGAACCTGAGTCGCCCCGCTGCCCCCAAGCTGTGCACTCAAATACGTTGATGTAATTGAATATCTCCAAATTAAAGGATAATACAACTGATGATTGCAACACAAAACTGTAATATTATCTTAAAGCGAGATAAAGACAACAATTATAATATACTATGTAAAATTCGCTTAAATCCATTTGACTCGTGTTTGAATAAATTTTAATATACTTTCATTTCTGAGTCTTAATAGCAGCATTCAATTAGTTGTTGACAAATAAATTTAGAGTATTTCGAAGTGGAAAGTGAAGTTCGAAATTATTATTTTTTTTTTTTAAATTAAAGGAAATTTCTTTGAAATTATTGCCTTTGAATATACGTAACGTAATTTCTTTAATGATAGAGTTTTTCAATAGGATTTTTAACTTTGTTCGCGTTCTTTATATTTATAAATTTATTGTCTTATGATTTACTTTAAAAGCGACTTGGCCAAGGCCGTTGAATTTGCAACAGGCGCAACATTTTCAATTTTCCAAAAGTAAGAAGAACACTGAAGATCGGGTGTTAGAATTCGCGATATATAATTTTTCCGCGACTTGAGGCGCGACTTGAGCAGCGAGAATTTACTGATAAAAAGAACTGCGCCGAAATGATAATGCGAACCAAGACAAATTTCGTTGTAGATGCGAATGTGGGAGGCGGTTGAGCATATTCAACTTGAGACAAGTGAGCGCGCGCCAATGAGGCTGAATGTACACTTAGTATATATACTATATATACATATATATATTTATATATATATATGTATTCCTCCATATGCTATCAACAGTATCATCATCATCATCATCACCATGTCATATAGCTGTTACACATTGTACGCGTTTAGAGCTATGTACATCGCTCATTGTTGGGGAAAAGCGCAAAGCGAGGAGCTTTTCGAACCCTCCAGAGCATCAGCCATAAAATTCATTTAAATCATAATAAAATGTGACGCGAGATTTCTTCAAGCGCCGGTTCAAAGTGTCTTCTATGCCGGCTACCCAGAATTTTCATTCTCTGCAAATATTTGCCTAGATATTATTATACGTGTACATATATATATTTTTTTATTATTATTATTATTTTTTTTTTTAAACCTGTTTATTATTATGGGGTTACCTCTGTCGTTCGCTGAGTAGTTTGATATTTTGGAACTTACTTTAATTGTCAGTATCATTAATTTACAAATCTCTTGCTCAATTGTTGCTAAAGCTGATTATTTCTTGCTGCGTGAAGTCATCTGACAAATTGTTTAAACAAATTAAAGATACACAAACAAATCAAAATAAATTTTGTCAAGTCTGCAATGATTGATTGTGTTTATTTTGTTGTTGGGTTTTTTTTTTTTTTTGTGCGTTTTTTTTTCTTGTTGTGTTTAGCGTTTTTGCCAAATTTGTGATCGCCGCTTTGTTTATGTCTTTTATTACGTATTTTTATTGTTTATTCGTTTTTAATCATAACGTTTATTGTTTGTGTGCTGTAGACCATATGGATTTTTTCTGTGAACGCGATCCAAGCTCGTTGACTTTGCTTTCCCACGCATTCATAAAATTGTCAAAATAAAAAAGAGGTTAATATTATATAAACTTATTTATACATACATTGGGAACAGCCCCTCAATGTGGACTTTGATTTCGAGCGTCAGAGTGCAGTTTTGTATTTGCATATTTATATACAATTTATTAATTGCTAATACTATGAAATGTTAGTTATCATATTTGCAATACATATTGATATAAAATATGCATAGCACGCTTATATGATAGATAATGTTTTCCCAATGCATAAATTATGACAAACTCGAGCGAGTTTCTTTCCTGGGCTGCTAAAGGATGGATAACAGAAAATGTAATGGAGCTGTTAACAGTGTAAATATGCAAATTCGTTTAACCAACACTGGTTAATGTGTCTGTGCTGCTTAACCGGCAGGCAATAATTATCGCCTAGTTGTTAGGTAATCATAGCCCGTACGTAAGCAAGTAAAAGTGATCTAGCAGGAAGTGTGCAACAAAATTTCATGTCTCAAGCTCTTACTACATATGGGCTTTCTAAAGGGGCCAAATCCATTTGGATGATAATTTTTTTAAACTAAATTAACTATAAACAATAGAAATTAGCAATATCTGATAACAGAAAAACAATATTATTAGGTAAAATATACTGATGCAACAAATTATTATATCTTAAAGTATCAAACGCTTAGTAAAAAAAGTAAAAAGTAAACAACAAATAACAATTCATCCACTAAGATTTCTCTTGGACACTTATTGTCCATTATTGTTCCGAAGGTTTTTAAGTATCTCAAGAGTCTGTCTGTCTCGCAGATGATTGTCTATTCTCTCCTAGAACATTCTCAATTATTTTCTTAAGTCTTGATAGTTCATATCAAAGGCATCTCAAATGTAGGCAGCTAATTACTTTAGGCGCAAGTGTGCAACAATTTGTTGCATTGGCTCAAAGCCATTTAATTCGGGTAACGATTTTGCCATTATTTTTAAATATCTATTGTTGTTATTTCAGTGCAGGAAATACACTCGCAGTTTAGTTTTTCATTACATACGCTAAAATACAATGCAGCGAATACGTAGATCCAGTCGAGCAGTTCCACATGCACATATGTACATTTAGACAATAGTCGCCTCGAGCGCTCTGAACTTGACTTCTAACATGATTACATTTTGTTTATTTTATTTTATTTTTCAGTTACTCTTTCCCCTGAGCTATAGCGAGATGCTGGGCAAAGTTGATGTGGAGGCCAATGTGGAGGGCGGTGGTCCATCCGGTCAGGCGGGCGCCATTCGTTGGGGTATCGCCATGAGTTTGCGCAGCTTTGTTGATCAAGAGATGATTGAGTCAATGCGTTTGGGTAAGTGCAACTGCCGGCTAGAAAGCATTTAATTGTCACTAATTACTTATACATATGTACTTTGTATTTCTCCATGCAGCTGGCTTGTTGACACGTGACTATCGCCGGCGGGAGCGCAAGAAGTACGGACAGGAAGGCGCACGTCGCAAATACACGTGGAAGAAGCGCTAAGCGGCAAACTACAAAGCGACGCTACATTTCTACTCCTCAAATGTTTAATAAAAAAATTTATATTAAATTATATCAAAAGTTTCTTCATTTCTACATTTCTACATTTGGTTCAGAGGCTTGAGGCCCAGCAGTTTCATGCCTTGCTGCAAAGTTTGCTTTGCCGCGCGAAAGAGCAGTAGACGCTGTGATTGCTTATCTGGACATTTCTCCTCCTTCACAGGCAATCGTTTCAGTGCGCGACTCGTTGCATTGCTGTAATCAGATGACAGTGAAGATTCAAGATTAGTTTAGGACTCAACAATTAACTCGGCGCCAGTCACGCACCACAAACCAAACAGATAGTTGACAAGCACATGGGCCTCCAGCTGCTCCTTGGCCTGCCAAACACATTGATCAAATCGTGCCAGCTCGAAAAGCACAGCCATCGCATCTGATGGCTCTTCAGTTAAATGCTTCCAACTGGGCTTTATTTCCGCCAGCTCAATGTGACTGAATCTTTCTAGAAGATTATGCAGACGACAGTGCGTGTATTGTAGCTTAATGCCTGTATCTCCATTAACCTGAAGGGCCTGCTGCCAGCTAAACTCATGATCCCGCTGCCGGCGCTGCTTCAACACATTCACAAGCACAGCCGACACCCCCAGAATGTCGCAAACGTGATCATCATTAAGTATGCTATTAACTTTAGTGGCTGCAAATGGAAATTGAATAAGACAAGTGTCGACAAAATGATTTCACACTTACTTGCGCTCGTGCAGCGCTTCTCCCTCATCACGTCACGCGCCTCGTTGAGCACATCACGGAGAAATATGGCTTTGCCTTGACGGGTGCTCATGCCATGAATCCGTCCGAACTTCACGTGCTGCAGTTTGCCTTTGAAGCCTTCATCCAGCGCTGTTACAGTACTGAACAAGGCATTGAAATGATCTGCCTGACCATTATCTACTACATAGAGCATGCGCGTGAACTGCAGTCGCCTTTGGCGCTCTAATAAGGCTGCAATATCGCGCGCCAGGTACAAGGTAGATCCATCGCTCTTTATAACAGGCACACGACGTTGATCCACAACAACGATCTCACGACCATCGTGCTCTCTTTGCAGAAGCCCCGCTGAGCGTAGCTGTGTGAGGACATCTCCGATGTCTCGTTGTGAGTACTGCGACTCCCACTCATAGCTATCGAAATGCACTCCCAAACGATCGTACACGCCTGTGAGCTCGTCTATGGTGTATTGCCGAAATTTCTGCCATTCGCTGGACAGAGTTGGATCTGTGTTCGCTTCCAGCGAGGTAAACAATTCACGTGCTCTCTGAGCTAGTTGTGGGTTCTCTTCGGCAGCTTTATTGGCCATGACATACGCGTTGTATAACGTTCCAATTGGTGCCTCACGCATTTGAGCATCTGTGATGTTCCCCAGTTGGACGCCAAGCGCCAACAGGCCAAACTGGGTGCCCCAATCGCCCAGATAGTTGAGACGTGTCGTACGGTAATCCAAATGCTGATGAAGATTGGCCAATACATTACCAATGATGGTGGAACGCAGATGCCCCACATGGAAGGGCTTTGCTATGTTGGGCGAGCTGTACTCGACCACAACGTGCTCCTTGTGAAAGGCTGACACCTTTGGGGCGATTGACTCTGACTGCAGAAGTTGAGCTGTAAATGCATCTGGTTGAATCTGGAATTCCACTTTGGCCGCATTGCGACCCATTCGGGGTACCACACGAATATCTTCAATGAATGTGGTATCAAATTGTTGTCTTTTTACCGACTCCAACAATTCATCTTCATGTTGTGCAACATCAGCCGGCAAAATCCATTGCAGCAGTGGTCGTTTAACGGAATATTGCTGCAATTTGGGAGGAACTTCCAGGGCATAATAGATATTTTTCAGTTGTGGCAGCTGTTTAAAATATAGAAAAGAATTGTTTGCATGCTTTAAAAATGTATTTCATTAATTTACCTGCTCACAAATTGCGCGCCGTATCCCGCTAGTCATATTATTGCACAGGGTGGCAGTGCCATTGGCAGTGCTGTAAAATTTCGTACTGAAATTGATCCCACACACGTTACGACTCGACTAACGAACAAGCGATTTGTCGAAGGATATGACATATATAGGTATAATAAATTCAGTAGCTCAGGGTCTTATTATATTTTTTAAATAATAATAGTAATAATTGCAAACAACAAATGTATAGAGATGTTAAAAATTAAGATTTTTATTTTTTTTATTTTTTACAATCCTACTGCTCGTGTGTGGGCCACACATCAGCTGTTTTGCTTGCCTGGGCTTGTCTTTGTCTTCGGCTTTGTTTACTTAATTTTAAAGAAACAAAATGCATACGGCATACAGTGTGCAGTCAATTCTGAAACAGGGAGTTCAAATCGAAGCTATTGCAGCATATGGTAAGTAATTAACAGAAATAATTCTCATATTCTTATACACATACTCAAATTATATTCAGGCAATCATGTCATCTTGGGCACCCGGAGCGGTCAGCTCATCATGTACTCAGTGGAAAATCAAACAGACGTCGATATGCGAATGTTCAATAAGAATTTCAGCAAGAAACCTATTACGCAAATGGAAGTAGTTGCTGCTGAAAACTTGCTATTTGTACTCACCGACAACATGATTCATGTGTGTGATATAAGCCGGATCGAGAACAATTTCGAATTCATGCATAGCTCTGCGGAAACAAAAGGTTGTACGTTGTTCACGATGGATGTGGACACACGAAAGTCGACCACGGGTGAGGTGGCCACATTTATACGAATAGGTTGCGCTATCAGACGAAGATTGGTATTGTTCTTTTGGAAAAAGGACAAGCTTGCATCTCTGAAACTGGCCATTGAGCTAGTTGATGTGCCCAAGGCAATGTGCTGGGTGAATCAACATATCTGTGTTGGTTACAAAGATGAATATGTTTTATACGATGTAAGTGATGTCACTTAATAGAAATTCAAAATCTTTTACACATTGTCCGTTTCAAGATCTCCTGCAATCCACCGAAGATGCACAAGCTCATACTTACTTCCTCCACGATAAGCCAGGAGCCCAATATTTGCCTAATACGAAACAATATGCTGGGGATATCCAAAGACAGCTACCTAATGCTCATAGATATTGGTCAATGCAAAACCCAAGACAGTAACTTCGACACTAACATGAACAAAACTACATTGACACGATGGTCGAGTCCGCTCTTGGGTCTAAGTAATTATGCAATCTAAAACATTAGCTCCAGCACTAACAAGCGCTTCTTCCAGTTTGGGATGACCCGTTCGCTGTTGGACGGATTAAAAATGACGTAGAGGTGCGCAGCTTGGTAGGCAAGGACACGTTAGTTCAATCTATACCGGAGCTGAAAAATATTAGGTTCCTCGTTCGCTCCGATAAGGGCATTATTTTCGCCGCCGCCTCATCTGAGTTGTGGTGTCTTCGTCTCGTGGACGTTAAAACGCAGCGAGAAGAACTATTAAAGCAAAAGAAATTCCAACTGGCAATAGAATTAACTGTGAGTTTGGCTGAATATGCTCAAAACAAGACTGTAGTGTATCCCTTTTAGGAAATTTCTGAGGAAGATGGCGCTGATAAAGCAACAACCATACGCCAGATACGTATGCAGTATGCCAATCAACTCTTTACCAATAAAGAGTTTGCTGCAGCCATGAAGGAGTTCGAAAAAGCTGCCATCGATCCCTATGATGTGATACGTCTCTTTCCTAGCCTCGTTCCCGAAGCGAAACACGCTACAGACGCTGCTGTTCCATTATCCAGTGTACCGAAGCTAGAAGATCATGACCTTGAGAATGCGTACATGGCGCTTATTGAATTTCTGGCACAAGCCCGTCAACGGGAGGTGGTCAAATTGCTCGACACCAAGAACAGCTCCAAGTCACTGCTGGAAATAATTGATACCACGCTGCTTAAGTGCTATCTGCAGACAAATGATGCGCTCGTTGCGCCTCTGTTGCGTCTTAACCAATGCCATCTGGAGGAGTCCGAGAAAATGCTAAAGAAACATAACAAGCTTTCGGAGCTGATCATTCTCTATGATGGCAAGGGAAAGCACAGGAAAGCCCTGACGCTGCTAAAGGAACAAGCTAATGTTAAGGGCTCTGTGTTGCAGGGACTTAAACGCACCATAACTTATCTTCAGGCACTTGGCTCCGACAATCTGCCATTAATTTTTGAATTTGCTGACTGGGTATTGACTGAGAGTCCGGTTGAGGGTCTTACAATATTCACCGATGAGTTGATCGCTGTAGAGGCGCTGCCTCGTGCCAAAGTTCTAGACTTTCTGCTGAGCAAGCACAAGGCACTGGTCATACCCTACCTCGAGCATGTCATTGTAGAATGGAATGACACCAATACCCTACGTCACAATGCACTGCTTAAGCAGTATAGTGAGCAGGTGCAACGCTTGCTGGCCCAGCAAGCAAAGGGGTAAGCCTGAGAATTTTAACTAAGATATTTATTTTATATGTATCACTGATTGGCAGGGAGGAAACACCTGAGTTACAGCCATTGCGCGCCAAGATGTACAAGATGCTTGAGGAATCACAACATTATTCCCCGGATCGCGTGCTAGATGACTTTCCGACCTCGGTGCTGCTGGAGGAGCGTGCTTTAATCCTAGGTCGCCTTAAGAAGCACGACAAAGTGCTGGCTATATATATACAAGTGTTTGGCGATGTGGAAAAGGCTAAAGCTTACGCTGAGGCGAACTACGACGAGGACAAAGAAGTATTCAATACGCTACTCCTGACTATACTGAAACCAATGCAACAGCCGCTCTACGAGGGCGTCACCATGCATCCCGACTTTCTCAGACCCAACAAAGAAGTCGCACTACACTTGCTCAATACATATACTATCAAAATTGATCCCACGAAGATAATCGAAGTAAGCTAGATGCAATTGCAGGTATCCAAATGACATACACTAATCATTTTCGATTTTCAGTACCTGCCCGATGACATTTACATGCATGAGCTTAAAAATTACTTTGAGACAGTCGCTCGCACCCACATGAACGAAAGTCATCAACGAAAGATCATGCGCGGCATGCTGGAAGCAGAAGCCGCTCGATTGCGAGCGGCTCTGGACAAGGTGAAGAACAAGAGCTTCGAAATAAATGAGTCCACTGTGTGTCCCGAGTGCAGGAAACGCTTCACCAATCAAACGGCCTTTGTGCGCTATCCAGATGGCCAGGTTGTGCATCTCTCCTGCTACGACAGACTCGTCTTGGCGTCACAAAAATAACTGAGCTCTTGAATATGTGATGATCGATAAAGTACGCAAGTCGATATAAAATTCCATATATATAATTCCATAAGTGCTAAGCAAACGTAATTCGTGAATTCATGTAAATTCAGTAAATGCATATTAAACTGAGGATAAACAGTTTACTTCTAATAAATATATATGTACATATGTATTTAAATAAGTAATTAGTGCGTATTAAACAGATTTATTTTACTATATTTACAAATTTGTCTGCACAGCTGGCCTATGCTTCCTCGCTGCCATCCATAAGGCTATCGCCGTCTAGATCCAAGGAGTCATTGCATATGGATAAGTCAGACTCGGAGGCCGCTCGACTCAGTGGACGTAGCGGTAGGGACAGCGACTGTTTGCTATCCTCATTGTCCTCCTCCAGCAGGCTAGGCGAGGCTGTACTGCGGCCAGCGTTCAGTGGCAGCTCCACGGAAGCCGTTGCCGTCGTCGATGCTGGCACTGATGTCACTCCTCCGCCGGGCAATTGAGTTTGTCTAATCAGCGCCAGACGCTGTTGGGTCAGCTCCAAATGATGCTTGCGCCATTTGATGCGACGGTTTTGGAACCACACTTTCACCTGAGCCTCCGTCAGCTTGAGTGTGTGCGCCAGGTATAGACGCTCCGGTCCCACCATGTATTGCTGGCGCTCGAACTCTGCTTCCAGGCACTCCAACTGCTCTGGTGTGAAGATAGTTCGCACACGCTTATTCTTAAGTCCGCTTTTCTTCTGCGAGTCTGTGCAGAGTGTTAAAGATTAAGCAGACGTTGACTAACAGTCTTTGTCTCATCTGGGAGATTTACACTTACCCGACTTGAGCTTGTCACGCTGGAAGCTGAGCGACGCTTGCTGCGCGTGATGCTGATGGAGCTGCTGTAAGCTCTGCAGCGCAGAGGGCGTTCCACTGACGGCGGCGGCAACAACAGCAGCAGCAGCGAAGTTCGCCCGCTGTTGGGAATGGGAATGGGAGTGGGGATGGGGAAGAGCATGTTGCACTGTGGGCAGGTAGCGACTGCCGCTGCTATCACAATTGAAGTTATTTACACTTTGGCCGTTGTTATTGTTATTGTTATTGTTGTTGCTGCTGGTGCCATAGCTAGTGTTGCTGTTGTTGTTGCTGTTGGCAGTGTTGCTATTGAAGCATTTGCTGTTATTGTTATCCTGGTCGAGAACATCCGCAGCAGCGCCTCCACCTACGCCCGCTGCTGACGTGCCGCCATTGAGCGACAGATTAATAGCATTATTATACTCCTTGCTCTGCTGTTGCAGACCCAAAATGGCGGCTATTGTAAACGACTTGCCCACATCGAGGGAGGTATGCGCCGCGGCCGCCTCAATGAGCTGCGCGTGCGACGTCGCAGTCGCCAGCTGCTGCTCCCTGTGGTGGTTGTGTGTGTGTGTGTGCGACTCTGACTGTGCCTGTGTGGGTGTTGGGAGGCCAATGGGAAGTTGCTGCTGCTGCTGCTGCTGTTGTTGTTGTTGTTGCTGCTGCTGCTGTTGCTGTTGTTGCTGCTGCAGCTCCATTTGATACGAACTTTGACCCGCTGCCGTCACTGCTGCTGCCGCGGCTGCTGCTGCTAACGCCGCCGTTGGCAGTGTATGATGCGGTTGCAGCTGTCCATGCCCATGTCCAAGCCCCTGTCCCTGTCCGTGTCCATGTGCATGAGCATGTGCGTGCGCCACGCTGCTGGCCTGTGTGTTATGCAATGCCAGGAAGTGTGACAAGGGATTTGCGTGATATTTGGAAGGATTCTGCAACATGCTTGGGTATTTGGCACAAGTCGACGACGACGGCAATTCCGAGCTGTTCACCTCCGTCTCACTTGCTGGTTAGCTGAAAAATGCCAAGAGGAGTGTTAAATGTTAAATTGTCGCCACTTTGGTTACTCGCATGGCATTCAGGTGTCAACGACTGCAATTGCAATTGTCTTCAGCTCTGATTATGCCCACAATTAAGTGGCACTTGGCCAACCACAACCAAAGCGGCCAGCGCGTGTAATCTGAGCCGCTTGGAGTGAAAAGGGAAATGCTGGCACAAGAGCTATTGCCGGGGATCATCATGCAAATACATGGCCTTTACCAAAGTACAGAATCTTCAGCTTAGCCACACAATTGACCCAGCTATGAATGGTGGGCAGCAGCAACTGGTTGAGCTGGCCAAATACAACGGCAAATGACCGCAGACTACTACACAAAGCCATACTAAAGCACGCACACACACACACACACACACACAGTTGCACAGTGAGTGCATTCATTGCACTTAATTGCAATGCGATTCTCCTCCTCTCATTTAGGCTATATCTATCTCAGTTTCTCTCCTACTCTCTCTCTCTCTCTCTCTCTCTCGCTCTCTCACTATGTGCATCTGTCCTGCTCAACTATTGTCGCTGTCCCTGCTGGCAATTTGATAGCCTAATTGAGACTTTGTCACAGCTTGCTGCTTAATTGTTGGCATTGCTGTTGCTGTTGCTATTGCTGTTGCTGTCGTTGGCCAGGTGCTTAAATATCCATCCAATAGCCCAGACAGTTGCAGATCCATATCCACATATGAATGTATGTAGATACATACGATTGCAAATATATATATGTATGTACAGATACATATCTATATACATGTATAAACGTGTTCAAGTTGTGTGGCTTATATTGAATAAATTAGGTTCATTAAGGTGTCTAATACAAATAGCTGTGGATAGCACAGCAGCAGACCAAGGCCAAGACCACAAATTTACTTCCAAATTTAATAAAAATACTTTTAAATCTCTGACAAATTCAGTTATTAGTATAAATTTGGCAAATAATTTCAAATTATAGAAACTGTTGAAAAATAACGCAATCGATGAAATATTTTTTTATTACAATAAATTATTCAAAAGAACAATTATAAATAGATTAGATAGAATTTCCACTTTTCAATAATTCCAACTGATTTAGTAAATTAATTTAAAATATAATAAAAATTATGCTTAACACTTTTGCATTTTATTCAACATTTTATAAGGGAAAGTTAAGCAAAAATTCGTTAAGAATCTGTAATCAGCGTATAATTTTAAACAATTTGAAAATGATAATATAATTTTAATTGCAAATTACATGATAAATGATATGATTTGTTATTCCATAAAGCGAAACATAATAATTCTATGTGATGGATTGTTGCAATTTACACAATATAAACAGTATATTTATGTCAATAATTCAATATACATATTTTCAATATATTTGATGTATATTTGTAATATAATTTCAATTTATATTAAAAATCCATTTTTATTTTTCTTTATATATATTCAATATTTTTTTAATATCAATGTTTGAATTTGTTTTCAATTTATGTGTAATATGGATTCAATATATTTCTTTTATATTTGTAATATATCTTTCAATTAATATTTAAATAATATTTATTTATATATTTTTTATTTCTCTTTATATTTTTAATATAATGTATAATATCAATGTATTTATATGTTTGCAATGTATTTCGTGTATATTTGTAATTTAAAAATGAATAAAATTAACAAAATTTAAGTTTATATTTAAATTATATTGTATATAAGAATAAACCGCTTTATCGATACTCTTTCTTACGAATATTATATTTTTATTATTTAAATATTGTTTGTTTATTAAATAACAAGTTTATCGATTATTTAATACTATTATTAATTTCAAAGCAATAAAAAACGTTACGAAAAAACAAAAGGTTAATAAAAATATCTAACGACTGTTTTTTTTTATATATATGTATATATATTTATATTTTAACATTGATTAAAACTTATATATAAATATATAATATAATAACATTGAAAAATATGTATATAAAAACATATATTAAAAATATTATTTTTATAAAAGCTTTTCCAAGTTTCAACTTGTAAAGTCTCTATTTAACGAATAAATGCAAAATATAAAATGACAAATTTTAATAAAAAAAAAATGCGAAGTGATTTATTAAGCTTTGAATCTCTTCGTTTAATTTCTATTTGTCATACTTCTAATATTATATTATATATAGATTAGATATATATAGATTATCTCAAATTTTAAGGACATACCAAAATAATTAAAATAAACACGCAAATATATGTATATATTAATTAAATGAAGTAAAGTAAGTTAATTATGTGACGACAGTTAAGCGAAACAAACCTTTTTTTTCTTTGGGCAATTGTTTATCTCAGTTTTATCCAAAATATCTGTTCCGTGTCTGCTCCAATGATAATTGACAGTTTAGTTAAGAAACATACATTTTCAACTGCATTTTCAATTTTATTTCTTTGTTCTTGATGCACTTTTTCACTGAAAGTCTGGGTTAGCCGACGGCATAAAAATGTTGCCTACAATTGCGCGCGTTTCGTCAGTGATTGTGGAAGTCGAGAGAATTGGATAATCGCGTTAGCCGGAGATCTGGTCATCCTTTGGAGCCGCATGCGAACGTGAACGTGTTGCAAACTCAACTGAATTCAAAAGTTGCTGGTCGTAAAATTTTTACAATATCTGCTGCAGCAAATGTCGACGTCACCGTCGACGTCGACGGCAGCGGCGCTGCTTTCTCTGTGTGTCTCTGTGTGTGTGTGTGCGTCTGCATGCTTCGTGGCTGTGATTTTTCTCATGTTCGTGTGGGATGCGGTTCGCATCCAGCTTGTTTCAGCTTTTTTCCGGGATTTACACAGCAGCGACAGAAGCGGCAGCAGCGGCAGCGGCAGTTGCTGCGTAACATCATCATCATTCAGATTGTCAGGAGCAACCACCAGCAGTTACATAAAAACTCAACCACCCACCCAACAAGCCGCCCACCTATCGCAGCGAGCACCCCTCCCCACTGGCCGCTGTGCTTCACTCGTCTCTGCCCGCACGCGACTGTATGAAAAGTTATTGAAATTATGAAATAAATGGATAATTGGCTGGTTGCAGGGCGAATGTGAGTGGGGTGGGTGGCTCAGTGGGCGGCGCCACGAATTGTTAACGGAAAACAATATGGCGTTGCGGCAGAAATAACATTTTCTGATTAAGGAGCGCAACAATTACCCGTCGCAGCAACCCGTAATTAATGAGGCATATACATATAAGATCTTGTGGGTAGCTTTATCTGATGGAGGCTCTCAAGCAGCTGAGTTAACTGTATTCTTACATTATAATATTCGTTATTCAAAATTAAAGTAGATGTAGATGTAGCATGAGTTTATTAAATTATTTATATTTTTTTGTTATACTTGGAATTATTAAATATATTGAATGAAAAATAAATAGAGAAAACACAAACGAGAAATATATATACATTTTTTTAAATACTTTGTTTTAATTAGTTTTATAAAAGTGTTACTTTGTTAATGATTCTACTTATTATATTTCTTATAGTTTCGCTCTCGCCACGGATAAAGGAAACGCTTGAAGGCAAGCTTTTAAATTTACCACTTGATAAACTACGGAAAATACCAACGATCATTACCACCACAGAAACCCCAATTAGCGCCCATCAAAGTAAATCAATGCAAAAGGGAAAACGGCACGAGAAGAAAAATGGGATACCAAGTGAATGGTCGGAGAGCTTCACGTCCCGTTTGTTGCCGCAGCTTCTCGCTGCTGAAGTTTAAATTTGCCACGAGATACAAATTTTAAATCAAAGCGTTTCTCTCTTTTTCTCTCTCTCTTTCTTTCTATCCTTCTCTTTCTCTTGTGCTCGAGCTGAGGCTGAGGCTCAGGCCGAAGCGACACGTTTGTCGTTTCAATCATCATTAGCGCTAATGTACCCACAAGAATTGGGCACCCACTTGGCATGGCGCGGGCAATGGCTGCCTGCGAGGCGGAGAGCGTGAGCGTGAGCGTGAGAGAGGGAGAGCAAATTGGTAATGCGGCGGCAAGAGCGAGAGAATATATGCAGAATACTCACAGACACGAGAGCGCACAAAGTATATGTGCACACACACACACACATGCAGCATTCAATCGGTGCGTATGTGTGTGTGTAATGGGTAAAGTATTTATGTACTTTAAATTATATTGAAATTTGTTTATTTACCACAATTTTAATATTTTTTGCAATGCCTTTGTAATGGGAAATAAGGGTAAACAAATTCAACGCGTTACAAGTGGCCATGTAAACCTGTGTGTGAATGCACACGAGCATGCATATGCATGTGTGTGTGTGTGCAAATTGCTTCTGCGCATGTGTCCGTGCATCTGTATGAAGCCAGTTGGAACGAGAAGGCGTCGCAGTCTCAGTCGCTGCCACCGCCATTGTTACTTGGCCTTTTGATAAACTTCGCCGTTAGCGAAGGCGGCTCATCATAATGACGATAATAATGTAGTTCTTGTTGCTGTTGCTGTTGCTGTTGCCTTGCCATGGCCCTAATATTTATTTATTTTCAAATAAAAAATAAAAAGGAATATTTATATACACTTGTACATATAGCATAAAAGCAAAAAGGAAAAACTGGCAAACATGAGAGGGAAAAACTTTTTTCATTATGAATTATTACGCAAATTTCTGGAATAGGGAACAGGCAATAGAGACCAGCATAGAGCCCCAAAGTAAAGCCAAATTATATTATCGTTATAATGACAGGATTCAACTGCGGCTTTCATTTTAATATACCTAAGAAGGTTTTTAAGAAAAAGTATTGCCTACTTATCTGCGAAATTGGAATGTAGTGAAGATATATTACAAACTGAATAAATTCTTAATATAAAATTAATGTATACGAAATTACTAAACATTTTCTACATACTTATTACTATATATTATGTGACAATTTAAAGATGAAATCTTAAGGAACATATCATATATACATATGTATATAAATATAACCGTTCTTTTATCATAAACTCAGTTATGTTGGCTGAATATGCTTTCATTCTATATACTCATACTCATACTTAAACTTATACTCCTTTCATATCTAACCTAAACCTTGATTTTTTCTTTATCCCTTCACATTTCTCAGAAATATTTTTATTATTATTGAGCAGCACTGCGTTATTGCATGCCACCAAATACACACACACACATACATAAATATATTCATATACATTGACACACGCACACAGATTGTTAACAGCACCTTATAGAAATTTATATATACATAAACATACGCGCAAACACAGCCACACAGTCATACACACACACACTCACACACACACACACACAAAGCCAATTCCGTTTTCTTCTTTCTCTCATTTTTTCTCTCTTACTCCCGCTTTTTGGCAACGCTTAATATTATTAGCCAGCCAGTGTGGAAGCAAGACAGCAGTATTAATTTGCCAGCTGAACATCATTATGAGCTTAGTGCAGCCAGGCAGCCAGCCAGCCAGCCAGTCAACCAACCACCCATCCACCCACTCAGGCAGCAGCGTCGACAACAAAATGGACTCAAAAATTTGAGCGCAGTAAAACATTTGCGGCATGTTTTTAATAATGTTGTTTATAATGTCGATTTTTTTCCTCCTTTTTAGACGTTGTTGTTGTTGTTGTCGTTACTGTTGTTGTTGCTGTGTTATCTGCCTTTTGGATGAATTTGTATAGAATGCCTTTTATGGCTTTTGGGGCAGTGGCTCGAAACAAATGCCATTAAATTTGTTTTATTTCGGTCATTTTCTCATTTGCCTCATATAACTGCAACAATTTGATGTCCGTCTGTGTGTGTGTGTGTGTTTTATGCGCGCATTTTTCAATAAATGCCTAGCGCAAAAATTAATTAGAATCTCATCTGGCACTCAAAAATCAAAACCCATAATGAGCGCAATTTACAAAATTCTCGATTCGCCCATTCACCAGGCCACTTCACAAAAGCCAAATACAAACGCAAAGCAGGTACTAAGCCGCCATTTTGAGTTTTTAATTAAATCCTGCTTTGGCCAATGCAGCCATTGTTATTGTTGTTATTGTTGTTGTTGTTGCTGCTGCTGTTGCTAGTGGTCATAGGCACTCCAATTTGGAACTGTGGCCACCGCTGTCGAAATGAATTTTTGTTGCCTTAGCCACTTGAAAACGCTGCGCACCTAACCCAAAAATTAATTTCAGCCAAATAACCAAATGGCAAAACTTGCGCTTTCCCGTTAGCTGCTGTAATTAGAAATTTATTTGGTTTTTGATAATAATAACTGAGTTTTTAATTGCATATTATTGCAGCAGAACATTTAATTAAACATTTTCCAGTGCCTATTGCGGCATGTCAAGCTTGGAAAAAAAAAACAGCAAAAGAAAAACTATTATTACTCTCTTATACTGCTTTGGTGAGTGAGAGAAAAAATTGTGATTAAATATGACAATAATCAAATATGATTATTCAAAATTAATTAAAATTGACACCAATTCCAGACATTAGCAATTGAGCAATGGAGTATTTAAACAATTGAAATGGATATTCATTATATTAAAATTGAATCTATTTTATTTAGCTCTGGCAACAACAAAAATTTTGTTATTTCAACTTCAAATATAATTAAAAAAAACGAAATTTCAACGAAGTGATTTAATAAACATGATATTAATATATTCATCCTCAAGTTAATTTTTACAAATAAAAAATTCAAAATTAAATTAAAATAAATAAAAATATAAAAATAAAATATTAAAATAAAAAATCAACAAAAAATTTTGCAACTGTAACAGTTTGAAGAAGTTAAACTTCAGAAAACACATGAATTCTGGGTCAGAACGATAAGAGCTGATCTAGCCGATCTAAATTGAACTATCCAACTAAGTGTGGCCATCTCAACGACTAAGAGAGCAGAGAAATTTAGTGAATCCATTTATAGTTTCAAGTAATCAATAACTATGCCCGTTTCATTGTAATTGACTTGAGATATAATTAAATTAATTTACTATTAAATCTAGAATAACAAAAGTTGACGAAATTCTTTAAATTGAAGCTCAGCTGCAAACGCAGATAATAAATATAAATGAGTTGTATCTTAAATTTTTCTTATATTCATAAATCATATGTCAAACAAGAATTTGTTTAAGAACTCTGATCATCGGAGGTTAGGGTATCTCCAAGTCGGCCAATGTGGACAATAAACTTTGGAAGATGCTAAACTTTGAAAGAGTTAAAGAAAAAGAGGGAGAATGGCAGAGAAAGACAAAGCATGCAGAGAAATAGAGAAACACAGAGAGAGAGAGAGAGAGAGAGAGAAAGAGAGAGAGAGAGAGAAAGAGAGAGTGAGCGAGAAAGATAGATAAATAGGTAGATAGATAGGGAGCGAGAAGTCATAGAATAGGTATATTTCAGTCGAATTAGTTAAAAATAAAACAAAATACAAAATTTAACTTTAATACGAATAGATACACTATCCTTTTTTTCCTAGTATTCTGTGCTTTAAAAATAAAAATAATTCCTTAATTGTGTTGACTTTCTTTCAAATGTTTATAAAAATAATATTTTTATTGTTTTCGATGTGAAGCTTACAACACAAATTTTAATCCACATTAAGCTCTGAGCTTTTGACACTGCAAGCTCTGCACTTTTCCTTACATACACATATTCAATGGGATTTTTTAACTTGATACATACTATGCATATTCTGTTGAGAACTTTTTTTAGATCAATCTATCAACTAGCCAATCAGTCAGTCAATCAGTCAACTAATGAGGTCAAGCATTTGCATAATATTCTATCAGAGCTAACTTTCATCTGAATGAATTAACATTGACGTACATCAAACTTGTTACTGTCAACAAATCTCTAAATTGAAAAGGGCTTCTGCAGTCCTTAGCAGCTGATTAGCCTTCTTATGTGGGCAACTATGCGTAAAGCCTATCTCAGGTGAAGGCATGTTTAATTCGGTTTCCATCTAGTATATCCTATTCCCTAATAATAATAATGAGAGACATAATGATGATGCGAAAAGGACAACTTTCACCTTAAGGTCGTGCTCATCTTGAGACGAACTCACGCTTACACATGGGGGAGGGTGGGGCTGGTCCGACAGATAGGCAGACAGACAGAGGGCCTTACGCTTACGCCAATGGTTTCAGCTCATTGTTGGCTGAACAAAAAACACCCTCGTAATCGCGACGCATTTGCTTTGCTTTGCTTTGCTTCTGTTCGTTCATAAAGCGTTGGAAATTATGGAAATTAATTGAAATTCCTAGCATGCCGTTTGCTCTTTTGGCCAAACCAACAAATTACCATCATTATGCCTGTGCCCAAATGCCACCACCGACCCGACCACGCCTCGCCCACTCAGCCTCAACGAACAGCAAATGAGACCCTTTGAACTAGCCTAATTTTAGGCGCTGCGGTTTTGCATCTGTGTGTGGACATGTGTGAGTGTGTGTGTGACATAAAGTGCATTACATTGCCATTTAATTGAGCTGATTAATTATATGCAGCAACGAGCTAAAAAAAAAAAGCTCTGTGCGAAAGGACATCGACTGATTGACTGTCTGCACTCAGTTCACTCGCTGCCTTGTTGCTCCGCTGCCTCGTTGCCTTGCTGCCTTGCTACTTGCCTGCATCAGGCATTTGGTAAACATATTTTTGAGCTAAAAGCAGCAACAAGGCAGCGCGTCGTACAACCTCAGCGTCATCAGCAGCAAAAAGTCATATTAAAAATCATTCGCTTGTGAAGATCAAAAGCATTCTTTTTCACCGAAATGCCACGGAAAATGATGTCGAGGGGTTCGCCATGGGCGGGGCTGCCAGGGATGCGGAAGTTAGCTGCGCGCCCATGCCCACCCAGTCACACAGGCCAACCGTCCGCCCGCTCGCCCGCCTGCTCGCCTTGCTCAAGCATTCAGGCAAACGGCACACACACATAGTAAGCTTGCCTGCCTACCTATGTATACACACAGAGATGCCAACACGTTTTAATCTTTTTATACGCTTATTTCTCGCTCACTGCTTTTGTGTGTATGTGTGTGTGTGTGTGTGTGCGTGTGTATGCCAGGGTGTATGTATGTATATGCGTGTGTTTGTTTGCGCGCCTGTATTTATTTATGGGTTTTCGTATTCAACCACCAAAGTAAAAACATATTGTTTGTGTGTGTGTGTGAGTGGGTGTGCGTATGTATGTGTTCACATTTATTAAATATTATTGCTCTTATTTTGTGGATATACTTGGCATTTTTTATTGCTCCGAGACAAAGTTGGTATTGTTGTGGCTGCTGGTTTGTACGCAAGTGCTCGGCCACTGCGTTACTGTTATTGTTATTATTATTATTGTTGTTGTTGTGTTTGTACATACATACATGCATTGGGCAACGTTTATTAATTTTAATGCCCAAGCCATGAATAACGGTTAATCAATAAGTCAAATGTGCCGCCATTTTGGAATAGTTTCATGCATTCCCATTTTATTCGCTTTCATTGAAAATATACCAAATATATATGATTACAATATTAAATCAAGTAAGAAAGCTCTAGCCGATGTTACCCAACTAGGAGATACCGTTTACCCTAATCTGAATGTTAAACTGCTTTAATCTCTATACACGCTATACACGTACTTTGACTCGCATTAAATACTCCATTAGTTCATTTAAAGACGAAACAAACATTTTACACGAAAATCGTGTCTTTCAAGCATAGAAAAATAATCAACTAAGACAAAGTAATGCTTGTATGCTTATATATTAGACTTTATCGTATTTTTAAGCATCTTCCTTTCTAGACTTAAACTAAGTGACAGTAAAGGAATTAAAAAATACATTCCTCACATATTTGCGCTGTCGGAATTCTTTGGGTTCTGTGGAGAGTTCGTTTGATATATAGGATTCATTATTAGAAATATATGTGCGTAGCCAAGTGCAAGTCTGATATATCATGTCAGTTTTCTAGATATAAAGAGACGGAGAGATTTTTTAACTAGGAAAAATAGCGTACATCTTTCTCGAATTAGTTGTTTAGCATATCGATAAATGTTAAACTCATTTCGATTTGTTGGGGCTAAATCATAGTCATCTAAAAGTATTTCGGGCATGTATCCAAAATATAACACAAACTCAAAATTGAATAGAGGACTCTAGCTCCGAAGATGTGCGAGATATAATTTTCGAACTGAATGAATGAATACTCAGTTCGTCGTCCAGATCAAAATATATACATATATCCTAATTTACTATTTTCAATGGGTTCTGGGTATGAAAAGAAACATTTATAGTGTAGATTTATATAATAACAATTAACATTTGTCGTAGCTTATTATAACATAATTAACTTACACACATATATACATTATTTATTAACTATGAGAAACCTTGATTTTATTGTACAAATTAACTAGAATCTTAGGCTTCAAATACTTCTTTTCATCTCAGCCATTTTAACAGACTTCATGTTAGGAATTGGACAAAAAATTAAAAGCTAAAAATTAATTCTTAAAGTGATTTAATTAAAATGAATATTTAGCAATTGGTTTACATTTGGAATAGGTTCACTTGTATTTTGATTGAATCCTAATTCGTTTAACAGTTTCTTTCTGTGGCTTCAATTGGCAATAAGTTTCAAGCTCAAATCGAAATAAAAAAAAAAAAAGCTGTTGTTAAAACATAAGCTTAAAATTGCCACTGCTGACATAGTCCGGGAAATGCTATAAAAAGTAAATGTTAATAAAAGACAAACAAATTGCGTCACGCGTCAATCGAGGCATTATCGGCTACTTAAATCTTATAGGGCTATAATGCCTGGACCCGTTATTAGATACGCGTAATTGCCGAGGGGTTGACATAAAAAAAAAAGTATTCAATATGAAATGCAAAGACCGAGGATATAAGAGTAATATTCCTTTGAGTCCTTTGCCGTTGTTTATATGAGAATATTTTATTAGAAAGCAAACACGTGTTCACAGCTCATCATCTCCCGTAATCGTGAGTGGTGGCGCCTGTCTGGGCAAAAACAAATTAAGTCACCCTTTTATTACGCTATTTAATTTTAAGCGTAATATTGTCAACGGTCTTGATAAATGGTCGAACACCGCCCCGCACAAACCCGCCCCGTCGAACGAGTCCAACTGCAACTTTGACTGCATGTTTGATCTGTAATTTGTGCCACTTGACTATGTTGCCGTTGACGAGGGCTAAGCTCCTGCCCAAACCTAAACGCCGGGGTGGTTTATTTGTGTTACAAGTTTTGACAATATCAAATGCGATTAGGCCGTGAACGAAGCCAATAGCCAGTGGAAAATGCGATTGTGCAGGTGCAGCCTCTGCGCGCAGCTAATTAACCATGATGAGCAGCCAGAACGGAGCTTGAATCTCATTTCGTCTTGATTTATGTGAAAAACAGACAGAAAAGTAATATATATATATATGAATGTATATATAATATATATATAGGTATTGGCTGAATTCTCCTGTCAGACATTCGAGAGGAGAACACAAGCTACGGAGCTGACTCTATTCACTTTATATTCGGACGAGACAGAGCATAGACCTAATGTTCCTAAATTATATAAAATTTGTTATTTCATTGAATCCAAGTGTATTTGTTTACTCGAGAATATAACTCGGCGCATCTAATCACTACTCTCGTAGTGTGGGAAGAAAATCAATTCTAAAACATACTTCCAAAAATACATAAATTTGTTTAATTTTTTATATTTCTGTGCTATTACGTATGACTATTTATTGTCTTGAGATTCAGCTTCATAAGCAGTTCTTTGCTGACAAAGTCTCAGCTCAGTTTCATAGACTTCATTTTCGACATTAATTTCAATTTCGAAACTAAAAGAAGCCAATAACATAACAATATGGAACACGTAAGAGGGCTCTGGTCGAGACTGCTCGACTACGAATTCCGCTGAAATCTCCGAAGAACTGATATTCCAAGAATTCTACGCTTCATTGCACACGCACACACACAAGCTCACATATGTACGTATGGGCGCATAAGCACGCGTCTTGCTGTCTCGTTTGCAAACGCATGTACATATACATAAGCAGTCGCCATGCTGTCTCGCTTGCTCTCTTGCTGTTATTTGAGTTGTCGAGGAGTTCTATAGCCAGAACATTGCAGTGGTCATGTAGCCTATTTAGGTATCTTTCTGCGCTTTTTTGTATTTCCTCTTTGATTAGAGGAACCTTGAGATCTTTATGTAGGTTATTGTTCTCAGGGTTTTAGATTGGTAACGCTGAAGTATTTCTATATTTGATTTGCTGGCTGTTCCCCAAAGCTGCAACGCGTAGTCCATACTGGCTTTAGAACGACCTTTTATAGCCGTATTCTAATGGTGAACGAGATATAATTTGATAACTGATGCTTCATAGTTTGTGAGATCGACATGTTCACTCACACAGATAGACGGACGGACGCACAGATAGACAGCGTTAAATCGATTCAGCTCGTCGGCCTTATCAAGAATATATATTCTTTATAGGATTCTCCATGGCTTCTTATACCTGTTACATACTTTTGACAAATCCATTTTCAATGTAAACAGGGTAAAAAAAAAAATAAAAAAAAACTTATTAACGTCCCCAAACTACATCAAAATATAATACATATAAATAATAATAATAATAAATAAATTCTTTGAGCCCTAAAAGTAAATTTCAAAATACAACATAAAAGGAAATGAGCCAACTGAGTGTTCAGGCTGATCTCAAATTAAATATGTTATAAAAATATTATACTCTGAATAAGTTTGATTAAAATGAAATAAATTTTGTTATATTAATTTTAATTTAAATTTATTTACTTCAAATAGATACATTTTAGTTAATCAGCTATGGCAAACAAAGAATTTTATTTTTCATGTGTATTATTATTTTTTTTTTTTTTTTCAAAAACATAAAAAACATTTGATATTTATTTATTGTTTTATTATTTGAAGATGACCCAATACATCTTCAAATAATAAAACACCAAATTTTGAACTCAATCAAAATAAGCCACTTAAAATTACTAAAGCTACATTCGGGCGAATGATAAGTTTATCAAACTAATTAGAGAGGCACACAGCGAAAATACTGATGATGATATCCAGGGAGAGCAGCGAGCGCTAGCTGAATGCCATTTGGCCATTTAGGTAGCTATAAATTCCGCAAATACAGCCCCCAACCCGAGGGATGCTCTAAGTATGTTGTTAACGGCGAAAAGGGTTGTTGCTGCTGTTGTAGTTGTTTTTTGGTCTACGCTGGAATTTATGTGAAACTTTTGTGACATGGACATGTTAATTGCCCCGCCCGGTTGCCAGGCTTAGAGTTGTTTCACAAAGTTCTTAAAAATAGACGCCCGTTTGGTTCCGTTTGCGTTTTAATTAAAAGTCACATTCGGTCCAATGGGAAGAGGAGGGACGTTTTGGTTATGACCACTGGTCACTGCAATCTTACCACACAAACTGAGCGGGGCTGGACAGGAAAAGGATAGACAGCGAGCGAGAGCGAGAGAGCGAGCAGCATGTTTAAGCTGTCTAAATTGGATAAAGTCCTTACGCTCTGCCCGGTGACTTGGCAACTGTTGTGCGAGCAGATTGATGCATCAACAAAGCGGGATTTGCCGGAAAGCGTTGCAGCCCAGTCCAAATTGTTATCAATGTGGTTGCAATAGAATTAAAGTCCTTTGAAAAATCAACAAACCAACTTAATCAAACGTATAAAAGCTATAATTAAATTGAAATTTAAAAAATTGAACGATGTGCTTAAATTATAAACGTATTTACATACTTAAAACTAAAACTAAAAGAATTCAAGGAGTGAAAGTTATTAAATACGTTAGTACAACTTATTGATAGTAACTTGTATTAGTATAAAACCCAACTTATTCCATTTGAATTGATCGCAAATTTATGATTATTTATGCTCAGCCTTCTGCTGTTGCTTCTTGACCAAGCTCTTGCCATAGTAGGCTGTAATGGCCACCAGGCGCGTATCCAAATAGTTGTGCTCCACCTCGCACTGCTCACCTGGATGCGTTAGTGCAATCACTTGCTTAATGTTGGAGCTGCGTGGCAGAAAGAACCCAATATTCTCCGTTAGCCGTCGAGCATGTTCCATCAAAGGCGTCCCTCCCAACGGCAACAAATTCTTTTCAATGTCAAAAGTTTGCTGCTTCTGATAGTCCGGTCCACCCCAAGGTGGACTAAGAAAAATCGCATCGGGTCGAAGACGGGTGGTTCTGGCAAACTCTAAGAAATCCGCGTGCACAAAGTCAATCTTATGGGCCACACCATAAATAGCCGCATTCCGCTTGGCCATCTTCAATTTGTTTAAGTCGATGTCGATGGCAATCACGCGACGACAGGTGTTGGCGAATTGAATGGCATTGCCGCCACAGCCGCAAAATGCATCCACAATGACATCGCAGGCGAGACGGCGAGCCGTCTGCTTGGCAATCTTCTCTGGAGTCACTGAGAACCAGCTTTCGCGATCCAAAAGAATGCCCTGATCGAAGCGCGAAAACAATGAGAAGCGCTTGAACCAATACTTAAGCAAAAGATTATCTTCTCGCATAAAGTGTGGAATGTTTGGGTTCTGTGGTCGCTTCTTTTTCTTAATGCCATTCGACTTCACGGCGTGCAGAATCTCATCGTTTTCGTTCGGCATGTTTATGCAACTCGAGTCGCTTTCACTTTCAGATATGCGTGGGGGTGGTCTAGGTTTATGTCGACTCTTTGCAATCTGTAAACCAAAAGATGTGGGTAATCCAAGCAGTCTTAGCTGCTGCTTTTCGTCAAGGGACTCTTGATCGTCGTTGGAGGTAAGGTATTCCTGATCCTCCTCACTGTAATCAGCACTTGCTGTGCTGGCGTCGGTTTGTTCTATTTCTAAATGCGAGAACTGCTCGTCTATATAATTTAAGGTTTGGGTAGTTTCCTGCAACCCATGACACAAATCCCTTTCGTAATTTTCAAAGACACATGAAAAGACCCGCCAGAAACGTGTGCTTTGTTCAGTGGCGTGTTTTTCCCACAACTCCTGCCAAGTTGCACGTTCCTCGGGTGTGGCTGACTCGATTGCCTGCGTATATTCAGGATGTTGATTGTGCCAATTCTCCTCCAGAAACTCGTGACCTTCACGTTCCCAAAAGTCAACCCAAGCTGATTGTTGCAACTCCTTCCTCCACAGGGGATCCAAGCATCCCGCTCGCTCGAACACTAGAGAGAATTTATAAAATTGAGGGTTGCTGTGTGATGTGCTCAAATAATGCATTTTATCGGCTCCTATTGCGTCGCTTGTATACGTCTACTTGCAGAGGACACGAATTTCTAGTCGGCGTTGAATTAACTCTTCGGCCCGGTCAATACGACTCGAGTGCCATACGTATAGAGCGGGTTTGTGAGTTCTCTGCACCCTTTCCAGTAGCGTGGACTTCTCCTTAGCGTTATTCTCCAATCGGAGCAATTGTTCATGTAAACCTCGTGTGGTCAGTGTGGGGCTATTGGGCTTCTGCACGTTGCATAGCACAACCTCACCGCGCATTACACAATACGCACCGTTAGCCAGTCTTCCTGTGCAGCTATTCTCGTAACTGAAGTTCAGTAGGAGTAGGGACACGGTGCCAGTAGGCAGCTTGTAGACACTGTGGGAGTGATGAAAGATGAATGATAGCACAATCAACTATAAAGTTGGTTACCTTGGCAGATGAGGAATTGTCACGTTTTCCAGCTTAAAATAATCTGGAATGGCACAGAGACGTCCAATAACTGCGCATTTGCCGTAATGAATCTGTCGGTAATCGGGTTCCAGCACCAACTCCTCAACAAGTAGATACTTAAAGTAGTCACAGTATTTGGGAAGGTTCTCAGCTGGATCGTTGATGGGCTGTGCGACCTCAACGTCGCTCATCACTTTCCCGCAACTAATACAAAAATAACTTCAATAACGATCGTTTCTTGAAGAGAATAAATCAAGAAATGCATGCCGCTAAATACAGACAGTGTTGTAATACACATATCATGGGTAT
Organism: Drosophila antonietae; assembly: GCA_030914385.1. NCBI lineage: Eukaryota > Metazoa > Arthropoda > Insecta > Diptera > Drosophilidae > Drosophila > Drosophila antonietae. The sequence goes on along the minus strand of JAUESO010000609.1, from coordinate 17,197,326 downwards.
TTTATGGTTGCAGTGACTGTATTGAATATTTGACAGCCCTGGTTAGCAACAGTGTTGCAAGTCGTTAGAATCACAGGCGTCTTTTTCTGCATCCCTAGTACAAATAAAAAAGCGGTATTGCAAGAAGAAAGTCCAATTTTTGGAAATTGTTGTTAAATATAAAATAAATTAATTAAATTAAAACTGAATCAACATGTCGTTTATGAATCCTGTAGACATGGTCGATGAGGATGCAGCGGACTTGCAGTTTCCAAAAGGTAATCAAATAAATTCCAGCCAGAATAGCAATTTACAAGTGAAGCAAGCCGAGTGCCACGGGGTCCACATGGCGCGCCATGTTCACCATAACACACATTCAATTCCCTCTTTACAGATAAAACTAACAGTCAGCAGCTCCTGCGCTCCTCGGTCGGGGTTCACCGTGCACGCACTGATAGAAAAACAATGCACAAAACGATATATTATAATGCCCTCGAGGTTCACAATCATCTCGAGGAGAGCGTTGCCAGAGTCAACAATAGAGCAGGGGGAACAGAGAACTCAACTGGGTCCACTCTATGTATAATATGTCGATGTTGCCTCACAGAGCCTTATATCAAATGTGCCGAATGCTTGGACATCCTAATGTGTTTGCAGTGCTTTGCCCGAGGATGCGAAATCGGGAGTCATCGCAACAACCACGCCTACATTATAGTACGGGATGATATTCAGGTGTTTGCAAATGATTCGGGTTGGATAGCAAGAGACGAGCGTGCTCTGTTGCAAGCCCTACACTCGCATGGCTATGGCAACTGGGAGTCCATAGCGGATGCACTTGACCGGCGGCACTCACCAGACGAGATAAGACGGCACTATCACGATTGCTACTTCGGCGGCATCTTTGAACGGCTGCTAGGCTTGCAGCATGCACGACATTGTTACCTGCCAGAGCGTATGCCTTATGTGTTCAAAATGCGATCTCTGGAGCCGCCGCGGCATGATGACATTGCCTCGATTCAGTTTAAACTCAATGCAGGATATCGCTGCGCACGCGGAGACTTCGACACGCCCTACGATGCCTCTGCCGAGGGCCTGTTGTCGGTAATGGTGGATCAGCAACGAGTCGGTGCCGATGATGAGCTTGAAGATGACTCATCAGACAGGGAACTAGTCGAGGAACTGCAATGTGCACTAGTCTGTGCATACAACAATCGTTTAAGGTAATGTTGAAACAGCTCTATTTACTTAAACCAGCTTTAATAGTGACTCAATGTCAATTTACACATAGAGAACGTCAGCGACGCTACAAGATTATGCGTGATCATGGTCTCATCATGCCCAATCGCACGGTCAGCTGGATAACCAAGTATGTGAGCGCCTTTCGTAACGACACGAGCTGCATGCGATTCCTTGCCCTCATGCAAGTTTGTAAGCCCATTCAGTTTGATCTGCTTGTGGAATCGCTACGCTATTATCGCCAACTACAAAATCGACTCCACTGGCTCCACGATTTACGGCAGCATGGCGTGCGCACTCTATACGGCGGTGCACTTTATACACGGCTTTACAAGCAGCGACAACAGGCTCAGCGTGATTATGCCCGGCAGCGGCAAAACGATGCTTACGACTGGCAACAATTGGTGCATCATTACGAAAATAATCAGAATGTTGATCAGTTGCCCCAAGGCAGCAGCTCCAGAGTGTACATCCAGTGTCCGCGTCGCAAGGCGAGTCCAATGGAAATTGCGGGTAAGCAATAGTCATCAGATATATATTGTTATAGATACATGAGTATAATCCAGCAAATCTTGTACAAATCTTCCTCGTTTGTTTATCCCACATTCTTCTTCGTTGCTTTCATAAATACTTTTCTGTCTCTTATTAATTTGTACTTGTTACAAGTCATTGTTTAATTGTTATTAAATTTTTTCTTGCAGACCTGCCAGGCTACTCCAAACTGGATGCTGGAGAACGTACTCTCTGTAGCGTAGCGCGTCTCATACCACAGGCCTATTTGGAGTACAAAAACCAGCTTATTGCAGAGCAGGCCAAGCTGGGGCATCTAAGGCTGGGCGATGCCAGGCGACTCATTAAAATCGATGTTAACAAAACGCGTCAGATTTATGATTTTTTGGTGGAAAATGGCCACATACGACCACATACATTTGGCTAAACTTATAGCATTACATTGTCACTTGCGTTTCACTTGTAAATTGCAAAAAGAAGTTAAATATTTTGGAATGTTATTTATTATAATTTACCATATATCGTTTTATTTTTCAGAATTCGAAAACGCTGAAACGCTGCTCATATCGGAGGTGCACATGTTACTGGATCATCGAAAACGCCAGAACGAGTCCGCAGACGAAGAGCAGGAATTTTCAGAGGTCTTCATGAAGACCTACGCCTACACAGACAGTTTTCGCAAATTTAAAAATAAAGAGACCATTATGTCCGTACGCAGGTAAATAGTGGACAGACTTCTTATTATAAGCAGCATAATTTCTGATTTCATTTTTTCTTTTAGTTTGCTTATGCAAAAGAAGCTGCACAAATTTGAACTTGCTGCTCTGGGTAATCTCTGCCCGGAAGCGCCGGAGGAGGCAAAGGCTTTAATACCTTCTTTAGAGGGTCGTTTTGAAGACGAGGAACTGCGCCAGATACTTGACGATATAGGCACTAAGCGCAGTTTACAGTACTAGTTGCTTAATTGATTAATTTTGTAGTAAATAAAACAACTAATATATGTACATAATACATATAATAATTTTAAGTTTACAAATATTTGAACGTCTTTTATATTTCACGAAGCATATAAATTTATGATCTTGTCAACATAAATATCTCGTCCTCGCTTAATCAAATTGTATAGCATTAGCTAATTGAACAATTGTTTGTTTTGCAAAACAATCAAAACAGAGACTTGCAGACGTTTTACAAAGTATCCACATATTTAGCTTTCTGAAAAATAAAAAGTGAATTCTTTGACCTTTCGCTTGGACGAAACGTATATACAATTTTCTACAAAAACAATACCAAATTTATATATGTATATCGATTAAGACAAACTATCGATAAATACTAGGTATATCGAGCGGGTCGCTAGCCTGTTCACTGTTTTATTTTTTAAAAGAGAAACATATTTCTTTCTTAAATAAATAATGTTGTTAATGTAGTTTTACTATATAATAATTTGTTTTGTAAGAGAGAGACAGGGAAATTTTAAAATACTTAAATATTCAAAATCCAAATAGAAGTTCGTCTGAACTTGTTCCCAAATGAGCATATGAATTTAAGCGATTATTTAGAAGCCTCAAGTACAAAGCAAAATATTCGGCAAACTTGAATTACAAGAGAAAGTATATAAAAACAAACATTCACAATGAATAAGGACAACTCCAGCATGCAAATGGACCCAGAACTTGCATTGCGCTTGCTAGCAGATGGCGCCGTTTTGGCCATTGCAGGTGTTCCTGTGGGCACAGAGTTTGGCATTGACTTGTGCTCGTATACTATTGGTCCAGATTTTCGTGGAGTCAAAATGATACCTCCAGGTGTGCATTATGTGTGGTGTGCATCCCTCGGTCCGTACGGCGACGCTGCACCTCGCGTGGGTTTCGTCCATTTCTTTCACCCTAATGAGATTCTCGTGCGAGAATGGGATAATGAGTTGGAGGAACTGCGACCACGTCAAACAGCGGATCCGGAATTGGAGCGCGACCGTATACGGAAGAATTTAGTACAGCTTGAGCGCGTGCTGGCTCCATACGACTATCGCTATGTATGTAAGTGGAAAGATCTAACTGGCAGCGTTACAGAAGCGTGCGTAAATCGCTGCCGTCCAGAACTAGGAACAATTCGTACCAATATTGAGCTGGAATCCTGCACGGATGCTGACAGACCACGCGGTGGAGTGGACAGCATCAGCAAACGAAATACAGCTGCCAAGTTGCTGCTAGATGAGAGTGAGATGCTGCCATGTCTGAAGCCCGTGCAGGGCACTGCGCCACGTTTCTGTACTGTGCCCACCCGTGTCCCACAGAATTCACCACCAGCGGATGTTTCACGACATGCCATAGACTGCATAGCTGCTGTGGACAAGCTCTTTGATATGTTTGAAAACAATTCCGATGCGCTCATCGAAGAGGTACAGCTGGCATTTGTGTTCTTCCTGGTTGGCTATTCAGTGGAATCCTTGGACCACTGGCGGAAGGTGCTCGCCCTGCTGGCACACTCAGAGACGGCAGTTTGCAAATACAAACTGGCCTTTATGAAATATAGCGAAGTGCTGGCTCATCAACTGCCGCATCTGCCTGAGGAGTTAATGGCGCCCACCATGCACAACACAGTATACAAAGATGTTCGCGAATTGTTGGTAAATCTTTATGCTGGCGGTCTCATGGTAAACGCTGAGCGTCTGATGAAACGACTGGCCAAGCAGCTACACTGGCACTTTGACGGCTTACTCGACGAGGATCCCGAAGAGCAGCCGGTAATAATCGAGTTGCCCCAATAAGCCAAGGTAAGCACTGCTAGTTCCAATATTTCTGTCATATTTTATTAGTATCTTCTTCGCCAATTGTTACAGAACAACTGGACGCCTTAACGAAGCGAATGCTGAGTGCGCAAATAATTCCAAAGGTCCCGGGCCGTGCGTATGCTAACCATAAACTGGCACAGCTTCGTTTCTATCAAGCAGAGTATAAGGAATTTGGCACGCTTATCCTTCAGCAGCGACTGCAATTGGTCAATTTGACCATTAAATGAGAACTCTGAGTGAAAGAATGAACAAATATCTACCTCCTCATTATTCTCCGGTCCATTCTCAACAACCGTCCATAGGTCTTCGGACTCCAAATACGCTCGCATTGTCATCGACCACGCCTTGTAATTATCCAAGCCTTTTAACTTCTCAATTTGCAGTTGCAGCGTCATTTCCCAATGTTTTGGTGTCTCAAGACCTACCGACGTTTTGCAAATAAATCGTTATGCCTTTTGGCTTCTCTACCTTGTGCTGTGCTGCTGTCTGCCAATTTGCCTAGATTTTCATATTTAGATATACATATAAGCAATTGTATTTGCGCCATATGACATGCCGTATCGTATGTAGCGCACCTCTTTTGTTATGTGCTTGTGAAGGTGGTGGCAGTGGTGGTGGGTTACTCGGACGGTTGGCCGGCCACACACAGCCCAAACAATGGCCACTAGACCTAGTTCCACTGCAGTTGCAAGTGTATTCAATGCCACTGGCTTTGACATTGAGCTGAAGTGGACTCGAGCACTTTTAGATGCGGCTCTACTGCAGTACTGCAAGCGCCTACTATTGATACATGTGCCACGATTTGACAATTTATATTAGAATATGTGCAAGTTAAGTTACTATAAATTAGCAAGTCCCATAGCAACTCTCGTATTTAGTTAATAATTTTTAATCCAATTATGAAATTAGCATATTAAATATATTAAAATATATCTGCATTGTTAATCGATTATAATAATAAGTCTTTCATTTCTAAGCATGAGAACTGATAGAGTATAAGATATGCAATAGAATTTGAATAACGTATTAACTTTTACGAAGCCCTCTTTATATATAAACAATGCTATCATAATTATTCGGAATATATGTTAAATTTACCCATGATTACTTTAAATAATATAAATAGTAACCCACTCATTTACAGTCCCCAGCTCTTGACTCAATCCCAGAAATAATATTTCGATGCTTTCGTCGCTGCTGCTGAATCAATCATCGATATAATATTAATTTATGATCAATTTTGTTTTTGTTTTTTTTTATAATTATTTTTATTTGAAATGAATACGAATGTCAGTTTAGCTTTGTTTTGCTGATTTTGTTGATTTTCATTCTTCATTTAAGAAACTTATGTTTTTCGATATTATTTAAGTATTTACTGCTGCCTAACGCTCCAATTTCTTGCTCTGTTTTTCACGGCTGCGTTTTCAATATATAAATACATACATACCTATATATAAATATATATAATATATATATATATATATATATATATGTGTGTGTGTACATACTTATAAAATGTTTTCATTCACAAGAAAAATACAAGCGGAAAGTGTTTTGAAACGGAATGCTTTTCAATTTGGTTATTACGATTGTTGTTCTGGTCAAATTGTGTTCGCCTGGAACGCAGCAACAAATTGGGAAAACATAAAAGTTGAAGTTTCCGATTTTTCATTTTTAGCTCAAATAAATTATATATTTAATGGCTTGTTGTTATTATTGTTTTTAAATGCAAACATTTTGTCGCAGGTAGTTATTTTGGGATGATCTTTTCATGTGGAAATATTCGAATTCGAATTCTCTACAATTATATAAGTGGTAGGCATAGAAAATATACAAGTACATATATCTGAATGTATATATACTAAGATGTATACAATATATATTTAAATATATGTGTATCATTTATTTAGCAACTACAAATACTTTTCTGTTTATGAAATGCTTGTGTCGAAGTGAATTCAAAAACGCCAAACAAACTCTTGTACTTTTTATCAAAAAACACTAAACGTAAACTGCGCCTAAATCATTTATTTGCGAGCAATAGAGTGGTGAGAGAATGAGTGAGTAAAATGATCAAATAGTAAACCGAGAAGAAAGCTTTTCTATTTGAGTAAATGGTGATTGATTGCTCGGTGTGTTCCTTTCAGTGTCTCAGCGTGAACAAATAAATCACTAACATACATACAAATTTAAGCTTAAGAATTCGATTTACTTTTATTCGTGCGAATCTCGCTTTAACTAACATTCCTTCTTCATTCGCCTCATAATAGTTTATTCTTATTTAAGCTTGACTTTGTTTTTGTTTGCTCATTTCGTTCTTACTTCACATTTGCTTTTTGTTTCGTATTAAATTATAATTAATTGTTGCTGTTGTTTTGTTCATGCATTTGATTCATACATTTTCTTCTTTTGGTATTTTGTTTTTTTTTTTTTACTTTGTTTTTCATTGCTTCGCTATTATTCAATTTGCGCTTATTAATTTTTGTATTTTTGTTTTTGAGTGTTATTTCGTTTTAATTTATTTCATTTCATTTCATTACTTTTATGACTGGCTTAAAATTAAAATTGTTGTGAATTTTATGTGTTCTCATTTTTATGCTGATAAGATTGTAAAATGATTATTATGCCAACTTTCGAATGAAATGTAAGTTTTGCTTACTTTGTGTGTGTGTGTGTGTGTGTATGTGAGTGTGTGTGTGTGTATTTAGTTTGAAATGAGTTTATTTTGTTTTCGCTTCTCAGAATTAAATATAATATTTATTTAAATATAATATAATGCTTTTGTTTCTCGAATGCAAAAAATTTCAAATGTAGTAGAGTTGCTTGTTGTTGCTGCTGCTGTAGCTTTGGGGGCTAGGGCAAAGATTCGCATTCCACAGCGAAGACGGCGACGGCGACGACGGCTGCATCTAAATCTAGCCCCAACAAGAGCCACGCCCATTACCACCCTCAGTTTGTGCCGCATTCTGCTAAATTTGTTGTATTTATTTTGTGGTGTTTCACTGCTGCTGCTGATGATGATGTAGATGTTGCCGTTGTTGTGGTTGTTCGTGTTCTTGATGTTACATTTTACTGTGGTTGCTTGCTGCGGCCCTTATAGTAGTGTCGCTTATCGTTTCTGTTGATGTTTTGTTGCTGATGATGCTGTTCTTGTTTACTACCCGGTTGCGCGTGTTCTTTTATTGTTGCATGCATATATATTATATGTATTATATTTACTTTAGAAGGTATATGTTTTTGTTTTGTTTTGTGTTTTTAAATGGAAGGGCGGGGGTTTACTTAAATTACGACACATCCTGATCCTCAACATCCTGAATTTCCTGTTTGGGTTCGCCATCGCCTGTTGTGGAGTCTATATTTAGATATAAAGCAAAGATTAGTCAATTGAAAGAGCACACACTATATAATGAATTAATATTGCTTATGGGCGATTACACACCATCTGCCTGCATATCGGACGTCCATAATGTGAGGTTATCCCGCAGAAGCTGCATAATGAGTGTCGAGTCTTTGTAGCTCTCTTCGCTTAGCGTATCCAACTCAGCGATGGCATCATCAAATGCGGCTTTCGCCAAGCGGCAAGCGCGATCCGGTGAATTGAGAATCTCATAGTAAAACACCTAAGTTAAAGAGAAAAATACATTTAATTAGATTTTATATTAATATAAAGATCGTCAGCATTAATCTGCTTACCGAGAAGTTTAAAGCCAGACCCAACCGTATGGGATGTGTTGGTGGCAGATCGTTCATGGCAATATCACTTGCTGCCTTATAGGCAATCAACGAATTTTCTGCAGCATCCTTACGATCCGAACCGGTGGCAAATTCGGCCAAATAACGATGGTAATCGCCCTTCATCTTATAGTAGAATACTTTACTTTCGCCGGACGTGGCGCATGGAATGAGATGTTTCTCGAGCACATTTAATATATCCGAGCAAATGTCGCGCAGCTCCTTTTCCACCTGACCACGATAGGTCTTGATCATTTCCAATTTCTCTTCGGCGCCCTTGTTCTCCTCCTTCTGTTCAATGGAGGTGATGATACGCCATGAAGCGCGACGTGCTCCGATTACATTCTTGTAGGCAACCGATAGCAAATTACGCTCCTCGACGGTCAGCTCGACGTCCATGGAAGCGACCTTTTTCATGGCCTCCACCATTTCTGCAAGTGCACGACAAAAAAAATAAAAATAAATTATAAACAAAATTATACATTTCTCTTAAGCACTAAATATGCTAATTTTTAAAATGACTGCCGACATTTCGAATACGATGTAAAAATAAATATCATTGAGTATTGAGTTACCTCAACTTAGTATCCACTGTAGTTGTTTGCTGTCCCATATTATCGACTATCCACACTCACACTCACATTCACATAATCGCTATCTCTGCGTAGGCACACTCCCAATTTTTAATGACATAACCTATCACATACTCAGGTAGATGATATATACATAGCTGCTTCCTGTGACTATTATTTGCTAGTTATAGACCGATTCTGTCATGGTGCGTCGTCATGATAAGAACAATCAGGAGCGTAAAACTTCGTCAGCCCCACATTGTTGCACATTCCTCTAGCCTAAGCAACATTGGCAACATTGGCATGGACAAAGGCGTCATGAATCACATGCATTTGCAGTGACTGTGAATTCTTTCGAAAGACAGCTGCAACTTTTGAGTCGGGGTTACTTTTGTGTGCGTATTGATAACATTTCAACTGATAGATATAGATTATACACGTATATATATATATATATATATATATATATTTGTAACACACATTGAAACAAATCAGTGCTAAATAGAGTAATTGTGGTATTTTGACTTTGCTTGCACTGTTCCCTAACTCTCCCTCTCTCTCTTGCTCACGTACATATATTATGAACACCGCCCCCATCATACCCCTCATGATTTTTACGTTCAAAGAGCGGGAGCTTTGTTAGTCTTATTGCAGCACGTAGCTGTGAAAATTCGAATAAAGTTGCCTGTGTGATTCACTGTGCTCAATTTAGTAGCATCTCGGTTGCTGCTGCTTTTCGGTGAACTTCAAATTGTTGTTTGGCAATGGCATAGAATCATAATGCATTTTCTAACACTGTGCGTCACGGTTTACAAGCACCGTGGGCCTGCCAGAGAAATGCCAATTGATACAAATATAGATAGATTTTCAAATTTGTCCAAAAAAATAAATAAACAAGTCCAAATAATATAATATATAATTGAAGCAAAATTCCCACGGCATGACAACGTAAAAGCAACAAAAGATATGCCAAAAAGCCAAAGTCAACAGCGCAAAGTATAAAAATTAAAACCGCTGTCCCACTTCATTCTCATACGCCCACATATGCACAAGGCACCCACCCCCATACAACCACAACGCGTCACATTAATATGCTGTTTAAAACTTTGAAAAAATTTGTGACGCCGTCAAAAAAGGCATATTACAAAAGGATGCCTAAAGCGAGCGTTATACCCTTGGTTTCGGTCTTTTTTTATGGGTTTGTCAAGACATAAAATATGTTTATGTACCCATACAAATTATTTGTAAGATATGTAGTCATATATTTGTAATTTTGTACTCATCAGCGTTATTAGCATGCGAATATGCCGTTAGGAATGTGTAATTACACAATCAAAAAAGTAAATTGCAAATAGGAACTAACGCACTCAAATCTGTAACATTTTGTAAACTCTCCTCTCCGCATTTTCTCTGTGTTTCATTGACGACATTAAGCTGAACGGCAACAAAAAAAAAAAATAAAGAATCATAGCTGCGACCTCGAAGAGACGTAGCTAGAATAAACGGGAGCAGCAGCAGCAGCAGCAGTCCGCACCTGAAAGCACACTTAAAGGCTAACTACCGCTGCTGACGTTAATGTATTTTGAGGGGCGGGGGGAGGAAGAAAGACGCAAAAGTTGGCGTTGTGTGGGAGCGCCGTAGGGGCACTAGCGGGTCTAGAAGAGAAGCAAGTCAGACGTTGCCGGCTGCCTGGAATGCATTTGTATTAGTCTCTCCAGTATGACCAAAGCCGTCGCAAGTGCGACAAGGCCAACGCCAAGTGTTCGCACTAATACACAGACGAGAACAGTTTGGAGCTCACGCAGGCAAAAATAAGAAGAAAAACATGTGATACAGACTTTAATGTTCATGTGTGTGCGTGTGTGTGTGAGGCGTATGTATGTGTGCGTGTGTATGTGAGGCGTATGTATGTGTGCGTGACCGCAGTGGCTGCTAATAGTTGATTGACTTCTTTGGAGCGCCGAAGCAGCAGCAGCAGTGAGAGAGGAAAGAAGATACAAATTCTGGCGTTGTAAGTATTAGCAGAATTCCTGTCAATTGCTAGTAGAAATGTTTGCTTATAATTAGTATAGTTAATGCCTATGACTAAATACAAGAAACACATTAGCAAACTTCTGACCGCCACTGTATTGGGACAGAAGAGGCATCAGTGTCTGTGTCGGAAACACTAGTTATCTCGTTTTAACGCACACGGAAACATATTTGAGTAACGTTGCTGAGCGCGCGCGCTTTTTATTCAATTCCCGAAAACAACGCTGCTATTGCTGCTGCCGCCTACCGTTTTGCATTTCGAGCAGTCGTAGCATTTTAATTAATTGAAGTATTTTTTAATTAAATAAGCAGCCAGCAACAACAAAATTTTTGACCGGGATGGTGTGAGTAGTTAAGATAGTAGCGGTGAGCGTGCGTGCGTATTCCTCTCTGAGGCGCATACACACACATACATTCTTATATGTACATACACATGCGCACAGAAGCATGAGTAATGCTAGTGCAAATTTTTTTCTTTTTTGCACTAACAAGCAGAGTTGCCAAGTTTCTGCCCTTTAATAATGCGAGAAAGTTCTTTTCAAAAAATTTAAGTAAAAGGGACAATCACTAATTTGCATAAAAGCCAACACAAAAAAGAGAAGATCTGCAATGTCTCAGATCACTACTCCAACAACGATTTATGAGCCACCAGTCACACAATCGATTCATTCATCGATTTTTCGCAGTACGGCATGATGACGACGTCGCCGCCGCCTTGCTGCTGCGCAACAAAAGCACATTTTGATTGCCAACGAAATAGAGCGGAAGGAACAGGAGAACGGTGATGAAAATGTTTTCGTCTTTCATTGATTTTGAATACAGGCAAACGTAGTCGGTTAACTTATATAAATATGTATTCAATTATTTTATCCTTTACGATTGCAAGTTATTTCTTCCTCTATTACTTAAAGTTTGACTTGGCAACACAAAAGCAACTACAAAACAGCCCTTAGCAACGATGTAATTTCCCCGTTGCGCAGCCTTTGCGCGCCTATCTCCAAACACTAAATACACAAAATTTTAACTTGAAAAATTCCCCATCCTAAATATTTTCTTAGATCAGTAGCTAAATACATATATATAAAATAATACGCAACAAAGTTGCCTTTTTGCAAAAGCCAACGCAAAAACGAAAACCACGCGAATTTTTGCCGGTAAAAATCAGGTTTGTTTTACATGTTTCTTTTACAGTCTTTCTTTTCAATAGCGCTGCCTCGCCTCCTCGTCATCTTCTTTTTCATTCGATATTCGGTCTGTTCGCAGAAACACTACTCATCGGATGCGGCGGCGACGCCGACTCGATGCTTCTGCTTTTGACAAAAGCCATTGGGAAGGCAGAGGGGCGCACCTACACATGTCTGCAAAATTAATAATTGCTATTTTTCTTGTCCATCCGCTGTATAAACTGTGGACATTTTCCACAATTTTCAACCCAGCGCAGGCCACGCGACGACAATGTCTCTGGACCCCTCCCCAAAACTTGGCGCTCCGCTAACAAAAAATTTTTTCGCCCCACTTTTTTTACTCACCATCGTAGCGCTCAGCCTGTTCGGCCAATTTTGCCTTGTAGACGTTATTTTCACGTTCAGTCATTGTGTTTAAATCCTTTTTAGTAAAATTAATCCACAGAAAAAATTATTTTAAATGCTCCCGGTACGTGCGGCGTCAATTATGCTGCTGCTGTCTTCGTCGCCTTCTTTTTCTCTACTGCTTTTTGAGTTGACAAGCGCTCTGCTTAGCTCACTCGCACGCTCGGTTCGGCTGCCGTTCCGTTTTCAATGTCGTCGTGGACGCTACACGAATCTGCGAGTACAGTAAAGAACGTTTGGGGGTAAAATGAATAATTTATACACTGAGAACGAGCGTGCGTCGTCAATTTATTATTTTTTAAAATTTTTTTTTTCAGTTTTTAAAACTATTTATAATTTTAACTGTCTTTCCACACACACTGTCACAAGACGATGTTAATTTGAATTATTTGATTGATTTTAAAACGCTTACTTTGTCGGTCGCTCAAAAATGTCTCTGAGAATGAGAGGCAGAGGCGCGGCAAAAAAAAGATGGCTCTTGAGTGGCGATTCACGGCATATTACAAAATATCGATAAGAGCTCACTATCGCACGATAAATAAAAATAGGCACTCTACTATATTAGAAAAATAATATTTATTGTCAGAAAAAATGTAATATTTTAAAGTGATTCTTAGTTCTCCTTAGTGAATGCCTTTTGATGATTATAACTCGTACTGCTCAGTATCGATTCTACTGTTTGTTAGTACTCTGTGGACAGTTACACTATCTATGTTGTGTAGATTAATATTTTCCAAAACTAATTTTAAATAAAAATAAATGACAGGGGAGTTATAATATTGTCCAACATTTATGTTAATTACATGATCTGAGTAGAAGTTTTCAAAATTAATTAGTTCAGCATATGTGCTCATAGTCTAGTATGTACTCTAGGGCTGCGCATTCATATTTATTCTAACAATTATACGTTATTTTTTTTTTATCAATTGTTTCATTTTATATTTTAAATGGAACGTTTCCAAAAAATTATATTTAATTTAATTGGAGATATGGTTTTGCTTAATTTTTCGAAGCAGGAACAGATGAACATTTAAATATTTCCTGTTACTAACATTTACCAAAATGTTAATGCTCAGATACTGCTACTGTCACTTGTCTGTTATAGTTCCATCCCATCTGTTCAGTTAAAAGCCAACACAAAAATAATGGCAAAAAATCTAATATTCCGAACATAAACTTCATTAACCGGAAATATAACATGGAATTACTAATGACAATGTTTGATGTTTTAAGTTAAATGTTTACTTGAATAAAAATTTACGAAAATCAGTCAACAGCTGAGGCGAAAAGAGAAAATTAACAGTTTGTGCAGCTAGATTTTGGTTCTATTACCAAATCAAATTAAACTCTCAATAAAAGGACTTGCATCTTCTTCTGCTACGATGACCTTAAATTTAGGAGGATGGATCCACAACTTTACGGTAACAGATACGCAACAGCACAAGGCAGGCTATACAATTTACAAGATTACATCTATTGTGAGTACTTTCCCTCTCCCTCTCTCTGACGAGTACGAACTACTGTAACATTTATTGGAACACTATTGCTAGGTCTTCCCCCGCTCGGTGCCTCAGGCATTAACGTGCCTTGTGGTATGGAAACGATTTCATGAGATCAAACGGCTGCATCGGGAACTTAGTCGCCGGCACAAAAGTATGAAGCTGCCGGGTAAACTACCCGAGCCAACGGACAGCAGTTACTTTAAACGTTTCGATGAGGATGTGATACAGCTACGCAAAGAGTATATACTGTCGCTGCTTGACTTTGCCGCCCAGCATCCGGTGCTATACAAATGCAACAGTTTCACACAGTTCTTTAGCGAGGCGCAATCACCGAATTCATCACCGCTGCGAAAATTGTATGTGGAGCGTTCGCTCAAGATACCCGGCAGTGGAGCAATAGCTGAGATTTGCGATAAACTCGATTTGCCCTACGATCCACACGACGCTAATAGCCTAGTGCTCTTGGATCCACGTTGTGACAAGCCCAGCAGCGATAGCGAGCAAAATGATCAGCAAGAGCAACAGCAGCTTAGTGAAGATAAGATTGTGGAAAAACAAGAACAACAATCAAAGCGGGACTACACACGTCTGCTTACGCCTATGGCCTCTGTGGAGAGCGAAGACAGTGATTATATTTATGAGGCTGCTTTGGAGTTCAGTCATGCTGTACAGTCGGAGGTCAACTTGGAGTACGAAGACGCATATAGGCGGTACAAGCGCGGCGTGGAGCTGTTGCTTGTGGGTGCTAAATGTGATAGTAACGAGGATCGAAAGTTTATTGCCAAGGCCAAGATTGCCAAATATTTGGCTCGTGCCGATGATATTTATGCAAATTTCTTGCGCTCTGATGCGTGTCGGAATGGCAAGAGGAAGCTGCAATTTCAACTTTCCCTGGATGAAGTGGACAGTGTAACGAAATTGGAATGTGCCTGGAATCAGTTGGCAAAGTACAAGGTGCTGAAAGTGTTGGGAGATCGCGTCATGCAGGTGCAGTGCATCACAGAGCCACAGTCGCGGCCAACATGCATAATGAAGGGCATCGAGAAGCCAGCCAGTAATTCGCCCACCCAAAGCATTTTTTTGCCACAGCGCGTGCCCTACATGTGCCAGCTGCTGGCATACTTCCAGTCGGAACAGAAGATTTTCTTATTGCTCAAGCAGGCCGAGGGTGGACGTCTCTACGACTACATACAAAGCTACACACCGACGACCAGCAAGTGTCTTGACTACACTAACTTATTCCCTGAGGAACAGCCATTGACAGTTGCCAGTGATATTACCGAATTGGTGCGCAATTCGCAACAATTGCTTAAATCAGTCTCCCATACACTGAGCAACTTTCAGGCGGGAGCAGTGACACCCAGAAGACAGAGGACGGCGGCGAGACGTCTGCCTGAGGTCTGCCTGCGTCAATGGGCATGCGAGCTGGCGGTGGCTATACACAGTCTGCATGGCAAAGGTGTTATATTGCGAGACTTACATATGGAGAACATTTTGCTTGGAAAGTCAGGCCAATTGATGCTCACGTACTTCTACCAGAACGAGGGTCTAACCTCTGACGACAACTATGTGCACAAGGCGCTTAGTTTTGAAGCCTTAACGAATCATTTCGTGGCATCAGAACGACCGCTTACCTTTCGCTCCGATTGGTGGAGCTATGGTGTGGTGCTCTACCAGCTGCTATTGGGCGTGGTAAGTTACACAATCTTTGCTACCTCTGCTTCAAGCCAACTAAATGATTCACTATTGCAGTCGTACAAGGCAATGCATCCCGGCCAGGTGGAACTGTATGGATGTGTGCAATATCCATCGGATGCCATCGACATATCGGACAAGGCGCGAAATTTGCTAGAGCAACTAATTCAACTGTCACCAGAGCAGCGCTTGGACTACGAACAGCTCCAGGAACATTCATTTTTCGAAGGCATCGATTGGCAGGCAGTTGTGGAGAAAGGCAAAGTTTCTTCATAGTTAACCGAATGGCGAACAGTCAAGCAGCAAACTAATCGAATTTCCAAATTTCATCTATTATATCAAGTATTCAAGGTGATTTAAGGGACTTTAAGAATCTTCGTAAAAAAGCAAAACTTAATTTTATGCTTGTATATATAAGAGAAAAGTTATGATCTGATCATTTTTTTGTTTGTTGATATTTTTGTTTTCCGTTCATAGTTTTGTTTGACATGAATTCTGTGCGGTACAAAATATGTTACTTTATTATTTAATATAAACGTATTATTATATTTATGTATATATACATTGCAAATTCCTAGAGTATATCATATTGAGAAGCAAGCTAGATCTTATATTAATGAAAACTTGAGGCAACTGAAACTCGAAATTAGAACACTAAGATTCACATACAATATGTATTAAAATATTTTCTTTCTGAATTTTATACTATACGCCAATTATACAAACATACAAACACTTTATTGTCTATCTACACAACAGTTTTTGATATACTATACTACATTTATACATACAACTAGGGGCAATAATATTGAACCAGAATGGGAAGAAAGCAATGCGCTTTCTCTCGTCCATCTGGTCACTGCTAATAAGGCACATTTGGAATGCATTCCGTACATGTTGGCGAATCGGGAGCAAGCCAACAAAGCTTGATTTTCATATTTTTGATATTAAGGCTAATAAAAAGCATTAAGTTCTGGCAAGACTTGTTGATTTTGTTGTTGGTCAACTTAACTATGGCTTAAGATTACAAGGAACCCATGGCAGCAATTCTGCTAATTGCTCCCATATTTTCTATATATTTTTATGGTATTTTCTATAGCTTGAATACAGTTGGAAATGCTACACACACACACACACACGCGCGCACATAGATCTGATTAATTGATTGTGAAATCAAAATGGCCGTTTGAAGCGTGCTGAGGCGGGTGCAGAGACAGTGGCAGAGACAGGGACGATGCGTCGCTGCTGACGTCGATGTGTGAGCATTTCTCTCAGTTCAAAAAAGGCGGCAGGACATAGCTTTGCGCCTGTTGCTGTTGTTGCTGTTGGTGTTGCTGCTGAACACTGACGCCCGCCTCCTCGCTCTTGATCACAGTATGCAAAGCACTGTCATTGTCGTCACTGCCAGATGCTGCTGTCCCCGTGGTCACATAGTGATGCGCATCCATGTGACAGGTCGCTGTGTTATCCTCTAGACCCGTTGGCGGCTGGCACTGCACTTGGACATATTTAGCCTCCTCGGCACTGAGATACTTTCCATTCAACTGCTGATGCACCGTAATCAATTGGGTGCTGGTGCTCCCGTCCAGGTGCTGCTGTTGCTGCTGCTGCTGCTGCTGCTGCTGTAGATCTGTCGCCTGGTAGCCATCGCCAGCCTCTGGATTTCCACCGGCTGTGCCACCACCGCCGCCTCCTCCGTTCATATCAATGCGCGGCGGGCTGCCGTAGTCAAAGTGGCGCATGGGAAAGAGCTGGCTCTCGTGCACATAGGTGCCGTACTGCCCGGAGTAGGTGCCATAGGGACTCGCTGCTGGCGAGAGCAGGCTAAACTGTGGGCTCAGCTCGTAGGGCGTCTGGTAGCTCGTCCAGCTGTCCATGCTGCCCGGCGGCGTCACCGTCGTTGTCTGCGGGAAACTGGCAAAGGGCGGAGCCAATGAGCTATTCAGTGCAGCCGTCGGCGGCGTGTTCGTCTTGATGTAGCCAGTCTTGCGCGGAGGCTCGTGCTTGCGCCATTTGGCCCGTCGATTCTGGAACCAAACCTGCACCCGGGATTCGCTCAAATTCAGCTTGATGGCCAACTCCTCGCGCGCAAACACATCCGGATACGGAGCACGCTCAAAGGCGCGCTCCAATTCCTCGAGCTGGTAAGCCGTAAAGGTGGTTCTGCAAATGAAAGGGAAAGTATTTAAGGATTATAGAGAGATTATACAGAGGAGAGTTTTAAAATCACGGCGTGACATATATAATAAAATAATTGTGTGATAGTTTTTCGTAACTGCAGAACGAATACAAAGTTAATCATAGTAGAAAAGACAAAAATCTAAAGATAAAGAAGCGAACTAATTTGCATTTGTCAAGTTTGGTCTTTTCAGCTTCTAACAAATTGTTTAATATAGCTATTTGTTTGAGTTTGCTGTCGATTTATTTTATGTATACATAACTTAAGATATATTTGTATAGCTTATTAAAAAAATTTTTATTATAAAATATAATTTATATAATATTTTATTTCATGACTTGAATGTTGAATGTTACGAAATGAAGCCGTTATGCAATATTTATTACCTTACAGTTTACCTGGATATACTTTATATATTTAAAAATTGGCTTTAATTTTAAGGCTCTTAAACATTTTCGAATATTAGTCATTAGTCATATTAGTCAATAATGAGAAATACGACAATGTAAGTTATTCGTCATTCTTATCGAGTTCTTAATATTGAGTGCTTGATATTAAACTAAAATTCTATTTAAATCGGATTAGTTACTTCTAAACTGTTCACATCATGAGCTTAGTTACTGTCTAAGCCGTAAACTCACATTTTAGTGTACCCCCTACCAGTTAGTCCATATTTATTCGTGGATTGTTGCTAACTCTGCCACCGAGCACATTAAGTATACGCCCCGTTGAGCGATATATAAATTGTGAAATAATTTCATTGATTTCCCGTCGTTAAGTTAATTGGAAATGGTTTTGTCAGACCAGGACTTACCTCGTTTTCTTTTTTTTGATGCCATTGGGGTCGCCCTTCTTCTTGTTGTTGTCTTTTTTGGCTGCTGGCACAGCGACAACGCCGGCAACAGTTGTGCCCGCTGTTCCCGCTCCACTCGTGGCAGGGCCGACGGAACTGTTGCTGCTATTGTTGTTGCTGTTGTTGTTATTGCTGCTGGTATTGCTGCCGTTACTGGTGGGATTACCATTGCTGAGGCCATTCGGCGTTGACGACCCATTCTCCAGCTGGACGCACATTTCCTCTGGTTTCTTGTGTTTGCCATTTGCCGTGTTGCTGAGCAGCAGCGGAGTCGCCTCCAACAACCCGTTGCCATTGCCATTGCCATTGCTTCCATCCTCATGGCCATGGGCGTGGCCATGAGCATGACTGTGATGTGGACTGCCGCCGTACAGATGCTGCTGGTGCTGCAGCTGAACATGCTGTGGCTGAGGCTCATACGGATCCTTGGGCGAGTATTCCAACTTGCCATTCAGCGCATGATAATCATTCATAATGCCCACCAGTTGCTGCTGCTGCTGTTGCTGTTGCTGTTGCTGGGATGGCTTATGATGCAGCATGCCATTGTGGTGCAGCGGAGGCGGCGGCGTTACGGCATAGTGCTGATGATGTTGCTGTGGCTGCTGTTGCTGCTCCACAAGCTTCTGGGGCGTTGTCATGTACTCGTATTTCTGGCTGGGCGAGAAGCAGCCCAACTTATTGCCAAAGTCAATTTTCTGCGCATAGTTGGGCGACCCAGAGCCACCACCGCCGGCGCCACCATTTGGCAAGATTGTGTTGCAATCGGGCAGCCGCTGCTGCTGCTGTTGCTGACTGCACAGTTCATGGACGACACTGCCGAGCATCACGGGATGCAGGCTGCTGTGCGTGACCGTTGCCGTGGAGGTCGGCAGCAATGGCTTACTGGCGCCCAGTGGACTTAGTGGGCCGCCGCTAAAGTCACCAAAGATTTGATCATCGAAGGCAGCGTGCTCCATTTTAAAAGGAAATCAGTTAAAAATAAACACCCAGACACACACACAAACAGTAAACCACTTTCTAATGTTTCTATCTGATATGTTGTGTAAGTGTTAATCCATTTAGTCGGTAATCGGATTGCGCGCAAAGTGAAATCAAAATCAATTGTCACTGATCACTAATTGTAGTAAATGAATTAATTGCATTTAGTTTTTGGCGCACGCGCAAAAGCATTTGCCTTCATTTATGTGCCGCTCCTGTTGAATGCTGATACTGCAGCGACACTTATTCACTCACTCACTCACTGCACTAACTCAGCTCCGTGCACTGCGAACCGCTCGACTCTGTGCCTGTGGCCTTAATTGAGCACACAAGTCGCGATGATTGCCCTTTTATACCAATTTGCTGGCAGCGACGCAGCGTTGCCAGTTTCGACCAATCAGCGACGAGCAATGGCCGCCGCCACAGCAGCGCAGCAGAAGAGCGAGGAAGAGAGACGGAGCGAGAGCATGGAGCGAGATACCGGCTGTGTGGCTTGTGTTTGTGTTTTATGCTGGCGCGTGTGACTTTTTGCTTTTGCCTCTGCCTCTGCCTTTGCCTTTGCAGTTGGTTTTGCTTTTGTAAGCGTGGGGTGTGGTTTTTGTTTTGCCTTAGAATCTGCTCGCTGCCAGTTTGTGACGCCTGGCAGTGGGTAATGTGCGCATATTTTTCCGAAACCAGCAGAACTTAAAAACAGGGAGCAAAATATCCTGGGAAAATTGGTTTCAGGGAGAGTATTTGCTCACAAGCTTTTAAACATTATTCACTAGAATATTTAAAACAAAAATTCTTCGATTTATAGCAGAATTTGTATCTTTTTAATAATATAGCATATTCTTGACAATTGTTTAATAATGATTAATAGATTATAAATAAAGAATATGTATAAAAAATAAAGAAACAAATTCTATATTTTATATTCTAAATTATGTGTATATACAATTTTGCTGCAAATAATTAACTTTCGATCACCTGCCTGCATGTCGGCAAATGTTTTTCCTTCGATTAGCTATGGTCAGCACGAATCCCTATATAATACTATTCTAATTGGAATTCTCTCACGCCATACGATCGCATGAGGGTCGCGTTGTTATCGATGTTATTTCCAACCACCACATGACCTCAAGGATCGCGTCGCACGCTTGCGAGAGCATCTCCCTTCCTGCGCGTGTCACCCTCTTCCTCACCCTTGGAGGATTGGCTCGCGCTCGACCTTTTGGCCAAATGCTGGTATCAGACAGCCAGGCGGGCACTTACGAGTCAATAAATTATGGGTCATTGGAATTTTAAGATTTTACGAAAGGAATTTGACTGTGAAAGAAAGTGGAAGTAAATTATATAAGTTTGAAGTGATATTCGTTTTAGTATTCATTTTCATATGTTGTAAACTAAATATTTGTAGTCAGTCGTCTATAATATTCTTTAAACGTTTTGTTTAGACTCTAATCAATCCACACCCAATGTCAATATTGATGACCTAGCTGCTGCCCGCATTGACCTTGCAAAAGGAATAAAAACTTTGACCTGAAGTTCCCAGGATCAGCTCGCTTTAGGATCAACATAGAAATTCCCATTTTCATTCGGCACAAAACTCGTGAAAGAATCTCACAGCAACAATTTGATACTTTTGGTCGCGCTATGGGGCAACATTTTTGTCTGGATTTGTCTTTGCAGGTTTCAAAATGCGGGCAGCGGAAATCGAATCGAGAATGGGAAACAAACACGCGATCGGCGTAGAGCAAAAGAAAGAAGCCACCCCACAGCTGAAGAGATGATGCGACCCAGCCTAAGTACGGGAACGCTTGCGTGTGAATAATCAGACAACATTTTGCATTGCGATTGCGCCAATTATGTGGGCACGGTTATGGTGCGGGAATATCCTCGGTTGGGGTGTGCGGCAGAGAATTGTCCCGCTGACTCAAGGCTTTGAGGGTTAAGAAAAGTCAACGATGATATCGATCGATCTGATCGATACAAGAAAGTCAATGATAATGAGTAAAGGAGCAAAGGACACTGACAAAGTTAATGATTAACCAACATCTCTGCAATGGATTATATAAATACCTTGCAAGATATTATATATCTAAATAGACGTCTAGCAACAAGGAAGCGTTTACTATTGAGAGGTCATGGCATGGGGGTTAAGGTTCGCAGTGGAAAAATATGATTATTTGGCTTTTCTTTTTTTTTTAAATTTATTTTAACTAATAGTCTGCACTGATATACTCTTAAATTAAATGCAGATTGGCGTTTTGGGTTTCTTCATCGAGCTTATGAAACTTGGTACAGTTTGTCACATAAACCAAATTGCGCTGCCTAAACTTTTGTTGTTGAATGCGAGTGCTACTGCGACAATTTTTCATATTTTTTCCATAACCATTAAGATACACACACACACAATACACACACCAGTCGCACTTGCACACATTTGTTTTGAACCCAGTGACAGTCACTCCTCAGCATCAGCATCAGCTCGGCATCATCATCATCATTCAGCATTCAGCTCTCTCATCCTCCAGTTGAATATTATCACATTGTATTACGATATACTTGTGCATATATACATAAATATATACATGTGTTTGTTTGTTTTGCTTTTTTGCCGTTTGCCTACGTTCGCAAGCACAGACATACATACATACATATATATTATATGTATATATATGATCGTATACCTCGCACTCGTATGTAACTGTGATCTGCGCCAACGAAATTCCAATATGGCGTGCACATACACAGGCACACACAGTTGTATACACACATACACATGCATTACATATACTTATATACGCAGTGTCAGAGTCCAGAAGCAAAGGCAAAGCAGTTCACCAATACAGTTGCATTCAATTAAGCTTCGTTAAGATCAATTTAAAATCCCGCATAAAATATCAAATAGTTTTTGTACTTTAGTTCCATTTCTGCTGTCGCTATTTGTTGTCGGCTGTCGGGCAGACGCTCTCCAAGCTACAGCCAGCCAGCAACAACAGCAGCGTTTCGAAATCCGCAGCCCACGGTATGGAGACAATGTCTCCAAGTCGATCGGGCCCCAGGCCCCGCCGACATGACAAAGATGTATAGTTTTTCATATTTTGTTAATTCTCTATGGCACTTTGGGGTTGCAGTTGCCCATTGTCTACTTGTTGCCTGTCCACTTGTTACCCCCTTTAGCATAGCACTTTACACGATGAGACTCTGCGCAGGCTCCATAACAACGGATGTGCGGACGTCTTTGACATCTGACCCGTACGATCATCATCACGAGCTATAAGAATATTTACAGCCATCAGTCACGGCAACTGCCTCTGACTCGTGCTCACAAATGTTTGCCTAAAAAATATGCTAATACTTGACTTGTGTAAAACGTTAGCTAAATCATAGAATATATACATATTTGTGTAATTCTCTTCTAATAATAATCTAATAGTTATACTCTACTATACTAGATATACATATATGTAAAACCATCCATTAACTTACGAGTGTGATGTCGTCTTCCCATATTCTGTAGAAACTAAAGATTGCTCGTTATTATTATTATAAGTATTATTATTATTATTACAATTGTTCAATAACATTATTGAATATCCTTGGTCAATTGCTTCAAGATCTGAATTACTAAAAAGCTCTTACAAATAGTTATATTAAAAGAGTTTAAATAGTAAGTGAAAACTTAAATATATCAATTTATTATTAGACATAAAAATATACATAAATATGCATAAATAGCTTATATTTCAATACGATGAATAACAATTGTTTTTCCCAAGTTTTCAAAGAAAACTTCTCTATTAACATTTTCTGTTACCTTAATTAATTGGTATGAAATTAAACAATATCAAACTTCATTAATATTATCAAGATAAATGCTAAGTATGAAATATAGATTGAAAAATAAAAATATGAAAGTAATATTTGTGTGTCTACTCAAGTTTTCTTTTACATATATTTTATAAAGCAAAGAAAAGAATTTATTTCATTCTGCTTTGAAATTACTAGCAGGCTCTCAGGATAAAATTTGACAAAGTCAAACTTCTTTTTTATTAAATAAATATAAAATTGTACATTCAGAGAAAACTATTCTATTAGTTATACAATCATATTTTTTACGTTATACATAATTTGAGTTTAATTTCTGATGACCATCATTGCAAAGATCTCATTAGATATATGTATAAGTAATTTCACTGGATATACCATCTGAACTTTTCATTTGTCTCCATTTTTTTTTGTTATTGGCCTAAGAAATATAGCAGATACAACTTAATGCAATCAAAGTGAAAGTGAGAACACGCCAATAAATTAAATCCAATCAGAAACGTATAGAGCACAAATATACATATGAAAGATGACAACCACTTCGCTTGGCTCGCTTTGGCCCTTGTAATTGGCTCTGGGTCGGAGCGGAGTCTTCTTGGATCACAAAAAATCCCAACACAGCGCGCGTAATTCAAATTAATTGTTGACAATTGTGACTTATTTAAGCCAAAGGCGCCATTTAATGTGGCCCAACGGGGATGTGGATGCAGTCTGCGCTTGCCTCTGATTGCTTAAACGGTGCGATTATAGCAGCGAAATCTGAAAGATTTATAGGATAGTTGGAATATATGTAAATGCGGCAAACGGTTTGGTATAATAAGGATAATTTAATTAAACGGTCGTCTACATTCTTTGTATTGCAATATTAATTGTAGAAGTATGCGATTAATTAGGTTGTTTTATTTACTGATCATTGAAAGCCCAAAAAAGAGCCTTACAAAAGACTGCATAAATCGAAATGAAAATATTTTAAGGGTTATTAGTTTATATTGCAATTGATTAAGTAAACCGTTATTTCGCTGCTCCTATTAATTCTTTCACAGCGCATGTCTGTGTTTGCATATGCAACTGATAAGAGAAATGCACATCTAAACATCGATCACTACTGAGTGTTATCGATATCTAACAGGTAAGTAATAGTGGTATCGAAATCGTGCCCAAACAACGTTTAATTTAATTTGAACGATTTATGAATGAATAAACTGGATTGCAGCATCGCCTGAATTTTGTGTTCTTAATTTATAATTGAATTTATAGCACTTTGTTGTCGTTGTGGGCGTCGCATATCGTTTTTGGCAGAGCGGCCGATGTGTGTGGCTTAATTGTTTGTAATTAAATAAAATTGTACAAGGTCGCTTACAAACTCATTCGCTCGCTTACTTAGTGACATTGGGACTTCTGCGTTCTGCTGGAAAATCCATGACTACCAATTTGTTTTAATGTATATAGTGCAATAAGTAATGAAAAACGCCGGCCGGCCGGCAAAATTGTATTTGTATTTGTTTTGTATGTAGCCAGCGTCAGAAATTGATTCCTGCTCATTATTTCATTAAAGCCGCTCGACCAATTGGTCACTCGGTTCCCATTTAGTAGAAGGAGACATCAAATCGACGTCGTCGTCAGCGTCATCATGTTTGAGTGCTCAGTGATTTTTGCTTGCATTTTGATCAGATTTTATGAATGAAATTGTATCAATTGATTGTTTTGGTGCTGTTATCGTTGCCTTTTGATCGTCGATAATTAAGTCGGGGGCGTGTGCTTCAAATGCTGGTCGAATAGATTCGAGTTATGTATATTGGACTATGTTGGGTCAAGCTAGCGGCTCAATTAGCAAATCAAATTGTCTATTAGAAATCTATTGTATTTACATTTATTGATATGTATATCATCACATTTGGTTATTCCATTGCAATTAACTATAATACTTTTATCTATCTTTAAATCGAATTAATAGTTTAATTTTTTCGTTTTATTTCTTAGCTCTTTGTAGAGTGGTTGGAAAAAAAAATATTATTATATTTGAGGTCCTTTGGAAATAGTGATAAATAGTGACAGAGATAGTTACTAATCATTGTTAAATGTTTTAGAATTATTATTACTTTTTATAGATATAAAGTTTTATGGTGGACAGTTGTTTTCTTTTTTACGATTTCTAACGAAATATTCATGTATCTAAAAAATGTATATAGATATGTACATACATACATAATACATGCACATACATATAAATATATATACATATATTCACATATGTATGTAAATATGAATATGCGATATGTCAAGAAATTCCAAAATGTGTACGCACTAGCCACAAAACTGTCGACAAATACAGAAATACATATATATGTATGTACATACATACATGGCATATCAAGGGGAAGGTGGAGAAAGGCGCAAATATGACATGCGGGCAAGTTTTTCAATTGATCTTAATGAAGCTTAATTGGCTGCGCGTGTATTAGTGTGTACATGTGAGCCTCAGGAAAACATAGTATGCCCCATGACTGAGCTGCGCCATACACTGAGAAAAAGTATTCCGGCAGAGATTGGCTGAATGCCATGTGGAGCGAGACTGAACCCATATGGATTTCGCTCTGTGCATCAATGAAATAAGCAATAAGACTTGGAACCCAATAATACCCTCACCGAGCTACTGAAATTGAATACGACAGCCAATACACTTACTTTCTATTCAATCATAGGCAAACTTATGGTCCTAGCCATATACATATATGTATATTTAATAATTATTGAATCAGCAGCAAATCTAACTTGAACGACGATTATAATAAATTATTGTGTAAGCATACGCTCGCCTAGCAGATACTAAATATTTTTGACACTTGCAATTGGAATTTAACAAAAATACACTGCTTAAACATAACCTCAGTAACGTAATAGAACATCACTTACGTAACTTACGTAATTGAACTCTGGCTAGTTTATCAATTACGTTGTCAGCTTAATAGAAACCGACTGAAGACAATCCGTTCCCAGGCTTGTATTTCCTTAATATATAAATATATATAATATAGTCATTTATATTAAAATTATATTTATGAACATAACTAATGTGGGAACTCAGACTCTTACTAGTCTGTTTGAAATACATGTTTTTCCGGATAATTTAGACGTCAGGTAGAGTTGATAAATTGCATCTTAATATAAGAAATAATATAGATAATAACAAACATATTTTGCAAATAGACTAGAAAGTAATCAAATGCAAAGATTAGTCTAACTAATAGATATTTAGTAAAGCTCGATTATGTTAACAACTACTTAAATCGTTTTTTAGGTAAATCAAATCCATGTCAAGATTAGAATTACTGTAATATATAGTGTTCTGTATATGTAAAAAATTTGTGAATATGAACAATGCTTACTCGTAAATTCGCATACTCAACCCTTATCATGTTTATTGTCATTTATTAGTAAAAGACAGATAGACAAATAGCCATATATTTATACGTAAACCTCGCTAATACACGAAAATAAATATGTAAAGGATCGGTGAAAAGTAAAAAAAAATAATTAATTTTCTTAAAAATTACAAGTCAAATATGAGCCAATATGAATTTTTTACTATACCAACCCAACTTGTTCATTTAGTACATATTGTAGTTTTTCATTAAATTTAAAAAAATTTGTAATATTTCAATTACTTAATAGATATAATTAGATATCTCTGTCTGGTAAACAAAAAGTGATTGCCAAATGAAGTTATTCTGGTTGTTCATAGTTTATGTCATATATTATGTCATAATGATATGGAGATAAATAATCATTTATAATCATAGCAGACGAACTAAAGCCATGGTATGGTAACGACGGAAATATATCTTCTTTATTACACGGATTAAGTAATATATGATATAATCCTTAACCATAAGACTCAGTCTAATGGTCATTCTTATTGGATCCCAAAAATTAAAAGTATATAAATGTCAGCACCATTTTGAAGGATGTTGAGCGATTAGCATTTTAATCTTTTGACAAACGATTGTTTTACACTTTTCAACTTAAAACGATCGGATTTGTTAAGTAAATAGCCAATGCTAGTATGAATACTAAATGATAACTAATGAAGGAAACAGTGGGGCCGGTTGACTGACTGGTTGGCTAGTGTGTAGCTGCGATCTGATGACATTTAAGCATTGGCAAAGTCAATGCCCTTCTGAATGTTCTTCTTGAGTTCGGGAATGGCGGCCTCCAGCAGCTTCTTCTCATAGTCGTTCAGCTTGGGCAGTCCCAGGTTCTCCTGCAGACCATTCTTGCCCAACACCAGTGGCGTGGAGAAGAACGTCGCCTCAGTAATGTTGGACTGCACGTACGAGCACTCGATAACGTTCTTATCGCCATTGAGGCCCTTCAGGAGGGAGCCGGCAAAGCGGGCACCAGCATAGGCCATCGACAAGGTGGCTGATCCAGCACCAGCCTTAGCCTTGACCACCTCAGTGCCGGCCTCCTGAATGCGCACAGTCAGCTTTTCAATGGCATCCTGGTTGCCCTTGAACTTGGGCTGGCTTTGCGATAGCACTGGTAGGATGGTAACACCGGAGTGGCCTCCAATCACAGGAATCTGCACACTCTGGGGATCAACGCCGAGGGCGTGGCCAATGAAGGCACGGGCACGCACCACATCCAATGTAGAGACGCCAAACAAGCGCTTGGGATCGTACACGCCGGCCTGCAGAAATCGCACAATTAGTGACAATTTTTCTTAATGATGTTGAGCTAAGCCAAATTTACCTTCTTCAGAATCTCGGCAGCGATTGGCACACAGGTGTTGACGGGATTGGTGATGATAGCCACCAGAGCCTTGGGGCAGTTCTTGGCAATGGAGTTCGAAATGTCCTTAATAATGCCAGCGTTAACATTGAACAGATCATCGCGAGTCATGCCAGGCTTGCGGGGCACACCAGCGGGGATGACAACGACATCAGAACCTATTCAATATAATTAAAGTAATAAAAACGATTAAACGAAAATACTAGATTCAAATGAAGGTACTTTGATCTTTTGTATTATGCTCCAGATAGCAGGCTACTGTTAAGGTGCGATAAGTTCGTGCACTGATTAAAAGCCAGTTATAAAGGTCTAATAAAGCTTCTCTTATCACATCAATTACGCTTATCAGTTCTATTTTGCATATGCATGAGAATACTAAAAGATGGAATTTTGATTTTCTCTCATGAAGGCAAATCGCATCGGGATTTGATACTAATTTACTAAATTTTAGTTAATGTTGTAATTTTCCCATCTGAATTATTAAACCTAACCTCACTTACTGGCTTTCCAACTTACCCTTCAGGGAATCGCCCAATTGATCGGCGCCCATGAATCCAGCTGTTTTGCTCTTGGTGTCAATGTGAGACAAATCGGCAGCTACACCGGGCGTGTGCACGATATCGTACAGAGCCAAATCCGTGACCAAGGGATTTTGCTTCAGCAGCAGCGACAACGGTTGCCCGATGCCGCCAGAGGCGCCGCATACGGTCACCTTATAGTTATTCTGCCAAAAATGGATAATAAAATATATAAATTTCCGTTAACTGAGAGCATGAGTATGAGTAAAAATATTTAAATTCAAAGAACAGAAAAAATCTGTTCTTTTTTTGGTCATGTAAATTTTTTTTATTACGTAAACCGCCAAAGCTAATCGGCAAGTGGCATAAAAATTACTTCTCTGGCATTATTTTTGTTTGTTGCTCACCTGTTGGCTGACCGAAAAGTTGCGCACGCCTTGCAGCGCCAATTGCTTGGTAACTTGCTTCAACATTTTTATTTTGTTTTTAATAAATTGTTAAAAAATTGGTAGGCAAAACAATAAGCAGCTGCGCAACTTGCAAAATCCCAATTGCTATTCACCGAAAGCTTTCAGAAAACTTGGCACAAGGTTAAATTCTAAGCGTGTTGTTGCTGTAGTTGAGCTTTAACAGCTGTTGCTGTGCATCGGTGCTGCCAACTGATTTGCAGAAAAGCGCGCGAAACTTGTTGTTTAAAGCTAAGCTTTTTCTTATATTTGAGATATCTTTTGAATTTGTTTTGTTCGACAAACATGAGTAAAATTGTGTATTGATTAAAACTCCTGCATGCGTAGCTCTACTTGAAGGGCAATGCACGCACGTCGCTCCTCCTTGATTTCCATGCTCAGCATTTGCTTTTTGTGCTCCAGCAGTGAATTCTCTCGCGTATAATGCTCAATGATTCGTTCGTAGTCAGCCTCTGCATGCAGTTGCTCCTGGATTGTGGTTGGGACAGCTTGGGGCTTTACTACCTCCTGCTCATACAATTGTTTCATGCGAAAGATCTCGTTACGCTCGGCAAGAATGCGAGTTTTGAGCTCGTTTTGCCAGTTCATTAATTCGTCATACTCAATCTGCAGCCGCAGAAGATCATCGCGATGGGGATTTGCTTTGGACAACAACAAATAACCCGTTTGCTTGTCGACGGTGTATTCTATCGGTGGTGGCGAAGTTGCAATGCTAGTGTCTTCAAGCTGTTGGACCGATGCGACCGTGTGCATCGGCACTGACTTTGAGTCGATGGTATCCTCGCTGACGACGGATGTAGGTACAGTTGATGAATTGGTGGGTGGTTTTTGTTCGGTTGACTGAGGTAGGGGTGCTGGTGCTGATGGTGGTGGTGGTGGTGCAGATGTTGAGTTATCTAGTTCATCAATAGACTTCTCCAGCTTCTTTTCACAGCTTCGAAGTTTCCGTTTCAGCTGCGTGATGATACGCTGTACTTCCCACAGTTGCTCCTCGCGCTTCTTGGTAATGAAGCCCGCATTCATTTCGCTGTGAATCTGCGTGAGGAGACTGTCCTGCTTGCGTAGCTCCGCTTTAATGTCCTCCGGGTTTTCTGGAAGTCCAGGACTGCTAGACGTCAGGGGCGGAACATATCTGCAATAAATATTTAATTTTATTTAAAACGCTATTAGTTTATTTAGATTGACGGCTGCCTTAACAAAAAGCTGAGAATTCGGCGAACACGATTTCTTTTACGTAGTACGAGACTCATGTTTCTGGAGATCTGTCATAGCGCGAGCGCATCAAGCGCTTTGCTCTAATCTAATCTGACCAATATTTACTCACTTTATCAGCTTGACGTCCGGAAAGAGATTTGTACAGTGGCATAAGAGTACGACCATTAGGCGATGTGACATCTGTAGCGTTGGACTGAGTAGCATTGCTAGAGATTGAGCGTTGAGTTTGTTGTAACGCTCCTGTTGTATGACAGCGTCAAAGTGCAATAGTATCCACGATAAGAACGTGCGATTGCATTTGGGTAGCTGCTCTAATAGTTGCTGCAGCTCTGCCTGTTGCTCAGTGACCTTGGGATGCGAAGCTACCTCTTCGAAACGTGCTACCAAATCTGTAGTTAGAACCGGTTCAGGGAGTTCACGTAGGAACAACTTAAGCAAACTGCAGGCGGTGGGTATATCGTCCACAGATGCATCATTATCGCGATTATTGTACAATCTCTTGTAGTGTAACAGACGCGTCTTAATGGGCTCCACCTTGTAGATGTGGTCACATTTGAGCGATTGTTCCTGTTGCAGAAAGTCGATACAATCACGCACGACCAGCGGCAATTCGACTCCATCATGGCATCGAGAACGTTCTGTGGCCAGACTAATCGACACACCAAAGATGGGATATCCAAGCGCCAAGACTTCTTCGACTTCGTTCCCGTCCTCCTGGTGTGATTGTTTGCTCTTTTTATCTTTTTTATCTTTCTTTTCGAACTTGTCCTTTTTGTCTTTTTCTTTGCGATCCTTATCTTTCTTTTTATGCTCTTTTTCATCATGATGTCTATCCTTCTCTTTTTCTTTTTCCTTTTCCTTTGCCTTTTGTGGTGGCTCCTCTTCTAAGGCTTTTGGATCCTTTTCTTTATCGCGTGATTTTTCACGCTTTTCTTTACTCTTTGAGCTAGTAAATTTGAACGTTTTTGACTTCTTCGATTTTGAAGGGCTTCTGAATGGAAAGAAAAAATAAAATTAAGGCTTTATTTGACGGATTTGTAGGTTCTCTTAGCTCACTTTGTTTCCAGCTCTTCCTCGGGAGAACTTTCTCCTTCCAGAGCGGCATATCCCCGATCTTTGCCTTTGTCTTTCTTATCCTTGCGTCGACCAATGAGCAGATCTTTCTTGCTGTGCTTGTCATGGTCACCTTCGCTAACTAATTAGGAATGTAAATTATTTTCTTGTAGCGCCTTTTTTTTAGCTTTTGATCTACTTACAGTCACTTTCTTCTTTGCTTTTTTTAGACTTGGAATCAATCGCTTCAGAGGCATATAGCCCTGGAAACTCCTTTTCTTCCGGACTGTCAAAATCCATACTGTTGTGGCAAATTGTTTAAATAAATAAATAATTACAATTAATATGTTTACACCATCTGCAATCAATAAACAAAGCAGAAGACTCAAATAATCGATAGTAAAATCGATTACATTTAATGGCCATGCTAACCTGATGCAAATGCAAGGTGTAAGCGGTATCACCACTAACCATAGTGGTTAGTGGTTGTATGGTTAGTGGCGGTATTCTCGAGATAAATCGTAGAACAGAATCAAAAATAAAAAAGTATTTTTTTTTAATTTAAAACGAATGATTCACCTGGATTTTTCAAAATAATATAAGTTCACTTATTGATTTTTGGAACATTAATTGAAAGTACATCATTATTTTCATGTCCGCAATGAACAGCGTACCATTAGGCAAGATAATCAAATGAAATCCGATTTGTTTACATTTTCAATGTAAAGAAATTAGTTTTTAAAGAAATCAAGTAATGTCATCAGTGCGGTTAAGCCAGTTGGAACGCGATCATTTGGCGTTACTACAACGTCCGGCCAGCGAAGTCCTGGAACTATGCAAATCCGCATTCGACTACCTTGTGAAGGGGCCCAACTTGGAGCGGTATGACGTCTTGGCCAAAAAATATGCGGGTGATGTGAATGCTGAGGCAGTGCAACGGGCGGTGGAAGCCTTAATATCACTGCTAATCCATGTAACCACCAAGTCTGGACCGAATGGAGAACAGATTAATATGCGCAACATATTCCCCGATCTAAGTGACGATGTGCTGGAGGTGCTTGAACAGTTTGTCACTAGTAAGCGAAATTTCGTTGAGGGTTCCATTAAGTCGGCGAATATACGTGCCTACCGCCTGGTCAACTTAGACTGGCGTCTGGAGGTGCGCACTGCATCTCGCTGCTTGCTGCAACAATCAAACGTGGTGATTACAATGAAGCTGTATCTGCACACAGAGCCGAAAAACGAAAATCGCGAACTGCTCGAAATAGACACGTCCGAGCGTAGCGAGAATGAGCTAAAAGCCATGAATGAGGATGAGCGGCGGCATCGCAAGGATCTCATAGTGCAAACGGATGCCAGTAGCTTGGTGTACTTAATCAAAACACTCGAGGATGCCTTGGCGGAATCGAAGACGCGTCGCATCAAGAACATTGTCAATGCCATACACTAGAGGAATATAGATGAATATTAGTTGTTAAGTCAAATTATTAACCATATTTTAAGGTGGACCAATTTATTGCAATTATAACTAATTAAAATCTAAAACCAATTTTTGTACAGGGCTTCAATCGGTTGCTGACAAAGCCTCAGCAGCGGCTGCTTTCAGTGCACCTTTCTTTTTTTGGCGATCCGCGCGTTTCTCCTCCGGTGACTTTTTCAGCGCTTTCACGCGACGTGTCTGTATTGAGCCCGTTTGTTGTTTGCCCAGATGGACGCGTCCCTTCGTATTGCCCAGCGCATCGGTGCTAATGTTTTTCTTTTTGGTGACCCTCAGCTGTTTGGGTTGCTTTCTGGCCAGCTTATATAGATCTTCAGATGCAATCTTCGTGCGACGAATTGAGAAATCTGCCGATGGTCCAATTTCTTCCAACTCAATGCGCGGCGTTTTTTGACCAGATTTCTTTAGCAATATCTTGTATGAACGCATCAGGATGCTCATATCGTCATTGACCGTGAAGCTAAGTACGTGCTCTATGCCCTGTAGACGTATGGATTCCACTTTTTCACGTTGAAACATATCAATGAACAAATTTCGTAAGCGACGTAGCTCTTCGGTTTGAGCCCATTTGGGGCCATTGAAAACCAGGCAGGGCTTCACGCAGGCCCCAATCTTTTCGTTCTTAAACTCGGAAATTGACTGATAACGTTTAATGCCTAGCTCAAACATGTCAAGTACTTCATTTTCAAAGATACGACCAAGGACTATGTTGTCTGGTCGTTTCTTTGACGTTGATCCAAACGAGAAGAGTGCCGCATCGTTTTTCATTGTCAAACTAAAATTATATACATTAGTTTAAGGGGATTTAGAAATTTAAGTAAATTCACTTACAATTCCAAGGAAGATGGATCATCGAATGGCGTTATATCGTTTTTACGATTTAGAACTTTAACCAGCGGCTTCTTTATCTGTTGTAGATCCTTCATACAGAGCTTTACGTTACCACCACATTTACGTCCATCCACAAACAGCATAGTGCGTGCCGACTCAATAAGTTGTGGCTCACGAGCCAGCAACACTTTCTTTCCTTTGCGGGTTTTCGGTTTCCTACATGTACAACAAAGTGAGCGGCTAAATTCAGTTATAGATTTAATAACACATACCTGATTCGTAAAAGCGACATTATTAATTAATTAATTATTTAAGTTAAAAGAACTTGTTCAAAATGCATAAGCGCACGTGTAGCGTCGTTCTGATAATGCCAACTGGTTGCAATTTCATTTACTTACTTACTTACGTAGATTGGCAGCTCCAAATCAGCTGTTGTCTACTTTGAATAGAATTAATCGATTGTTATTCGCCTCAACTGTTGCATATTGCAAATGTTTTTAGTGAAGTGAGTTAAAATGAGATGAATATGTTGCGAACTGGTCAAAGTCAAGCCCAACTACTGTCGCGTGGTTGTGCTTATTTAGCGCGAGGCTTAGCTGCAGCAGCTAAGACACCTAGCAAACAGGATAAGCCAAAGCCGCCCAAAGCAAGTGGATATGACCGGCCAGTGGAGGATTCCTTAAATCCTAACTATTTGGCGCGAACATTAGGTGCGTAATTACCATATAAGTCCTAAATCATTGCTAAAATTGAAAATCCTTTCAGGCAGTAACTATCGCATTTGGGCACATGCACTAGAGAAGCATCCTGAACTGAAAACGGTCAAACGAAAAGATTTGCTTAATTCGTATCAGACGTTAAAATCATTGAATTACACTGTGGATGATATTGTTACAAAACCAATGATTATTTATTATGGCGCTTCAACGCTTTCCAATCGTCATAGTGTGCTTATTGAGTGTGGATTCCAAAACATCACCATCCAAACTCTATTTAAATACGTAACAGTTATAAACAAACGAATAGATCTCCTCAAAGCACACGGATGTATTCCCTTTGATGTGAATGTGCCGGAACGGCTCATGAAATGCTTTACAAATGTCCAGCTGAACAATTTCAATTTGCAAGATAACCTTGATGAAACCATCTCCTTGAAGACTCTGAGGCAAAATGTACTAAATGCATATCTCCGCGAACGCCTGCAAATGGAGGATGCGGATTTGCAAAAGTTGTGGCGCGTTTATGCGCGCGTACGCCACAAAAGCTTCCGATCTGTGCAAGATATCATCGAGTTGCTAACTACAGTTTTTAAGTTTCCAGCTGAACGGCTGCGGAAGAATAGTTTCCTTCTGCACGGCGACGCAGACAACGTGCGTCGAATTCTACAGGAAATACCCACAATAAATAACCAAGACATTCGGGATATTGGATATCGTCGGCCGAAAATTTTAATGTCCACATGTGATGGTCTTAAGCAAACATTAGAGCATGTGAAATCCTTTGGCATTCGAGAGGATGCTGTGCTACGTTGTCTCGAAGTGCTCACTTTAGGGCCAGATACTGTCCTAGAGCGGTTACGCGATCTAAATGAAATAGAGCAGTTCCAGGTGCTAGGTAGCAATCCGCGCGTTCTTCGCCTGGTGCACTACCAGAATAAAGCACGTCTTCGTCTGGATTATCTAAATCAGCTCCGTGTGCGATGTGCCTCGTTGCATATACTTTCGTGCGGCTCCGAAGCCTTTGCCAAGTGAGTATGAGACTTATTTAAAAGAGCACATATAGTCTAAATTTAATTTCTTTTGTTTTCGTAGATTTGCACGAGATGGTTCGGATCGAACAAAAGGTCGTGACATTGTAATTTACCTGGGAAATATTTTGGAAAAAGATGAACAGTTGCTGCGTAATGTGCTGTCGCGACATCCGAACTGGTGTCACATACCCGTACTTCATGTCAAGCAATGTCTGGAATACTTACTAAGCAAAAAATTTAAGTTAGATGAGATCTTCCAAAACATACACTTGCTGTTATATCCAATGTAAGTAGTGCTCAAGTTTTTAAAAACTCAAGCGAATTTCGATTCACCCTTTAAATCTGTTTTAGCAAACGCATTGAGGAAAAATTGTTGCTGTTACAAGCTCCAGAAAGTATGGAAGAGCTTCAACTGCCTGTCCCTAACGTTCACGCCCTGGATAATAATGAGTTATTGACGCTGATTTTATATCTGATTGAATCGGAGTTTCATTTCACCGGCGATGGCATATGGACTGAACAGCATACACATCACGTGGAGAATTTCAATAATCTTTTGCCCGACTTTCCCGAGAGTCTCAACAAAGTGTACAAATATGGAGTAAAACCATCAGAGAAGCTATCCATGCATTATTTATAAGTATATTTAGAAACAGTTATATACAATTTTTACACTCTTCGAAAATGCATTACACAAGCACTAGAAATTTGAAGCACTTAGAAATAAACGTTTGTATATTATTATATGGATCATCTGTTAAAAAATTTATGTAAAGATAGTTTTTACTTTCATAATATATTTATGCTAAAACATTGGTAAAGAATATAAACAAACTAAAGAAGTTGATGGACTATGTACTTTTGCTTTGACCACTTGTAGTTGGTTCTGAAGATGTTTCCTCCTCGACTTGACGAACAACGGAAGCACTGCTACTTTTACCAGATATACTTGGTTCTGAAGATGTTTCCTCCTCGACTTGAGCAACGGAAGAACTGATACATTTATCAGATGTACTTGGTTCTGAAGATGTTTCCTTCTCGACTTGACGAGCAACGGAAGCACTGCTACTTTTACCAGATGTACTTGGTTCTGAAGATGTTTCCTCCTCGACTTGAGCAACGGAAGAACTGATACATTTATCAGATGTACTTGGTTCTGAAGATGTTTCCTTCTCGACTTGACGAGCAACGAAAGCACTGCTACTTTTATCAGATGTACTTGTCTCTGAAGATATTTCCTCCTCGACTTGACGAGTAACGGAAGCACTGCTACTTTTATCAGATGTACTTGTCTCTGAAGATATTTCCTCCTCATAGTGACGAACAACGAACGCATTGTATTTGAGGTTCATGGTTTTTGTTTTCTCTAGCACTTCCTGATAGGCGGCAGTCAGTGGCTTTTGCACAGCTTCTTGCGGACTATAATCTTCACCCTAGAAATAGCATATATTATTGTTTACTTTTATTTGGATTTAATCACCCATAATTACCAGATCGTAGGTAAGATCCGCATCATATTCACATTGGTGTCCCACAAATGGCAAATGCACGATGGTTCTTTCCATTTTTCCCGTAATGTTTTTCAGTGCTTCTTCAGGCTTGTTGAACCATTCCAATGTCAGATTGCACGGAACATGACCTTCAGGCATGGTGAATTGGCGACATACCACAAATGCTTCGATACTTGAGCTGCGTGAAGCGGATGGTTTGAAGATGCACACATCCTTAAAAAATCGTTGTAGCTGTAAATAAACTCGGCTGGTGTTTGCTGCTCGATACACTTTGCCCATGAACGAGCCGCCCTCTTCGAGAATGTAAGTCGCAATGCTCAGAGCTGACAATAATAGTTCTGCCTGCATATAGGCATCCCAATCGTGCAAACCGGTGACATCGGGTGCCCCGTCACTGACTACCAGTTCCGCCTTTTTGCCGTCAAAAAACTTAATAATTTCCTCGGCGGTTGATTCCTTTGTAATGTCGGCACGCAATTGAGTAACGCCATCGATTGGTGCCATTCCCTGCATATCCACAGCAATTATCTTTACTTTCTCTCGGTCTTTCTCGGATCGCGGCTCATACATTCGCTTGGCTAAGACTTGTGACCAACCTCCAGGTGCTGCACATAAATCAACTGCCCGGGTTAAGCCTGCGAATAATTTAACAAATAAGTTGTAAACAAATTTTTATTACAAATAGGTCTATTCAAATCTTGCCCTCCAATAAATTAAATGTTTCATCTGCCTGTAGTAGTTTGAAGGCACTTCTGGCTCGCCATCCTTGTTCCTTGGCTAGACGATAAAAAATATCACGCCTGTCCTTTGATGCCTTTCCCATATCGCGCCTTAATCAAGAAATTTATATATAATATATATATAACAATATAATAGCAATGTTTATATTAAATTACAGTTCAGTGCTGTTATGTTATGTTGCACGTGCTACGAGCTAGATCAGACCGCATCGGTTATTCGGAACTTAGTTCCGCATACGACAATGTAAATCATACGAAATCGAGAGTTGGGAAACCATCGATAGAGCCATCCATCGATGGTTTCCCCATCGATGTTTAAGAACATCGACAGTATCGATGGTTGCATCGAAAACTTTTACTTTTGAAATTTGTAGGTAGTTTTTTTTTTATACCCTGAGCCCATTGAAAATGCGAAATCAAGCTATAACGGTTTTGTGAAAAAATATGTAACATCGCAGACCCCATAAAGTATATATTATAAAGTATTTATTTTTGATCGTCCGTCCGTCCGTATGTACGTCGAGATTTCGGAAGCTGCAAAAGCTAGAGGGCTGAAATTTTACATGAATACTCGTATGTTAGTTACGCAGAACCACTAACTGTATGGTTAGTGGCAGTACGCAGAGTTTATTTTGTTTTATTTTTTCGGTAGCTTATCCCATTTCCTAATTATAAATAAAAAATTTCATTTCAAAAATTCGCTTACTTTTTTAAAAGGTTTTTTGAGCATAACTTCCACACCGTTTGAGCTAGAGACTTAAAATTTGTATATTTAGATAGATATTATGGATTCTTTGACCATCAGATTTTGGATTCTAAGACCCCTTCGCCCCCAGTTTGAAAAAAAAAAAAACCATTCCAAATACTAGAGACTTGCAATTTGATAAATAGGCACATTTGGATGCTATTAATATATTTTGAAAGTTTTATGAAGATCGTCCATCTAGAAATGGAGTTATCAGCGTCCAAAGTATATCCGAACCCACCATCAAGCAACAGCAGCAACTGCGCGGTTAGAAGAGTGTGCGCTTATAGGTTCGTAAAGGAGAAGAGTGTTAGCTTCTTGCACGGTTCAGGGTATCTCGTACTCGAGCCGTCTCGACTAGAGCC
Source organism: Drosophila antonietae (assembly GCA_030914385.1). Classification (NCBI taxonomy): domain Eukaryota; kingdom Metazoa; phylum Arthropoda; class Insecta; order Diptera; family Drosophilidae; genus Drosophila; species Drosophila antonietae. The sequence goes on along the minus strand of JAUESO010000609.1, from coordinate 17,158,379 downwards.
TTCTTACTTGTTGTTTACTAAATATATAATTATAAATAACCAATTATAAATTTAAATACATATGTAATATATTAATTGTCCTTAAAAAAACAGTTTGAAAATCTATAAACAAATAAAATGAGTATAATTTTATTAGTGTTAGCTTCTTGCAGGGTTCAGGGTATCTCGTAGTCGAGCCGTCTCTTGTTGTTTACTAAATACATATATAATTATAAATAACCAATTATAAATTTAAATACATATGTAATCTTTATATTAATTGTGCTTAAAGAAGACAGTTTGAAAATCTATAAACAAATAAAATGAGTATAATTTTATTACAATATATTTATTGGCTGACATTGAGCTTGAATAAATTAGACCATAAATATTTCAAATGGAGCTACACAAAAACAAACATAATTAAATCATATAGGAAACATGTTAACATTAACTAAAGCTTCGTACATTTGGTTTAACCAAGGATAGAACGAGTTTTAACTTAAAACTTAACTAACTACATGGAGCTTACTACGTTACTTAAGCTGTTTGGCCATACGCTTCTGCTTAGTTGGACTTAAGGGCGTCGAGGCCTCCGCTGGCCCCGAATCCGTTAGATCAGATTCCGGATCGTCAAAGCTTTTTCGGCCAGCCACCAGCTTTTTAATGGATTTGTTCTGTATCTTTGGCCTGTGCGTTTTCTGGGTCAGGCTCCCAATCGACTTTCGTGGCGTCTTCAATTTAGATGCTGCATTTATTTCGCTGTCCAGAGTAGACTTTGCCTTGGCAATCGCTGACTTTGCTTTGGTTCGAGCTTTTTTTGCCTTATCTGGGGAGACCTGGTCTGGTTCGCCTGCAGCCAGGTTTGGCTTTGTCTTCCCACCAATTGCAGCTATCTTTGCGCTTGACTTTTTCTTAGAGGGCTGTAAAGGTACGATGCGATTAGTAAGATGGGGATATGCATTGGCGTGTGATGTTCAAGTTAACCTCATTTGTTTGGCGCTCCGTCGGCTTCTTTTTGCGCTGCTTTGGTTTTACAGTCTCTGAGCCTGCCGAAGTTGGAGTCTTTTTGTTATCCTTTGCTTTAGTAGCTGACTTTGTTCGAGGTTTAGCTGCTTGCTCCTTGGCCTTTGCTTTGGCCAACTTCTTTTGCTGATTGGCCTTCATCTTTTCCATAGCTTTCGATTCCAGTTTTGCCGTCGCTGACATTTTAAAGGAGCGCTTCACTTGCACAACGTCACCCGTGCCCATCGCAACTTTGAGTGCCCGTAGCACGAGCTTCTTCATGCGGGTCATGTCGTTTACCTCGTAGCCGGAGGACTTGATGAAGTTCGCAATCGCAGGCACCGATGACCCAGATCGACTGTTCAACGCCTTAATGGCTTTCAAGCAATGCGATAGTATACTTCCTTTGTTAGCCACTTTCGCCTCTGGTGAAGACTTGACTTCGTTTGGCTCCGCCATTTTCGATCGCGCAATTTGCAGCTGTAAATGACACGAGGCACACCTAAACTCTGAACATATCTATTGCTCAGCCCCAAAAGCAAACTGAAGGCCAGCGAGCGGCATTAAAACGGTAATCGTCCATTGCGTGTGCCTTCGATTCGTAATGAGAGATTTCAGGGTTGCCATTGGATATTCAAATTGAGAGTTGATGATTATGCTCGCTCACGAGGAGAAAACTGCATTTAGATTTTGCATAATAAGTAACCGTCTGTCTGTATTCGAAATTCATTAAACACATACAGTGGCTCACAGCTTATTTGACCCACCGTCAAATAAAAATTTCGAATGCTTATATCTATGAAACGAATAGAGATTTTTATTTATGGGCCATTTTAGACGCCAATATCAGGTCCCGAAATATTTCCAACCAAAATGACCTAAAAATTGCATTAATGGAGGAGTGGGGGAAAATCGGGTCCAAAACCACAAAAAAATTGGTGGAATCAATTCCTAAAAGACTTAAAGCTGTAATAGATCAACATGGGGGCCATACCAAATATTAAATATATTAAAACTAGCCGTAATTTTAAACATACTGTGTATAATCTCGAGTGGGTCAAATAAGCTGTGAGCTTAAAAAGCTGAAATGTTTTAGTTTTTATAATTTTGTTATTGTTTTTTCATTAAGAATGAATAAATGAATTTTGTTTTTTATTTTTAAAAATACTAATAAACAAATGTGCGTTTAAATTTAAAAAAAATCTCTATTCGTTTCATAAATATAAGCATTTGAATTTTTTATTTGACGGTGGGTCAAATAAGCTGTGAGCCACTGTATATGTATAAAACATAATATTTATGGTTACAATAATAAATCAGTAATCCATTTGAATGAATTTATAACATGACTTCAGTGTAATTTATTAATTAATCATTCGTATAATGTATACATACATAGTTAAATGTTCACTCTAATATTATTTTAATATATGTATACGTTGTATGCGTTGAACATTTATTGGATTTACATTCTTCTATTTATTATAGTTGCGGACCTTTTCCCTATTCCCACAGACAACAAACAACATTGCGATGCATATTTTCAACTTTAAATAACATTCTATTTACTTTAGGACAATAAACGAACAAATAATCAATATAATTGTAATATATAATTTTTCCTTTTTGTTTTTTTTTTTTGCTTAAGATTTTTGTTTAAAAATATTTTGTTGCATTTAAAGCAGCAGTTTTTGCACTTTTCATATTTCATTGTTTAGTTTGTTGAGTTTAGTTGCTGTACAAATTGTTCACATTGTTTTGGTGCAGGGAACAGTGAGGGTTGGGGACAGGGACAGGGAGTGCTGAAGAAAACGTTTTTTTTTAATACTTGTGCGAACTGTTTTAACTTCTTAAAGTTGAGCGAAAAAATAAAATAAACAGAAGACCGAAAGCGAAGCAAGCGAAAGAAACAGAAATATGCGTTATTTAATTTGGGTTTGGAATGCTACGATTCTGTATGCGAAACGAAATTAATTAAACAATTCAATGATCGAGAAATAATAAACAATTACAGAGCGCACACACTTAAAACCTAACAAAAAATGGGTAAACTTTAACGTTAACAAATTATCGACGGGTCGGCAACAAAGTTTTAAGGATAATGTTCATTGTTTTGTTTTTCTTTCTTCTTCATTTGCGTGGTTGATTGGGGTTAATTCATTTGAATTTATGTACACTTTATATTTTGACAAATTTTGATTACTAAAACACACATTTAAAATAGTTTCCGCTTACATAGTGATTAGAAAATATTTAACTAGTTATTGTTTAGACTGCGCTTCGGCTCTTTCTATGTATACACACATCAATTTTATAGATATTATCATATTAATATCCCTTTTTTGGGTTATATGTAGTAGTTTATGTGTATATATGTGTGTATATATCGTATATGTATAGACGCATACATAGCGGATTATTGCAGAAGGAGGCGCGCCGCACGCTGCGCCACCAGCTTAAATTATGAATGAAACAAAATTTTGGACATAAATCAAAAACAAAACAATTTTAAACAAAATCTAATGGCGCGAGTCCCTAGGATAGAATTCAGCCAAAATGGAGGCTGGAATACGTTTAAGCATCTCCTTGGGGAAGATACGCAACAGCTGCCAGCCAATGTCCAAGGATTCGAAGACAGTGCGGTTTTCGTAGTTGCCCTTTGGGAAATTAAAAAAAAAAACACAAATCAGCATATATGTTAATTCTTGATATGAATCTCTGATTACTCACCTGAGAAATGAAGTTCTTCTCGAACTTGGTCAAGAACTCCAAGTACAGCAAATCATCGGGCGTCAGAGCCTCTTCACCGACCACAGCCTTCATGGCCTGCACATCCTTGCCGATGGCGTAGCAAGCATACAGCTGATTGGAAACATCGGAGTGATCTTTGCGGGTCATGCCCTCGCCAATGGCAGACTTCATCAAACGGGACAGAGATGGCAGCACATTCACTGGAGGGTAGATCTGTCTGTTATGGAGCTGACGATCAACGTAGATCTGTCCCTCGGTAATGTAACCAGTTAAATCAGGAATTGGATGGGTAATATCATCGTTAGGCATAGTCAAAATTGGAATCTGTGTAATTGAGCCGTTGCGACCCTCAACACGACCAGCGCGCTCATAAATGGTGGCCAAATCAGTGTACATATAACCGGGGAAACCACGACGGCCGGGCACCTCCTCACGGGCAGCAGACACCTCACGCAAAGCCTCAGCATACGAAGACATATCGGTCAAGATAACCAGCACGTGCTTCTCGCACTGGTAGGCCAAGAATTCAGCGGCGGTTAGAGCCAAACGGGGCGTAATAATACGCTCAATGGTTGGATCGTTAGCCAAGTTCAAGAACAGGCACACGTTCTCCATGGAGCCGTTCTCCTCGAAATCTTGCTTGAAGAAACGTGCAGTTTCCATGTTCACACCCATAGCGGCGAACACAATGGCAAAGTTATCAGTGTGATCGTCAAGCACAGACTTGCCAGGCAGTTTCACCAGACCGGCCTGACGACAGATCTGGGCAGCGATTTCATTGTGCGGCAGACCGGCAGCAGAGAAGATGGGAATCTTCTGACCACGGGCAATCGAGTTCATCACATCAATGGCAGAGATACCAGTCTGGATCATTTCCTCGGGATAGATACGCGACCAGGGATTAATGGGCTGGCCTTGGATGTCCAAAAAGTCTTCGGCCAAAATTGGGGGACCCTTGTCGATGGGCTTACCAGAACCGTTAAACACACGGCCCAACATATCCTCCGAGACGGGTGTTCGCAGAATATCACCGGTGAACTCGCAAAGAGTGTTTTTCGCATCAATACCGGAGGTGCCCTCGAAGACCTGGACAACGGCCTTGGAGCCGCTCACCTCCAGCACCTGGCCAGAACGCACAGTACCATCTGCCAAGCGCAACTGCACGATCTCAGCAAATTTAGGGAATTTCACCTCATCGAGAATGACCAAAGGACCATTCACACCAGACACCGTCTTGTAAGCTGTTCATGCAAAAATAAACGAAAAAAATATCAACATATTAAAATCGTATTCAAATCGTTTTTTTTTTTTTGGTAAATTTTTTTTTTATATTAACTATTATTTTAGGTTACAATAGCGCTATTCACATGAATGCACAAGTGGTTGTTAATAAGAATCCGATAAGAAAGAAAACGTCAAAAATTCGTAGTGAGTGTTAAGGGGTTAAGTAGTCAGCTGACTGACAAACTGGCTTTAAGCAGCTGCTGCGTGAAGCACGAGCTGCATAACTGACATAAAAACGATAATGAAAGACTCCGTGAAATGCAATGTTCGTTACATAAAATCAACTCTACCAACAACAAATTATCATAATAAAATGATAATTCTTGTTCATTTTATAAGAATTGTTTATGTACATACTAATAGCAGAAATATACTTTTACAACAGTTTTATCAGTTTTCAGCATTTTGTTTCTCTTTCTACTCTTCGTTTGACCAACTTTTGCTAGTCAGGTGCTCTCTGGGAGCGCGCTTTGAATGGCAATAGCAAACAGCTGAGCTTGATGATCGAGTCATGTGACAAGTGAAAATTTTCATTAAAATTAATTTGTAGTTCTTATTGGCATTGAATCAAGCTCCATTATGTATTTCCGTTGATTTTGATACATTTAATGAATTTATTTGGATGGGTGAGCGTAATAACGTTGCCAAAAACATAATATTGATTTTCTGTTTCGTATTCTGCTTTCGCAAACGATTCGTACAAACTGTCATGGCGGCCGATTACCCACGGGTTACGGCAATAATACAATTTACAAATGCACAATTCACAATCAGCATATAATTTTATAGCAATTGGATACTCACTCAATCGTGGCTGGGAGATGAAGTCCCGGGAAACAGCAAGGACATGCTCCCGTTGTGCTTGTTGGGCGTTCATTTTGCGAATCGAATTTTTTGTTATACGCGATTGCCTCTACCTTGAAAAGTGCACAGCAAATTTCGAGCTGCAAACAAAACAAAACAAACGGTTTTAATTAGATTTCATGAAGCGATCCATTTTTCATATTAAATTTCAAGTATAGTTGGCGTTTCAACATACAATTTTTCCGTTTTAAATAATACTGCGACACACACGCAAAATTTTGGCCTGCGACGTCGTTGCAAGTTCGAAGAAAAATCACTCTGACACGGGTCAGACTGTGTAAAACTTATTGTGACGTCACGTGCCGTCACATGACTTTGCGTGTGACCACACTTTGCAATATCTTTCAGTATTTTGTTCATCAGCCCGATACAGCCCTGTGTCTTATATAGCAACCCTAGGGTGGATTTTTTAGGTACATTTTGGCTTTATTGGATTAAGTGTAGAAAGTGTTTTTTATGTACAATTAATTAAATTAAACTAGTTAACATTTGCAAATCATCTAAATGTGGCACTTAAGGAGCTCTGCGTGCAAATCAAACTGAGAGCAAGCGCAGTAATTGAAATTTCACAGCAATTACCTAAGCTAAGCCGACATAAAATTAAAAGAATAACAACTGCAGCAGCAGTAGCAGCAGCAAACAAAGAGATAGCACCAGCAGAGACGAACGACCACGACAACTACACAACACTGCGGCCAATACAAAAACTCGTTTCTTGTGTGCGTTTCTCTTCTTTTTATTTGCATTGCAGGCAAAGCGGTCGCTGCGGCAATTCGTGGCAGATACTTTAACTGACCATAAGAGGGGCGTGCCTACGTCTAAGAGTCCGTAAGCAGTAGTAGCAGTAGCTGATTGCAGCATTATGATGGTTGAGTCCGACGGCACCGCCGACGCCACCCGCCGTCTCAATGTTAAAAAACAAACGCTAGACGATGCGTACGCCGTGCCCGCGAACTTCCTCGAAATCGACGTTGTCAATCCGTTGACCACCATGGCGGCAGGCAAGAAGCGCTACACAGACTATGAAGTGCGCATGAGGGTGAGTAATACAGTTCGAATGGTGGGGTTCCAGCGGGTCATATGCATGCAAAATAATATCTTGCACAGAAGTGCCAAAACTGTTGATAAAGTAATGGTATCTTTGTGTGCGTGTGCATGTGTGTATGTGTGTATGCGTAACTGCTCTGTAGTTTTTTGTATGAATATGTGTGTTTTTGTCTGATACGCCTATAAACTGAGCGATAATTATTAGTCACAACAAAAGTGTTGTAGCTAAAAGTGTCTGACTAATGGATACCCTGTTTGAGTTTGTCAACACAGACTTAACTAACTTGCATCTATATTTATAATTATTTATTGAGGTTATTATCTCTGATGCAAATTGATCAAGTTTGGACTCCTCCAATCGCATTTAACTTGTTTGCATCAATACATTAATATTTAAAGGTGTAGTGCAAGCACACATGTACAAATATGATCGGGTTTTGTTTAACCCAACAGTTGTTGATCACTTGCGTTGATGAAATTGTTTCAACTGATTTTGTGGTGCATCAAAAATAGTCAAGTATTACTCAAATAGAATTCTGCAATTGATTAAATTTGCATTCCTAATATCTCCTATCAAATCTCAGTACGATTGTTTAAAGATACGACATTCAATTGAAATCGAATATAGGGTATAAGAGTAGGCGTTCTGTGTTGGATTGCCTACAGACGTTCGCTTTGTGACCGATTTTTGGGTGGAATTAATATTAAAGTCATACGCTGATATACGGATGCGTGATATGCGGGCGGAAATAAAAAGATGTGAATAATTGGAAGACCCTTAATGGCATAAAATCAACTTTATATTGAATCATATTTTTACTTTTCCGACAGACCAACTTGCCGGTATTCAAAGTAAAGGAATCAAGTGTGCGACGCCGCTACAGCGACTTTGAATGGCTAAGAAATGAGCTGGAACGCGATAGCAAGGTAAGCATGCTATAGTTTTCATTTGAGCCACATTCTCATTCAGTTGTGGTTGATACACTGCAGATTGTAGTGCCACCATTGCCGGGCAAGGCTTGGAAGCGACAGATGCCTTTCCGTGGCGATGAGGGTCTCTTTGACGAGAATTTCATCGAGGAGCGAAGAAAGGGATTGGAGGCATTCATCAATAAGATAGCCGGACATCCGCTGGCGCAAAACGAGCGCTGCCTGCACATGTTCCTGCAGGAGAATGTCATTGATAAAAACTATGTGCCCGGCAAGATACGCAACACATAAGGTCGCTGATCCACACTCACGGACAGCAATAGCTGCAGTAGCAATGCAATGAAGCAAAAGCTCGAAACGAACAAAACTTAAGAAATGAAAATTACGAAAAACCAATTAGGCAAAATCAATCCGTGTGTTGTATATGTGCGTGTGTGTTTAGCCAGTTACAAGTAATAACGAAATAATAGATGTTAAAAAAGAAATTGAAAACACCAACTGCTTCTTCAGCTGGAGCGAGCGTGGTGGATGTGTTGGCTCAGTTAATGTTGAGCATACTCTAGCTGAAGTATTGGAAATTTTTATTGCTAAATTATTATGTTTATATGCAATGGTATACATACAATACAAATTATATACTATACAACATATATATAATATATATAAAATATACATACATATTTACCTTATAGTGTACATAATACATAAATCCATCAATCCAGTATGGGCTGGCCGACGCACCGTCTTATCGTAACGAGTCCAATGGCAGGACAAACGCTCTGTAGAGCTTCTCGAATCCGAGTGCGAGCACACATCTCTGCTCCTCCTCCTCCACATTATCCTACTCCAAAACCTTTAGTTGTTGTATAAAATTTGAATTATTGAGTTAAATATTGCAACAGCAAAGCAAAAAGTTACCCTCCACATACATGGATTAGTACTATATATATATATATAATTATACAGTTGCAACTGTTGTGCAAATTACTGAATATTTTTAAATTATTTTAGTGAACAATATATGTATTGTATTTCGAATCAACTCAAAATAATTCCAATAATAATACATGTATTTTACTAAAATTCTCAATATTCTCAATATTTATATTTTTTATTTTATTTTATTTTTCATGAAATGCTAAGCCTTAGCAATCGACGAACATAAATTCTATATGTACTTTTACAGAGTATATTATAACTCACAATACACTTTACCCAAAAACTAATGCGTAACAATTTTCGCTTATATATTTAAATTTGAAGAACGTGATGTTTCGCAAAGTGTTAGGGTAAGTAATTCTAATATCCAATATCTTGAAAGAAACCCATTTCGATGTTTTAACGGATGTTTCAGTATTTTACGCTGCTTCTGCACAACTAGATTTTATTTAAACAATAATTATTATACACATTATTGTAAGATTTTAATTAATTTATTTTTGCATTTTTTGTTTAAATTAGTTTAATGTTTAATAGTTTTTAGATTCATCTTTGAAGTTATTTTTAAATTTATACAAACACAAAATTGATACATTATCAATTAAGAAATTTTTTAAAGACCGATCAAGCTGTTATTCGATGCAACCGTGCGTGCCGGCGTAGTCATTGTGCGCAGGGCTGCAGCATTGTGATGTGCGAGCGTGATAGCTATAGTATTGTAAATAATATATGTGTGTACAGGGTTGTCATGTATGTGTGTGCTTTTTTTGTTTTTTATTTTTGGCATGGACCCTGCGGATTCTCCGACGAAAACGCAAGACAGCGATGATGAAAATTATAATTTACTCTGCCAGGCCCATGAACAGTTCAACAAGTAAGCAGCGCACAGAATTCCTAAATACATAGATTTACAGAAATAATTCATTTTCTCTCTCATCAGTCGGGAGTATGACCGCTGCTTGGAGCTGTTACAGCAGCTGGAGACGAAAGGTGAGAGCAGCGGCCTAATACTGCGCCACAATCGGGCGGTGGTGAATTACTACAAAACTGGTTGCTTGCAACACCAGACGCTGCTCAACGAACTCGAGAAGCTGGGCAATACCAAGCCGGCGCCTGGCGAGCCGAATGTGCCGCTTGCACTGAAGAATGTCGGCAGTGCCTTCACCGTGGCACGCTACAACAAGGCAGTCATATATTTCCATCGGCATATGTACGGCACGGCACTGGACAGGCTAGCGCCACTGGTGACCAGGCTGGAGGCGCTGGAGAAGCAAATGGCTGCGCTTGTTGCCACGTTGCAGCTGCAACTGCTGTTGGCTACCAATCAACTAAATCGCGCTGAAGCATTTCTGGACTATTTGCAGTATAAATTGAATCTAGTGGCTAGTGCACCCGGGTCAAGTCCTAACAACAGCAGTCTGGAGGAGACGACAACAACAACAACAACGGCTGCCGGCACCACATCCGCTGCTGCGGCAGCTGCAGCTGCCTCCACAGCGTCCACAGCCGTAGCAAGCGCAACGCCAATTCTGGATAGTAGTGTCACTCGCGGTACAGGCGAAAGCGGCAACATTCTGCGGCTGTTGCAGCTGTTGACGCATGTGCTCAATCGCAAGCCAGTGGTCATAACTGAGGATGGCACGCCAGAGGTTGCCGCGCTCAAGGCGCAGCAGTATTACATCATGAAGGACTTTCAGATGGCCGCCAAACAGCTGATGCGCATCAACAACGACTGCACCCAGGCCGGGTAAGTTGGATTAGCCTTTGGTTAATATGTTCAGCTAATGCCCTTCTTTATTCGTTTTTTAGCACTGTCACGCCGCAGCTGAGCACGTGCATCGCCAACAATATGGGAGTCATCCATTTGCGTGTACGTCATTATGCAATTGCGGCTAAATTCTTTCAGAATGCACTGCGCTTCGATCAGCAGCTAACATCGAATTTGCGGCAAAGCTCTCTGCAAACGATGGGGTTGGCCCGGTCCTGTGAGATAATGTATAATTTGGGCATCGCCATGTTGCATCTGCGTCGGCCGAAAGAGGCATTTCAGTGCTTCCTGGTGCCCGTCAAGCAGTACCATAGTAATCCACGCCTCTGGTATCGAATGGCCGAAGCATGCATTATGGAGCATGAGGCGGTAAGACATTATGCCTTATTCAATTCATTTCCCCCGGTCATTTTAGTTAATTTTTTAGCAGAAACTACCTGGAAAGGATCGCCATACGATGGACAATGCCATGAACTCATCGGGATCTAAAACATATGGGTTAGTATTGAAAATTTTGATTGAAACAATACACTCTAATCACATTCATCCCTGCAGAGCCCACTCCACTGCGGTGCCGGAGCCAACACTTGAATTTGCAGCTCTGTGCCTGCGCAGCGCTCTCACCCTGTCCCTGCAATACAAGGCCAGTTTTTATATGGCTGCGTCTCCGGATGAAACATTGGATCCGAAAGACTCGTCCCAGCTATGGAGTCAAATGCAGGACAATAACTTTTGCAACCCATCGAAGCCAATTAGCTTGGAATCGATGGAAAACATGTTGGATGCCATTTATGCGGCGCACAGCTTTGTCTCCCTGCGCTTGGGTGATCACGTCACAGCACTGGAAATGGCCAAGCATTTGCTACAGAGCGAGCGTCTCTCCGATGCACACAAGTATGTAAAGTTTTCTTGAATGTCGGTAAAACTTTTATATTAATACAAAAACAAAATACAGATTGCTGGGTCACATGTATGCGGGCGAAGCCTTGATGATGATGGACAAAGCTGGGGAGGCGCGTGACCATCTGGAGCCAACTTTTGTAAATTCGCTAAATGCTCTCGATTTGGAGACACGTGACTGGCAGCTAAAGTCTCTGGATGCTGCCCAGAATGTTGTTCGATACAATTTGGCCGTTACTTTTGCTTTGCAGAACGATTTTCAGGCAGCCAAAAGTCTGCTGGGTACGCTGACCCATCAGATAGTAAGCAAAAAAGCCTTGACTCTGCATCGTTACATAGAGCTGAAGATAAGCGCAACTGCACTCCATTAGACAACAGATGATGTAAATATCATAGACGGATTCAATAATGCAATTCAATGCGGAATGTATATATAAAAACCACTAACAGAAAACTATTATTATATCCTTAATGTCGCTGAATTAAAGATTGTAAATTTATTTGCTGTGCAACAAATCAATCTTTTCTGTATTCAATTTCGGGTTATTTCCAATTATATATCTAGTAGTAGTAATCATACATGGAGTTTACGGTAAATAAGTTATAAAATCATTTATGAAAATGTGCTAGCATTGTTAGAGGATGTTATCTATATATGGGACAGAAAAGATCAGTAAAATCTATTTTTAAACTTGATGACCCCTATTGATCTTCGAATTCAAAATCAAAAAGCGGCAATCGACATCCACAAATTTTCATGATTTCCGTTTGTATTATATATATATTTTTTACGGTCAATTTCTGTTCGCTAAATTTTATTCCTTTATTTAGAGCTCGTTCTAGTGGATTGCAACTTCAAAGGAATATTTTAGTACATCATGATTATATCGTTAAGATGTGATGTAGCATTATGGATACGAACAATTAGGTAACAACTACATTCGGTAGGTGCAGGTGCAGATATTAGTAAGTTTAGCGTCTTTAACTTTTGTGTGCAATAAATAAGTTGTTAGCAAAGAATTAATTTTTCTATCAGTATATCATTAAAAGATATACATATATTAGAAAAAAGAGAAAATTAACTATTTATACATTTACATATTTAAACGAAAGTTCGATCTAAATCATTGGTTAATCAATGTTGAGCCAGGTATACAAATTGGTCTATGTATAGTTTTTCAGGAAGGATTATATAAATGCAGAAAATAATAATAAAGTGAAGTATTGTATGTTGAAACTTAATTGAAAGGCTGCCTTTCCTTGCGATTCTCACACTCTGGTTCGTTCAAATATCAAATCAAATTTAAATAAAAATGTAGAATAATTAGCGAATAATTAAAACTAAAATTATTATTTTTTTCTTATTATTATTAATATTATTATTATAATTATTTTTATTATTAGGTCCAGTTTGTAGTTGAAAGACTTCAAATCAAAACTATAAATAATATATTTATTAATCAGTACGTATATCCGCAGGTAATATCTTAGGAAGAATCAACCATGGATTCATTATATATGTATACTTAGCTAAGTATTTGGCACTAGTAGAAGTTGTGGCTGAAGGTCCCTGGCAAATAACACTATATGACAACGATTTTGCCACCGCGAGTTAAGTGATATGGGAATGAGAGGAAATCTGTATGTAAATCCTAATCTATGTACATGAGGAATCCTCTTTCGTATCATATCACTCGACGCCTATGGCATAGAGAAACTCTCATGCTGTGGGATAGTTCGTTTAACGCCGACGGCGCTGCTCGTATCGATTCATGGAGAGCACAATGTTGTCAAAGATGTATTCGCGCACTCCCAGGCCGCAGATAAAGTCAAAGTGATTCCATCGCTTCCAGGGCACCTTGTAGACGGCCTCGACGTTGGGCAGACGCGTGACCAGACGCCAGATATCCGCTGGCGCCACAATATAATCGTTCTCCGCAAAGAAAATCGTCACCGGTGTCTTCACATTTTCCAGTGCATACTCCGGCGGTTCAAGCTGCTGGTAGTGCAGCCAGTTGAGTTCCGGGCCGTAGTCGTACTGTCGAAATTTGGTGGACACGTAGCCCTGGAAGTAGTGCATAAGCTGCTTCACGGAACCACCCGCCGGAAAGTTGGCCATCAAGTCCGGCAGTAGGGTCTTGTTGAGGAAACGCGTATCGTAGCCAACCGCTGGCCAGAGTCTGGTGATGCACACCAGAGGCTTCTCGTTGTCCAGACAGGTCATCGACAGGAACTTCTTGAAGAACTTGTTCGTCGAGAACATCTCAACGCCCTCGAGCATCTTGGAGACATAGTTGCGCGTGCCCAAGATCGGTCCAATGATTTTCGCCAAGCCGCTTTGCGTGTTATCCACATAGGCAACTGGTGCCAGCAGCGTAGCCGTCTTGAAGACCGCATTGTACTGGGGCAGCATTGAGTTGAGTACCAGGAATACTGTGCCGCCCTGCGAGATGCCCACGAAATGCATCCGTGAGACGCCACTGGTGCGCAGCACATGGTCAATCTGAGCGGGCATATCGTAGACGCTCATTTCATGCCAGCTAAAGTTCCAGAACTCGCGATCAGTCGTGTTGAGCCACAGATTGTGGCGGCAATAGATGTTGCCCCGATTATTGCCCAGCCACACATCGTAGCCAGCGCGCCAGAGCAGATAGGCCAGCGAATCCTCCCGTCCGTTGAGCAGCCACCTGCAAAAGGAACAGCTGCAAATATCAGTTACCAGGTCAAGCGGAAGCCGTTGCACGCATACGCACACATCCGACGAGGCATAGAGGCCGGAGAGCAAGAATACCACTGGGCGTCGCAGTACCGTGTAGAACGTTCCATTCGCAGCCAGCTGGACTTGGGGTATGCGATGTAGGGTCAGCACGTAGCCATCCTTAGTTATCACCGTGTGCTGCTCCACATTGTAGCCGTCATGCTGTATGCGACGCACCTGCAACGAGCACAAAGACCGAGCAAACATTGGCAGGAAGTCACACTCAGTTATTTACTTGGCTAACACAAACATCAACACACATGCACACACACGCACACACAAACACAGTCACACACTCAGTTGGCACATTTATTGCTTGACATTTGGAGGCCAAGCGACGCGTGCGTTGTGACATTCAAGTAATTAGGAATTCCAGTCACTGCTTGGAACGATTGCCTGCCTCCCTAGGCAGCGCTGACAGCACCGACCTCCATCACCACCTCACCTACCGCATCTGTGATAATAATTTCGCGCGAATGGCGTATGGTGGCCAGCACCTGGCGCAGCAGCAGAGCCACCATGACGAAATCCAGGCCCAGACGCAGTAATCTCATGGCTGGCAGGATGGCGATTGCATGAAAGCTGGATTAAGTAATGTTAACCGTTTAGCCCGAACCGGTTCACTATCGATCGAAAATGAAAGCTGCCACGCGTTTCTTCGCCAGCCAAAAGGATCGAGCGCACAATGAAAGAAGAAAGTGCCGCCGGAGCTTTCAAAAACAATAACGGCCGAGGCACAGAGACCAGCGCCAAGAAGCAGTCGCAATATGTTCGCATGAATGGATATGAATGAAAATTGCAATCAAAGTGCCGTCACCGTCGCCCTCTTCGAAGTCGTCGTCGTCGTCGTTGTTGTCGTCGTTGTTGTCGCGATCACGATCGTGGCCAGCGCTCGCTGCTAACGTTCGATTCGAATGTGTTTTATCGACTGTGCACGCGTTTGCGGCTTTGGGCCGCACCGAGCGACAATCGTCGAGTCGCAGGGCTTGTTACTCACGCCGCTCCAAGCTCCAATCGGCTGAGCCACTGAGCGCAGTCAGCAAGCCAGCCAGCAACCCAGCCAGCCAGCCAGCCAGGCAGGCCACCTGCATGTCGTGTGCCTTACCTGTGCGTCCAAGCAGCGGCGCATCCGGACGCCGCTACCTTCAAGTGAGCGTCAGTTTTCTACACTGCGCTTAATACTTGTAGCCAATTGTAGCCCCCGCCTCCTGCAACTTGGCAACCCCCTCAGGCGCAACTCTTCTCACCATGCTTCTGTCCAATGACTTGGCAAAATGCCATGGAAGTCTTTTAATTATAGCAGCCCACTGCTGAAAGAGAGCCTATAACAAAAAAAAAATAAATGTTTTTTAAAAAGACTGTCCACGCTTCAATTACAGTGCTCAAGAGCAAGAAGTTGTTGTTTTAATCAGAGAATTTATAAATATCCTCAATATTAATTCTGATATTTATATAAATACATTTATTTATTTATATAAAACAATATATGGAAACACATTTAAATACATATTTAAAAATATTTCTAAAGTGTATATTACATTAATTTATTTAAATTCATAAATATTTTCAATATATACAATATATTATAAATAATTATAAATTGTTCATATTTTAATAATTCAATTTACTTATGTCAACATCATAAATGCATTTATTTACTTTTATTTTATAAATATTTATATACATTCTAAGTGTATAATTAGTTTGGAGTATATTCAACGACTTTGACTTTTATATACAATTTATTATGTAATTAAAATGTCTTTGGCTGCGAGACTTCGGATATCGAAAGTGTAATCTCAACTACATAAAATCGCAAAGCATTAAACAAATTGTTTTAAGATAAACATTTTAAGCTCATTATATTAATATTTACCTTCATTTAATTATTAAATTAATATACAAATTTTTATGGCAAGTAGTTCAAGTATATTTTAAATAGTTTTTTCTTAACAATCTGCAAAATTTATGTGCTCATGACAGACATTAAAAACTATCTCAAGGATATGTAGGCATTTCTATGTGTTTTTTTTTGCATTTAACCAAAATATTTTAAAATTGTTTTCATTAATTTGATGAAAATATTTTAATAAAGTTTTCATTTATTTTGAAAATCAACGGCAACAATTTTCATAATAATTACCTAATAATTTTTGTTATTCAATATTGTAATATTATTTATTTATCTTCTTTGAAGAGCCGACAATGGAGTTGCATGGGAGATTTGATGCAAATGCCATTCAATATGCCGTGTGAGTGTATTGGGGGCGCACACACCTTGCATATTTTGTGCGCATGCAAGAAATTTTTGGCGCAGTGTATTAATTTTTTGGGAGCTACTTACATATTTGTTTTTGTTTTATTTTTTGTCGTCTTGAGTTGGCGCGGCTTCCACCACGTCCCATTGTCGACTCCCTTGGCACCACCGCCTCTACCACAACCACCACCTCCACCTCCACCTCCGCCTCCATGACCATCTGCGTCTCCGTTATTTTCGCTGAATTGCAATAACCTGTTGCCTAATATAAGCGCTGATCGCAGTGGCTGAGTTCCAGCTACATACGTCGACTGAGCGGCTGAGCGGCAGAGCGGCAGACCGTCTGCTTATTTAGGATCTCTGCTCTGGGCCAAGACAGCCAGCCAGCCCATGCCCAGATTTCTATGGCTACTCATACGCTTGACTGTGTCAGCTTGCATGAGTGAGAGTGTGTGTGTGTGTTTGTGCGAGTGTGAGTTTGTGTACTTAAATACTTGAAAACAATTGACAGCACGTCCCACGTGCTCCGCCGTCATCATCACATCGTTCACAGCAGTTCGCTCGAAAGCTTTCATTACGAATAGCTTGTTTGTCTATATGGCTTTTTAATAACGCGTCAACAAGTTGGCAAGGGGTAGTAAAATGCTGTGCACACACTCGTACACAAGTGTGGGCAAACCAACTCAATTTCGTTTTCTGTTCCGTTCCGTTCCCGGTCAAATTCACCGACCGACCCACTGGCCCACAGTTGACCCCCTGGTCTGTCTGACTGTCTGACCGACTGGACTGTCAAGCTATTTGGCTGTCTGGCTGCTCATACATTCACGTACGCTATATTACACTGCATTGGGCAAGTCCCCAGAGCAGTGTCTGGTTTTTTGTTTTTTGGCGTTAAAACAGTTTACGCTAATTTAAATATTGTGACACATCCGTTTAGTTTGACGCGTGCTGCCAGCGTGCTAGTCGGTAAACAGTTGACAACAAGGTTTGACAATTAAACCAGCGAGTGCCGGTAATTAAAAGGGATTGAGGCCACGGGCATAGCTCGTCTGAATCTCCGTCAAGCGAGGCGCCGGCTTTGATTTAAGGCCAACCAGTTATCACCTCTTAGCGCGTTAGCTTTCTTTCGTTGCCGTCTCTAATGGATTCTATGTAATGGTCACTTGCACTCCTATACCTCGCCCGATTGCCCAACATATTTGCTTTGCTCTTCCTCCATATGAAATGCACATATTAACTCGCACGTGTGATAATTATGTAATGTAACTTGGCCAGTTTCGGGCCACTTTCATACACTCAGACCGCGAGGGTATTTCGTTTTATGTTTACAACCTTAAAAAAAATACATTTCATTCTTCAACAAAATTGATGCGTGCTTTTATCAGATCACTGAAACGAATAAATGTCTGTCTTTATGTAGATTAAGATCCAATTGAACCATAAATTGACTAAATAGATATGCTGATTGTGCTCATCCTATGAATAAAATTACCAACTTTGCCTAACATGGCCCGAGTGACAACAGCTATGTATCTGAGCTAGGGATTTCACAAGAATACTCGTATGTTAGTTACGCAGTACGAGTTTATTTAGTTTTTTCGATAATTCAACCCATTTCATAGCTATCGATAAATATCGAAAATTCGTGAAGTTTTTTAAAACGTTTTTTGAACGTAACTTCTACAACGTTTGACCTAGAGGCTTGAAATTTGTATATTTAGATAGATATTATGGATACAAAAATTCTGTTATTTTCAGATTTTGTGGCATACAAAAAGAGGGGTGGCACCCCTCTTCGCCACCACATTTAAAACACTAGAGACTTGTAATTTGGATGCTAATAATATATCCGAGTTTCATGAGTCCAAATTTCCGCAAGTCACGGCAACAACTGCGCGGAAAAAGAGTTTTTTTTTTTGCAGAGTTCACTGAATTTCGTAGTATAGCCGTCTGGACTAGATAGAGCCTTCTTACTAAATTACTCGAAATTTTACGTAAATATGAATTTTAAATATTTTAAATATGCAACAAGTATCTGTGCTTAACACAAAGAAACCTTAAAATATTTCAAATTCAAATTTTTGGTTTATGGAAAATGTAATTACTATATTCATATTTCTCGATACACGTGGCTCGTGAATCCATCTTAAATATTTCGTTTGCTGTGCAAAGACAGAGTAATGAAAGACTTGGATATGCTTTCGCTTTTTAATTGATTTGGACTGCCGTTTTGTAAGCTTTGCTTTGAACTTGAAACTCGAAGTTCGTAATTCGTAATGAGAAATTCGAAATGGTGTACATCTGCATAATGTAAGCGCACACAGCCCTAAAGATCGGCCATAAATCAAAGACTGATTCAACTTTTCCCTGGGACAATGAGTTGACATTTCACTTTTCACAGCGAGCGCTCTGGCAGTCTGATAAACTTAACCATTTCTTACATTTTTCTGTTTTTTTTTTTGTTTTTTTTTTTTTTTCGTTAAATATTTATTTTGGTCACTTTCAGCTGGAGGCAATGCGACTCGCATTGCATTTCCGGCCAGGGTTAGCCCTTCTACTTGGTTATCGCATCAGCACCAGCCAAAGAGCTGCCTCTGCACATACATACATGCATACATATATTTACATATGTAATTGTAACTGCATGCATATGTACATATGTATGTATGTACATACATAATCCAATGCAGCTTATCAGCTGTAGAAGGGTCAGTCCGGGCAATATCGTTGCCGCCGGTCATAAAACGAAAGTGATTGATGCCGCTTGGGAAAAGACCCGAGATCGAGGCCTTGCATTGGCTGCGTAGCAAATAATCAGCAAAATGGCTAAGCGCAGCGCTAATCTGGCGCTAATAGCTTCTTAATGTGTTTACGAGTCCAAGTCAAATACCTAGACCAGGTAGCTGATGGCCATTGCCAAGAACCATTTAACCGTTGCCCATCTTGGCCGCCTCGTTCGCGTCTCTAATTACAGCTCTGAACAACTTCAGCTGCCGAGGTATTGCCCGCATCGGTCTGACTCATGACTCGCCGTCTAGCTGGGCAATTGCCGATCGTAAAATGCTGTGAGCATTGCGGCAAGCAAAAAGTAAACAATAAAAAAAGAGAAACAACAACAATAACAACAACTCGCGCCTGCCACCGCCGTCGCCATAGACAACAACAAAAGGAACACTGTAAGGTTTTAGGAGGAAGTGGCCAACGGTCGACAGTCGCTTCCATCTCCGTCTCATTGTCATGACTAAGGAAAACCAATTGATTCCTTCCTGTTGCTTTTGCTGCGCTGCAACAAGAAATCTAAAATAAAGAAAAAACGCACACGAAATCTAAATATTTAACGACTAAATTGAATCTGAAGGCGCACGCTCACATTATTCAAATTTTTCATACCACGACCCGGGCTTACCTGCTGCTGCCATAATCAATAAAACATAAACAGTGGGCCGACAAGTTGTGTCGAGTCGAGTTAAGTCGACGCAGAAGCAGAGCTCCCGACTCTGTGACTCCGAGAGCACCCGAGTCCCCGAGTCCCCGAATCCCCGAGACCTATTGAACTGGCCGCATCACGTAACGGCAAATGTTACAAGGAAAACCTACTCAAACAACATCAGCAGCAGCAACACACACACACAAAAAAGAAAGAAAAACACTATAATAGCTACAGCAAATGTATGTAAATATATTTTGGAATACACTGTGATAAAATTAAGAACTATTTATTAAATTATCTATTGATCTCTGAAATAGAAATTTACAAAACTCTAAAGATTGTTTGTTTCGATACTCTAGGTATTAGTTCAATAAATTAATAAACCGTTATTATATGTGCTGACCTTTTCATTTTATTTTTTATTTTCAAGTTTCTTTTAGTATATTTGAATAGTTCCATATATATAAAATTATAACAATTGTATGTAAATATTTGTTTGATAAAACTAAAAGAAACATATTAATAAGAAATAATAATAATATTTTTCTATTTTAGTAGATAGATATACATATGTACATATACATATATACAAAAAAATATAGCTAATATTTACAAATAAAATTCAAACTTAGTTTAATTTCAAACTCAAGATATTATTTCAATAAATTATTAAAGTATTTTAATAATTTATTTTTTTTTTATTTTTTTATATTTTTATTTATTTATTTCTTTCGTATTTTCGAGCATTTTAAGAGTTATATAAAATATTGTATATTATATTTTATATTATTATTTCTTATATTTCATTATTATCAGTTTTTTAATGTATTTGGGAAGTAGAATAATTAAATGGGAAAAATATTATTTTTAAATAATTCTATATGCATATTTCATTGTTGGTTATTTTTTTTTAAATTTGTATATATGCTTCTTTCATTTATTATTTATTTAGTTTTAAATAAATAATTTTTTAAAGTGTATTTTGAATATTTGTGAATAGTCCCAAACATTTCGTCGTCAACGTCATTGTGTTTGTCGTCATTGTCGACAGCTTATCGAGAAGTTTTGTTTGGCCATTCTGTCTGAGCAGCCCGTCAGTCAGTCAGTCAATCATTCATTCAATCAGTCAGTCAGTCAACTTGCACTTAATACCCCCATGGACCAGAGCTTGCAAGTAGACTTGAGCGCACTTGAACAGCCGCTGGGTTAGCTCGAATCAGATCATTGATAGAGGTTCGAGCTGGCATTGCCTGGGATGGAACTCGTCGAGTACAATTTGAAGTTCATCTATTTATGTGCATTTCATTTATTATGCATTCAATTACGATGTTTGCACGTGCCAGATTTTGAACAATTGATTTTGGCTCATGTAATTGGAAAATTTTCAAAAATTATTTTTAACATTTACATATGTACCTATCTATGTAAATGGATGTAGTTTTAACAAGCCCATAATCGGACATCTGCCAGTTATGTGAAGTGTGGTTTATGTGATGTTTGTCATTTCTTGTGGTTGCAGTTGTCATGTTGCATGTTCCATGTTGCATGTTGCATGTTGTTTACCACTGAGTAAATTATCTTGCTTGATAATCCGAGTGGACTCATAACAAAACTGGCTTGTGGTTAATCTGCTGAATGAAAGTTTAACAAATTGGGCATATTCTCAAATTTTTTATAAAATGCCTTCAATATTTTATACATATGTACATCCATATATTATTATATAATCGGGATACATTAATAGCTTGTGAAATATTTGAAAAATTCTATCCTTAAGAATGAAAAGAATATTGCTAGAATAATCTGACATACAAATAAATTATATAACAATTTAAGAATATATCTATTCAAAATGTGGTTTAAATGTGAATTGAAAGCAAACCTATGTCAATGGCAAATGGGCAGACAAATAGTTAGATTTGCTTTTATTGGATCATTCATTCGTGTATCTAGAGCACACTTTAATGCCTTTTATATTTAATGACATTATTAACATATTCTCCACAAGGGCATAAAAATAGCACACTGCTAGATGATAATAATAATAAAAAATAACATTATTTCGAAAGTTTTGGTATTGCCTAGTCACTGAGCATTAAATATAATATAGCTAAGGCGAAATAATAGCTTTAATCAATTTGAATTATTTAGATATCGCACAACGTCACATACGGGCTACTTACACAGAAATATATATGTATTCATGTATGTATTTTTATGAATTTACAAACTTGAATGTACATATTTATGTACACACATACATATTATTTTGCGTTTACCGTTCCATTCCTGGTTCATTGCATGCTGCTACAGCTAATGCTCAATGTGATGGCTGTCCCGAAGCTGTTTCTGCATTGTTCCTGCTCTCCTTTGTATGGAGAGGTTTCTGTATTGTGTGCAATAAACAATACAAGTAGAAGAGAAGAAGAACTGCGACACGACGAGCCAAGTGTCCAGCACGAAGTGCGTAACGGCGAATTGGCTACCTACGAAGCTGAAGAGGCTTTCATGATGATGACGATGATGCTGATGATGATGTAAAGTATATCAGCGAGAGCCCAGAAAAAAATGTTGGTACACATTGGCTCACCCCACGCAGAAGCTTGATCAGAGGGGTTCAAAGAGTTCTATGGCGCTTACAGGCACTTATCAGACCAACACAATTCATACACACACACACACACACGCACACAGTAGGCCCACTCAGAAGCCGTATGCCTGTCTGCCTGCCTGCCTATGCCCTATTATTATCCAAAAGCAAATAAATGCAATGCAGCTTCGCCCAAATGGTCGCATGTTGATGGATCTGGTTGGCAGCCAGGCAGGCAGCAAGTAGGTAGGTATAGGAGACAACAGGCAGCCGGCAGTCGGCAGCGGCAGCGGGAGCAGCAGCGACTGAGACAGAGGCAGAGGCAATGTCAGTGGCAGAGCCATAAACAGAGGTCGAGGCATAGAGAGAGACAGCGATACAGGCAGACAGAGACAGCGACCCACACGACAACGTCAGCGTCATCAATAAACACGACGGACTCTTGTGTGAATGTGTGTGGTGTGCATTGCCTGGCAGCGGAGGCAACAAAATTCCAGAGCGCACGCGTTCTCAACTTTAGTTCTTTGTGAGTGGCCAACGCGTTCGGTTCGCTGCATGGCCTGAGTCGAAGTCGAATTCGAAGTTGAAGTTGAAGAAAACGTGAAAGTGAAAAAGAACAGAATCTTACTCTTTGACGCTCTCTCTCTTTCTCCCTGCCTGTTTGATATTAAAAACTACTATATATAACTGTGTGCGTGTCTTCGGTTGGGGTTTGGCCCAGTTTTATTCGAACAAGAAACGACAGAATAATCAATCACTCATTCAACATGGCCATTTCGGAGAGCCATCCACTGGACAGCTGCAAAGCCGTTCCTGGCAGATGCTACAACAGGAACAGGCCACATGCCCCCGCACATGCGTCGTCGTCGTCGACGTATCAGCTGCTGCCGCTGCTCTTTATGATGCTGCTGGCTGCGATGCCCACTTCGTGCTTGGCACTGACTTGTAAGTACTCCGCGTATCAGACACGCCAACTGCATCAGCTGCGGCTGTATCTCTGCTTTGCAGCTACTTCATCTTCATCGTCATTATTATGGTTGGCGTAATAAACTTGTTGTTGTAGTTGTAGTTGTTAGTGCTTGTTGTTGTTGTTATCGCTGGAATCGCTGTAGGCCTTTGACTTATTTAGCTGCAGCTTCAGTAGCTGCAGTAACAGCCGCAGCAGCGGCATCATTGGCATTTTCCTTCTTTTGGCTTTTGTTGCTGGCATAATTCAAAAGAGTCGCGTTCGTGTAATTATGCCACGGAAGAGGCGCCGCCAAAGCCACAACAAAACTCCGATAGCATTTGGCGGGTGTCATATATGTATGTATAAATGGACCCTTGGTAACCGCAATTCAATCGAATCCAATCCCATCCCAGCACCCCAGCACCGTGCGAAAGTTCGATAATGTTTAGTAACATGGCAATTGAGACGACTGCAGCGGGTTCAAACTGTGCGATAAAACGCAGATAAGAGGAGCCGACGTTCAGATAATTGAGTTTGATTAACTCCATGGCAAGGGGTCAGTCAGCCACTCACATTATGAGTAGAAACCGAATTCTCAGAAAATATAAATTTGTTGCCGAATATTAAAATAGTATTATTTAGTATTTAGTTGCTCACATTTCGCTTTAAAACAATATACTTTGAAAACGAAATGTTTTTCAAATGAATATTTGTATTGTTTAGTGGGCATCTGAAAAACACAACACAAAAGAAAGCAGACTCATTGTATATAGAAGCTTCTGGCAGTCCGCAGCCGCTTGAACGAACAATGGAATCAAACGCAATAAAACGATTTCGCTGCTAAGCGCACTCTTAAAGGACAGATGTCTATGAACTCATGTATATATATAAATGAATTTGATTAGATTATGTATATTTGTCAGAGAAGGAATTACTCTTAATATATTACTAATTGTACTTTCCTTCTTACTATTACTCAGCAAATTCACTTCCACGATCTTCAGCTACAGTCAGGCTAAATACAAGTTCTTGAGAATTCTGCTGGTATCCTTGCTAATCAGCCTACACATACATATATGTATATAGTTTGATATACTTACTTGCAAATTGCGGAAGTTAAGCGCAATTACAGATATGCTTCTTTATTGATATGCAGCACAAAGCTAAATTTTTGCTTCGCATTTCCGCATGCATGCATAAAAATTATGATTAATATAAGAACTAACGGGAGAGAAATACTCCCCAAAAATGTATATATTCAATTCTTATAATTCGTCGAATAAAGCGTGAAATTTGCATTCGATTTCCGGTTCCTTATTTGTAACGCTTGAGACTAAATGTTTAAGAAACAAGCATTAAACAATTCTACCATAAGAATTTAAATATTGAATTGATAATAATTTGATAAATTGATGGCAAGAAATTTGTTCAGGTTTTTATATGTTTCCAGAAGTTTCCATTCGATTCTTAGTTTAATTTTTTAATTTTTTTTTAATCTGAGAGATTTAAGAACTACATTTTTAGAAACAAGCATTACAAATCTTTTTACAAAAAATACTTTACATAAATTTCGAAAATTTTCCATTTGATTTTTGGTTACCTATTTGTTGCACTAAGAAACAATCATTAAAAATTCTAGCAGAGACTTATATATTCAGCTTTTTATAATTCATCGACTAAAGAACTTAAAACTTAAGAAAATTAAATTTAAAAATATTTTTTTTTTATTTGCATGCAATAAAAAGTTTCCTCAGTCTTTTGATTTTAAGAAATAAGCATTACAAATTCCAGCATAGGCTTATAAATTTATAATTTCTCGATTAAAAAGTTCAAAAACTTAAGAGAGTAGAGTTCAAATATATTTTTCTGTATCCATAAGAACTATATTTTTCTTACATACTAATGAATTATAGCAAATTATAGCTAGAACACGAGCAGAAAACAAAGCTTGTTAGCCAAATGATAATGAATGTCATTTAGCATAATTGAATTATTTATATTAACTATTTAGGAGACTGCATATTTCTCTGTAGTATTCGTTTTTAGACATTTCAAACAGCGAAACATACATATGTATGTACGAGTGTTTTCCCACCTATAAAACATGCCACACAACATGAGGCCATTTCAATGCGTCCACAAACATAATTTTGAACACACATACACATATATCTATCTATATATATATATATACATATATATGTGCATTTATAAAAGACTAGACTGGAACTGGCAGATGACACTGCTCCGGTTTAGGCAACTGCAGCAGCCACTGCACTCGCTGCAGTCGCATCAGCGGGCGGTGCAGCAGGCACCGAAAACTGAGTTGAAAATCGATTTCTTTTATTTTGTGTAAATGCCATTTCATTTGGATGCTGTTGGGTCTTTGTTTTTGTTTGTGCCGCATGGTTTGTCCCATTTTAAGACATTGAGACACTTGGTCGCTGCCGCTGTTCTTGTTATTTTTGTTGCGAGGCGTTCCCAAAGGGATTTGAGTGGATGTGAATGTGGCAGAGAAATGGTCATTGAGCCCAACATAGATGCGTATCTCGTACAGGGTAGTAGATAACTAATTTTCAATTTCCACGAATGCAGTTGCATGCATGTGAGGCATGACTGTGTGTGTGTGTGAGTCGGGGAAGAACAATCGAATCATAAATAAAGCAGCTACTTTGGGCAACTGCCTGTTGGATGGGGCGCTCTGCCGGGTCTTGTTGGTTTGTTTATTGTGTTACTAATTTGGGATTCCTCAATTTTTTTTTTTCGTCTGTGAGTGTTGCTGTCATATGTATGTGTTTGGAATTTTAATCACTGCATCGCGGACAACTGGACGCATTTTGAATTATGAGGCGCGGGCGGTTTTCTGGACTTGAATTTGGGTTGCGACGCTCGTGACGTCGACATGGACATGGACATTTGCATCTAGATAGGCAACTGCAACAGCAACTGCAACTGCAGCGGAATGGGGAGCGTCAGCCAAGCATTTTCTGAATGGAAATGTGTGAGAAAATGTGAGCTGCTGATGACGGCGATTATGGCTTTGTGAATGCATACAAATCAAAATATATACAGTATATATGTATACATATGAGTGTATAAGTATATCTATATGCATTAGTGGTCGTCTGAATGGATTGGGTTGGGTTGTCGTGGCCATAAAATGATAATCGACGCGTATATGTGATGGCAGTTATATTAGTTTACGATTTGGCTAAATGGCGTGTTTATCAAGTTTGTAGCGTCTTAGCTATTAATGAAATGTCTATGAGAATGCATCTCGTGCATTTCTATTATTTATAATATTTTGGCTGAGTCTTGAATTGATTGGAGCAGAGAGAAAGTTGAGCAGGTGAAATGCAGTGCTAGCTGCTTTTCCAATATGAATTTATTATGATAACGTATTAATTATAACTATCAAGACCAATACACCAACAAAAATACATATAAGCTAATTTCATTTATTTATTCTTCACTTAAATTTTAGCCGAGACAACAACCCTGTTGGCTGTTGACATTGATGAAGTCACCACGGCAAACCCACCACCACTGCAGCCGACGAGCATAGTCAATGTTGATCTAAGTCCGACAATTGTTGCTGCTGTCAACGAGACGAGCGGTCGGCTCGAGGCCGAGGAAGCTGCTGCCGCTGCGGTCGCTGCTGACGTCGACGACGATGTTGAAAATAACGGCTTTGTTGCGATCGCTGGGGAAGGTCTGGAGCAAGGCATACGCAATGCGGTGAAGAGTGAGGTGGAATCGGAAATCGAGGCAGACTCCTCAGTTCTGGTGGCAACGATACAGGTTAACAATGAAGAAAGCGAGCCCAAAGCAACAAGCAACAACAATGAGCAAACAGGTGGGTTTACTTAGGAATAAAAACCATTGGTAAAAGAGTGCTAACTGGATTTTTTATTTCAGATGCAGCTCAAGGTGTACGTGAGCCAAAAACTCTAAATGCCGATGTTAACGAAACGCCAGCACCAGTTGAAGAGGTTAAGTTTGTTGAAAATGGTGAGCAGCCCGCAAAGGAAGCGATCGCTGCGAAGTCTGAGCAAATTAAAGCTGATGAAAAAGTTAACTCTGAACAGGAAGAGCAACCAGTGGCAGCCAAGCAGCCTGAAACAGCTCAGTCAACCACGCCAGAGGCAGCAATTGAGAGTGATTTGGTGGGCGCAGAGAGCCGGCCGCTGCCCAGTGTAACGAGCGATCTGGTGGCTGTTATCTTTGATGAGAATCGTGCAATTACCGAGGAGCCCATAACGAATACAAATCTGCTAGCCTTGGAAAAGGAACACGACATTTTGCTCAAGGTGGTGACAACACCGCAGCCCACATTTGAATTGGCCAAGCATCAGGTGACCAAAAAACAAGGTGTTGAGGATTTGCTACCCATCGATCTTTCCAAAGTGAATGCAGAAACCCCAGAGGAGCCACAGGCAGCTCTAGATGTTAAAGAAGAAAGTGAAACACCAAAGCCTGAATTAGTTGAGAATGTTATGGATAATACTTCGGAAACATCAGTTCAATCTGGTGAAACAGTTCAATCGGCTCAATCAGTTGAAACAGTTGAACCAGTTCAACCAATTCAATCAGTTCAACCAGCCCAATCAGTTGAAACAGTTGAAACAGTTCAACCCGTTCAATCAGTTCAACCAGTTCAATCAGCTCAATCCGTTGAAACTGTTCAATCAGTTCAACCAATTCAATCAGTTCAATCAGTGCAACCAGTTGAATCAGTTCAATCAATTCAACCTGATCAGTCAGTTGAAGCAGCTCAGCCGGTCGAATCAGCTCGCTCAGTTGATCACAATGAGATTGAAAGCGAAGAAAAAGCACTGAATATTAAACCTGAAGCTCCAACCACTGCTGAACCAGTTCATGTAGTATCAACGGAAGCAGCAGTTGCGAAATCAGCTGAAGAATCAGCTCAAGTATCAGCTCAGGAATCAGTTGAGGAATCGGCTGAAGATTCAGCTGAAGATTCGGTAGAGCCCACGGAAGCTAACAAAGAGCAGTCGGCTACAGCTGAAGTTAAACCGGAGCTTGTGCAACCTGACGTTGCTGAAGTCGAGCCCAGCTCTCCAAAGTCCGTGCAACCAAGTGAGCCTAGCTCAACAGCCTCTCCAGTTGAAGCTAAAGCTGAAGTAACTGATGGCTCTGTCGAAGATGAGAGCAGAGAGGAGAGCGATGCCGAGAAAATTGAATCACAAACGGAACGCGTCGCTGTCGAGCCAGTTGAAAAAGACTCATCCGAGGAATCAGAAGAGCAGTCGGAAGAGGAGCCAAAGCCCAAGGCAGAAGATAGCACCGCAACGCCTCTCGTCTCCTATCCACCTCACAATGCGGGTCAAACATTCGATAGCAATTTGGCCGACGAGCGCAGCGCTCACCTCTCGCTGGCATCCAGCAGTCGCTCCACTCTAATCATTGCCCTCTGCTCTGGCACCGCCGTCTTATTCATCGTCATCTCGTTGGTCATCTTTGTGCTGTCATTCCAACGTCAACATGGCACACTGGATATTGAGATGCAGGAGCAGCGCTTGGGAAAGGACGATCTGGACCAGGAGGATGCACAGATGAAGTTACTCGATGTGGAGCTATCGCCGCCCGTTATCATTGCCATGGGCAACGAGGAGACCGATGAATGCCTCTAAGTCTCCTACTCAGACTGCTTCTGGTGCATTGTAAATATTTTCAAATTTTGAGATTGAGCTTTTTTTTATTAAATGGAGCAGCATCCCACACTTGAGATCGCTCCTTCAACTGGTTGCAACATGATGCGAATGACAAAATGAAAACAAACTAAAAGAAAAACGAAATTAATTGCCATATTGTTTAATTATAATTTGACACTATTCTATAAGTTCTTCTCTGTTCAAGACAATACAAAATTATTTATCTTTAGTATTTTGATCTAGCCCTAAGAACACTTTTATTGAGACTCTGATAAGAAGTCAGAATAAATATTTTCAATATATGAAAACTCTCAAATAAATATCTTTGGATTCGCAATATGCAGTTTTTAAAAAACAAATGTCTTTTCAAGCTATAAAATGGTTGACTTATCAAAATGCTTTGTATAATAGTAAGTGAAGTTGAGAGAAATATTTAAATGGGCAGCCTGAAAGTATGCAATGATTTTTTGCCTTAAAAAAGTAGCGGAAGTCTGAAAAATCGTTATTTTGAATGGTGTTTTTAAATTGTTGCCTAGTGAATGTTCTTAACACTCATTTTAAATTTGCAAAACTTTGTCAAATATATATTTCTGATAGTCATATATACTTTATAATAATAATATATAATAACATATATGATCAAACAATACACTGGACTTTGCCTTATAAAGAATATAAATGCAGATGAATATTCCATATTGAAAAAAAATCAACGTCTGCCCCTATAATAACTTACAGAGGTCAACCAGAAATGATTAGAAACTTTGCCACTTTCAAAAATCCGCCAACGCACCAAAGCGACTAATTGCATTTGATTAAAAGCTTTGCCGCTTCGGCGCATCAAAGGCATATTTTAATTAACTGACAAATGAGAGCACGATCTATTGAACGACGCCATAGACAATCGAGAGAGTGAGAAAGCTCGAGGGCAACAGCAATTGTTGTTCGATGCAGCATAATAAATATAAGTCACATGTGCAACAGCGAGAAAGAGACAGAGTAGATGTCAAGAGAGAATAGAAGAACTTACTCTGTCATTTGATTGAGTTTTCTGTGTTAGCGATCTTATTGAGAGTTTTCTGATGAGCTTAATGAGCTTAATGGGCGAAATGAAGAGGCGCACGCATCAGCATTAGCATCACCATCGACGTCGGCGTCGTGACTGAAATGAAATAAACAAATTCATTGCGAGATTAAGAGTCTTCTGTGTTAAGTTCTTGTTTATGTGCTCTTATGCAATCGCCTGCACAGTGGTTACTGAATTATTTAATTGCCCAAACGTAAAAAAACTTTCGATTTCTTTACTATTTCTCTGATCATTGTCAATTTAAAAGCCATAAAATGTCAATTGGCAGCATAATATTCACAACTTGAATTCTGGCGCTGGCAATTGCAAAATTGTTGAAAATAGTTAAAGCCCAACAGACCAGACGATATCCCCAATGTGGCTTGTCTGTCAGAGGCGAATTGTAAACCACATAAAAAAGTTGTAAGTACATGAAATAATACTCCATATTATGTTACATGAACAAAAGGGAAGACAAGCGAATAAAGGAAATGCAACCACTGTGCTGCAGCCAAGGAGAGACGTGTTATATTTTTTTCTCAATTTGCTTTTTAGCCCATATCCCGACGGCATCGACGCCAGCGGCATTGTCATTTGCTTGTCTAATGTGCGTCTGCCGCTAGCCAAAGCTCTCGCTCACGCGCCTCTCGCTCAACTTGTTGTTGTTGCAGTTGCTTTTGCTGTTGTTGTACTTGCCCTTCTCTCTCTCCCACTGTTGCGTGCGCTCAAAATAAATTCTATTTGAAACGAATTAAATAGTGGTATGCATGAATGCATACCCATGTGTGTGAGTGAGTGAGCGAGTGTATATGTGTGAGTGTATGAGTTCGCTAGTGTGAGCGTTTTTTCATCTTTCACATTTGAAAGCACAGAAAATAGCAAACATGAAACATGTTCAGTTTGCTTGTTGCTCTGCACGCGTGCGGTTCGCCTTTGGCTTTTCGCTTGCTCTATTTCTTTCTCTTACTCACCTTCTCTGTCGGCAAGCGAGTCGTGCGAGCATATTCAGTCGAATCTACATAAAGGTAGAACACCTAACATATATTCTGAAATGCTGTTGCTATTTTAAACAGCTGTGCAACGTTGACATACGCGTCGTATACGTACTCTTCCACATTACAATTCAGCATACAAAGTGCACAGCGTGTAATTGTTAATGTTTTATAATCTACTTGTCTTGCTGGCATCAAATTAGTCTGTTTTACAAGGTGTGTTGGACTGTGACTAAAATTAAATTGGAATTTCAGATCTAAGAAACGAGTAGATAATTCTGAGTATTTATATGAAGTGAAAAAGTTTAATAAAATATATAAATTAAAAGTTTATATAAAAAGAAATTAAAAATTTCTTAAAAAAAAAAAACATTTGTATAGAAACAAAGAAATGAGATCAGAAATATATTTAAAAGTGCATAAAGAATATTAAATATATTTGATGAAATCTAGAGTAAAAAATCTAGAAAATAAATACATGAGATCTAGAGTATAAATACAAAATGTTTTCATAAGTGATTAACCTGTTGCAAACATTTCAATTTTGGTTTATCTGTATAAAAAATACTTCGTTCTAAATACGATTTATATACTTTAAAAAATTAATATGAAAAGCTCTTGGAAACTGAGTTTTAAAATTGGCAGAAAACTAAAAAAAAAAAACAAAAAACTGTTAACTATATATAAATTGGCATAAACAATCATTAGACAATTTCCTATTTAATGTAAACTTTTAAGTCCTTTATACTATTGTTTGGGCTTCAAGGTTGCTTAATAAGGGCTAGATAAATCATTTACTTATGTATGCGAATGGACGTTGTTCTACATAAAATCACCAACTTTCCGGCTTGTTTACAAACATATCTGCATTTTCTATAGAGTATATGCGGAATTCAAAAAAGAATTTATTGAATAAAATAAGTAAATATACGCGCATGTTTATGTGGCATATATGTATGTATATGCTATATATACTTTATATTGTTTTTGGCACAATGTTTTCTTGGCTTTATGTGCGTGAGTCACCTGTGAGTGTGAATGTGAATGTGATTGTGTTCTTGGTTGTTGGTCGCGGTCGCGGTCGCGGCATTGCAATGAATTTGAATTTGAAATTGAAATTGAAACAAAATGCATTGGATCAACAACTAAAAAACAAACAAAGCATAAAATAAACAGCACACACAGCTTCTTTAATACAATGCCCCTGCTGCACTACATGAACAGAGCGTGCCCTGTTTTCTCTGTTGGCCTATTTGTAGTGCAGGTGTGTGGCTTTCCTTAGGATATGGCAGCAATATGATTATCTCATTACGAGAAGTAACGCAGCAGAGAATGTGTGTGCTCTTAACAGAGTGCAGGTGCTCTATTAGTTTGTCAAGAGTAGACCCGAGCTATATTCGGAGATCTATCCTTGTTTAAATGAATGTAAAATTACAGCTAATACTTCTTATATACATATATACAACATAGTACCCGAATCAACCACTATAGTACAAGTCTCGAAAGAAAATTCAACTATTGTTAAGCTAAACTGATTAATATATTATGAGACTGCTAATGCCATAGCATATCTAATAATTGTTAAGTAAAAATCATTTTAAAAATCAATCAGTATTTTATGAGAATGTTAGCATATTATTATCACATCATATGATACCATAGAATATCTAATAATTGTTAAACAAAAATATTTTAAATACCGATTAATATATATTATGAGAATAGTAACATATTCTATCATATCATATTATGTTTTATCATATCTAATAATATAATATAATAATTTTAAAAATCGATTAATATTTTATGATATATTATGTCCTTTCATATCTAATTCTATGCTAACGAACATTGAATCTATTTCCATGGCAAGAGCATTTCATCATGTCAGTTCTTCTTTGCATTTGGCTAATTTTATGTTATTTGTAGTGTACATTTTTCTTACCAACTAACCGCAGTGAAGTTTTAAGTTCTCAGTTCCCAGTTCCCCGTTGGCAGTCACAGTGTAATATGAGAGCATTTATCATGGCTATTGTGTGTATTATTGTTAAGCTGGCAACTGTTTAGCATGCAGTCAAGGATATACGCACATAAAAGAGTTACATAAATACATATACATATTGTATTCATATATGACATTATTTTTATATGACAACTCTTATTTGTGTCGTCTTGGCTTGGCTGCCAAAGTCAAGCACATAATTGCCAAGCGGGGGCGTTGGGGGAGCAAAAGCAAAAGCAAAGGCAAAGGCAAAAGTTGGCGCTTTCACATTTAAGTAGTTATGAAGTGTGCGCCCACAAATTGTTAGCATTTGTTTTATTTACAATTAATAGCAACAATTTTCTCTATGGCATTTTGCCTTGAATGCAATTGCTGCTGGAATCGCTGTTGGCTGTGGGCAGCATTCGCTGTGAGGCGTGCCAATTGTGTAACAACAAAACAAGGGCAACCGCAATAAAAGCAATAATATCAACAATAATATGGTATAACAACGCCCAGGCATAATTCGATTCAAGTTGAAGTTGAAATGCAAAACACGCTTGGAATTATCTGATCTATTCTACTATTAAGCTTATCAAATTGTCAAATTATTGCAAACATGAAATACAAAATAATTTTACTGTCGACAAATGCACATCACGCAGCATTTGAATATTGAATTTGATGAGTATCAATAGCCATTAATCGCCATCAATCACGATCAATCAACTTGCCTGCCATTCCTGATTGGCGGGCAGATCGAAACGTTCGATGACGAGCGTTGCGCTTCCCTTTGAGCTGCCTTCTATGGCATATGGAACTTGGCGCACGCCTATTTCAGTTCCAAATGAATGATTGGTTCAGAAAAAGATATACATATGCACGTTGCCCCCACACACTGATTGGGATTGTTGTAAACATAGAGCTTGGCTCATTTCCAGCATGAGTAGCAAGTTCTTTTTGATTGCTGCCTTTACGCATGATCAATTAAGAGAAACAACAATTAAAAGTTTCGTAAAAACTACCAAAATTAGAACTAAACAAAGCAAAAAACCAAAAGGAAACAAAACTAGTTGCCAAATTTTCGATTTTCCAAAAATGAAAAAAAATGAGGCGCACTGTGTACACACAGCGATCGCAAAAGAACGGAAGTTATAAATACCAAAATAGTCTGATATCATAGTTATTTTTGCATATATATACACGTAGCTATTATATATACAGTTGAATGAATGAGTTATAGCCGCCGAGCCATTGAGGGAATAGCTAGAAGTTGCAGTGTCCAACGCGTCGCATATCAATTAGTAGAAAGCGCCAGAGCCAACACCCAGATGGCTACGAATAAGAGACATTGTTGTGTCGTGCGCCACGCCCACCGCAATAACTAGAACGAACAGAAAAAGGAACAAGTAATTAAATGAAAGTGAAAAGAAAGCACACACACACACACACACTAACACACATATACTCATGTACTTTCCGGTCATTAACCGGAAAAGTGCAGTGCACTGACAAATGGCCATTAAAGATGCCAAGCTTCCACTGCATTCAATTGCATTTCCTTAGACTGTAGCTCATGCTCATTAATTGCAACCATTTGATTTGTTTACACCAAAAAAACTTAAAAAAATAGAAGGAGAAGAAGCAGCAGCAGCAGCAGAAGAGCACTATTAATTTTTGCTGGCCAAAAACAAACAATTCTCGACGCATCGGAGCACTAGTTTTATGCTCTGGGGGAATCTTAAGTGCAAACACAAACAACAATGACGACAGCCAAATGGAATTGGATTTGGCTTAGGATCTGCCGGTTGGCATTGGGCATCTTGCTGGGTAAGTACTTGTACTATTTTATGGTTTTTACAATATTTTATGTATTTAGTTTTTTTTTCTTTGCAAGCAAAGCAAATTCCATTTTGCACATGGCTACGGCTATGGCTAAGGCTATTTAAACTTGAAAATTCATAATATTAACAAAGGCCTTCGGCATTCCAACGGCAAATTTCATGAGTCTAGAACTACAGATGCTTCATCAATTGAGGCATAATATCTAAATTTAAACATCCAAAACGAATCACAACCAAACATGAACATAACTGAGTACATAGATATATGTATATATGTGTATCAGAATATATATATATCTTTTCTACGTAATTCTTTTCAATCGCAAAAACTAATTTCGTACATATGAATATGCGCCTATTAACAAGAAAATTAAAAATTAAATTCAAATATTTCCACTTAAAAAAATGCAAAAAATCTAAAAAATTAAAAATATGTTGATGAAACATAAATACACTTTCTTTGGTGTTTCTTAGATATTTAGTTTAAAAAAATACATAAGGAATTAATTTAAAAAATAATAATAATAATGAAAAAAATAAAAATTTAATTCTTAATTTATTTGTATATAAAAAAACTTTATAATTTTCATAATATTCTCAACTACTCAGGTGAACTAAGATAAAAAGTAATAATAATAAAAAAATTAATTAAAATGTTTATAAACATATATTTATATTTATTTGAAAATTTAAAAACAATCGATAATAGTTATATATGAAAAGAATATATTATTTATCATATTATATTATATATTTATCACACTTCAACTAACTCAGTTCTAGCTAATAACAAGGAAATATGTATAGAAAATATACTATATTCAGGCATATTGCAAACATAATGTCAAAGTTCTTATACCTCTCGAACTAGAGCTTAATAATAGAAATTGAGGCCCAGCCTGTCTGTGGGAGGGGCCATAAATCAATCCATTATTCATGCGCTACATACAGACATACATAAATGTTTAAGTATGCCATGGACTGAGCACTGGCTATAGAGAACTGTTGGTCGGTTGTTTTGACAAATCGCACGTCAGCAGTTGGACAATATTTTGGCAATGGAATGGCCGTCAGTCACTTGTCACAGCGGAAGTCTCGCTGGGCAATTGTTTAGGTGGCCCACACGGTGAGCACTTGAGATTACGCATACGCAGCGTGGCCGCTGTGTGACTCAACTGGACGAGGCCCAAAGCATATATTCAGCGTTGAAAGCGAAATTGAAATTGCAATTAATTTGCATATATGTATGTATGTGCATATATTTAACGGTTTATTAAAGCCATTACGCTTGCCTCGACATTTCAATCTTCGCCAAAAATAAGCATACGCCGACGCGGCCATGCGAATTTTTAGCGAGCGTGGGAAATTTGCTTGGATCACAGAAAATAATATTGTGACGCACTTGTTGCTATTCTTAGGCATTTATAGTTCGTCTAGTGGGGCCATTAGGAGATAGGCAAACATATTTCAAAACAAATGACAATCATTTGATCGTAATTTATTAACATTCCTTTCACGTATTTAACAACAGTTTTTTATTACCTTTTCTTTTGATAGTTCTGTGCGCCGTGACTGCAGAGCCACCCGTCGGCTATCGACGTGAGATTTGCGAGCACCGCAAGGGCAGGCCGGTGCGTATGAACCAGCCACTGTAAATCCCAATCCATATCAATATATATATCCATTCATTTGCAGATGCAGCCCACCAACATGTTTCGCAGTCGCTTGCTGGCGATGCGGGAGCAAATGTTGATTCGTGCCACTCTGGAAGGGCCGGAGATCTATGGCTATATATTGCCCTCCACAGATGAGCATTTGAATCAGGAGGTCGCGATACGCGATCAGCGTCTGCATTATCTCAGCGGCTATACGGGCAATCGGGCAGTGGCGGCCGTGACTCAAGGTGGCGCCGCCATTTGGCTGGAAAAGCGCTTTGTGCAGCAGGCGGACGGAGAGCTGGACTGTGATTGGCAGATTTTTCTGGCTGATGGCAATGTCAGCATTGCCAACTGGCTGGGTAGTCAGGTGCGCATGAATAAGCGCATTGGCGCCGATCCACAGCTGGTGCCGCATCATCTATGGTTGCTTTGGGAGCGTGAGCTGGCAGAGCATTTCTTGAAACTGATTAAGATCAATAGCAATCTGGTGGACATGATTTGGGGCGCCGAGCGTCCAGAGACACCCAAGCATCATGTGATCCAAGTGCAGGCACGCGACTTTGCTGGCGAGAAATGGGAGGATAAAGTAAGCGAGCTGCGTCGACGACTGGCCCATCTGAACTGCGACGCCATGATCATCACCTCGCTGACGGAAATCGCATATCTATTTAACATTCGCGGCACAGATATTCCCTATACACCTGTGGTGAAGGTATGCCATACTCACTGGACATTATTTATCCAAGAGTACTTCAGATTTGCTTCCTTTTAGTCCTTTGCTATTGTCAGCCAGAAGGACATCTTCTTCTATGTGGATCATGGCAAGATCAGCCTTGGCATTGATCTGCACCTGCGCACCGACTGCTACAACGACAAGTGTGTCAGGTGAGTTACGATATAAGAAGGAACCGGAATCATTATTTAAATGAGATAAATTCAGTGAACTAGTAATCTATATAGGCATTTAAGTATGATCTACATATAAATATATGTATATATGTTTTATCGATAACTTGGAATCGATAAAGGCTATCGATTTTCTGAATCAAATTCAAGCATACGGACAGACGGACTGATGGACATGGCTATATCGACTCAGCTCGTCACCCTGACGGACAGCTTCCTTCGTCCTGTTACATTATTCCTGATTACCCATTTTCAATGGGTCAGGGTATAAAAATATATATAAATATGTAATAAAATTTGTTTCTCTGCAGGATTAAGGAATACAAACATATTTGGAGCGATATACGTACTTATGTACAAGTCTGGAGACGCATCCTGGTGCCAGCGCCTTGTGTTCAAGAGCCAGGCGCCTCGGAAGCCATTTACTCGGCTGTGCCTCCTAACGTTGTTGTGGAGCACATTTCGCCAATCATTTTCATGCGCGCACAGAAGAACTCTGAGGAGCAGGAAGGCATGCGCTTGGCACACATACGCGATGCCGCTGCCATTTGCGAGGCCATGAGCAACTTGGAGGCGCGCTTTGATACGGAGCAGTGGACGGAGGAGAAGATTAAGTACGAGGTTGAGCTGTGGTTACTCTCGCAGACCCATGCCAAGGGCCTTTCGCTACGCACGGTGATCGCCTACGGCGAGCATTCAGCCCTGCCCTACTACATCTCCAACAATCTGACAGACATTGAAGTCTCCGATCAGAGTCTGCTGGTCATCGAGTCCGGTGTGCAGTACTTGGAGGGCACCACGGATATGTCGCGCACCTTTATTTTCGGCGAGCCAACGCGGGACATGAAGCGGGCCTATACAGCCGTGCTGGCGGGCATTCTTCACATATCGGATCTAATATTTCCGGCTTCGGTGAAGCCATCCGGTCTGGACAGCGTTGTGCGCGCCAAGGTGTGGCACGAGATGACCGACTATCCACAGGCAACGGGCCATGGCATTGGCGCCTATGGCTCTGTCGAGGAGCGTAAGTCTGAAGTTGCTCAAGTTTCAATATCTGTTTCGACTAATTTATGTATTTGGCCTGCAGCTCCCATCTCAGTGGCCTACGGACAGAATAACAGTTTCCATTTCAAGCAAGGCTACTTTTTCTCCAGTGGTAAGTGACTGAGACATCCTGCACTCACTTCGTCATTGTCCTAAACGATTTTTAATTTAGAGTCCGGCTATTATAAACGCGATGATTACGGCGTGCGCATCAAGAACGTGCTAGAGGTATTGGACACGGGCAAAACGACGACCAGCGCCGAGCACTTTTTAGCATTCCAATCCGTCACCCTGGTGCCCTACGAGCCGAAGCTCATCGATGGCACCATGTTGAGCTCGGACGAGAAGCGCATGCTTAACCGATACAATGCCAAAATACGCAAATATATTGGCGCCGAGCTAAAGAGACTTGGCAACATGAAGGCCTTCTACTGGATGATGAACAAGACGCGACACGTGCGAGAGTACCTGACCGAGGATGAGTACTTGGCCGCAATGGGCGGAGGTTGCCACAGCCAACACCATTCGCAGCTGCCGTTGCTGGCGCTGACGATGGTTCTGATGATTCTCTTGGCATTCATTCACTCCAAGTGGCATCTATAGATGCGATCTAGATAACTCTTTCTGTATGTGTATGTGTGTGTGTGGGTGTGTGCGTGTGTATGCTTGTTAATGTGGTCGGGTGTAATTAAATAGTTTTAGTTAGCAATGCAAAAGAGAGAATCCGGGACTAACCATAAGGCAATACCAATATTAACTGCTAGAATCTAGTTAAGTTCTTTAGCTTGATCCTCAAATTCCATGCCCACTAAGCAGGCAGCTGATATGAACTTAACATGCTTAAACCAAGGCAATAACGTAATTCTCAATAAAAAAATAAAAACACGAAAATAAAGAAAATATATATATATTTAATTTAATAAAAATAAATGTAATATCTGTTGAACTTCTTTATATTATATGTAATAAAAATAAACAATTTCTTAGTTAAGAAATAACGCTGTATATTTTTCTAAATGTGATTAAATGTAAAATTTATTGAAAATATTTGCAAGATGTGTACTTCTTCTACTACGAAAGTTATATTTAAATCAAATTAAAAATATTAATTAAATTTTTAAAAAGATTTACAAATTTATGATATTTCTTAATATGCATAGGAGTCTTATCTTATATCAAACTGTCTCATATCTGATATGCATTAATATTGGAGAGCAAATTAACTTAAAATATTCTCAAAAATTAAAAAAAAATTCTAAAAAAATATCTAAATTTATAGCACAAATATTTTAATTGTCCTGAGTCCAATCCATTCAATCTACCATTTAGTAATATTCATATATATTCAATTGTCAGTCTTGCCTTCCACTCTCAAATAATGTTTACAGGCCACTGGAACTTCACCACATGCCCAAATTTTATTTTACGCTGTGGTTAGATGATTATACTATGCTACATCCACGCTGCGCAACATCCAATCTCACCACAGGCAATCGGGCTGATAAGCCTGGCCATAAGTGGGTCGGTAAGTTTGTAGACTTTGCCAATTGTTCAGTTATTAACGTGATTCCGACCCGATACATTGTGCTCTGAAAATTGTGGAAAATAAATGCAAGAAACGTCTACATCAGTGATAAGACTCAAACAATAACAAAGAGCGTACAGAAAGATGTCAATAAACCAAATGCGACGCTGATTGAAAACAAAGAAATCATGTTCAGAATAATAAACTTTCTATGCGTTTTCATACTCGCACTGACGCAACTGGACGCGAGAAAGGTGCAGGTGGATGAGCTAGCTAAGGGCTGGACCTTGAGGGAGGCAGGTTCCAGTAAGTATTCGTATAATCAGCCTAATCAGGTCTGTTTCTGGTCTGCCAGAGCTTGCTGAGTAATATCAAATTGATTTGATTCAGTGCTCAATATTGAATTTCGCACAGTCCCCGGCCTCCCCAGCGTTGTATTTGTGCGATAAGATAAAGTATCTGACGTCGACTTCGATTTGTTGCTATCAAGGCTTGTGGCAATTAATTGGTTGTAAATTTCTTTAACTGCAAGCTCAGTGATTTGGGAATGTTTCGTATTTGTTTTTTATTTGCAGCGAATCAATTTAAAGTGTCAAAAATACCTTCCGGCGTTTATACTGCCCTCAAGGATGAGTACGGCGATATCCTGGATGCGGGCAACGATGTGAAGCTCCGCTGGATAGCGAACAAGACGTGGATCTATAGCACGACATTTGATTTGGGTTTGGACATATTTTCAGATTCGTTTTTTATGTATATATAATTATATGTATGTATGTATATGTATACAAATTTTAGTTGATGAATTGGGTCAGGACAACTTGGTCAATCTGACATTCCATGGCATTGATACTGTGGCCAAGATCCGGTTAAATGGCGAACTGCTGGGCGAAACAAACAACATGTTTGTCCGGTACTCCTATTCCGTGGGTCATTTGCTGCACTTCATACCGAAACATAATGAGCTAGAGATCGAGATACTCTCCCCGCTGGTGGAGGCAAATGCACGTGCCAAGGAGCTGGAGCAGAAGGGCAACAGTGCTCCTCCCAGTTGTCCGCTATCTCGTGGCGATGTCGAATGCCACCGCAACATGTTACGTAAGATGCAAATGAGTTTTGGTGGCGAATGGAATCCCGCGGCACTGTCTTTGGGCATCTGGAAGCCAGTGACCATCGAGTACTATACTGTGGCCATATTGCGAGATGTGGATGTAGCTGTCAAGCGCAATGATACTCACTGGACAATGGACTGTCGTGCTTTCCTCAAGACACGCGACTCTGAGAATTTCCTTGTGCAACTTGTAGTTTATGCCAGGTAGGCATAATAAATAACTAACTAATAAATAAATAAATAATAAATAATTCACTCTCTAGCGAACTATTGGATGAGCCGTTTATCGTGGAAGAGCAACAGATCAGCTATGCTTCACCCACCCTGGAGTTTCAGGTTCACATACCAAAAGTACGTAGTCTTCGCCTTAGAACTGCTTTCATTTATCACTAACAATGCTTAGGAGAAAGTCAAGCTCTGGTGGCCAAATGGCTATGGTAAACAGCAGCTCTATCCCGTATTATTCAACTTAAAGAGCTATCGCAGCAATGGAGTGCCCAAGCTAAACTCACGAACTGATTCGCAGAAGCTGTTGCATATTGGCTTTCGAACTATCGAGTTAGTGGAGGATAAAGATGGTAGGATATTAGCTAGGCCATGTCTTCAAAAGATGCCTTAATGCATTTGTGTTCTTTCAGAGAGGGGACGAACATTTTATTTCCGTGTTAACGGGCATCCCATCTTCATGAAGGGCGTCAATTACGTGCCGGCTCACACTTTGCCTGAATTATCAGCCGATACGGAAACAGGTAAGTGATGGACTTCGATGTAAATGTATGGAATCCAGTAACGAATCCATTTATCTACAGTGAAACATCTATTGAAATCGGCCTTTGATGCAAACATGAATATGATTCGGGTCTGGGGCGGTGGTCTCTATGAGTCGGACTATTTCTACAGCCTGACTGATAGCTATGGGTTATTGGTATGGCAGGACATGACCTTTACGAAGGCAACGTATCCCATCGATGGTGAACGCATGGCTTCTATGCGACAAGAGGCAGTGCAAAACGCCCAAAGACTCGCCTACCATGCCAGCCTGGCCCTGATTGTGACCAACAATGAGATCGAATTATATTTGGTGAAAAATCGAACAGACTTTGGCAGCGAAGCGAAGCGACTCGTGGATGAATATAAGCTACTCTTTATGGGCAATCTATGTGCTGAATTAGATATAATCTCGCGTAATGATTTTAGTCCGCGACCAGGTCCCATGATATCCACGCCTTCGTTGGGCATTATAGAACCCGGCAAAGAGCTAGCCAAGAATCCGCAGAGTCCAGACTACGGAGATGGTAAACAGAAGTGTATTTATATGAATTTCAATTAAATATAATAATTTAATTTTATGCTTCCAGTTCATATCTACGAAGATGAAAGAGATGCGCTGGCACAGAATATTTATCCACAGGCACGTTTCGTCTCTGAATTCGGTTATGCCAGCCTGCCCATGCGATCGTCCTGGCAACGTCTCCTTGGCGAGGACACCAGTGATGCGAGCCTTGCGGCTCTCATACGCCAGCGTCAGCACGATCCCAAGGGCTTTATTCCGCTATTGCGTCAAATAGCTTATCAGCTTCCCTTCACACTGCAAAACTGGGAGGACAACATAGACGAGTTTATCTACTTCAGTCAGGTGTCACAGGCGTTGACCACCAAATTGGCTGTTGATGTGTTTCGGAGCAGGCGCGGCAACTATCAGACAATGGGTGCCCTTATCTGGCAACTGAATGATGTTTGGGTAGCGCCCACTTGGTCCTGCATTGACTTCTTTGGCAACTACAAGATCGTCTACTACTGGGCCAAGGAGTTCTTGGCCTCCACCAATATCATTGTACTGTATAACGATGCACGAGATCAGCTAAACATAACGGTTACTCGCGAAGAATATATGGAAAGTCCTGATGCGAAGCTGTATAATATTTTCATCAATACATTTTTATGGGAAGACATCTTCTCCAAAAAGGCCATCGCTCGAGCCATTGGTCTGGTAAGCTCTTAACTACAAACATATATATAAATCAATAGGAAATTAATGTTGACTTATTCACAGCGCTCTAGTTCGATAGATCAGCTGACCATACCTCTGGAGTCTGTGCTGTACGAACACCATTCCAAGCGGGAAATTTTCTTAGAGATTCTATTAAGGGATGATGAGAATCGCGTTGTGGCCAAAAACTATTTCTACCCGGTGCCCATTAAGGACATTATTGGCTTGAGAGATCCAGAGCTTAGGGTAAGTATTTACTCTACATTTTGAGACTCTCTTACAAATATTTTATTTAAATAGCTCGATGTTGTCGGTGCTGACTGCAGCAACCCCACTGTGCACTATGCAAACACCTTTAGCTTACGTATTTCTGTCAAATACCCAGCTCTGTTCGTCTACCTGGAGCTGACTGATCCTGAGCTTGCAAATCAAATGCACACTTTCTCTACGAATGGATTTACTCAGACGGTGCCGGTCCAAAATATCTACTTAGAATTCAAAAATGATTCGTCTTGCATTAAACTCACTTCTGAGCAGATCGCTGTAAAGACAATGAATCAATATATGCTTTGAGTATTACATACATATGCCAAATACAT
The DNA here is from genome assembly GCA_030914385.1 of Drosophila antonietae. NCBI lineage: Eukaryota > Metazoa > Arthropoda > Insecta > Diptera > Drosophilidae > Drosophila > Drosophila antonietae. The sequence goes on along the minus strand of JAUESO010000609.1, from coordinate 17,114,537 downwards.
AATCATATATACATATATTTTATTATATGCAAACCGACTAACTAGAAAATGTTTTTATTCAAAGATTTAAAGACCCTCTCAAGAATATATGAAATTGTCTAAAAATGCAATGTCTAAATTTAATATAAAAACTTTCTCAATCTGTATGCCCACGCCCTTGACTATAGATAGATTATCAATACGAAATGTGTGAAGATAGCGCTATAGATGAACGAAATATTCCTGGATCATAAAATAAATCCCAAATGCTTCCTTACGCAAATATCAATCGTAATTTTGACTTATTTTTGTCATTCTGTTTACTTACTCTACTATAATCCATTTAACGATGCTGATAAGAAACACTTCAAAATTCCTGCAAAATGAATATATATATATATATTCAGTGTACAGGGTATCTCTTAGTCAAGCATTCGCAGCTAGACTATACTCATTCACAAGAGTAAACAGGTAAATATATTTACATATGTATATTGAATTACTGTAATTAAATGTTAATTTATATATTATTTTATTTATATATTTTCATAATTTCTTTTTGTCAATGCAGTTGTTTGTCTCTCAATAAAATATTTATTGTTTTATATAAATTTGATGATAATAATAAACAAATATAAATACACTTGAAGTATAAATATAAATAAATGAAAACATTCGTGTGTTAGCTAGTGCTATCAGCACGCATAATCTTTCTATTTTACTCTCTCTTTCTTTTTCTCTTTCTCTCTCTCTATCTCTATCGAGCTGTCAGCGTTTCTACTCTCTCTAGAAGCCGACCATCGACGATCGTATGAAACACTGACTGAACGACCGATCGGCACTAATCAGCAGTCTCTTGGCAGCCCTTCCCGGTGCCAGACGTATAAATATTTGCACTTGGGACAGCTGCGAAACGAACTGAAGTGAACGTTCTAAAAGGAAAAGTGTATTTATACACAAGTAATTTGAGTTATTGCTTTTATAGCAGCGGATCAACATCCGGAAGGAAGTTTGAAATAAGTTCGTGGCGGCCCTTGTGCAAATGCTAAAATAAGGGGTTGGCTACTTAGGAAAGCTTGTGACATGGACTTTCGTCAATTGCTCAGACTTGGACTGTGCCTCTACCTGTTGATGGGGACGCGGGTCAAAGGCGACGTTGTCGAAGTAATCGTGCTGGGCACCAATTGGAGTATATCTAATCAGAATGGGTGTAAGTACCAGCTTAATATAGAGCAGTTGTCACTCATAATTCGATTAATATAATTAAACAACAACAACAAGAGCAGCACAATTCATGAAGTGTCTAACATTGAGTGATTGTTGCGTATCGATACGCTTTCTTTGCACGTTTAATTTGGTTACTTGCCTTAGTTTATCAAACAGAAATGGGAAGCCATTCTTTGAGTATTGCTTGAAGTGTGTCATTATATGTTTTGCAGCTTTTACCCTGCCAGCTAATCAGACACTTCCCTCTGGCATATACAGTGCCTTCAACCGCACCTTCGCCGTGCCCAATGTGCTGGAGGCGTACAACGACGTGAATCTCCGCTGGATGGCCTACGACAATTGGACATATACAAATAAATTCAAGTGTGAGTCCTAGCAGTGCAGAGATAATATCACAATTTAAACCCAAACCCATTCAGTTGATGTGGATCACTATAAGCGTGTGCGCTGCTTTAATCTGACCTTCCATGGCATCGACACGGTAGCCGAGATTCGGCTGAATCGGCAGCTCTTGGGGCGCACGGACAATATGTTTGTGCGCTACTCGTACGACGTGAGCAAACTTCTGGAGAGGGACAATGTGCTGGAGGTGGAAATCAAGTCCCCTGTGTGGGCAGCCCTGGCCAAGTCGCGAGCCCTGGACGCAGCTAATCTCAGTGTGCCGCCAGCCTGTCCGCCAGAGCGCTACCATGGCGAATGCCATGTGAATATGCTGCGCAAGATGCAGGCCAGCTTTGCATGGGACTGGGGACCGGCGGTACCGTCGATGGGTCTGTGGAAGAGCGTGCAACTGGAGATGTACGAGGTGGCGGTGCTGCGCGACGTCGACGTGGACATCAGTCGCAACGAGACGCACTGGAACATGCATATTAGCTGCTTCATGGACACCAAAGGCAAAAACAATTTTTATGCTCAGCTAGTCTTCTATGCCGTGTAAGTAGACCTTGAAATTTTACGCCAATCACTTTATCAAGCTGGCAATCTGGCAATCTGCTAAATGCGAAACGGTTGAACGCTTGCTTCCAGCGAGCTACTGAACCAGACAGTGGTCATAGACACATACACCTCCAAGCCGATCAGCTACTTGGCACCCGTAATTGTCTTTGATCAGGCTGTGCCAATTGTGAGTACCGCCCGCTAATTGCTTGGCCGGCAAGCTCATTGAGCTCATTGGCATCTGTGTCAAGTGCATTTGTTGTTTGTACAGGAGGAAGTCGTTCCCTGGTGGCCCAACGGCTATGGCGACCAGAAGCTCTATCCGCTGCACTTTACCCTGAACGCCTGGCTGAACGGATCTGTCCCGGATGTGCGTGCCAAGACCAAGTCTCAGAAGTCGCTGCGCGTCGGCTTTCGTACATTGGAGCTAATTGAGCGTCCGGCGCCGGATGGTCGAGGCAACACATTCCTGTTTCGCGTCAACGGACTCGAGATCTTCATGAAGGGCAGCAACTATATACCATCCCATATATTGCCAGAGCTACAAACCCCAGAAAGGAGTGAGTATGATTATAATTGAGTTACATTACAGACAAATCTATTTTTGCAATTCCTCATAAGTTCAAGTTCAATTGCAAATGATTTACATCTTGGGAAATGCCAATCACATGTAATATGTAAAATTGGTTTTACCCCATTATAAAATTATTTGAATTAATTAAGTCTACTGATAGCCACTAAAAGGCATTTTTTATGTACAAATATTTATTTAGAACTTCTATAAAAATATCAATTCTATTAATTAACCTTCTCAAGTGGTGCAACTTATTCCCTAGATAGTGTTCCACACTAAGGAAAAGATGTCTTTGAATGTTTATAGATTAGTATTATATTTATTATATATTTGATATCAGAATATCAGAATAGAATTGAATTTAATGTTAGACTGTAGATAGATAGATGATGATTTCATATAAATTTCGTATATCATCGTCATGAGATAGATTATCATGAGCATATCTTGATCCTGATAGGAATAGTTTTGATTAATATGCACATTCTTATGGGGAATGTATTTTATATTTTATATGTAAATAAATACATAGTTAATAATAATGTTTACATCACTGCAGTTGCCTACTTGCTGGAGTCGGCCAAGGAAGCGCATATGAATATGATTCGTGTCTGGGGTGGAGGTGTTTATGAATCGGACTATTTCTACGATATGGCCGACAGCCTGGGCATACTCATCTGGCAGGATATGATGTTTGCCTGCGCCATGTACCCAACCACCCCTGAATTTCTTGCTTCAGTGAGCGAGGAGGTGCGACAGAATGCCAAGCGTCTGTCCCATCATGCTAGTATTGCTATTTTTGCTGGCAATAATGAGAATGAGGCGGCTCTCGTGCAGAACTGGTATCACACGTATCAGGATCTGGATCGCTTCAAGGCTGAATACCGGCAGTTGTATCTGGGCACCGTTATACACGAGCTGAAGATCGTTTCGCACAACGGCCGCCCCGAGCCCTTGGTATCCTCGCCCTCTAATGGCAAGGCAAGCGAGAGAGACAACTACATATCGGAGAATCCACAGGATAACCATAATGGCGATGGTATTATCAGAATAACACCATGAACTTGACAAAATCACCAAAATATCTTATTTTTTTGCATTCAGTTCACTTCTACGACTACTTTAAGGATGCATGGGATGCAAATATTTACCCTGGACCGCGTTTCGTCAGCGAGTATGGTGTTCAATCGCTTCCTGGATCCTATACTTGGGATCGCATCAAGGGCACTGACAATGATCTGGCCCAAATCATGGGCCATCGACAGCACCATCCACTTGCTATGGTTCCGATCACCACGCAAGTGCATCGACATTTGCCGCTCCCATTGCCCGAGGACAAGGACTACAACGAGGCATTAATCTACTTCAGTCAAATATCACATGCCATGGCCACCAAGGTGGAGACGGAGCTGTATCGCACCATGCGCGATACGGATCACAATACTATGGGTGCACTCTACTGGCAGCTAAACGATGTCTGGGTAGCTCCTTCCTGGTCTGGCATCGATTTCTTTGGGAACTGGAAGGTGAGCTACAGCTGACTGCATTTCTTAATCTTTATCTCTAATGCCATTTGCTGTTACCATCAAAGCTGCTGCACTATTGGGCTCGGGATTTTCTTGCGCCAATTGCCATTGTGGCGCTCTACGATAAGGCCACGAAATCTCTGAACATCTCATTGGTTTGTGACGAGCCAACTATCGATACCAAAGACTTAAATGTGGTGGCCAACATTCACCTATGGTCGCAGCTAATGCCGCGCAACTCCAGCACCTGGTCGGTCACCCTGCGCCCCAACGGAGTACAGTACGATAAGGTCATACCAATAAACGATCTGCTGAAGGGTGATTTCAATGAACGCAACGCCTATCTGGAGTTTCAGCTGAGACGCGATGAAACTCCACTCTCCCGCACCTACTACTTTCCAACCAGCATTACCAATGCTGTGGGCATTCAAGATCCGGAGCTTGATGTGAGTAAACCCTGTTACCTACTGCAGGGAATATTGTGCTTCGCTTATTATACTTGGAAGAATTAGGCGTGGCAAAGCCCATTGAGAATATATTAGGCAGAAGGCGCTGAGTTGATTTAGTTAATTCTGCCCTCTCGTCCGTATGTTGGAATGCATTGATATCAGAACCACTGCGAGCTAGATACTAGAAGTTTTTTGTATATCTATCTATATAGTATGCTCAGATCAAGCTTGCTTTCAAAACAATAATAATTTTACCCGTTTTCATGTTATTGATAAAAAAGTGCTCGATAGTTATTGATAGCTGAATATCAAATTAGAGCTCGCAGGCCGTTGCAACTAAAGTTGCCAAATATTACATTCTATTTCAAATGTAGTTGATTAAACTTTTCGAAATTCTTTAAATTGAAGTTCAGTTAAGTTAAGTATATGCATTATTTATCAGAGCAACAATACGAGTCGAGTCCATCTGTCTGAATGTTTGAATTTTTCCATTTCGTAACGTATAAGGGCTAGGCACTTTCCTCGGTTAGATCGAGTTTAATAACAAAATCTAAAACTATTCTCGTTTATCAATTGAAAGTCTTACTTTTTGTATTAGTTGACATTGAACTTATTGGTATTCCTTTAACAGTACGAGTTCACGTCGAAAATATGCGTGGATACACCCAATGGGAAGCGGAACAGCCTCACCATCACGATCACTGTAAAGTATCCCGCGGTATTCGTTTACCTGGAGCTGCAGATGCCCTATCGCTATAGGCTGTCCGAGAATGGTTACATGCAAACCACGCCCATTCATGTGGTGCATGTGACCATTGAGAACAACGTCTGCATACGCCTATGGCGCAAGAGCAACTTCAATATCTGGACCGTTAATCAGTTCATGCATTAGCTGTGGGCATATACTTTTCAAGTTTAATGTAACATTTATAAATAACTTAACAAATAAACAAATCAATAAATATAATAGAGATAAGATACAAAGTGAAGCTGTTCCCGCCTATCTGTCAAAGCTGGGCATTTGGACGCGTGGCGGCGTGTAGCCCTCGGGGTATGGCACCAGCTGGTTGTTGAGCACACGCGCATTGCGCCAGGTCTTCACCTTGTCCTCGGGAGTGTCTGGGACGCGGACACCTTCGATGAGTGTGACGGCGGGCCCATCGACGACGTTGTGCGTGCTCTGTCCAATGGGATTGCGATGCGGACTGGCCTGAACGGGCCGGCGTGAGGGCGTGGCTGAAGGCGCGGCCACGCCTGCGCTGGCTGTCACCACCACCGAGTGTGGCATATAGCTGACAAACTTCGATTTCGGCGGCAAGGTGTTGTAGTTGTGCTTGGTAATCAGGTTCTGTGGTGGCCGTGACCTGTGACTGGGATAAGCGCGTGCATCTCGGCTAAGGTACTCCAGCGGCTCGGAGGCAGCGTACTGCATATCGCTGGGGAAGCTGATTGGTGTATCCTGCGCCTGACGCAGCACGCGTGGCTGTGCCTCCACTGGGGCTGCATAGGTGAACGGCTGCCATTGACGCTCCATGGCGAACGAGAAGTTGTTGTTGTACGCCGTTGGCTGTGCCTGGAAATACACTGGCTGCCAGGTGGGATTACTGCCCAGCTGACGTCCACTGCGCGAGCTGCTGCCGCTGTCCAGCGCCTGCTGCTCCAAGGCTCGGCTATGCGCCTTGGCCAGCTGTAGTTGAATTAATTTCGCCTGTCGCTGCTCTGCTTCGGCCTTGCGTTGACGATAGTCCTGTTGCTGCAGTGCCAGCTCGCTCTGCTTCAGCAGCGTCGGCGTATGCTCGAAAACTAGCTGACGGCCACTGCCATTGGCATTGGCATTCCTGGCTTGTACCGCTGGCCGTTTGACGTCCGAGCTGCGCACAAAGAACGAACCGGCTGCCTCCTCGGCGCGTGCTTTGCGGCTGTTCTTGCCTACGAGAATCTCCACATCTTCGCCTTGGCTCGACTTTACGTTCACCACGCGCACCTTCGACGGATCCAGATTGCGTCCAAAGCGCAATTCGGTGCGCAGCAGTGAAGGCTTACCGGTGGCACTAACACTGCCGCTACCACTGCCATTGCTGCCATGAGCTACGCCCATCATCAGCAGCGCGACGCAAATAATTAATGCCAGAGCACTCATACGACCCGTTGCCGCGGTCGCCCTTGCAGTCGTCGCTGTAGCCATCTCTTGGTGCGTGCGCTGTGAAATTGATGCGAAATTGTAGCAAATTAGTGAACATTATATTATATATATGTGTGTGGGGCTGTGCGAATGCAAGCCGACAACAAATCTTTAATTCCGCAACAACTTCTCATTGCTATCATAATTTGATGATTAGCAAGTTCATCCAACAGCTACAAATTTACATTACGCTGACAAAGTCAGACAATGAACTACATATATATAAATATAGTCTGCTTTAGCGTCTTATGTGTACCAAGTTAACATGAGTAAGGTCTTCTTCGTTCCCATGGAATGAATCTTCAGTCTTACTACGTCGTATCGTTGCCTTACGTAAATTATGCCTATCGTTGGGCTTAACACAGCTTTCTATCTTTTTTTAAGGGCTAAGGTTAATTAATGAACTTTGATAAAGATAAATTATGTTTAAGCTTGTTACATTTGATTATTTCTTTCGCAACAAACCCAAAAAGGGCGTTATTTGTGCGATTGTACGTATATAGAAATATTTTGTAGCGTGAGAAAAATTCTGTTATTGAATACTGTTTTTTTGTAAATTTCGTAATAATTGCTTATTAAGTTAAAACAACAACATATAGGCTATATTCACAAAATACTTTTATGATCTAATTATATGTATAGGGTCTAATTTGAATATCTGTTAAGCTATCTTTACTTATATAACATTTTGTAGATTGGTTCATAAAAAAATATAATAATAATAAATAATAAAATAAAATAAATTTATAGAAAAACATTTAGTAAAAGGACTGGTAATATTAAGAGTATTTGTAGTTATGCCTAAAAAACTATATTTCAATTTATTTATTTATTTTGAAATTGAAATTTGGTTTTCGTTAACTTTTTTATAATTTGTATTGCAATTTGGAAATTTTTGTCGTTAAATTACCGTTGAATTTTTCGATTCTCATGTTTTCATTTTGCTTGTAGAGTTTTATTTCAAGCGCATTGATAATGGAACAAAACAAAATGATGAATTTTGTTATTATAATTTGATTTACTGTTCAATTAGGATTGAAATGAAAAACGTACAATTGAATGTACTTAAATATATTTCAAAATTAAATTCATCAAGTATACGTACTGAAATATAAAAGCATAGTTTATATGAATTTTTCTTTTTTGAACGTCGCTTAATCGAAATCTAGATAATTTGAATTTCTGTGTAAATCGAAAAATAGCCATTCGAAATGGAGACTCGACTGTATTATAAATCATACACATCAAAATCATTATTAAAAAAAAAAAATAAATAAATAAAGTTTTTTGAGATTATATTATTGTTTAAAGCACATATCAAATATACAATTTAATTTATTTCTTTTACCAATTTATCTGACTCCAAATATTATAGTTTTCAAGTTAGGTATATGAGAACTTGTATTTTAAGGAAATAAAGATTTAGGATTTTGAATACGTCAAATGTGGACAATTGACATATCTTTTACTCCTTAGGTTTACTTCTTTTAATCCAACAATTTACGACTTTAAAAGATTAATAGGCGGATCTTCAAACGCTATTTGTTTATATTTTCACACCGGTTAATTAGTCGTGTTGTTATACTTTTCAACACCTCGTTGGATTTTGGCTCATTATTGGCAGCTGTGGTGCTCTTTATTTAATTATTGACAACCAGTCAAGCAGCCAAGCAGCCAAACAAGCTCAATGCATCTGAAAACTCTTTTATTTTTATTGCATCTGCGTGTCTATGTGTGTCTATGTGTGTCTATGTGTGTGCTGCTATTGGTGAGTTGGGCTCAGAAAGCGAAACAGCAATTAAAAAATGCAATGCCTAACTTTCGTTTGCCGCTGTGGCATGAGGAAATTGTCGGTTGTGAGTTGTCGGTTGTCGATTGCCGGCAACAACATTTTTTGTATTTTGCACTCAGTGGCAATGCGACAACTCCTGACAGCTTGGGCGTGAAATTGCAAGTGCCACGCCTCCTTCATAGTTGTCAAACACTCCAGTTGCGTTAAGCAACTAAGCCCTAGCAGGCAGCAGTTGAGCAGCTGCCATGCCATCAAAGTCAATGCCAAGCCTTTGAATGAAAAATAAACGTCTTTGATAATCTTATGCGTCATCTGCTGAAGCACCTGGAGCACACTTCATTGATTGACAGTTTTCAACATAGGTTTCACTCTATCAAACTTGCCTTAGCCAACTCTTATCTTAAAGAGGAAATTCACTCTTTTGAATGCACTCAGAGAGTTTATTATAATTGTGTTACATTTAAAAATAAATTGTATTATTTACTAAGATATGATATGCTCTAATATTCTACACACTTCTGTCATATTGGCTAACTGTATTTAATGATCTCTATTAATACAATGAATTTATCTATAATTTTTCATTAAGCAAACTTGGCAAGTTGCAGAATATAGTTTACTTTAATTAACTAATTCCTATCGAACAAATATTTTCTATCTATAATCTTTAGTGTACACAAATTGAACAGCAAATATTTGTTAATTTGCTTTAAGATTGTCTCCAATATATATTGGATTAACAAAAAACAAAAGATAATAGAAATAAATATATTGGATGATAATGAATAATGTTGCTGATAAGACGGAGTCATAATTCATACTGCTTACACTCTAATATCAATCTATCTATATATTTATATTTTCCCACTAATGAGATTTAGATATAAATTTGAATTTGTTATTCCCTTTATTATGATTGGTTTCATATAAAGTTTCTTAGATTGAATTAAGAAAGAAGAGCATTAAAAATGTAGACGCCCATTTCAGCTAGTATCCAAACTGTTTAAGAAACTCCCGATGGCTGCGGTCTGATTAATGTAGATTTGCAATCACGCCTCGAGGGCGTAACCCACGCCAATCAATCTGATAAGTAACTAACTATTTAAGTGTTGTGCCAAAGATTGATGGCCGAGTTGCAGTACCATTTACCGCAATTTGCGTCAGATCAATTTAAGCTTGGCCTATTGATTGGCCGCATAATTGGGCTGAATGAACTGCGATATTACGCATTCGCCGCGTACCGCTACCAACGAGCCACTAATGAGTGAAAATTTACCGACAAAATGAGAAAAACAATTAAGCGAATTGTGAATTGCAATTTCAATAAATGCGCACGGCAAAGTTCACGGCACGACTACGACTCGGTCAATCTGGGTGCTCGTGGCCGAAACTCAAACTCAAACTCAGACCACTCGCGACTCGCGACTTGCTGACTTTCACTTTCAACTCAAAGTTAGCGGCGATGCGGCTGAGTGCGCCGCGCTCCCAGTTCAACTGGCTGCTACCGCTGACTCTGACTGTGGCTATGGCTATGGCTGTGACTCTGGCTCTGGCTCTGGCTCTGGCTCTGGCTCTGTGCTTTTTGTTGTTATGAAATCGTCGCAATCATCGCGCACTGTAACAACAAAAACAAGTTTTACTTTTTGCACAACAACAAATCAAAATACAACAAAACAGAAAAGAAAAAAAAAACCAAACGTCAAAAAGAAGTCAACGCTTGCTATTGAGCGCTTGGTCTCTTTTTTTTTCTATAAGCCTTTTCTTAAGTGTCGGCCAGCGTTTTTAGGCCGCTGCCCGGTAACAGCTGCGTCGACGCCAGCAGCGCTGCCAGCGCATTGTCCGCTTCAATGTCACGGCACAGTCGCTGTCGACGTCGACGTCGACGTCGACGTCCAAGTCGTACCCGTCACCTGGCGTTTCGCCTTTTGAAGCTTTGCCGTTGCGTCTTCGTAGCGTCATTTTTGTTTCTTTATTTTTAGCTTCTTTTTTCTCTTTTTTTTTCGGCCACTTTTGTTCAATGAAAATTACATCACTTCAAGTTTTGAAGCGAAGCGAGACAGGAAATGCGACTGAAACACTTTATCGGCGCATGGCCACAGTCGGAGTCGGAGTCATAGCCCTGCGGGTTTGCTATTATGTGCATAACTATGTTGAAATGCAAACTGCAATTATTATTATGTGTGTGTGCAATTTAAGTTTGAGTTTAGCTCTTAATTTCATCTGTGGCTATTTGGGATTTGCTATTGTTATTGTTGTTGTTGTATTGACGTTGGTTTATATCTTAGCTACTAGCTAATACTTAAATTGTTCAGCATTTGCATACTACAGCAGACAACAAGTAAGCGCGACAGACGGCGCACATTTAATGATGGGCTTTCTTACTCAAGGCGTGCCGTTTGCCATTAATTGGGTATTATGTTTATAGCAACAAGCTCAATTGAGCACAATTGCTGGCAACTACGGCACAAATCGCCGACTTGTTCATTGACTCTTGAGCTTCAGTTCGAGTTCGAGTTCGAGTTCGAATTCGAATTCGAGTGCAAGTTGTGTCAGCTTCTAGCAGCTTACACACAAAAACTCTCACTTTTCTTGCAACAGCCGCTCTTCTAGGGCCCTTGGTTGCTTGTCAGCTTGTCAATCAAAAGGCAACAGCAACATCAACATCAACAGCAACAGCAACAGCAACTTCCCAGCTACGATTGGCAACGCTGCGAGCATTACCAATTGATCAGGCAAACAAAGACTGCATTCAAATTACGTATACGCCCCCACGTGGGCAACAGCAGCTGCAAGCAGCAAGCAGCGCCTTCTTCTTCTTCTTCTTCTTCTGCTTCTTCTCTTTTGTTTCAATATTCGCACGTTGCGCATTGCACTTAATGAATCTAAATCGGAGCCGTTGCCGATTAACGATGTCCGATATCATTGGTAGTCGGGTCAACAATCGAACGTTCGTTGCTTATTGTTATCAGTGATTGTTGTAATGTTTGTGTGTTGTTGTTGTTGTTGCTGGTGCAATTGTTGTCATGTGCAAAATGCAAATGTGCCCGTGTGCGGTTAATGTAATTTGTTATTATTGTTGTTGCTTGAGATGCTTGCCGGCGCCGTATTAATTTCACTTTTACTTTTTATGATTAACATTTCCCACCCAAAAGTGAGAAACTTTACATGATTTTTTTCTTTTTTTCCTTTTTTCACTTAAACAAATTTGTACTTTTTGTTGTTACTGCGACTATGAAATGTGAAATTTGAAAGATCGTAAAGTTTAAAGATGCTGTAGCCCTTGCTGGTCTCTTAGCTGGTCTCTTCTTAAAATTAATGCTTTTTACTTATGTGCTTTTTTTTTGTCTTTTTTTATTATTACTTTTTTTATTATTATTTTTCTGTAATTTTTTTTATTTTTGCCAGCATCTTTAATTACACGTGCTTGTTAGTCAGCATTGGCAAGCACTTTCCGGCTTATGACAAGAGTGAACAAGTGTAAATGTAAGGGGTTCGCGCCTGGGTTTTTTTGCGCCCAAGTGTCGCAACTGAAAGTGAAATTTTTTTCACTTTCGGACACATCAATCGAATGCCAAGTTAAAGGTCTGTAGGTTTGACGGATAAGGCCTGTCATCTAAAATACTATCCACCAACAAGTAGATGCTATTGCCTCAACCCATTAAATCCCACGCATAAACTCGGTAAGCTGTGGACCCATCAAAATTTGTTAAGCAGTCGGATTTATATCAAAAGACTTCAATGTCATAATATTTATGGCATATCGGTAAAGGTGTGCGTCTCTAAATACTCCGCAGATTATGTTTTGAAAGTGTAAATACTAGAGCATTTGAATCGCAGGTAATTCGTAACGATCCAATTTTCAGATCGTCAATACAAATTTAAATAAAATAGTTGCATATTTTAAAATGTTTAATTTTTACTTTATCAATTCTCAACAATAATAACTCACGTTATGCTTTGATTCTCGACTTTAAAATCCTGTTGGTTATGTAGTCCAATAGTTGTTGCTCCTTGACGCCTTGCTGACGACGCTGACAACAAACGGCTCCTAATTTGTAGTTTTTATTTTAACTGCGAACGAGCCAGCCAAAATGTGCGACAGATCGCAACGCGAACCGAAATACAACTGAACGCAAATGAAAAACTTTTGCTTGCAAGTAAAAAAGCATCGAGCTGGAAAACGACAGAAAAAAGTAAAAATTATTATGCATACATACACACTTACATGTATGTATGTACACATGTATGGGGATCTATGTGTGTTTGGAGGCCGACACCAACAACAACTTAACAGCAGCAGCAGCAGCGGTGGCAGCGGCAGCGGCGGCAGCCAACAAACGCAACGAAGGTAACTGCGCTGTTGGCAACGGTAACAACCACCACACACATACACATAAAGAGCGATGCCGACAGCGACGTCGGCAGCAACAACAGCTGGCCAAAGAGACTTAGATTGGGACTCAGACAGAGACCCAGACCGAGCTGGAGCTGAAGCTTGAGCTTGAGACAGCTAAGCAAATACAAGAGCTGAGAAAAAAAAACAGCAAAACACAAACAAAATGTGGATCGAAGGGGCAGCGGCAGACGAAAAGTCAAGCAAAGCATGCCAAATAAAAACCAAAGCAACAACAATGCGGCCAAAATCAGCGAACAATTGCGCAATTGCAACAGCGGGCAACAACAACAACAACAAAAGAAACAGTGGCTAAAAGAGCGAATGCACAGATCCGAATTTTACTCACATTTCATTTCTTTTTTGGCGATTCAATCGTAAGCGACGTTTGTTTCGCATCAGCTGATTCAATGATTGAGTAACTGTAATTTATTTATCTCTGATTTTTTAATAATACAATCATATTTGTGATTGAAAATCCTTTTAAAAAAATGTGCAAATATCTTTAAAAATATATGTTAATTATTACAGAATTAGTTAATCGTAATTTGTCATAAATATTATGAAATATTGAGCATAATTTGTCATAAATATTATTAAGATTGTGTTTAAGATGCAAATGAAAATATGAATGACAGTTCTTCGTTTTAAATGAAATAACGTATGTACAAAATGAATCATTTATGATAAAAAAAAAATGTTTTAGGTATTTAAATTTAAATTTTATATTTTATTATTTTTATTAATTTTTACACAGATATGCTCACAAAAGAACAACGAAATATGAATACGCATTCATCGAAATATCCATTTGGCTTTTAAAACTATTTTTATATGAGTTATAAAAAAAAATATATTTATATAGAAATGAATATTTGTATTTATAAATAATACTAATCATTAAAATTAAAATATATATAAACACGTATATATATGTAAGCATCCATCTTAATTTTAACATATTATTAAATTTGTCTAAAGGGGTCGAGGGTGTGGGCGTGGTTAAATTAAACAAAAAATTCGAAATTATAAAAAACTCATACTAATATGTATGCAAAAGCTTCTATCTCTTCAGGGACAATTTATGCCAATATTTCGGGCTTTTAATTGAATTGTATTTTCAAATATCGTATGAAACAGGTAATTAAGATAACTTCGTTGTTCTCTAATAATTTGTACTTTAATATTTTGGGTTTTTATTTAGCTGGAAATCTTTTGCTGCTATATTAAACAAAATGCTGAAATATGTCAACTCCAAAGTTAGGTCAGCAATAGCAACCAGATTTCTTGATTGAAAATCTTAATCAGAGTATTAATTATATTTCTTACGAATATCCACTCTACTTTTTTGGCGAATGTCTTTCAGTAGATTATATTATTGAAAGGAAGATTTAATTAGATGATGTCAAGTATGTAAAATCAATGTTACGAATTAGGCACAAATATCCCAATGAATTGATTCAAATTCTCCTTCAACTCGGCAAAAATATGCAATATTATCGTCTTTCATGCTTTCTTCGACTTGTGTTGGCCAGTGTTATTTAAATTTTAATTTGTCATTAATCTAAGAGCTAGGCTTTAACTACGATTAGTTGAATGCTTCAAGTGACAAATTACCATTTGACAGCCCATCATCACGCTAAAGTGCCAACGGCGCTCCCCAGCCCCAATTCTTCTTCCGAGTCCCGCTTGGCTTGTCCGTAAGCTCGTAGTATAATGTTTTGTCGGCTTCAGATGCATGCTGTTTGATAGCGGGCAGAAAAATAATTGCCATGTGCTGTAGTGGTTAAACGAAAGTGGCTGGCCAGAAGTAGGTGTGTTCCAATGAGCTGTACCTTGTTTAAGATGCTGAGATACAGATACAAATCCAAGGCAGCCGCATCATATGCACACACACACATATATATACACACACACATACATACACACACGCACGCAGCTGCCACACACTTGGCCCAACTTTTTATTAGCAATTTTCGCAATTTTCATAGCGCTTTATTGTGTCGTTTCTTGTTGGTGCGGCTTTTGAATAAAACGCTTTTTTTAATTAACGAAAATTTCACTTTTTTCTTTTGTTAGATTTTATATTTAACAGAATGAGTGGAGGATGGATGAGTGATGATTATAGTATACATGGATAAACCATGGGCCGATGCAAGCAGCTTATGCAGCATAAACCTCAAGTTTGTTGTTCGGCGATTGTGGCCGATACGTCCTTAGGCGAATTTGATCCTTATTCCAGTCCGTTTCATCAACCAAGGCCACGCCCCTAACGCTCAGCTCCAAGCAACTCAATTTGTACTCAAGTATCTGCTGGAAAATTATCTTAAATACCGTCGAAATGCAGACGTATAAACTCCGATCGATTAGGTGTATATTATAGAGTCGCAGGCAGGCAGAAACGGGAATCGGCAGGATTAGAGGAGTACAAAAATCCGGCAGATTCTTGGGCGATATACCAAAGTCGGCCACCGAGCGCTCGTTCAGCTCAACGTTAAAATTTACACTTAGATCGCGGCGATTGCATACGACCTTAACACACATACCCTCTCTGATCATGCCAAAGGACAGGCCCAGGCAGCACTTGCAATCGTAGTCCTGGCAGGAGCATAGAGTGCCCATCGAAGGCAGCTCAATTAGATTGTCGTTGACGCTGCGTGTGCGTAGATAACGTATGGGCATCAGTCGCTTGCCATTCGAAGGATTATACAGGTTGAACGCCAGCACATCGCTTGGTATCGATTGGTAATACTGAGCGTATACGCAATGCATCCACAATACCAACAGCAGCCAAAGTGGTGCAAGGCAACTCATATCTGTTGTCGGGCCTAGACGTGTTTTCCCGCACAATTGTCCAAATAGAATGTGTATTTTATTCGCCCTCAATTCGTTACAATTCAAAAGTTCTAGCCGCATTAGTTACGCGACTAAATGGCGTGGAAAAATATTTATTAAATTTAATTATTGCCAATAGGTGAAAAATGTGTCAATGCTAAATCGCATTGCCGGTGATAAGTCCAAACGGCTGCAGCCCCAACACGAGAATAACTGCACTCATTTAGCTAATTGCGAAACATTGTTTATTGAGTCCCTAATGATAAGCCAAAGCACATTATCTCCGAAATGTATTTCTTTTTGTTTATTATTATTGTATGGCATTTGTTACGTTGGCTAGAAATGCAAATGTAACAAAATTGCACACTTGACACTCTAAAAATGTGTCAAAATTACCCGAGACGCTCAATTTACGCAAAACAACAATGACCAACAACAGAAACAACAACAATAACAACAGAAACAACGAAAGCAGCTGAAAAATAAAAATGTCACTGGTATCGCAATCCGCAACGTACATTGCTTTCGAGCAGATACAGGCCGTATTTGTGCCGTAAATGGGTTTTTAAAATCGTATTTGGTCTTTCTTTCTTTATATTGTCATGCATTACACATTTGTTTGCTAACGAAAACAAAGAGTGAAGATTGTGTTTTGTATCTCGATGATTTGTTGATTATTTGTTTTAAGTCTTTTATAAGTCTCGGCGGAAATCGAAGACTGTTTCAACAGCATAATGTGTACAAATGTATCTGTAATTGACAAATATTGAGGTGACCTTGTATTAGTTCAAAGGCACGAAAATGTGTTTGGAAAATTTTTATTTTTTTGGGTTTTATGCTTTATGTAATTAACTATACGTAAATATTTATAAATTTTAAAGATGCGGGCAGCTCCACCTGCAAGGTCAACGAATACTTCCCCAATATTTGACTGTAATTGTTATTAGAAGGTCAAAGGTTAATATCCGTGAATTTTAAATACATTTTTAATAATTAGGAAAACTTACATATTAAAAAACTGTAAAGAAAAAAGTTCTATATGATAATTTGATAAACTACACTAGTTTAATGCATTTATCTTTTTACTACATAACGAAATGTAAAACTCCGAAAATAAAAGAAAGTTGACAAAAATTTGGTAATTAAATGTAAATAATTACTATGAAAGGCATTGAATTATTAATCGCTAAAAAAAATAAAATACAAACAATTAAGTTATATTTATCATATAAGCAAATATTATAAATATTGAAACCCTTAATAAAAACGTATTTAAAAAATATTTTAACTTAAAAAAAAAAATAGTTTATAATGTATGATAACTTTTACGTAAAAGGTTTAGAAATAACTATTAGAATAAATTATAAATGTATTTTTGAATATTTATAAACAAAAATTATAAAAAAAAAATTTATTTTTTGGATTGTAAAAAATAAATGGTTGAGTTGATTATTGCTCTTATATCTTGGGAAATCGACGCGTTAATACATACGGACGGACGGACGGAGATGGCTATATCGAATTTTTTACGTCACCCTGATCAAAAATATATATGTATACCTCATGGGGTCTGCCACGCCTCCTTCTGCCTTTTATATACTTTCAACAAAACCATTATACCTTGATTTCCCATTTCAATGGGTTCATGGTATACAAAAATATATAGCATATATGATATAAATAGTATATGTGTAAATAGTATATATATATATGTATATAGTATATATATTTATGTAACATAACTTTTAATAGATAATCGTTACAGATTGAAATACGTTACAAAATTTTAACATTTATTAGACATAGCATAATCACTCCACACTTTACATATCACTCCACTTAACAGAAATGAATTCATGCAGAAATTACAATCTGCTTATGTAAATAAATATGCCAAGTTTCACAACAGTGTTGAATAGTTGAGCAAAAGTTAATAACATCCAATTTTCAACCTTCAAAATTAAATGCAATCTTTTTTAAAGGAAAGATCCTGCAACCGCAGATATAATGCATCTATTGCTATAATGAGTTCAGTAAATGTTCAAGTGGTTCACTGTTAAACTTGGTGTTAAGCAAACAGCTGACCGCTTTTGTCCGTCCAACGCAGCAAAAAAAAAATACCAGAACAGAAGTAATAAATACTAAAGCAACGCAGCAATTTTTGTTGTGTCCCCACAGCGAAAATGATTAAACTCGGTTAAAATAAACAAAAACCCTAAAATTAGCTCGCGATTCAGCAATCAACAATTTTAATACACTACATACCATTGTCAAGTAATATGGGCGATTTCTTCAAGTCGCTAAACTTTAACTACTTTAACACCACATCCAGCTTGGTTGATGGAGGTGGCAATGGAGGAGGAGGAGGCGGTTCCACTGGTGCCACAGTGAACAGTGGCAGCATGGATAATGATTACGTTGGGCAATATGTGGAAATCTCAGGACAGAAGCTGCGCACGAAGTGTGTCATAGCCGAAGGTTAGAAAAATTTGGAAAATACAAACAAAAACAAGTTGCCTAACCCCATACAAGGGCATAAAAATCAATAGGAAATAGTGTTAAATATGGCTGTGTTCCTTAGAAACTTTGCTAATTGCAATCAAAGCTGGCGACAATGACACCACCACAACGTCGTAAACAACGTCTTCGTTTCCGCTTTCTGATTTTTGCACTGAAACTGAATGAAAAACTTGTTGCTTTGTTACCGAGCATAAGATGTGCGCTAAGAGTCATGCTTTATGTGCATTAGTATTGGTGTTCTCAAGTTTTTTTTATTGAAGTTCAAACGTTCTTCAGCCGTTCTCTTGACCCATGAGTCATATTGCAACACACACACAATCACAACAACAATCATAAATAATGCATATTTAATTATATAAATGTGTTTGGTTTGTCTCTGAAAACGCCCCCGCTTATCAGTGTGATTTGTTATCAACATTTCCCCTTTCTATTTGCAGGCGGTTACGCCTTTGTGTATGTCGCACAAGATGTGAAAAGTGGCACTGAATACGCCCTCAAGCGCTTGATCGCCGCCGATCAGCAGGCCTGCCGAACAATCAACAATGAGATTAGCGTCCATAAGCAACTATCTGGGCATGGGAACATTGTCACTTGCATTGGCACCAGCTGCATTCCTCCCACATCCCATCATGGCGCACAGTTTTTGCTGCTAACCGAACTGTGTAAGGGTAAGAGATGGCTTTCAATCAAATATGATTATGTGAAGCAATAATTGATCATTGATTTACTTTGAAAAGGTGGCTCTTTGGTGGACTGCTTTAGAGTAGACCATTCAGCGCTCGATCCACCTGTTCTCCTGCGTATATTCTATCAAATGGCACGCGCCGTTGCCCACATGCATGCACAATCGCCGCCCATAGCTCATCGTGATATAAAGGTATCTGCTGGAAATTGCTTACAGTGCTTTCAATAATTAATCGAGTCATATCGAAGAACTAATCAAATCACTATATATGTATATGTATGTATTTATAGATTGAAAATTTCCTAATTGGCAATGACAAACAGATAAAACTTTGCGACTTTGGCTCAGCCAGCAAGGAGGTGTTGGCGCCTACATTTGAATGGACCGCACATCAACGCAATATGCTTGAGGATCAACTGAACACGGTGACTACGCCCATGTATCGAGCACCCGAAATGCTAGACACATGGTCGAATTATCCAATTGGTCCCAAGGCCGATATATGGGCGCTTGGCTGTATATTATATTTTCTATGCTATCAAAAGCACCCATACGAGGATGGGGGCAAGCTGCGTATCATCAATGCCAACTATATTATGCCACCGGACACCCGTTACAATTGCTTTCGCGAGATTATAAAGGGCTGTTTTAAAGTAAATCCAGCAGAACGCTATGACATTTCAATGGTCTTGGAACGTTTGGCGGCCATTGCTGAGACAAACAACTGGTCACTTAAGGGACCGTTAGATTTGCGCGGCATACCAATAGAAACGTCGCCAGCCCAGAGTCCAGAGCGCAGAATACCCGAATCGAGCCACTCCGAGTTCTATTGCGACAATCCAAATCCCTCGGCTATGCCCACGCCCACGCCGGTGTCTGCGAATACACCACAAACTGCCGCTGCTGCGTCGAACTCAGCGGCCAACCATGCCAGCGGTAGCTTGCTGTCCTCACTGCGAGGCGGTGCTGGCACTTTGTTCAAAAACCTTAAGGATACTTCAACTAAGGTGATGCAAACAATGCAGCAATCGATTGCGCGAAACGACTTAGACATTAGTCACATTACTTCCCGCATTCTGGTCATGCCCTGCCCCTCGGATGGCTTCGAGTCCACCTACAAAACGAACAACATTGAGGATGTACGTCTATCGTTGGAGAGTCGCTTTGCACCACAAAAGATAAGCATTTATAATTTTGGAGCACGGACTGTGCCGCGCCTGCCGCCACCAGTCCGCACTGTAGAGGCTGGCTCCGTGTATGGCTGTCCACAAGCGCATGCACCCAATCTTCAGGTATGTGGGATGAACTTATATACTCGTATCATGTTTAACTCTAAACTCAATTGCAGGGTCTTTTCACTGTGTCAGCGGATATGTATAACTTCCTCAACGCAGATCCCAAATCTGTTGTCATTGTACAAACTGGCGACTCCGGCGGCTGCACAGCGGCCACTGTAATATGCGCTCTGCTTATGTACGCAGATTTGCTGCAGGAGCCAGAGGATGCGGTGCAAGTGTTTGCTGTTAAACGTCATACCATTAATTTGCGCCCGTCCGAGTTTCGATATCTGTACTATTTTGGTGATATCTTACGACCCACGCCGCTTCTGCCGCACTACAAGAATATCAACCTGGTTTCGCTCAGCTGTCAGCCCGTGCCGCGCATGACTAAGGCTCGTGATGGCTGCCGTCTTTACATGGAGGTCTACTGCAACGAGATGTTGCTTTTAACTACGCTGCAAGATTACGAAAAGATGCGGTAAATTAACAGACTTCCTTTATATAAGTTTTTGTTTAAATATATTCTTATTTTCATTTAACTGTCTTCTTTTTCAGGCTATACATTGCGGGTCCAGGCAAAATCGTGTTGCCAATTAACTTAACAGTTTGTGGAGACTTAACTGTTGTATTATACCACGCGCGCAATGCGTTGAAGGGCATGGTGCGACCGCAGGGCCTCAAGATTTGTCAATTTCAAATTAATACTGGCTTTGTGCCAGAGCCCGAGACACTCATCACATTTAACGCCCATGATCTCGATGATCTACCTGATCCGGAGCAGGTGCCACCAAACTTTTGTGTGTCGCTATCATTAAGCGTAACGGACACGGAAACTCTGCCAAGCCACAAGCCCCCATGGCTACCAGCCAAATCCAAACGTAATCCACAAAATTTATTTAGCTCTGATTTAGAGTATGTGGAGATGCTGGATAATTTTGGTAAGTCCGCGCAAGCTTTAACTTAGATGAATTATTAATGTTGATAAATGTCTTCGGGTTGCAGTAACCAAACCTAGTACACGATCATCTCCGCCAGCGTCTGTCAGAAAGCCGGATCGATCGAGTTCACCTCTAGTGCTGCCCGATGTCACAGAAATTACTCATGATACACCCGCAGCAATGCCAGAACCCTCGCCACCCATCGATTTGCTCAATCTGAATCAACAGCCAAGTGCTGGGGCTGCAGCAGCCCCTGCTGATCCACTTGCAAGTGCTATGCCCAGCTCGGATGCTAGCTTCGACTTGTTAGGTGCCTTTGGAGATGATGATTCTACAGGCATTGGATCGGCACCCATTCCGGATGTGCTACCGCCTCCACCGGTTCCGCAGGCTGCACAACAGCCCCAAATCAATGCTGATCTGTTTGATATATTTGGCTCTATGGATCAGAACGGTGGTATCGGCAATTCCAATTTAAAACCAACAACTAGCACTAATCTGCCGCCTTTTGTGAACACGGTACCGAGTTTCGTGACAACGCCAGCTGCACCCAAAAAGGATCCATCACCAACGCAACCCCAAAAACCACTAGATCCTTTTGCTGACATTGCCAATCTGGCTTCAGACTTAAATATAAATTTTAATCGCAGCACTCTTGGTGGTGCTAAGTCGGCGGGCAGTACGCCCGTTGGTCATAGTCCACAGCCTACGCAATTTTCCAGTCCGACGCACAAACCAACGCCCAGTCCACCACAGACCCAATCTCAGCCTCAGCCTCAATCTCAGGCTAAAGCTCAACCTCAAGCACAGCCAGCGTTTGTGAGGACACCACCGCAACCACAATCGCAGCCGCATCCGCAACCACAGCCACAAGCTTCACAATCACGCCCAGACTATAGTCGGACGCACTTCGATGCGCAAAAGACATCGCAGCAAACAGGCGTTGGTGGTGGAGCCAAGAGCTCAGATATTTTTGCAGATATTCTGGGACAACAGGGCTATTCGTTTGGTAACAAAATGAATCAGGGGCCCAGATCCATAAACGAAATGCGCAAAGAGGAGCTGGTGAAGGATATGGATCCCAAGAAAGTGCGCATTATGGAATGGGTAAGTAACACTAACTATTCAACAATATAATGCAAACAATACAAGTAATAATATTTAAATTATAGACCGATGGCAAGAAGAACAATATACGTGCTTTGCTCTGTTCCATGCATATGGTACTCTGGGAGAATGCTAAATGGCAGCGTTGCGAAATGTCCACTATGGTTACGCCCGCAGAGGTAAAAAAGGCCTACCGCCGCGCTTGCCTAGCTGTGCATCCAGATAAGGTTAGCTCATTCAATTATTGTCAAGCTGTTTTTCTTTACGTACTTTGATATATTTGCAGCATAATGGAACAGAACACGAGGAAATCGCGAAGCTAATTTTTATTGAATTAAATAATGCTTGGACGGATTTCGAGAATGATGCCACGCAGCAAAACATGTTCAATGCTTAAAATGTGTCCTAAAGCTATTATAAGTATATATTATTATATACACAAATAGTTTTACAATCCTTCTATTAGCTAAACCTAGTTTAAAGCCATGTAAGAGTGTAAGCTTTAATGTGTAAAATGAAAGTATTTGTGTATGCCACATAAGGCATACACATTTTAGTTAGCCCAAAATGAGCCCGATTTGAAATTCTAAAATATTTATGGACAATTTACTTAATTTTGTAACTAAATCTTAGGTGACAACCCCCACATTCCCAGAAATATACTAGAACAATATTGTGTACGAGCGCTAAAAATAAGAGATGAAAAACATTTATTAAATTTTAATTAAAGAACGTGTACGGTTAACCTGATTATGATGATCAAATAATCCTTAAAGCAATTGTAACTGTACATTCTATAGCTGATTTGTGAAACAAACCATTCTATATATCTTATACTCAATACTTCAAAAGCTCAATTATTATTATTGGCGTTAAAAACAAAAATGACCTGGTCCCAACCCAATATGTGATTATGATACACGCCTATGCAATTATGAAAATTAAATAAGCTGACCTAATTAAATATATACATATACATATATCCGATTACATATATATGATCATAAAACGAAATAATATGTGTGGTTGACCAATCCAAACTGTACTAAATAGAGTAGAATGTACGCTTGATTTACTGTTACTCTAAAGGAGGAACAGATCTTTATTATTTTCAGCATTTAAAATAGACCCATTCATATACACGAAAATATGTAATAAATTCTTTATGCATTTCTCTGCGAAGAGCTATTGTTAGCAATCATAGTGTTCTTATTTCATTGCTTTGTGCCCTTAACCAGGGTTCCAGCCACATATACTGCCGTAATATTGCGATCATCGCCGGTGTAAATAAATTTCTCCAAGAGCTCGTCGACAGTAAGCAGACGATGGGGTTTCTCCAGCACACTCACATCCACTAGCAAAGCATCGAAATCCTTACCAACGCAAAAGTTACCCGTAATGTGATCCAGGGCCAATGCTTTAGCACCACCCAAGGTGGCTAAATAAAATGCCTGTTTGTATGTCAATTGCTGGTAGTCATTATCTGGAGTCTTAGCTCGCCCCGTGCCCAAGATGTCTTGCTTTTTAAAGAAGTCAAGCATCTTGGAAACTTCTATAGCGCGCTGTAAGGCACTTAGTATGGATACAGAATTTCCGCCCGACACATCCGTGCCCAGACCCACGGTTAATCCAGCCTTAATCAAGCGCTGCACATCGCAAATGCCTGAGTTCAAATTAGTATTGGAAGCGGGACAATGAATAATAGCCGTGCCACGCTCCCTAAGCAAAGCAATCTCATCATCCTGCAAATGCACTCCGTGCGCCATTACTGTCTGCATGATAGAAACGTAGAACATGGATTAACCTTGAGTTTGATTTCATTTACAATTACACAAACCTTATTGGTTAGCAACCCCGCTTCATCATAGGCATTGGCATAGCTAGTGTTAAAGATGCTCTTTACCACCTCTATCTCAGTCAGATTCTCACTTATGTGGCTCTGCACGTGCAGATTATTGTGCTTGGCTATGTCACCCAGTTTCCGGAGCAGTTCCTTGGTGCAGCTCAGCGCAAATCGTGGAGTTATTATGGGCAACACAAGAGGATTGTTCAGTTCACGTATAGCTGCAACAAATTTTTCCGTTCCTCTAACCGATTCCTCTGTCGTCTCCCTGCAGAGCAAATAATACTTTGATTACTCTTACGGTCGATTAATTAATTGTCACGCATCTTCACACTCACACATAGAACTCGGGACTGTTGCAATTGGAGCAGACCTTTCCAATCAGTGCGCGCTGACCTTGTCGTGCCGCTTCCTCAGCTAAGATCAGTGTCGATTCCAAATTATTGGTAGCGAAATAGGAGGCCAACGTGGTGCCACAGCGAAGTGTAGCTTCCTATATAGTGTATCAAGTTATCAGCTGGTGTAGCTAAGCACACATATGAACGCATACAGTGAGATTGTATATATGTGTGTGTGTGTGTCTGTGTTTGAGAATGAAACCGATCGTTAAAGAGATCGGGTCCGCAAAAACTAATTTTTTTATTATTGTGTAAGTCCATGTGAGTGTGTGCGAGAACACGAAAGTTCAGAGCTGTCATTTTCTTAGAGCATTAAAGAGTAAAAAAAAAGCCAAATTGCGATTTAAAGAAGCTATTTTTATTTCAAGTTATTAAGTTATTATTTCAAGAATAAATAAGCTTGAAATACGACTGTCATAATAGTTAATCATTTATTTTTATCATAAACGAATTAGTTAACTATTATATTTTAATCATCATGATTTTGCGAGGATTCCTTGTATAATACAATCTATTTTTCGCCCTTCAACTTCTAATTTGAAGCGAACATACTATAGAATAGTATTTTTTTTTTTCGAATTTCTGATAAGCTAAATTTACGGGCTCCCGCCGTTGTCTATTCTTTTCCCGCAATCAGACATTTTAAAAAGCTAAATCTGACGGGAAGAAAAGCTGAATTGTCATCGCCGAAGTTAAACAATGTAATTAGAGCTCGATAAGGAATATAAACAATTAATGATCATTATGAAATATGACTGTACTTACAACAACACTCCTATAGATCTTCTGCGCAAATTCTTTATCAACATATTTCGCTTCAGTCGGGAACGTGTACGTATTTAGCCAATCAAGCAATGGAACACTCATTCCCAGGCCAATTTGTGCATATTGCGGCGCATGAATGTGTCCGTCACAAAATCCCGGGGAAATGAACTGGAACTTAGACAGCCTCACTTCGGTAATCAAATCTCCATTGATCTTGGAAGTGGACAGCCAATTGTCATAATCACCGCCAATGCCAATAATCTTGCCATTCTGCACGGCTATAAAGCCATCCTTAAACGACTCAAATTCGTTAAATGATTTCGTGTGCACAATTGTGCCGCGGTAGACGGTGGGCATTTTCACTACCAACGTGTTTCTGTACTGACGACGATCAGACTAAGTGAAAGAAAGGCTTGAAAAACAAGTATTCAAATTATTATCAGTATGGTGTCACACTCGAGGTGGTTGGCAGCACCAGTTGTAGCCTGTGCTGGTAAATGGCTAGAATAACTTTGGCGGGAAGATTAATTTTAAAAAAGTTGCATTTACATAATTTTTGCTACATACGTACATACATAACTATAATGGCATTTCTGATAAGTAGATTAAGTGCTTTAATTATTAATAGGTACGTAAATATATTAATTATATACATAGGTTATTTATATTTTAAATATGAATAATTCAAATAACTGTTTCTTATCTTAGTTTCATTAAAACACTAACCATACAACACATGTAGGGCACTAACCATACAACATGGTATTGTATGGTTAGTGTGTATGGTTAGTGATTAAAATGTCTTTAATAAAAGGCTGGTCACTTTGTTGCAGAAACAGCTGATGTGTTATCGATAAATTTACGGCCAATAAAATGTTGTTAGCAGAGGGAATACGCTTAGCGTCTCATTTCCATTTATACACTTGCACAGCCTAGCTGAACTTTATTTACAAACACAATAATGTAAGAAAACAAAAGTTTTGTTTATGTTCAGCATGTTTCTTGGCGGCAATTTTCTAAATTATAAGTTCACATTGTCCAATTGTGATGATAAAGTAAATATCTGTTAGATTTAACTGGGCCTACATTAAGTCAAAAGCGTCTCACGCAATCCAAGTGCATTATTACTCAACATAAATTGCATAGCGTTAGATAAACGGGTTTAACTCAAATCAAATTAACATATATTGTGAAATGTAAGTATAATGAACAATATCCCCCATTCGCGTCCTCAATTGTTTGGCTAGTATCCCTGATAACAACGATAAGTTTCAATATTTTATAAAAATGCAACGAGAGAGAAATATACAAAAAATATGTTTGTGTTGCAACATGTTGAAATACATACAATTTAAATTAGGTGCGAGGTTTGCTTTCAATTATTTATATACCTTTGACACGTATTCAGAAACATAAACACGTAAGTTCTATCAAAAGCTTTCGATGAAATAAAACAAAATAGAAAGATAATAATTACGCCAGAAGTGCAAATTCGTTATCTGATTTCTTCATTCAGCTGTCGCAGTCGCCGTCGCAGCTGATCAAAACATATCCATAACTCACGATTTGTATAGAAAGCCAAGAACCAGCGTCGACGACGTCAAAATGCGAAAAACAAACATAAAACACAAGCCAATAATGAGCAGCTATCGACGCTTCGCTGACTGCCGAATGCGCTACACAATCAACTGTTATGAAAAGCAGTGCAGAAGAAAACATAAAGCATAGCATTATGAATATGCTCTAACGTAGAGAACAGGAAGCAGACAGCAGAAAGCTCTTCGGCGTTTGTGTACGTGTGATTGCCACAAAGCAGAACAAGTTATAAACAAAATCGAAAGGCAACGGAAAACGAAAACCACTCAAATTCATACAAGATGCGAAGCGTACCCGAGAGCAAGTTACCCAAGTGAAATGCATGTGTGTGTGTGCGTGCGTGTGCTTAGACCCATGCACACACATATGTATGTAAGTAGTGCATGTGTTTGAATAGCGACTGGGCCAAAGCGCCAGCGTCCCAAAAATCGATTTTTCGGGCCAGTGGCACATTCTGCGCACATAGCTAAACATCCGAGTTGAACTCGGTCTGATTTAGTTAAGACAGGTGCTAATATAAAATAATTTTATATTTTCATTTGGTAAGAATGTTAAGTAAGCATATACACTAGGATTTGTATGCGTGTGTGTGTGTGTGAAAAAGAACACAAATATGTACGTACGTGCCCCCAAGCAGTGCTTGTATGCATGAGTATATGTGTGTGTGTGTGTGTGTGTGCAGGCAAACATAAACAAGCGTTTCAAGGTCACACTGCAAGCGAAAGAGGCCAAGCCAAAAATATATTGTGTATACGCTCAATGGCGCACTTGGCCAAAAATGTTTAGCAAATTAAATATGATGTGATTGTTTCTTTGTTCTCTCTCTCTGCTCATTCACAGTTTACAGCTGCTCACAACATGGAGTCGTTTTTAAGCCTATTCGATCCGAATCAGCCTGACGATGGCTTCGACGAGGAGCACGAGCTGAACGGCAACAGCAGCGGCAGCAGCGAGTATGAGGCAGATGGCCAACTTAATGAGAGCAACCAAATCAGTGGCGGCAACAACAACAATAACAGCACTGGCAGCAATCCCAAAAGCAATCTAATCTTTGACTTTGAGCAGGGAGTTCTGCCCCCGGAGCCACAGCTGGGCAATGTGGAGTACAAGCTCAAATTGGTGAATCCGTCAAAGCAACGATTTGAGCACTTGGTCACCCAAATGAAATGGCGTCTACGTGAGGGTCAAGGCGAGGCCATCTATGAGATCGGCGTCTCCGATGCGGGTCATCTACAGGGCCTCAGTGACAAGGACATGAATGCTTCTCTAACCACACTCAAGCGTATGGCCCATCATTTGGGCGCCAGCACTTCCGTACTGCGACGCAAAACAGTTGACATGCGACGATCTGTGGCCGAAGTTCTCGTACGCAAGATCCCCGACGATCAGCACAACATTGAGGTGCGCGTCGCCGTTTTAGGTGGCGCCGATGCAGGCAAATCCACGTTGCTAGGCGTGCTCACACAGGACGAACTGGACAATGGACATGGGCGTGCGCGCCTCAACATGTTTCGCCACATGCACGAGATTCAGTCGGGTTGGTAGTGAAACTATATCTATTTGGAGCCGCATCTAATTTGAATCTCCTTTCAGGTCGCACCTCCTGCATTTCGCATGAAACTTTGGGCTTCGATGCCTTGGGCAATGTGGTCAACTATAAATACAATGAAATGATGACTGCCGAGGAGATAAGTGATCGCTCCACAAAGCTGGTCACTTTCATGGACCTGGCTGGCCATCGTCGCTACATGCGCACCACGGTTCAAGCTCTGAGCGGCTATTCGCCCCACTATGCGATGCTTGTGGTGTCCGCCGGCAGCGGATGCAACGACACCACTGAGGAGCATTTGGCCATTGTGCGTGCCCTAGATATGCCATTCTTTATATTGATTACCAAAACGGATATTACATCACCAGATGCCACGCTGCAGGAGCTGCGCACTCTCCTCACGAATATTGGTTGCCGGAAAGTGCCGTTTATAATCACAAATACGGACGAGGCCATATCGGCTGGCTCGAATCAGGTGTCCGAGAATATTGTACCCATATTTTGCGTCTCAAATGTGACTGGAACTGGCCTCAATCTGGTCACCAAGTTTCTCTACGTGCTCTCGCCGGGTATCAGCAACGCCGAAAAGGATCGCTTGGAGCTGGAGCCGTCCGAGTTTCAAATTGATGAAATATTTCGGGTTACCGATGTCGGATCTGTTGTTGGCGGCCTGCTGGTACAGGGCGTTCTCACCGAGAATATGCCCATGAAAATTGGACCACTTCCGAATGGGAGCTTCCACTCAGTTACCGTTCACACCATACATCGCAACAAGGCCCCGTGCCGAGTGGTGCGCGCTGGCCAAAGTGCATCGCTATCGTTTACGCCCAGCCAGGAGCTGCCTCCGCTGCGCAGCGGAATGGTTCTGCTGGCTGATTCAGGAAATATGGACGAGCCCTATGGCACTTACTTCTTTCAAGTGAGTTCTGCCGCGTGCACAATTTTCTCTGTACACACACCTGCATCTATAGCCCAACTTATTTGCATTCCAGGCCAAGGTCTCGGTACTCTTCCATGCAACCGCCATTTATGTGGGCTTTCAGACAACAGTGCACATTGGAAGCATACGCCAGACGGCTGTTATACGCGGCATCATGGGAGGTGAGAAGCTGGGCACCAATGACTCGGCCTCCGTCATGTTCGAGTTCGTTGGCCACCCGGAGTATGTGCGACCTGGCATGCGCATCCTGTTCCGCGAGGGTATGTCCAGTAAGGGCATTGGCGTGGTCACCCAAGTATTTCCTGTTAACAAAACGCGAGCGAAGTAGATGCAAATATGCAGCGGAGCAAACGAGATCGAATCGGCTCTGCTTGCGGAGAGTGAACAAATTTGAATACTTATTAAAGCTTATCCAATATATCTCAACACGGATTACACATAGAGACATGTACATATTACTTACAATTAGAGTTTAGAGATTTCGAGGAGCATATGCGAAAACTGCGTATATGCTGAATTTGTAGCAGATCTTGTTTACATTTAGTTTGAGTTCTGTGATTTTTCTTTTAAGCTCAACTGCTCCAGTATATATATGTATGTATATGAATATCTCCAATATATACACCTATATATGCGGATTCTTTAGACAATGCAATTTTGAATTGAAAACCATGTACGAATTTTAATTTCGCCCAAGCATACTTAATAAAACCTAGATGATAATATACTCCACACGGCAATTGCTCAACAATTTTTGTTTATTTTATTTAACTCACTACGGTCTACTGATCGGATGATCCTTAGGGCTACTAGTATCATTGGATTGCGCTGGCAGGTTGGAGGGGCCCTCGATTTCCTCGGCTTTGGCGGGCACCGTGGATGTGAATCTGAAGAGCACGGGTATTTCGCCTAACGACGCTTTGCCATGCGCCTCTAGCAGGCGAATCCATGAGAGCAGTGAGTCCTTGGTGGAGGTGCCCGTGGCGCAGATGGCGAATATGGTTCCATCGTCCTGCTGATGTACCGAGCGCACTTTGCCCAGCTGATTGTGGCGACGAGGTGGCGCACGTCCAAAGAGCGGCACACCAATCTGCGTCACATCATCCTCATCCACCTGGCGCTCGTCCAGCTGCGCCAGGAACTCTGTGTCCGCATCGGCGCGCAATGTGAAATAATTGATACGTCGATTTCGTATCCATATGTTGAAAGGCCCCTCAATGTAGAGAGCTTTCTGGTGGGAGTGATCACGTAGAAGCTTCGACTGTTCGGGGCTCATGCCACTCACAATCCACGTGTTGTCCAATGAATCCTTGATTTCGCTTGTCTCAAACACATCGATTTTCGATCGTAGATCCACCGTGCACATGCGCTCCACAGCCAGCTTTGCGATTTCGAGCGTATCGTCGGGCACCGGATCGGGTAGCGGCCAGGGCGACAGGTTCTTAAATTTGGGCATCCAGTACATCATTCGCCAGTATTTGCGTAACGGATGCCCTTTGTTGCCGAACACATTCAAGAGCATTGCCTCCATTTCGTAGTCGGGCATGACGCCATAGTCCTCCATCTGCTCGAGCAGGTCGATAATGCACTGCTGCTGTTTCGGATAGTGCATAAATTCGGCCTGGAACAGATTGGTTGGTATGAACTTGCCCTTGGGCATAACATTTATCAGCGCCTTATAGACTTCCAGATCATGCTCGACCCCAAAGTCGGCCATATGTTTCAATGCGGCGTAAATGAACTCTACATGGTTGCGCCGGTGCACATCGCGTTCCTCAAAGATCTCCACCATCGTCAGGTAGGAATTTTTGGTCTTCTCGTGTGCGGCTGCAAAGGGATTTCGTATGGTGGTGGGCAGGTTCTTAGAGGAACCGGCAGCACCTGCTCGTGTTTTTGTGTTGAATTTGTTATTTGTTTCATCCGTTGCATAATTTCTGCAAAGGAGCGTTGGGGCACGCTGCCCGAATATACTTTGGGTAATTGACGTATTAAATCGCAATATACAATGCAATTTGCGAATCATTTTTATTTAAAACTAAACAATTTTATAAATCTAAGCTGAACGATTATAAAACCACAACAAATGCATTTTACAGCACTGCTTACATATTATAATCAGCTGACATAACGATATCGTGATAACTATCGATATCACCAATGCGATGAAAAGTAATTGATGCTTTGTGCTGCGTTTCAAAGTGTTGCCAACCACACACCAACAATTGAGAATAAAATTGGCTCAATAAACAATAATTTGCTCAAAACATTAGATTAACATTTATAATCATCGAAGAGTGAATTATTCCAGCATTTTATATATTTGATATAAAAGAAAGAACAAAACTTTATGCTTACATATCTAAAATTTTAGTATATAATATATAAATTCTTAAAATAATTATATCTAATCTCATATCTAAAGATAAACTAAGCTATCAATTTCGATCATTGATGAGCGCGTAGACCCGCCCCCATAGATCAGTCAAGAATGCGCTGAGCTCGAATCAAACATTCTATAATAATGCAACGGCAAGTCATTAGCCCGCATGTTTGATTGAATGATGTGAAATGTTTATTCATCAGCTGCTCATGCAGGGATATAAAACGTAATTTTCGATCTTTTGTTTATGATGCCAGCAAAAATCGAATGCGCTGATAGAATGCGTCATTAAAATGTCAATACAGCGGGCGCCGTGTGAATCGAATCATGCACAGAGTTATGCGCTAAAAGCCAAACGTCATCAGTGAAGTCAATCAGATTAATTCTTTTCTTCTCTTTCTCTCTTCATCCTCTTTCTTTGCGGTGGCACTTAGCACTACTTAACGGTATAAATCAGTCGATTACCGAGAGGAATCGACCGCATTAACCATACAACGAGAACTCAAATAGATCAATATTTTAATCATAGACTATCTTGATGGTGCTAACTCTCACTAATTAGCTAGAAATGCAGAACTAAATAGGTCTTCACTTTTTTACACACATGTATACATACATATGTATGTACATTCATATACATATACACACAACAGCTGAAGGTTTGATTCTTTACGCTTTGTTCAACTGTCTTCACATTGATTTATTTAGGGAACAGTCATGTGTCAAACTAATAAAAACTAAAATTAATACTTATTAAAATTATGCTTACTTAAATTAAGTTTAGCCTTAAGTATCATTCTACTGTAAGGGGAGTCATTAATTATCTATGCATATGTATCTTCCGTCACACACAAAAACACTCTTGTAAATACATCTTTTGCTACTCAAGCGACTGTAAATTTCCAATTAGATCTACTGATTCCAATTTAAAGGAGCTGTCATTCCATTTATGGACTTTTCAGATTTTACCAGTAGAACAATAAACATTATTTTTTATCAAACGTAATGAGCCATAAATAATATCTAGGGCGACGCGTCGCGACGTTTTTTTTGATTGGATATCTTCTTGCGGGTTCTAAACATTTGGCGATAAGCTTTTAATATCTCCCCGCCATGCTCACACACAGATGAATACAAAGTTTTTGGTAATAGCATTTATGTATATAGTATAAGTAGTTTTTTTTTTATAATGATTCAAATTATAGTTACACAGTTGTCGAGTGATCAAGACTTTGAACTTTGGGTCTAAAAATAAAACTATGATTGCATATACATAGCTTCCAACTTAGTATGGACAGTTGTGACAAGCTTTGATTCCAAATAGCCAATTTACTTAAATTTAACTCTCCACTTGTCAGCTGTGACGCATTAAATGTTCTAGGGCATATTTGAAAGAGTAATTTATTCAACAAAAACCCATATGGAATCATAGATATCCACTTGCTGCATAACATTATATATATATATATATATATATATGTATAAGGGGCTTATTATATATGGTATATAGAGTATATAGAGAAACGACTCCCCTAACTATTTAACTGATAAATAACAAATTTAAAGATACATATATTATATAAATATACTGTATACAATATAAATCATTTATTGTAAGCCTTTGTTTTCTATCAAAAATACTTCTTGAGTGACTTTTGGGATACCCTGTACTATTCGGCTTAAATTTGCCTTCATACAGAGACTATAACCACCTGTCGCATATACTATATTAGATATAGTGTATATATTATTCGTCTTAGAGCGCGTTTTCATACAGCGCATGTGTTTGCGCCGACTGCGCAATTATTTAGACAGGAAGTCAGCCGGCTAGCTGCTGGCAGAGATGCAAGACGAGGCTGGAACTGCCGCCGATCTGCAGCCGGAGAGATGGCTGTGGAAATGCAAACAGGCGCACAGGGCGTGTGACAAAACAACAACAACAATAAGAACAAGACGGCAATAAAGCCGAAAGCAAAAATTCAAGTAAATAAATGAAAAGCCAAACGGCGGCTGCATAACTGAAATAGCCACAGATAAAAATAAACAAAACGCGCGCACGCGCGCTCGCTGATGACAGACAGAAAGGGCAGAACCAGGCCGAGCTAGGGATTGACTGTGTGGCTGTGTGCGACTAATGTACACACATATTTGTATATATGTATATAGTGTATACCTAGTGTATATAAATAGATGAATATGTTTATTTGTAACAGCAGCCACTGCAAACAAATGAAAAGTTTATCATGTGGCGGCGGCATTAGAAAAGAAATGATTCTGTAATAGGGCAGACAGCCGCCGCCTCCGCTTCCGACTCGACCCTCCTCGACGCCTCTGGCTGGGGGTGGCAGCTGAAAAACTTGCACGCTACCCAATCTTCCATTAGGGAAATGATGACAGCGTAGGCCAAAATATTTAGGCAGCTGTGCGGCGCGCGGCCCGCGTGAGCAACGATGTAATCAAATATGCCAAAAATAGTTTAATTTTTCTAGTTTTATTTTTTACAGATCATCGCCTGACCAAACGCTGACCGTTTGCCATTGAGATACAGCCACAGCTACAGCTATAGATTCAGATACAGATACAGATACATCAATGTCAGAGCTGCGCGATCATTTTTTTGATTTTTCATGCGCCACGTATCGCATTACCTTAATAGAGTCCATTTGGGAAACTGAAGTGCATATGGAATAGTATTTAGAGCCACAGCGAAAGCAACCACCGAGGAGCGGCCTAGTCAAGAGGTCACCACACCCAGGTCTATAACTCATTTGAGCCCGAGTCTAACAAACTCTTTTGTTCGCCGTGGCATTAGAAAGGCCAACAAAAGAAAAGAAAAGAAATGAGAAAAAAAAAAAACAGGAAAAATCTGAGACAATCAAAAAGCAAAGGCGAGGCAATAAAAAGGCAAAAAACAGCAGAAAACGTTAGAGACGGAGAAAAACCAGTTAGAAAAGCAGTCGCAATCTGAATGCGATGCTGGCCTCCCTGCTGGTCCCCTCCCCCCACTCGGAATGCCTATTGTTTGGCATTTTCCGCACGGCTGCCGCAGTCGCTGTCGAGCGACAATTGTCGCTAGTTTTCGCGTCTCAACCAGTTTGGGTGTGAGAAATAACGGAAAGTTAAGATTTCCACAAGTGGGTCAGTTGCTGCAATAGCCGTAAGTGTGGCGTGCGGCATGCAACGCAATGGCCACTGAGGCATGCCACACCAAGCAAGGCAAGCTAGGGAGCGTCCAAGGTGCGATCGTGCAACTGACCCACATGCTAGGCGCAGCTTTGATTTATTCAAGCGCCGACAGCCCTCTCCCAACATGGATACACCTATATATACAAATTTATAAATATATAAATATATGTGTATATGCATGCTTATGCATTTTCTCACATGCATATATCATTTCTAGCTGTTTGTCGCTTTGCATCTATCAACAACAGACGCAAATCCTACCCTTTCCTGCCCGCCGTGAATTATGAGATGGACCTTGGTCACTTGAAACGGCCCAGCTGGGTGGGTCTGTCGCCTGTGTCTGTGAGAGCGCTACGTAGCCGCACATCACCTTCTCCTTTGGCTAATTGCGGCTGCCGGTGTCTATCTATGCGCATAGTCACCGGACGCTGGACACGCTGGACACTGGAGAATCCCCACAGCCGCAGCGAACTGCAATCGGAGGCGCGTGAGATTTATAAGCTCTCAGACAGCGGGCAACTATCGTAATTACCTGCACTCGCAAACAAACCAGGCACATAGAGCAATTGTAGATACATATATATGTATATATTAATATATATATATATGCCTGCGGAGATAAATGAACCAAATTAGCAATGCGGACGGGAACGATGACGACAAAGAAGACGGAGACGGAGTCGACAATTACAAATGTGAAACGTGCAAGATATACGAACCGGAACTGTTCTTACCGAATTAACCCATACATCATATATATATATATATACAGTCTGGGACTACTTGGTCCATCTTGAAAGCGTTGATGACACGCTGAGAGCTTGACTGCCAAACTTTACTCTCTGCGACTCTTTAACTTTTTATACTTTGTATATTCACAAGCCAAGTTTCTGTTGGGTTTAGATGCGTACTACCGATTAAAATGAATACAAAATTTTTAGTATTTACGCTTACAATTGCAATAGATAATCTATATATAGCATATGCTCATCAATGAAACAAATCTTTATGCATATGTATATATATATGATATACACATATATCTACTCGAATATATATGTAGTGGATATATCAATTACAGTCTCGTTCTTTGGTTTGTCTTTGCTGTCGCTGCTTTCAATCGCAATCCGTTCTATGCGTTTCGGGAGCAGATGTTATTTTTGCATTAAGCCCAACCCCTTTTACTGCCTACCGCCCCCTAGCGCTCTTGAAAAACAAGAATTTGTGCTCCCTTTCACTCTCGCTCTCTTTCTCCCGCTCTCCACAGCTCAAAGTGCGCAACTGCACTCGAGTCGCAGCAGCGCATACCCTGTACGTCTCAACGATTGTGCAATATTCTCTATATCAACATCAAAAATACCTTATTCTTGAAATTAATTTCAATTAAAGCAACGGGATATTAAATTGTTTAGCTTTGATTGGCCATTTGCCTAATGGTCGTATCGTAGTATTAACATGCATTGCACAATTATCATCTGGATGCTTTGATACAGTGGGTAGATTTAAATGTATATCAATTTCTAATGAATTACAGTGGGCGTAATTACCAATAATTGTATTAGCTGTAAATTATATTTCTCATGGAAACTTTAATTGTAGTTGTTAAAAATTTATTTTCAAATCGTTTTCTTATCAGCTTTAATTATCATTCATATTGGCACGACTTGTAAATTAAAGAATAGCCTAATTTTAAAGAGATTAGATTTGTAAACTAAGGAATTGCCTAGTTTTAACTAGATAAGATAATAATTATTATTATAAATTGTATTTTATTTATTTTTTTAGTTATAAGTAGTTGGCTTTGATAAATTCATTCCAGGGTATTCAACAAAACAGATGAATACAAGAGGAAGACAAAATCAAGCAAAGCACTTGTTCATCAGCTTTGAGCCACAGCTCAACAAACGGTGTGCGGAAGGTGCGGAAGGCGTGGCGGAAAGAGGGGCTTGGTTCCAGGTGGTACCTGGTGCCGGCTGGCTGCCAGGCTATGCCTGATTCAGGTTTTGGATTTTGGTTTTTGGCGCAAAAATTCGCTCAAAATTGGCATCAGGTATTTTGCCAGGGCACAAATTGGCGCAAAATTTGCAGATGCCTCACAAATACACTGAAACAAAATGGGAACAGAGGGCACACAGAGGGCGAAGCGTACGACGTTGTCGGGCCATGATTATTTCTCAGCTGTGCGCAAAATTTATTATCTCTAAGAGAGGGAGCAGCAGCAGTAGCAGCAGCAGCAGCGCTGTGTATCGAGTGCCGGGTGCACTTTCGCCACGTTTCGAAATGCACCCAGTCGCAGTAGCGCCGCCCCACGCACTAAAAATAGATTGTCGACGGCCCTAATATATCTGCTAGATACTTCATCTTCTTCTTCTTCTGTTTCTTCGCTGTGCACATTGTAAATGGGAATTCGTTGAGAATTTTAAATGTATGCTCGTGTATTACTGACGCAGTACGAATTTATTCGATAACAAATTGATTCCCTATGAATAATAATAATAATAATAAATTATCGATAACAATCGAGAAGTTTACATCGTTTTAAAGCGTGTTTAGTGCACCATTTGAACTGGAGACTTTACATTTACTGTGTGATTTCGTTCAGATACCATAATCAAACCCTCTTTTGTCAAAAATTAACAAATAATACTAGAGACTTGCGCTTTGGCACATACATAGATTGAAATGAATTTATTGTGTACTGAAAGTTTGATTCAGAAATTCTAGCTGCAAGAAAAGTTATTCAATAAACTGCAGTCGCTGCGTCAACTGCGCAGTTAGCAGAGCGCGTGCTTATGTGCATGTGCGTGTGTGACTGTGTGTGTGCATGCATATAATAATAGAATCATTTTACTTGTCAGCTGTTCAGCGTTTTGGTTCAGTGTATTTTCTAGTCGAGCTGTCTCGACTCTCACGCATTCGTACGTGTTACATACATATATATGTATGTAATGCGCAGTTACAGTTATACAGACAGACACACGCATACACATGCGCATGCACATAGAGAGACACACGCATGCACAATGCTGGCTGAGATATTTGTTTAATGAGCTCATTTATTAATTAGGCGATCGTGATGTCATCGCCGCGCAACGGGACACGGAGCACCGCCACAGGCCCAGACACAGTCACACACACAAGCACATACATATACCCAGCCAAGAAAGGAAACTACATAAACAGCCAACCCTCTGATTCTAACTATTTAATGTCTGTCGCATGCCTCGTGTGCCTCATGCTACCAAGTCAGAATGTGACTCGTGCCTCGCATCTATACATGTATGTATGTATGTATGTGTTCTATATATTGCAAATGTTGCCGATTATAAATGAAACTAACAAATCGTCCAGTTAAGAAAAAAATAATAATATTAATAATAAGCAGCACCTGATATTACGCACTGCAAGCCAAGATTGCGGAAATGAAACTCGTTCAGGCAGTCACGTACTCAAATATTTAGCACACATACTGTGCATGTGTGTGTGTGTGTGTATGTACTGCCATGTCATTCCAATTTATTGCATTATGATTTGAAATCTTTTTTGAGCGGGAACTTTTGTAATTATTTAATAGTATTCAATTCTTGTATATTTAATTTGTAATTTTTTTTTAAAAAGTTTACTATATTTTCATTTTGAATATTTACAAATACATTATCCATATTATTCAATATTATTTGAAGGGATCGATATATTCCATCTTAAAGCAAATTGTGTTAGTTTCAGATTAACGTTAATATTTATTTGTAAATTTAGTTACTTGACTTAGACTAGGGTGTAGTGGGAGTGGTTTAAATGGGGGTTCCCAATCAATACTCAAAATACTCTCCTGTAGAGTGAAGAGAGTATTTTGGTTTCTTACAATATTTTGATCGAATTCTTCGATGGTTTATCCATATGTAATAGATTAAGAATTTCAACTTTGCTTTTATTTATTTTTATTTTAATATAAAATTTGTTTTAATAGCAAATGTATTCATTCATTTTCGATATTGGCATTGGCGTTGCGAGCATTTTGTAGTCGATTACACCCGAACGCAAAATGTCCTTTGTTATTTGTTTTTGGCGCGAGGGTTGATTTTTGCATAGACCTGTACATAACCCTCGCGCCGAACCCTTATTGATGCATGCGCTGTCTGTTGCAGGCAGGTAGGGTGTCAGGCACGTATAGACGTAAATGGTAAATCCATTCCATGTTGCCAATAAGCGTGGAATCATCGTTGCCTCTGGTCAAACACACACACACACACACATGCATACATACATTTCCAACACTAACGCAAAAATGTTACCACGAATGTGTAGCAATAACGGAACTCACTGAGTCATTTAACAGAGTACTTACCCAGCTTCATACACACACATTAACATTACAGAGTATTTCGATGTTTTCAAGCTGTTTTCACTTTCGTTTGTGGGTAACGCTCGAACGAACGCTCGAAGCGCGAAAGTGTTTTTATTTTTGTAGTATTGTTATTTGTTTTATTTTTTAATCACGTCTCACTAATTATGCCGTTTAATGCCGCATGAAACTGGCTTTGACCTTGGAGCCTTGAGCCCCTAAACATCATTAAAACATTAACCCAGTACAGCAATAGACACAAAACAATGTAAAATTTACAACATTCATAAACATACACACATACATGCGTACATACATACATTTATTAAAATCCACACATACACACATTCACAAGCAGACTTAATGACGCATTTGTCTAGTCCAAGCATACAAGAAACTCACTGAATCGCGAGAGTTAGCCGCTGTTAAATGCCACTGTTAAAAGACTGTTAAAGTATTTCAATTGTGTTAAATGCTGGCTATAGTTCGGTAAGAGAGCGGTACTACTCTCTTCTCGCTCTTAAATACTAGGAGTAGTTTTGTGAATGCGAGACTCGCATTATTGCTACGTTACGTAGCCGCTACGCGCAGTGCTGCCAGAATCTCCTAAGCAAAAATTGCTAGATTTGGAAAAAAATGGCCAAAAATAGCTAAAAATGTTGTGAAAATTGCCAAAAAAAAATTGCTAAACCATTAAAATTTTGATATTTAACAAATATACATATGTATTTTCAAACAAAAAACAAATACAAATGTTTAACAACTTATTAAAAATTGAAACTAAAAGTGAAACTAAATAATAACTAAGTAACACTTAAAATATTTTCCAGCTCCTCAGCTTCACATTCAGTAGCGTTCTTCTCACTACACAATTTGAATTAAGTACTCATATGGCAGATCATAGTTATGGCAACATTTTTCATGTCGTTCTAGTTACGGCAATCGCCGTGTGCTGAGCAATATGCAAGGATAATGCTGCTTCCTGCGCCTCGGTTTTGGTTGACTTTCTAACAAAAGGCAACTTATTCTTTTGGGTACATGCGCTCATCACAGTCACATATTTTTTTGACGCACCGTGGTGGCGGATGTCAAAAAGCTTAGCGTTAATAGTTGATTTGCAATAAGCACAATAAGCTCGTGTTTGATCAGTGCAATCCTTACGAATCCATTGCTTGAGCTCGTCATCTTGCAGCCAGGCATCACGAAAACTTTGCTTATAAACTTTCGGCATCTTGTTCTTGCTCACCAATCACATTTAAAGAGTTATCAAACACCATAAACTAGTTCATATAATCGAACAACTGGGTTGAATACAAGTTCCGATATCTTAATCTTAAAAAAGGCATACAAAATGCAAAAACACTGAAGAAAAATATAAGAATTGCTAGTTTCATAATAAAGTTGCTAAAATTGCTAAAAAAATAAAAAAATGCAAATGTTTTTAAAAGTGGCCAGATCTAGCCTCTAAATTGCCAAACTGGCAGCACTGGCTACGCGATATTCACCTCACATTTCCACCATTTTTTCGTCAAGTGCTCTCTTTGAATGTTATTAACATTAAATGTTATTAACATGAAATGTAAACGTACAAATCGTGAGCTTCTATGTTTTGAACTGGGGCGCAGTTATTCGTGTTTCTGGATTTGTTCTGTGCGGTGGTGTTCGCTCCGCTTGCACTGTGTGTTTCGTTTTTGACCCGCGTACAATCAATACTAAAAAGGATAATTAAACATAATAAAAAAAAGCTGTGCCAAGAGCAATACAAAATAAATTAATAAATCGTTTGAAATTGTACTCACAAGCAGCTTGCAATGCTCTTTCTGTACGGTACGTGACTTCATCGCCACCTAATTTTGTGTGGTTTGTTATTTGTTTGCATTTAGCGACAAAAAAAAGAAAAGAAAGTGCTCTCGAAGAGAAATCAAATTGCGAATAGAAAAAAAAAAATAAAAAATTTAAAAAATAAAACAAACGAATTGTGAGCATAAAATGCCATCGTTTATTGTGCCACCGCTGGCAACGACAGTAGCCGCCTTCAAGCCACGCCCCTCCATTACGCAGGAAGAGCAGTCAAAAGCGAAGCGGAATCTGTTCGGCTCGCCTGACCGATCAGACATTGACAAAAGGCTACATGAGGAGAATACTCGCATGGTCCACAAAATGATGGAACGCTACTCCTTCGATATCACCAAATTGGAAGACCAATCAAACAGCAAACAACAGATCTCAGCCGATGAACCGAAAACTCAAATGTACATCGTTAAAGCTGGCTTGAAACTGCAGCGAAGTGTACCAAAAAACAGCGTAAAACGTAAGTCGAAATCACCTGATTTTAAACAAATTGAAACAGCAACAATAATTTTTGACAAAAGTTTTGAGATTTTCGAGAGTTTTATGAATTTGATTTAAATCGTTTCATAATTAATTACATTTGTTGCTCATTGTTGTCATATCAAATCAAAAGAGACTTTCTCCCTCCTTTCTCCTTCCTCTCTTTCTATCTTACTCTCTTTTTTTTTTTTTTTTTGTTTTTTTTTTTTCTCTCTCAGGTGCACTGTCCTATAAATTATCAGACGACCAACAATTCAATAACCTTTGCTCGTATTTTGATTACTCATGTCAATATTTGCACCACTGTGCAAATCGTTGCTTTTGCTTTGTCCGTTTTTAGGTTATTCGCGCTTAAAACAAAATTTGTATTTTGATTTCAGTCTCGTGTTTTTTTTCGTTTTGTTTTGATAGAGGTTTGTTTTTTTCGTTGCCTTTGCATTGCACGTACATATATAAGTAAATATATATGTATATGAATGTATGTACATATGCATGTGTGCTGTTCGCTCTCTTTTTTGATTGATCGATGACTTTATTTCGATTTGCTTTCTTGACACACACACACACACACATACTTAACCATTACCATTCATAACAAATTATCAACAGTTAACGCGAAAGTCGACCAACAGAGAGATAAAAGTAAAAACTAAATAAAAGAAAAAATGTTAAATAACAACATTGAGGTTGTTGTCGACGCTCGCAGCTCAATTCAATTGACAAAAATGTTTTTCCCGCCAAAAATGTATTGTATAAATACATTTACATATATATTTGTATATGGTTGTGTATAGAATCTATCGCACAACTATAAAATCGAAATGAAAAAGACACAACTGATTGCGTCAGCGAGTGCAGCTGCAGCTGCAGTTGCTGGCAATTAATCGAGAGGCCTCAATTAAAATGAAAATCACAGTGCGCTCTCTCATGTTGTTGTTGCTGTTACTGTT
Organism: Drosophila antonietae; assembly: GCA_030914385.1. Taxonomy (NCBI): domain Eukaryota; kingdom Metazoa; phylum Arthropoda; class Insecta; order Diptera; family Drosophilidae; genus Drosophila; species Drosophila antonietae. Next base: position 17,071,834 of record JAUESO010000609.1, on the reverse strand, counting down.
GCTGTTGTTGTTGTTGCTGCTGTCACACAGATACGCACATACGCACAGATAAAAAAAATAAGAGAAAATTAAAACTTGGCACACGCCTGCGACTGTACATTGCAGATTGCTGTTGTTGCTCCTTCACAACCGCACCCACAACGACTCTTATACACGGGGATTGTCAGTTCACTCTACACGCATACACAGGCACACACATGCACATACACACGACAAGCACACATGCTACGCCAGACAGTTGGGCAGCTCTCGCAATAAAAGAGAGCGAGCGCGAGAGTAACAGAGGGTGAGAGAAAGAGAGCGTGATGTTGTTTGCACTGTCGCACGCGGGTATCTAAAAATTTTGTTTTGCTCGCGTTTTTGGCGCAATTTTATTATTAATATACCTACATACATACAAATATACATGCGTATATGTACACATATATATATATATATATGTATATATTATACGTTTTGATAAGCGCCTTTATATTGACTTATGCGTGAGCGTGTGTACGCCAAATACAAACATACATATATTTGTGACACGCATATTTTTATTAATACAGTGAAATGGGTATATTAGTTTTGTATAATATTCGGTTCTAATCATTATTCTTTCTAGAGACATGAAATTTGAGATATTTATATACTCGGGTTGACCACTTAAGATAAAAATGGCAGATATATCTACAGTTACAGTTTTACAGCTAGAAACTGAAAATTCTTTAAAGTACTATTGTTTCTTATATGTATGTATATATCTATATAAATGTACCTGATAGCGTTTCGATTGTGAATGAGTATTCAGTCGGTAACGCCCGACTACAACGGTCACACTTGTTTTTCGTTGTGAAGGTCACGCGCTTACGCGTACGCATTAGAGTCTGGGCGCTTGTGACAGCTCCAGCTAAAAACTGCGATGAATTCTCCATTTATAAATTCGCATTTATAGTGTTATAATTATTAGATTTTATATTGGTTTTATATGATGTATTTATTTATTCATCAAATGAATAAAACAAAATAGACATACATATATTGTAACTTATATTTTTATTGTAACATTCAACATTTTAGTCATATTTATATTCGATGATATTAATATATATCTGTTTACATACATATTTCCATTGAGATAGGCCATTTCCTGTCAGTTTATATCTAATAAGTCGAATAGTTTTTCTTATCTTTAGTTGATGTTTTCAACAGTTTCGACATGTTTTGATCACCACTGTACTTCACAGTTAGACGCATTTGTTTTGTTTCGCTTCAAACTGTTTGCGTTTTTGTTTTGCTTTCGTGTTTTCACCACGCCTCCAGCAAAAGCTTATAATTATGTATGCAGCAACTCTCACGGCCTCAGCCATATGCATGCTTGTATGTATGCATGCATGTATATCAGTGTGTGTGTTAATAAATATTTATGTTACGCGATGTTGTCGTCTCCATTCCTGTTTCATTGTCGCTCCACACACATTTCGTAAACAAAACGCGTTTTGTTGTCGTCTCTCCGTCCTATCTGGCGCGGATTCTTTCTTTTTTCGCTTTTTGTTGTATACATATTTCGTTTGCAGTAGAAAGCGCTGTAAACGCTTAATGAATTAAGAAGCTTTACGTGCCCATAACGGTAAATTACAATGCTTGAAATGAGAGACTGCGACAGCGACAGCGACTGGCAGTCAACCGATCGACCAGCCGCCAACGCCACCCGCCCAGTGACCGCATTGCTTGACGCTCTTTGTTGTCGTCAGCTTATAATTTTCTATAACTGTAAATGGTTTACAACGCCGCTAGCGCTTCTCTCATCTTCCTACTCCTCCTCTTCTTCTTTTTGAATGCTTAGCAAACGCGGGCGCGTGGCTGAGTCTTCTTTTTAAATATATGTACATACATATGTATATATTATTTATGAATATCAGTTCATACATATTTATTTATTTTATTCTTCATAATATTGAAATATATAAGAGTATTTGGTGATTACTGAGCCTTTTATACTAAAATATATAACATATGGCAAAAAATAATAATAAATAAAATCAAGCTTTTGGAAAGAAATTATTAAAGAATAACCCCCAATAAAATATTCTAATGGTGCATACATAATATATGAACAGAGTTCAGTTGAAATTATACTATATTTATTGCTATGCTTGGTGTAAATTGATCTATCCGTTCTCATTCAAAGTTTATATTACTTACAACATATGTATGTATATGTATATACATACACCTACATATCTCAAATTTAGTTGCTTTTTCCGCTTAGCTTCTGTATCAGTGCTTAAGGTAGTTTCATTGCGCTTGTAAGAAATGACTAACTTTTATAGCTGATTAAGAGAATAACGAGAATAACTAAAAGTGCCTTTGAACGTAGTATAACTTACCTATGCATATACATATGTATGCATGCATATTTTAAGCAACGATTGCTGAAAGCTATGAGATACTGTTATCAATACGATTATACCATTGCATTTGATCGAAAGCTGCATACCCCGTTTGTTTACTTATATTGAGCGTAGGGTATAATAACAGCGTGTGCCACATACACAGACAAATTCTCTGATAAGAGCGCTCTATGATAGCCGTGTAAGTGTGTGTATGCACGACAACACACACACACAAATGTATGTATGTATGTTTACTCTGTTGCAGTTTGCTTGCGTTAAATGACGATTGCGTTTTGCTTTTGCTTTTGCGCTTGTCCTCGCTTTCCCTTTTCCCTTAGTTCACATTTGAAGGTCAGCCGCTTATACTTTAGCTATTTACACACACACACATATATATATATATATATACAATACATACGTTATTCAGCTGTATCTAATTATAACATTTTGTTTCGCTTATTTATACTTGCAGGCATCTTTGCAGTACGCAAAAATTACAATAGAGATTTAAGAGTGCCAAAACGTAAAAATAATCGGATCAGCAACGAAGACGTTGAAGCTGATTGCCATAATAGCGAAATGGGGCCAAATGGGGAGAAGAGGATGTGCAAAAAAGGGTGTAGGAACAATAACTGCAATAATTGATATTTATTACATATTTTTTTTATTATTATTTAATTTATGTTTTTTTTTATATGTGTATATTTTTGTTTAAACAAACCCAAGACTTAACAGTACATTTAGTGGGCTTCAAATACGACAGCACACCAACACGCACACTCAAAAAAAAAAAACAAAAAACAAAAAAATAAAAAAAACAAAATTAATTAATTACTAAAAAAAAACCCCAATTTCAAAGCGTTCTCAGCGTGTTTCCGGCTTCTGCTGCACGCGTGTGCCGAAAGTATTTACAGTTTGTCATGATCTCAATAAAAAATTGTACATTATTTTGTCTAAATGTAATTTATTAATTGAAATTATTTAAAACAATCAAACTACAGAGACTATTTTGCAGTACAACCAAATTCAATTTTGGTCTCTGTTAATTGTGTATAATATGTTAATTCGCATTACGGTAAACAAAATTCTAAACTCCACTAGAGACAATTGTCGCATTGTTGTTGGCATTGTTTAGGGGAGGGAAAATCTTAAACTAGAAAAAAAAAAAAAAACACAAACTGTGCATATTTCCTTAAATGAAACTAAATATTGTATAACCTACACGACACACTACAAAACAACTGTAAAATGTACTTTTTAGCAAAAAGTTAAAAATCTAAAAAAAAAAATAATAAAAGAAAAAATATTCAATATACAAATGTAAAAAGAAAAACTTAAAAGCTTTTTATTTGTTTATGAGGGGTGAGGGCGCTCTTGATAGCGTGATTCGTGTGAAGCGAAAAGAGAAAAGTGAGTGTCTAAGTGGAAGAAAAATGAAAATGAGTCAGCGAAACTTTCGAATCTACGAGTGAAGCGGACCCAAGCAAGGGCATCTGTTGGATGGATACAGTGAAACACAGCTGTGATATACTTCAGAGTCGTCCATTGAGATGTAGTATGACGAGTTTATTACTGAACTAAACAGAAATTGAAACTGAATGCTGTATACTATATTCATAAAATATTCATTTTCAGACTCGATAGAAACATGTTGCTTTGTAAGTATATACATATTTTATTATGTTATTTATTTATAGTATTCATTTCAGCTGTGTTTCCCATATCGAAGTTCCACTGTACTTCGTTTCACATGCAAGTGTATTTCGGTGTGTGCTACATTGTTTCCAATGCTGCTGCTGCCTGCAGACATTTGAGAAACGGCTTTCCAGTTGTAATGTGTAGCCCGTGGAGTGGGCACTTAACATTAGATTGGCTGTCACTTCCGGCATGCCTTAGGCAAACTACGACGTCGGCGGCGGCGTCGGTGTCGGCGATGGCATCGGCATCGGCATTGGCTTGATGAAGATTGATGCTGGCTGAAGAGCGGCTATGCGCCTAACGCTCTCATAGATACATGTATATATACAAGTATATATACATATGTATATGAGGTTGTGTGCATTAAATTCATATGGAATCTAAGCTGTGCGATAGTCACTGTGAATTCAATTGGAAGTGAATGCATGTGTATGCAAGTATGTACATATGTATGTATGTATGTTCATGCTGTTTGTATTTAACCCCATACATATGTATGTGCATAAACATACATATACATTTGTACATTTGTATATCGTCATTCGTATGTCTTTATGTAATAATGGCATTTCGCAAAACTAAATTACATGCTGTGCATTTAGTAACGAGCATGTCCAACATACTATTTGCCCACTTATGGAGGTAGCTGCACGGGCACGGTTATTAGCATGTAATTTCAAGATTTTTAATGCTGGCATTCGTACACGCACACACATGCGCATGCACACACGCATGCAAGCTGCACACGCATATGGCCATAGACACTATGAGAGAGGAATAGAGAATGAGAGCGCGGTAGACAGGGAGCGGCAGAGATTGAATGAGCAAACGTGCGAGCGAGCACACAGCACATAGTGTTGGCCGCACTCACCGCCTGCAACTTTTTGCATTTGGCCTCGCTATAAAAGTAAAGCGCACACAAACAACAATTTATGACGCAGCCTGTCGCGTTGATTTGTTGCTTTTTTCGCTTTGCCGTAACGGTAAAGCCAAGCTCTGGTGCCATAAAAATTGTGCAGCAACACACGCATACACACACTCACACTCATTCGTTGTGTTGTCGTTTTTCTATTTCGCGGCTTTCACATTTTTGCAACGGCGCTCAGAGAACGGGATCTGTAAAAAGAAATCGCAATAAATTATGGCAAAAGGTGGAAAGGGGAAAAATGTAATAGCGTTGCGTTTTCATTAATCATCATTAATGTCAGAGATCATTCAGAGAGTGCAATGGCTGGGAAAGTGTGAAAAGCGAGCCAAGGCCGTGAATCACTGACACAAACACACACACACACTAGCACACATACATATGTATATGTATGTATACACGCATTCACGCACAGACACACGATAGGAATCAATCAACCCTGCTGCTGACTATTTTTATACCACCACCCATTCACCTAGCCATTCTTATTCACTCTTTCATTCCTTCCGCCTCTCTTTCGCATTTTGAGGCTGCGTGTCTGCCTTTGGGACGTGAGGTCAGCCTGAGCAATTGGCAGCGCTCGGTTTGCTCTAATCTGCTGACCAAGTTGTGGCCAGCCGCTTCGCATGATTTCCTTTGGCCCATGCCTTGCTTTCGCAATTTTAAAACTAAAGCCAAAACCAAAACCAAAACCAAACCAAGCCAAGGTGACCCAAGCTGAGCTGAGTCGAGTTGAGTCAAGCCAATTTGCGCAAAATGAGCAGCAAACACTACATGCAAAGCACTTTTGGTTTCCAGTTCTCATTTCGTGATTGTTCCCACAATTTTCGTACAATGCTGGAAAATGTACGTGCCTCGTCCGTTGTCCCCTGGCCTCGCATTGTTGTTACTGTAATTACCTAAAAAAAACCCTACAAAAATGATAAAGCAACAACAACAATGAGAAAATTCTTTTCAAATGGCACTCAAAGGCAGGGGCGCTGTCCGAGGTAAGCAGCTTGAGAGATCTCTCCGATCTGGACTCAAATCACTGAGCGGTGTAATCGTGCACAGACATATACAATATTTAAGAGTAGGAGAGACGATGTAGTATAAAAGATATGCCAGAGGATCACGTACACGCATCCCATGAAATGGGGGCGTCATTTACATGGGGGAGCTTAGACCGTGAGTGAGCTCACAGCAACAACAATATCATCAGACAGGATCGTGAGCGTGTGAATCGAAAATCAATGGGGGAACAGCTGAGTTAAAGGTGGAATGCTAGTCAGGTTAGAAAATGTCTACAACATCTGTTATGCTTGTTATTCTATAGATTACAATTACAAAAATGATATGATATATCTGAGTCGAACCCTAAATTATGTATGCTGTATATTAGTATTCCAACGTAAAACTCAAAATAAAGAGTTTTTGAATTCCGTTTGCAGCTTTAAATTCTCAAGTTGAAACAGTTTATTTAATGTAACTAATATTTTTGGATACAAAATCATTTGATAAATAAATTTAATTTTTAGACTCTGTTCCCAAAAAGGGAAAAAGAGTCCATTGGTTTTGTGCAATGTCCGTCTTGCTGTCCGTCCGTCTGTCCATAAGAACGCAATATTTTTCGGCGCTATTAGAACTAGAGACTTGAAGTTTGGAATACACATACTCATGTATGCTCACGAATTATAAAGTGTACAAATTTTCCCGATCCGCCCACTAGGGACGTGGCAAATCGGAAAATTCTTGCGCCCAGAAAATTCTGAGCTAGAGAGTTGCAATTTGAAATCTATATCTATCTATCTATATCTATCTCGGGGTGATAACCCAAGTTAAAAAACTTGTATATATCTTCGCCCATTGTGGGCGTCGTATATCGGGACAAACGTATCTTCTACAGCTTTAAAGCTAGAACGCTGAAATTTGGCATGTGACTTTATGTTATGATTCTACATATAAAGATCGATCAAAAAGTTCGTATGGAAGCATATATCTCGTAAGCCACAAAAGTTAGATACTTGAAATATTAGCTGTACATATATTTCTATTATTATTATTATTCTTTATAATTTTGAATAAATTAAATAAAATTAAAAATTATTAGTGCCACCAAATTTGAAGTCTTTAAATGTACCTTAAATATTATTAGTATGTTGTAGCTAAAACATATTAAATAATATGAAATATTTGAAGTATTTCAGAACGACTTACTGAAATTGTCGATAATTAATATTTATCATTAGAGCTTTCTTATCAGCGATGGCTTTCGCAATACCTTTAGTCGTAATGTGCGGCCCAGCAGTCTGTCGGCGAATCTTTGAGTGTTAAGATAAAGTGCATAGATTAAAGATAGAAACTCTAACCGATTTGACAATGGGTCGATACAACCTGAACATGATAGTGCATGGTGTCAAATAATTTTATCGTATCAATGAATATGCACTGTAAATATTAGTTCTAAATACAATTATCGTAATACAAACCATTCGCAATAGCTATTAAATTATTTCCAATAACAACAGCAACAAGCACTCGAGTGTGCAGCCTTATCAAAATATTATTCTATTTCTACTTGCCATTAGCTTAATGAACCCTCAAGATAACTGGACAAAGACCGACCTTGACCAAACAATCAGTCAATAGTTATGCATTCATCTACGTATGTGTGTGTGCGTGTGTGTGTGTGTGTGTATGACTGTGCATTTGCTTATAAATATTGCCAGGCTATGCAAGACTAAAACATTCCGCAAATTCCCTCGCTTAGTCATGTTCGGTCGACGTCGCCAGCTGAGGGGCTCTTCGCTCTCGGCGAGCATCTTGCATGTAGCTTTTCGTTATGCCACATTTCTGGGAATCATCTGTTTTGGCATCGAGGGCAATCGAGCCGATGGCTGTCTGGTCGCCAAGAATCGCTTCTGGTACAAGTGGTTCTGTCTGCTAACGCGCTTGCTAATTTGTGGCATTTATGGCTATCTGAGTCTCGAATACATTTTCGCTTTGGATAACTCGCATCTGATCATACTGTCCTGGATTCGCTTGGTGTGCTGCCTGATCTGTGCCTTTGTGACGCTGATAATGCAATTCTGGTTTGGGCAACATGTGCTCCGTGTAGTCAACAGTTATTTGAGGCTATTTCGCAAGGTCAACGCGCTGCCTGGCTGTCAGCAAAGGGACTTTGGCGGCAAGCGGGAGCTGTGTTTGTTGATCTTCAAGATGATTTGCATCATCAATGAGCTGCTCTGCGAAATTCCGCAGTTGTTCACCGGCCTGAATCTGCGACTCTTTGTGACCGCATTCTGTGATCTTTACGTTACCGCCAATGCCACCATGATCGGTCACATCTGCTTTGTGGGCTACCTCAGCGTGGGTGCCCTCTACGCCCGGGTGAATCACTATGTGCGCCATCAGCTGCGTCGCCAGCTGCGCGGCCTGGAGCAGCCGTATGGCTGCCAAGCCCCTCGACAGCAGCTAAAGGCAGCTGGCTGCCGGCTGGACGAGTGTCTGGCCATCTACGATGACATCCAGCGTGCGGGCAGCGCCTTTCATCGCCTGATGGAGCTGCCGCTCTGCCTGATCCTGCTCTTCGCCTTCTTGAGCATGACATTGGTGTCCTACTTTATAATGCTGCAGCGCTTCCGCAATGTGACGCTGTGGCTGCTAGTGGCACGATTGTTCTTCGATGTGGTGCTGCTCACATTGGCCATTCATGGTGCCGGCAGCAGTTCCCGCGTGGTGCGCCGACTAAGCCTCGACAATTGCTACGTCACCGAACGCAACGATTGGCACATGAAGGTAGGTTCAAAGATTGTGGCTCAATCTAATGAGGTTCCTCATCTAATTTTAGTTTCCCCACCGTTTGCTTGTCTGTCTGTAAATATGAATGCATACCATAGCCAGAGAATGCATATACGCATATATATCCAATATATTTTGAACACAATTATTGGCAAAGCATGTCGAATATATTTAGCTTTCCAGTAGGAATCACAATTTAACGATTATATTACATATAGCAAGATAAATTGGAATAATGTCTATATCATGCAACTGTGCAGTCGCTATATTGGTTTCGTAACTCTGAACTGTAATATTGACTTTTCTCAATATCATTTACATGTGTATTTTATATACTACTTCATATATGTATACTTCGAAATATTTTCCGTATAACTTGGTCTCCTTATCGTGAATAATATACTGTAGAAACTCATTATTAAGTATGAATCGAACTTATAAATACATTATAAAATTGTTTGACCTACTAAATGACTAAATTTCCATCAACGCTTAGCAAAAACGTCAAGATACTGAAGTTCATATAGATTATTATTATTTAGGTCGAAGCGTATTCAAAATTGATAGCTGTGGAAATGGGACTCGCTTGTAAACATTTGTATCTGTATACATAAAGAGTGAATCACTTATGGTCTGAGATTAGTAATCATTATTCGGGTCAAAGTGAATTCAAAATTGATAGGTGTGGAAATGGGAATAACTTGTATACATATTTGGTAGCTAAAGAGTTGAATTATTTTCTGAGTAAATCATTTAGTTTCTCAGTTAATCCTTAATTAGTCAAGAGTAACTTTATCTTTATCTTCACTTCCTTACCATTTATTCATGTATTTCAATTAATTACAGCTGGAGATGTTTTTGAGTCGATTGAATTTCTTTGAGTTCCGAGTACGTCCACTGGGACTATTTGAGATATCTAACGAGCTGATATTGGTCTTTTTGTCCGGGCTCGTCACGTATCTAACATACATAATACAATATGGCATGCAATCGAATAAGATTTGAAATTTGCTATAAATACATTATTTAATATAGTATTATTTAAAGTTAGTCATACATAAATAAATAATAGTATTATAAATAAATATTATCTAATCTGATTGCTTACATTATTTTATTTAATTTAATTAACTCGACTGCTAATTAGCTTATTGGACTCTAGAGATTTCTATCAATTGAGATCTTTCTGTGTTAACAATTAAAATCGAGTGCATTTTTGGCATATATAAGTTCTACTAAAGTATTATTATTGGATTAGTCATGTTCGGACGTCGTCGGTGGCGGTTTAATGCCTCTTCGGTCTCCGCGAGCATCTTAAGAGGATCCTTGAACTATGCCACATTTATTGGTATCATCTGGTTCAGTGTGAAGAACATAGGATGCGAAGGTCGTCTGGTGGTCCAGAATCGGAGATGGTATAAATGGTTCTGCCTGATTTCGAGGACCTTGATGTGTGGCCTTAATATTATCCTCCTTAACGAGTTTATCCACACAATTAAAATTTCGCAGCTAAAGATTCTCGTTTTCATTCGGTTCGTTATCTGTGTTGTCTGCGCTATCTCCACTCTAGTGATACAGTTGTTTCATGGACATAGAGTCGTTGATGTGGTGACTCGGTTTCTGCGACTATTTCAAAGGATAAGCGCACTTTCAGGATGTCAAGATATGGGCTATGGCGGCAAGTGGGTTTTGGTCTTACTACTCATGAAAATGATCGGCGTGGCTTACGAGCTTTGCTACCAGATTCCTTTAGTCCTCTCCGAGTTAACCGGTCGTGCAGCAGTATGCGTTATTTGCGATATATATAATACTGCCAATGCCTCCATAATATTACATTTAAGCTTCGTGGCATATCTCAGCATTGGCATCGCTTATGACCAGCTCAACAGTTATGTGCGACACGAGCTTCGGCAGCAGCTTTTCGAACTAAATTCGATCCATGGAATCCCTGTTAGTCGGAGCAAGCTAATAGCCGTTGGCTGCCGCCTCGACGAGTGCCTGGCCATCTACGATGAGATTCAAAAAGTGGGAAAAGCTTTTCACGGATTATTCGAGTTTCTACAATGCGTTACTTTATTTTTTGGATTCTTGAGTTTGGCGTCAATCGCATTTTTCATTATGATAAATCTATATGGTGGCGTCCGCTTATGGGTACTGGCAGCAAAAATATTTTTGGATATTTTATTGCTCACTGTAGCGGTTCACATTGCAAATAGCAACTCGAGAGTTGTCCGTCGGCTCAGCTTGGATAACTACTATATGAGCGAGAACAAAGATTGGAATATGAAGGTGGGTCTTATATAATATTTTTAATTAAATTGTGAAATTATATTATATTCAAATTTAAACAAAGCTTTATCTGTTTGTTTTAGCTGGAAATGTTTCTATGCCGCTTGAATTATAACGAATTTCGGGTGCGTCCTTTGGGTCTATTTGAGGTATCCAACAAGCTGTTATTGGTCTTTATGTCCGGCCTGGTCACGTATCTCACTTACATAATACAGTATGACATGCAATCAAATCAAATTTGAATTTTTATTAAAATTTCTATAATATTTATATTAGTCATCATTAAGAAACATGAACAATCATGTCAAGTATGCATATCGTAGTTGAGCGCGACTACCTGTATTATACTTATTCACAAAATTTTAAAAAGTAATATAATTTCGAATTTGTAATGCTCCATGTAGAGCAGGTGAATCACCTGCTAAAGTTGACGTGATTAAGCATGGATGTGTAAGGGTTGGTTGACTTTGAGAGGCTGTCTGGAATAACTTAACTGCAAATTTTGCGGCTCTACGATAATGAGATAAAGTTTTCCCAACTTATAATTTTTGGTTTATATGTTAAAATTGTTCGATTTTGCACATCTCAAGTGGAATTTGCTCTGAGCTCTGAATATTTTATTAAGAAAGTTCAATTAGAATAAACATTTCATCCAGAAATTAATTTCATAGTAAAGATTATTTAACCTCGAGCTAATATTTATATGTACGAGTATAGCAATATCATTCTTGCGAAAGCACAAAACACATTTATTCTAACCATTATCGTTACGAAAAACAATAAATTAATTAGTCCAATAAATCAAGATATATATCAATGAGGCTCGTCAGCGTCGGAACTTAACAATCAAGCAAATAATATTGATGTTTTATTGAGTACATATAAGCGCTGTCAGCTTTTATGATTAGTCACGAGTGGTTTGGTCATGTTCGGAAGTCGTCGGTGGCAGTTTAACGCCTCTTAGGCTTCCGTGAGCATCTTAGGAGGTTCCTTGAAGTACGCCACATTTATGGGAATCATCTGCTTTAGCGTGAAAAGCAATGGAAGCGATGGTCAGTGGGTGGCCCGGAATCAAAAGTTTTACAAGTGGTTCTGCCTGAACTCAAAGATTCTCATGTGTGGTCCCTATATTCAAATATATCGCATCTTTATGCGGGTGCTCAAGGCTTCGCATTTTACGATAATCCTTATATTTCGTCTCAGTTTTGCTATGGACAAGGAGTGATTGATTTGGTCAACATTAAACACATATACATATGTATGTATTATATATGCCTTTGAGGAAGTCTAAATAAAAGTAAAGTGTTATGTTTGCCATGTGATGTGAATATCAGGGGACAGGATATGTCCTAGTCGAGCAGCATTTATTTCAAATGCTAACAATCAGCATAGACGGTTACAATACGAAAAGAAAAACTAGCTAATTAGATAATTGAACATATCAATAGGGCTCTTCAGCGTCGACGCTTAACAGTTAAGCAAATATTTAAAATCGACTTCATATGGAGTATATATAAGTGCTGTTACTTGGTATATCTACTCATTATAGGATTAGACATGTTTGGAAGTCGTCGGTGGCGATTTAACGCCTCTTCAGTGCCCGCGATTATCTTAAGAGGCTCCTTGAACTACGGCATATTTATGGGAATCATCTGCTTCAGCGTTAAGAAAATGGGATACAATAGACGTCTGGTGGCCCAGAATCGGAAGTGGTACAAATGGTTCTGCCTAATTTCAAGGATAGTGATGTGTGTTCACTTTGTTGAAATATACAAAAATCTTCAGTTTTCGCTCAATGCCTCTTATATTACGATAATCGTAATAATTCGTGTATATATCTATATAGCATGTGCCGTCTTTACCCTCGTGGCACAGTTTTGCTATGGACAACGGGTGGTTGATTTGGTCAACCGATTTCTGAGGCTCTTTCAAAGGATTCATGCGCTGCCAGGATGTCAGGATATGGGCTATGGTGGCAAATGGGTTTTGACTTTGCTGCTCTTAAAGGTGCTCAGCATGATGCATGAAGTCTGTTATTTGATTCCATCGGTGATATTAGATTTTAACAAGTCTTTTGCTCTGCTCGCATGTTGCGATTTATATAATTATGTTAATGCCTCTATTATCTGGCATATCTATTTTGTGGCATACCTCAGCATAAGCATCCTCTATGATCAAATCAACTGTTATGTGCGACATGAGCTGCGCCAGCAGTTAAGCGAACTTAAACCGTTTATCGGAGTCGCAGTTGATCGAAGGAAACTAAATGAAGCTGGTTGTCGCCTCGACAAGTGCTTGGCTATCTACGATGAGATTCACCAAGTGGGAAACACTTTTCACAGAATATTCGAGTTCCCTCTGTGTGTTAATCTAATGTTTGGATTCTTGATTTTGGCCTCATCTGCATTTTTAATAATAAACAAAAGTGGGGACGACAGATTATGGTTTACGGGCTTTAAGGTATTATTGGATATATTACTGCTGACTGTAGCGGTTCACAATGCAAGCAGCAATTCGAAAGTTGTTCGGCTGCTCAGTTTGGAGAACTACTATGTGGGCCAAAACAAAGATTGGAATATGAAGCTGAGTCTCATATAAAATTTTAAAGTAAATTGTGAAATTAGATTATATTCAAGTACTTGACCAGGAACATGTCTCTTAGTAATAGATATAGATAAAAATTGTAAAAAATTGTTCTATTCGTTTTAGCTGGAAATGTTTTTATGCCGCTTGAATTATAACGAATTTCGGGTGCGTCCTCTGGGCCTATTTGAGGTATCCAACAAGCTGTTATTGGTCTTTATGTCCGGCCTGGTCACTTATCTCACCTATATAATACAGTACGATATGCAATCAAATCCAACTTTAAATCAAATCTAAGAGGCTATCTATTATTGCACAAAATTCAATATATTTAGTCTTAATATAAAATAATTCATTTAGCTATGAATGTAGATCATATTTATTTTAAGTATCAATAATCTCAACCTTCGGCTTTCGAAATATAATTAGCTAATTGAATGTTTGAGATGTTTATCAATGGAGTTACAAAGCGGCGTCATTTAAGAAATTAAATCGAGATTGTATTGAGTACATTTATGGAATTACCTTTAACTTTACTCATTATTGGATTAGTCATGTTTGGAAGTCGTCCGTGGCGGTTTAACGTCTCTTCAGTCTCCGCGACTATCCTAAGAGGCTCATTGAACTACGGCACATTTATGGGAATCATCTGCTTCAGCGTGAAAAGCAATGGAAGCGATGGTCGTTTGGTGGCCCAGAATCGAAGCTGGTACAAATGGTTCTGCCTTTTTTCAAGGATACTGCTGTGTGGCCTATTTATTGACATATATAGAAAACTAATTTTTTCGTTCAATACTTCCCATGCTACGATAATTCTAATCATACGTGTGTGCATCTATACAGCCTGCGGCGCCTACACTCTGGTTATACAATTCTGGTATGAAGAGCGAGTGGTTGATTTGATCAACCGATTTCTGAAGCTTTTTGAAAAGATATATCGCCTTCGAGGATGCCAGAATATGGGTTACGGCGATAAATGGGTCCTGGCTATGCTGATATTAAAAGTGATTGGACTGATGTATGAAAATTGTTACTTGCTTCCAAGTAAGATATCGGATTTAAATGCTTATTATTTTCTGACCACAATTTGCGAATTATATAATACGGCCAATGCATCCATAATGTTGAATATCTACTTCGTCGCATACCTCAGCATTGGCATCATTTACGAGCAAGTCAATTGTTATGTGCGACACGAGCTCCGACAGCAGCTAAGCGAACTTAAGACGACTAACGGGATTCCTGTTAGTCGTAGGAAACTACAAGCAGCTGCCCACTGCCTAGATGAGTGTCTAGAAATTTACGACGGGATACCTCGAGTAGTCGACAGTTTTCACAAGCTATTCGAATTTCCCCTTTGTGCTGTTCTAATGTTTAAGTTCTTGAGCATAGGTTCGATAGCGTTCTTCATAATGAACAAGCTTGGAGGTGTCAGCCTATGGTTAATGGTTATAAAGATATTTTTAGACATTTTATTGCTTACTGTGGCGGCTCACATTGCTAAGAGCAACTCGCGAGTTATTCGGCGGCTCAGTTTGGAGAATTACTACATTAGCGAGAACAGCGATTGGCACATGAAGGTGAGTCTACTGATGACAGTTTTCAATTTATCTAAATTACTAACTGATTCATTCAAATGGATTCAAATTGTATTTCTCTCTGTTTTGTGTATCATTCTACAGTTGGAAATGTTCTTGAGCCGTTTGAATTACAACGAATTCCGAGTGCGTCCTATGGGTTTGTTTGAGGTATCCAACGAGCTGATATTGATCTATATGTCCGGCCTGGTCACCTATCTCACCTACATAATACAGTACGACATGCAAAGGGAAAATCTTTAGAGCTTCGTCACGCTGTGGGCGCCTATAACCAACCCTCTGATTATGATATGCTATAAGGTACACACCTTGCACACACCTGTCCTGCGGTTGTATATAAAAATCCGTTGCCAGGACACCAACTCCAATTTCCGCTTAACGTTTTTCTGTCTCACTTTTCCCATGAAAGTTGGCGCATAAATTATTTCTGTGCGAGTATGTATGTATGTATGTGGTATCGGCATGCTCTTTTTGCCTTGGAGCAGAAAATTTATGCAGCTAGCCGAGCGACGAAGCTACCGAACGGCTGGCTGGACAGTTCACGCTGAAAGCGCATAAAAACAAGGCCGAGGCCGCTGCACTAATTAGCATAGGTAGAGACTGAGGCAGAGGTGAACGTAAAAGTAAAGGTAAAGGTAAAGGCACAGATAAAGGCGCACTTGCTCGCTGCACTTGTTCCAGAGCTCAGAAAGGGCTGCGTCAGCGCTGGCGATAATAAAAAAATATATATATAATAAAAGAATTTTTAAGGTTTGGCAGCAAGTCGGACAGTTAATACCCTTGCAAAGGGAGTTCTCAAATTTATAAACATTTCTGTAATCTTATTTATAAGCATAAGAAAGTGTGTAAACTAAATCAATATAGTAAACTTTATAATAAATAAAACATTAATAATTTAAATAATATAGTAAAATTAATAGTGCATACGAAATATTACTTGATATGCTTTGACTGTAAAAGCTAAGCGATATGCCTATATCAGTTAGTTAATATTTCTATACATTTTACATGCATTAGATCCTTTCTTAATTACAATATACAATTATAATAATCAATAAATATAAAATATAAATATGGTAATACAATGTGAAAGTTCTATATAAAGCTATATTTACTATATGTGAGAATTTTCTTTTATTAATTTTAAAATAAATAAAATATTGCAAATATACATATACAATTGTGCATATATATACGTATTATATATTCATATACATCTATACATACATAATTGTCTCAATGTCAAATAATTTACATAGAGCTTAAGAAATTATATTGTATACTGCCAGTGGAAGGGTATAGAAATCAAACTGCGGCTTGGTGACGAACATTATCTCGAAATTGACAAAAAGAGAAAGAACTGGGGCGATGCCTTGGCTGGCGACTGAGAGTTAGCGAGATAATGATGGTGATTGGGGTGATGTGACTGTGACTGAAACTGGGAATGGGATCACTATTTTGGGGGCCCGTTGCGACCTGGTGCTGCTCCAGCTGCGTGCTTTTTATGTTTATGCGTGCCGTGTAAACGGCGAGATAATCATAAAATGAAGCATTTCCATTGCCATTGCCATTGCCACTGTCAGTGCCTTTGCCTTTGCCTTTGCCATTGCCATTGCCTTTGCCGTTCCCGTTGCCGTTGCCATTGCTCAAATTATTGTACTTTTTAAAGGCAACAAACAGAACACAGACAGAGTTACAGTCATTTTTCCCATGATTGTTCTGTTGGCCGCGACTGGGACTGGTACTGGGACCGGTGTGTGGTAATTATGGGTCATCCAGCTCTGCTACTTCTGTAGTATTTGGTGCTCGCTATCCATCTCTCTCTCTCTCTCTCTCTCTCTTGATCAGTCTATCTCTGTCTTTGCTTTCCGCCTGCAATTATCATACACACACTTTGCCTGTGTGTATGTATATTAAAGTTTCGGCTAAGAGGCGAAAGATACTATAAAAAAAAAAAGAATTAATGATGCTTTCAACATTTCACTAGACAAAAGCACACGGGCCCATGTTGAAGTTGTAGCTCAAGTGCAGGTAGCTCTTGCTGTTGGTAACTCCCAAGTACTTGGACATGGGCAAATGTACAGCTACTTGAAGAACAACAGCGCCAAGAATATTCTGATAAAACAAACGGATGATGAAAATATCATCATTACGGACTGAAAGCGGTAAGTCAATCAAGATTATGTATCCTCTATGTATGTATGAGTATGTGTATGCATGTAGCAACAGTAGCCGCTAGACAGTAGCAGCCAGCAGGCAGCAGATTGAAAGCCCTGTACAAAAGTGAAAGAGAGAGACAGATATAGAGCGAGAGGGAGAGATTGAGATGGAAGTGTGCGTTGCCTTTAGAGGCTGCAGGCAACGTAACAAACAACATCCGATGATAACTCATTAGCCAGCAGCAGCAGCAGCAGTAGCAAAAATTGAAAGGGCTAACAAGTTTTGCACGTGAAACATCTTATTGTTCAAATAAAATAACTTTAATGTAACATTTCCCCGAAGCCAAATATCAGCACATTAGCTACCAAATTACGTTGCCTCAATTAGTACAAATTGACATGTAAGGGCATTTATCATTAATTATAACACCATTTGCTTCCCGTATTTAACAAATGGCAATTAGGCGACAAAACGAGGGGAGATTAATTTTAAAATAATATATACATATGTAGTTATTACAAAATCATTTTGTATTTGCAGCTTTACTTATGTGGTAACCCTTCAAAATATTTCCATTTGAATATATAACTATCTATAAATTTTATGTTTATGAATTAAATCTGTATTTATAGATTTCAGTAATGTATTTGTTAAAGATTTATTGAGATTCTTACAACAAGAATTAAAATATAGAGCTATAATTAAATAAATATATAATTTAAATAATTACATATAACCAAAACCTGATCGTAACGTTTATTCAAGGTATATAATATATAGCACAATAAAGCTATGCAATTACGGCTAAATTGGATAGGCTTTCATTGAGTTAAGTCTTTCCCAACTGTATGTATATATTTATCGGTAATATATTAAGGACTTGCATTACAATTAGACGAATAAGTTGGACATGCTTGATTCTAGGCTAGATTATGGCTAGTCAAGCCCTCTCAAAGAATTGAATGCACTCATAGCAAAGTGATATAATGATACCTAACATTTGGAATATACATGTATTAATTCCGATAATAAAACATTTATAATATTATGTATCATTGATTGCTGACAATTCATGAGGAGGTACAATATTCCGTATTATAACAACATGTAATATATAAAATAAAATAATGTCTAGCTCGTGTGGGCTATCTTATACATGTAGGCAGTGCATTTAGTTGGCCTGTAACTAGTTACTA
This sequence comes from Drosophila antonietae, assembly GCA_030914385.1. Taxonomy (NCBI): domain Eukaryota; kingdom Metazoa; phylum Arthropoda; class Insecta; order Diptera; family Drosophilidae; genus Drosophila; species Drosophila antonietae. The sequence continues at coordinate 17,053,227 of JAUESO010000609.1, read as the reverse complement.
TATAAGATTTTCAGCCGTCTGTCATTTAGTAATTACGCTTAAGCCAACTACTTATGGCTAGACTTATAGACCTATGCACATATATGTATGTATGTACATGAATATACATAGTCTTGAAATTGGATACGTGGTCCTATTGTGTTTATGGAGGTAATGAAAAACAATTTTGATTAAATGCAAATGGATTTTACCTTTTGCAGCTGGATGGCCTTCTAAGGCGTTTGAGCAACTGCAAATGACTGCTTGTACGTTTGCATGTGTGTGCAATTGTACATATGTATATACATCAATATGTACATAACCATTTACATGCAACTGCCAACTGCCAACTGCCAACTGCCGAAGTTGAAATCACAAACCTCAACCCAAACTCAAACACAAACGCAAACGCAAACGCGAACTTAAAGTCAGAGAATTGGCACGAGCTGAGCACACGTTGCCGTCATCGTCATCAACGTTGTGTTTGTGCTCCATGGAAGTTGGATGTGTCTGCCGCAGTGTACAGTTCTGGCGCGGCATTTTATGGCTGCGCATATGGCGAATGCAGAATTCAAGAATGCTCGACTGGCTTCGGGGGAACCCGTTTTGTGGGCTGTATGGGCGCGCGCCCGCGTAGGCGCTGCAACGGCAACGGCTGCGGCAGCGGCAGCATCGAGAGGAAGCAGCGCGTGTGCGATGTGCCAACATCTGGAGTTGGACCAGTTTGAAGGCAGCATCGGCAGCACAGTAGCCAACGGGCCAGGTACATATATAAACATACACATATGGACAGACACATTTGAGCCCAGGCGCAAGATAATCGATGTATACTAATTATTTGCTTTGCCTGCAACTGTTTGTCATGCTCCGAGCTGCGTTTTCTGCGCGGCTCTGGTACAGCAAAAACAAAAAGCACAACAGTAGCCAGCAGAGACAGAGTCCTCAGTCCCCACTCGTAGCTCGAGATTGTGTCTGGGCTGGCTAAAATAATGGTCATCGACAGCAGCAGTAGCAGCAGCAGCAACAGGCAAGGGTTGGGAGGGGTGGGGGGCAATAGGATGCTGACTGGCTACTGGCTGCTGAGTGAGTCTTGGGCAAGGTTACGGATGCTGCGAGCGTTTGCTTGGCTTTCTGCTGAGTTGTGCTGAGATCTGCTCTGTTGTGTTGTTGCACGTCCCAAGCCCAGGGACTATGCACGGTAGTCAAGTTTAGACACCTTAAATACACAGGAAAGCGTCATTTAACCGCTCGTTCCAAAAACGACAAGCACTGGGCGTGGCGCAGCCTGCCGTCAGTTCCAGCACTATTAATTACATGGACAGGCCTCACTTTAAGTCCTACTAAATTATATGTGTATCTAAACACACACACACACACACACATGCTCACATGCACATACATACATACATGTAAATAATAACGCACTTGTATCTGATAAGATTGAGGCTACAAGGTCAAAGCTTCAGAACCTAACCGCTGAGTTCGCCTTTCGCGAACTGCTTAAGATCTCTGTACAGATCGATTTCAATCAACACTCTCAGCGAAAGCTCAAGTAAAACTCGGACAGAAACAACAACAACAACAATCAAGTTTTCCATGCAAACAACAACAAGAAAGTACAGTCACAACAAATACAACAACAGCAGTAGCTGTTACGGCGGATAGCTTAGCAGCGTTTCGTTTGGCTTGAGCCAGCATTTTGATTTGGCCGAGACGTGTGGCAAAATCATCAAGTTTGGAACAGGTTTTCATTTCAGATTTTTGAGCTAAAAGTTCAACAACTGATCTGAGCGTTGTTGTTTTTGTTGCTGTTGTTGCTGTTGTTGTTGCTGTTGTTACTGCTGTTGCTGCTGCTGCAGATCTCGTGGTGCGTTCGCTCTCCGCAAAACGGGTAGCAAAACAAACAGCGACAAACGAGAGAGCGTTGCGTAAATTACTATCGAGCACACTCACACAATCACTCACTCACACACACACACACACTCACATTATTATTATAATTATTATTCTTTACGATCGGAACGGCGTCCTCAATTGGCTCCTCTCTCCCACACACAGATGCGCGCTCTCTGAGAACGTGTTCTCTTTCTATTGCCGTTTTTTTTTTTTTGTGGATTCCATTTGGCATATAGTGGGTTAATATTTGGAAAGTGGGTCAGCAATAATTTCGGTTCATCGAACACACAAATAACAAAGCGTCTGCGCTGAGTTACTTCTTTGCAGCGGCCTTAGGCAACTTCTCGCTCTCTCTCTCACACACACACTTCACCAAGCCAAAGTCACAATCGATTTGAGTTCTCATACATTGCGAATACTCTACCTTGATGGTGTGTGATTCATGCAACTGCAGCCAAAGTAATATAACAAAAGAAACTTTGTGGAGCATTCCTTTGTGATATGCTCACGTTTATTATTCAAATATACATACCTACATATATGTAAAATCATAAGTCAAAGAATAATACGCAGAGCTTACTCGAATAATTCAATGAAGCTTGCAGCGTATTAGAGTGTTACAATTTATGAGTAGTAGTTCAAATATGTATACATAAATAAGTTATATACATATGTATCTCTAAAATATATATATAATCTGAATAGGATTGAGTAATCCAAGCTTTAGGTCATCAAAATGAGAACTTATATCTATATATTATCTTATCTCAAACAATAATAACACAAATTGCAAATCACTTAGATATTATCATTTGATATAGTATAATTATAAGTATAATACAATATACTTAGTATTAATCATTTGATATTTTAAATATTGATTGATCTATGTGGCACTCAACTATACAAGCAACAGATAAACATTGTAGATCATGTTTTGGTTGGCCTATTTCCTTTGCAGGTCAGCAAATATTCGTCGAAGACCGTAACGCTTGCTCGCTTTCCCACTTGTTAACGCCTTGTGTATTTAGGCCAAAGCGAGTATTGGCATTTGCTTGCGTTGTTGGCTTGTAGACGATGTGGCTGGAGGAGGGGGTGTGTTTATAGTGTTTCTGTTTTTTTTAATGTACTCATAGCATGTTTCTTTCTCGCTCTCTCTCTCTCTCTCTCTCTCTCTCTCTCTCTCTCTTTATTTATACACATTGCTTGCCCACTTGATTTAGCATGCACTTTGCATATGCGGGGAATTTTTTGTTATTTGTTATTATTTTGTTTATAAGACGTTGTTGAAACTCAGTTTCTGTTATGTTTGCCCCAGTCTACACAGTCGTATATAGTATACAAACGACTACTGTATGTTCTTGTTCTAAATTAAGTTCAAACAATATACTGGCACGTTTGTTTATCGACTGCTTGCCCGGCCATATCTCGTAGTCACGTTCCCAAAACTTGGGAATCGAGCTTGAGCATATGTCAATTTATCAATGTATTTATGAATGCGTGTATGTGTGTATATGTATGTGAATGTCTGTGTGTTTGGGATGACAAATGAAGTTGTTTGGCTTGTGTCACGTTACGAGCACACCATCTCAATAACCGATGGATTATAGCACTTGCTCTGATCACGATTGTGGCTTCTATTTTGTTTCTAGTCATTCGCCAGTGAAAGTTGTTTCCCCCCATCATAAATGAAGCGAATCAATTTTTGCGTAGGACGCCATTCTCTCTCTCTCTCTCTCTTTCAGGGCACTTCTCTATACATCATATATAACCTACAGTTTATAGCAATTTCCTAATCTAATTGCCATTGTTTCCACTATTGGGCACTTGTCAGCAAATTATCTATAATTTACAAGGGCTAACATATAATGGCTTGTTATGTTCACTAAATTCAATTCAGTCATAATTATGTTTCCCAATTTAGAAATTTCGTCATAGGAATACCTTTTAAGCAATTCGTTTGTTAGGTTAGATTAGAATGAATATGTAGCTTGTAATTCGTAATATTGTAGATATTGTAAGCAAGAGGTCAAAATGATCAACGTGGGGCATTGCTTTCTGCTGATAAGCAAGTGTGTGGCCAGCAATTGAATAGAATGTGGATTTAATTAGCTCAGAATGTGCCGCTAGTTACACACGATTCCTACGCATGCCTGAAAATAAAAATTAAAAAAAAAAACCGCAGCCACCACACCACACCAAACCACACTACACCACATTACATACACTGCAGTGGCTGTACTTGGAACATGGGAGCTGTGTGTGCCCTTAGCATGGGGGCCATTTGGAGTGTGCGGCATCTTTCAACTGCAGCGCCGGCATGCGAACAGCAATGCAGCAGCAGCTACTTGGACTCTTCAAGCTGTTTCATCACTAGCTAAACCGCTAACCCCCTGGCCGCACATGCGCTCTTATACACACACACACACACACACACATAGGCCACAGGGTGTACCAAGTAGTTTCAAAGACACCCAGCCGACTGGGAGTTGAGCTAATTAAGTACATGGCAAATACTTGGAATGCCCGTTTGAGGCAGGAAATCGAAGCTGGCTAATGGGGCGGCTGGACTGGCCGGGAATGGCCGACTGGCCGGAAATATGCATGGCTTGGTTGGCCTTTTGGCCAACAGCAGCTCCACATGGGCAATAACAAATTTGAATGCGCCCTGCCCTGGCCAGGGCAGGAAGAATTGGGAGCTTTGCTGCCAACATTGTTCGCCAGCGTGTGCAGCGGACCAAAAAAAAAAAAAAAAATTTATATATATATATATATATATATATATATATATATATATATATTTAAAATAACAAATTAATTCAGTTGCAATGTAGGCGAGTTTTTTGCTGTTTATTTGCCTGCAGACACACATAAGGTATTAGCACTCTGCTATAAGATTCGTAACAGATTTCAATAAGATATTCAAAAGTTGTTTCGTTTTAACTGTGAATTGGCTAGATATAAAGCTTAATTTAGGTGCTCAAATAGATAGATAATAGGGGCATCATTAAACTCATTGTAATTGTAGTTAGGACGATCAAAGTGTTAGTACAATTTTAAGATCTATATTCGATATATAGCCGTGTATTTTACAGCTAATATGAGTAGCTCACGTGTCTGTTGAGTTCCTGAAAATAATATATATATATATGGAATTTGTATAATATGCCAAGTTTTATACTTCTGAAAATCGAAGTAGAAATGTTGCAATCGATAGGTAATAGAGGGTATTTCATTTACAGCTTTTATATATACTCTATCTGTGTATATCTTCTGAAAATAAGACTAGGGTATTGCATATTCGGTGTGCTATACTACTCTATAGCATTTCGATGGTTTCGTTTTGTTTGTGTGTTTTTGCCGTTTTGTTTGCTTTGTTCAGTGCATGAGTATTTTGCGAAGCGAATCACACACTGAACGCACACGGGTCAAAAACGGTGCTGAGTTCAGGTTCAGCTGACGACGACAACGCCGACTAACCTCAACGATCGCAGATACAGATATACATACATATACCTATAGTATACATATGTACTTGAACAGCGTATATCTATATATATATAATAGGCGTGACAAGCGCGTTACGCTCGGCTGGCGCCCAAAAATAATCAAAGACAAAGACGCTTTTGTAGATGACGATGTTGATAATTGGGGCGGGCGTGGTGGGCGGAACAGGAACTGAGAGGCTAGACATAGCTATGATAATTACACCGTGTTAGCTCCGAATTCGTTCGTCGGGTCGTTGTTATGCTGCTGCCTAACGAGCACCAACTTCTTAGCACCACCCATCTCCGAATTGTATCAGCTGGTACGTACAATGGGGCACAATATAATGAACGATAATACGGCCAACATCAATTTGAAAAGTTCAGTGAAAGAGGCACAAGAAATTGGGGACTTACAAACACATGCGTGAACTAACCGCATAAGATCTCATAAATCCACAGCCCAAAACCAAGAGCAACTGAGCCCACAATGTAACGTTGGCCCATCTGGTCTCGCTAGGCATAAGCTACATTGATAACGAAAATAAAATAACCCTTTCTACGACCCAAAAATGTCATTTAAAAATTATATCATTATTGCTGACAATGAAAAATTAATGATCGTTTATTGCAACTCGATTGGGGGTTGATTTGTTTCATATATAATTTAGAAATTTGTAATATAGGAAAAAACTTACTTTATAATAGTGTTTGCTTCTAACATTTGTTTCTATAACAGATATTTCTTTCATGTATTCCTTTATTCTCTTCAAATAATACTCTCGCTGTTTATTCCCTCACTCTGTCTCTCTCTCTCTTTCCCTCTCTCTCTATTTATTTCTCTCTGTCTAACCAAGCTTCACACTCTCGAGCATATCGCCTATCTATGTGATTCTCAAGAACTAACGTAATATCATTTGATAATTAAAATAAATATAAAAAGTATAAATATTTTATAACACAATATTAAATAAATTTGTATGTTTCAAATGATTTATATTCTTTCAACTTGTTATATTCAATCTGGAGATTTCTTCGGCTATTTCGAAGCCGCCAGTGAAAGCAAATTGTATCAATATGAAAAGATATGTTACTATGGCCGATAATATTGTTGGTATGAATCTATTATCGAGCTGAAGGATGCCCACTACTTTGACTTCCAGTTGCTGTGCTTGCAGCTGATTCAAAAAGGATTCCACCTATTAAGAAAAGTCCTAACATCAATTCTCAATGTTTATAATATTTGCTCTACTCACGCTCTTGTCCCATCGATGATCTATATCGGTGCACACAATGTCCAGTGGCAATATCTGTGGCATCTCCGATTTCTTGATCATATAGTCCGCGCACATGATCAAAAGCACAATGTTGGCCATCTTAATGCAGGCCATTACCACGGGCACCATTTCCCCTTGGGTGCCCTCCAAATAGTTAACTATATACTCGTAAAGCATTATTAGCAAAACAATTAAATTGTAGTATATGTAGAATAAAATTTGCCACTGGAAAATGTCGCGAAACGATAGAGTGACTCTATATAGCTCACTATAGATAACGCCGCAGGCATCGAGTTCGTCGGCCCGATCGCACAATAAACACATACGTCTATAGTGACTCAGACGCGGCGTCATCGGAGTCTCATCCACATATGTATTTAGATACGTTTCGGATTCATCGTCGGATGACTGTTCCTGGTTATCCATATCAATTGAACGCATTTGCTGCAGCATGATCGCAATATGGGAGCCCATGTGCTCATAGAGTACGCCGGATACGAAGAAGCCGAGGAAACATGCATCCAGTAGAAACAACGTGCCTAGCCACAAATAAATCGCAATCAATCCACCGATCACATGACCAACATCCACATGCACAATGTGACGTAGAGGTAGCAGCTGTGGCAGCTCGTAGAGGCAGCCGCAGAGAGTTAGAGTCAGCTTCAGAGTATAAAACAGGGGAAACTTGAGCGTAAAGATATGTCCGACATCGGTTAAGACACAGATGCGTCCATAGAGTGCAATATAATGATTCAATACGGCCGTAAATTTGGACTCTGCGCGCACTTGCATTATGAAGGAGCCGACGGCAAAGAGGGTCACTGAGCTGGACTGCAGCAGGACAATTAGAGCTGCATAGGTTTGTGTACTTTTCACGGTATTGAAGATTCCCGGAATCATGTTCCAATAGATGCTAACCAAGATGGCACGCCAGAGTATGATCAAGAGTCGGTTACATTGTTGGCGCGGTGGCCTCAGCTGCAGTTGCTCCCGCTCCACATCCAGCGAGCTTGAGAGTAGCGACAAGCCGCGAGCCGCTTGGTAAAGCGCCAGCAAAAGGCGACGCGACCAGAGCTCCACGCCACCAACCGCTGGCTTATACTTGCTCATGGCCAGGCATTGACTGGCTGAAAGAAATATAGAAAAGCGAGCTCTCTATACGTTGCATGTCCCGATGTCCCGTTGTCCCGTTGTCCCGTTGTCCTGCTTACTGACAGGGCAGGCAAGAGTATTGAAGGGCCAACAGTTGTTGCTGTTGTTGATTTTATTAATTGAATGTGTCTAGATATCAGCAATTGCGTTTCACGCTTCGCTGAGTGCCTTGCTGACTGATTAGCCGAAGCCGGAGCTTGTGACGGAGACACAGACGGAAACGGAGACAGAGACGGAATTCATCGCGATATGAGCAGAGCAGGCCAAGAGTACTCATTGACCACGGCTGCGCCCGTTTTCCCCTTACTCCACATTTTGTGCACATTGGAACAAATGCTCTGAACAATTTAATTTTTATAGGCTTTCAAATTGATTGAAATAAGTTACATTTTATAAGGGAAATACGTCTCATTATTTATATTATTAAAAATTTATTGTTTTAGCACAAAAACTGATAAGATTTCAATTGAAATTAGTTTGTTCTATACGTAAATTATTATTATCTGCCGATCGTTAGGTGTGGTGTAGCCCAGGCAAGGCCGTTCCATTGTCGAGCGTATTCTAATGAAACAATTTTGTTTAACTCTATAAATTGTCAATCCGTATCAACAGCTGAGTCAATATAGCCGCGTCCAAAATCATGTCTGCTTATCTGTTTTATTGTACATACATATGTATGTACAGGTTCTACAGTTTTAGAATATATGTTTATTGGAATACGACTTATTTGTTTATCAAAAATTAGAATTTTTCTTAGGTTCTTCCATTGTTCTGTCTATACTTCTTATATAATAATGTTACATGGACCATTTAAAACAAATTGTAGAAATGATAACTGACTGACTAGATTTGATAGAAACATATCTTTATACATGTTGTTATATTTGCTATTTTATAGATGTTGAGAACTTGACTAATCTTCATAAGAGTGATTGCTTAATTTGAAATGTTGACAAATCTAAATTTTGTATAGTTGCAAGACGAAAAGAAGGGACAATCCCTATTCCATGAATACAGTATATATTCTGCCACATAATCTGCCAAAGATAGACAGATCGTCTGTAATTGTTTTTGACTTAATTACTTTGCTATACATGGGACATGCTCAAATTGAAAAGGCAATGATGTCCTTGCAGGCCATATAAGAAAATAAATTGGCAATATAGAAATCGACTCGATGTCAGAGTCAATGTGTAAATTTGTTCTTTGAATTTCCATTTCAATTTATCGTTGTTGATTGGCTTTGTTGTTGTTGTTGTTACTGTTGTCTATGTTGTCTATGCTGTTACAAAGGTGCTGCACTCCCACTGCTGTGAGCTGCCAAACACGTTTGCTGGATATTAGAATGTGACGCGGTTCAATGAACTAACGCAAACAGAAATATCCAGCTGGAGGAGGAAGTGTTGTGTTGTGTTGTGTGCCCGAAAGACTAGCAATAGAAAAAAAAAAACAGAGTCAATAGCCTTTAAGTTGCTGCCACAACAAGCCAGAACTACAACAACAGCAACAATCAGCAACAGCAACAACAATCAGCAACAGGTCTAGGCTCGCTGTTGTTGCTGCTCCTTGCATGATCATTGCCGCTGACAACGCTGTGGCAAGCAGGCGTGCAACAAGCCTTGCCCCATAACTGGTTTTCCCAATGCAACAGCAATGGAAGCCAAGCCTAGCCTAGCCTCGCCTAGCCCCAGCCATAGATAGATAGATAGTAGAGTTTTATGCAGCGTCTACTCTAGTCCAGTACAGCATCCTGCAACTGCAACCAGTTTACGTACAGTTCGTCCAATGCGCGATGCCCGATGCCTGATGCCCGATGCCCAACTCTCGACTTTCCACTACTCATCGCGTTCGTGTTATTGTAGCCCAAGTACATGAAGTAATTGCATGAAGCGAGCCTGACCCCAGCCGTGATGCTGCTGCAGCTGGAGCTCCATCAACTGGCGGCCAATGAACTGCCACAGAAAAGACAATAGGAGCAGCTCGAGCAGCAGTTGCCCGGGAGCTGACGCTGCAGCGGGGCAGGCTGAAGTATCTGCTGGAGCCAGTGTTGTATTGCTAAATTGGAAATAATTGCAGAGACGCAACAGCAGCAGCAGCAGCAGCAGAATGCACGTGTGCAATTCTTGCTGTTGTTGCCTTTGCTGTTGTTGCTGCTGCTGTTATCGTTGTCATCAGTTGTTGTTGTGGTTGTTTTTCTACTATGACATAAAATACGAGACAAGAGCTGAATGAGGTGGGGTAGGCAGATAGTATGAGTAGAATCTGCAAATAGGCAGAGGCAGAGGCAGAAGCAAAGGCATAGGCATAGCCGAGGCCGGGGGCATTAGCGGAGGCAAACAGCAACAAAATGCGGAAAATGCTCGGGAATAATAACAATAATAATAAAGTTGTGCGCAATGCGAACAACAACAACAACAGCAGCAGCAGCAAGAGCAAGAGCAAAAAAAAAAAAAATCATAAAAGAAAAAGTTCAATGACATTATGAGATTAGAGAGCATTCACAATACATAAACAACAACAACAACAAGAGGAGTGTGTGGCACATGCACATTTGAATATACCTCTGTGTGTGTGTGTGTGTGTGTTCGGGTGTTTGAGCGAGAGATTCATCGAAGCACTGTGACGTTGTCGGAGCCATAGAAAAAACAAAACAGTCATCGACATCATATGGATTTTCATTATGTTGAACGTGGCAGTGGCAAAGAAATGCGTCAGAAATAGCATCAGGGACACAGGGGCAATGGGGCTTGGAGTTGGGGGCCTGGGGATCGGGGATCGGGTATTGAGGCTCAGAGCAGAGCTTGCATGTATGTATATAAAGAATTTGAAATAAAATACAATAAAAAAAAAAAAAACTCAGTCGTTTGGAGGGAACAGGAAAATGTTTTTCATTGTGTGCCATGGAAAAGCGGACAAACGGACGCCGTAGCAGTCGCAGCAGGCATTCAAATCATTAGAGTTGCGGGAGACATGCCCCATGCGTTTGCATAAACAACAACAACAACAACTGCAGTCAGGCAGTCCATGCAAATGACGAGCTCTGTCTGCCTGTCCGACCATCTGTCTGTCCATCTGCACTGTGATCCATTGGGGCCAGGCCAAATGGCTGCAGCCAAAAGATACGGCTTCACATTTTGGCGTGTGTTGCATAAAATGCCGCCACACTTGGCTGCGTCTCTTTAGCTATTTACAGAGACAAAAGATATAACCCCTACATAGCTATGAGGCGGCATTTGCTTGCGCTTAATTTGGATATTTCACAACGTTACAGATGCTGGAGTCGCAGCGCTCACAAGCATCGATACGCTGTCAGAGATCCGAAACTGACTTCTGGGTGGGGCGATGTAAAAAACTTCTGTAAGAAATCGATTGATGTATGCTCTCTCTATCTCCCTCGCTTGCTCGCTTACTCTTTCTTTTATACTTGCACTAGATATAATTCTCTCTCTCTCTCTCTCTCTCTCTCTCTCTCTCTCTCTTCTCTCTCTCTCTCTCTCTCTCTCTCTCTGTCTGTCTTATACATAGTCCCCCTCACTCTTGATTGATTTGTCCCCAATCTCCCTATCTCGCTTTCTCGCTCTCTTGCTCTTTAATTTAATCTTGCACTACCTATTTCTCTTTCTCTATATATCTTACTCTCTCTCACTCACTCTCTCTCTCTCTCTGTCTCTCTCTCTATATCTTGCGCTTTATCTGTCCAGCTAGTCTGTAAAATTAATCTCTAGAGCAGATCTCTAGACTTATAATTTAATAAAGTTTCATTGCTGTATTCATAATAAATAACCTCAGGTATTATAATAAAGCATTTATTGCATTATTGAAAATTTTACTTTGATTAAAATGAATATTCAGAATCAGATTTCATATAAATGAAATATAAATGTGTGAGTCAAATGTTATCTAAGCCGAATGCCAAATATTTTGGTTATTGGTTTATTAATTCATAATTAGTTTATAACAATAAGAAAAGTTTTAGATAAGATATAGTTTTAATTTAGAATGTTGAGCGTTTACAAATAAAGAATTTGAATAAATAATATACTAAATGTAAAATGTTTATGGAATTCGTTATAGACTCTGTAAAAGGGTATACTTAGAGACAGAGATGCTGCTGCTGCTGCTGTTGCGGAGCTCAATTCGATTAGGTTTTCAAAATCAATTCCCAAAGTCAAATTGTATTTGTTTTACCGCCTTTGTGAGAAAATAAACAGGCAGATACTATAGCCCGTTGTCAGACGATCCCTGATGCTGGTTATTGGAACTGGCATCAGACTTGACGACTGAGTTTGGAGACAGAGGCTGAAACTCAAACTCAAACTGAGGCTGAGACTGAGAGTGGGGGCCCTTTTTTCATTGCGTCTCGCCTTTGTTTGTTATCACTTGAAGTTTGAGCAGTTTTACGAATTGATTAAAGCGACGTTTGTTTACAAGCAGGTAAACAGAAAGTGGAGTGAGTGAGGCCGATACAGAGAAAGAGAGAGGGAGGAAGGTAGAGAACTAAATAGAGAATGCCAGATGTGAAGAGAGTGAGAGAGAGAGCGAGAGAGCAAGCAGACAAACTTTCCGTTTAAATGGTTTTACAGTTGAATTGCAAACATGTTATGCTTGGTCATAAAGCCGTCTATCCGCCACCGTCTCCATCCATCCTCTGTGCTCATTAAGCAAAGCATGACGAATAACTGCAGCGTCGATGGCAGCGCTGACTTTGACGTTCACGTTGACGTTAGCACACCTGACAATTTGTTAATGAGAGCAACAGGTTCAGCGACGCGGCAGGAAGCGAAGCGATAAAACCAAAAACCAAAGCAAGCGCAACGGACAACGACTGACGGGATGACGGATGTCCTGCTAAAGAGAGCCAGAACCAGAGCCACAGCCAGAAACAGAACCAGAGGCCAAACCAGATCCACAGTCAAAGCCGACAGCGCATACAGTAAAAAATAAATAAAAAAAAAAAAACAAGAACAAAATTGTAAATAATGCAAAACATTTTCTCACCACGTTCCGCTGCTGGCGCACTTTTTAGGCTTCCCCCATAAGCTGTTGCCGGATGGGAAATGATATGTAAGAAATGAGGAAAAAAAAACATGTATGTACATATGCATATGCATGTATATGTATGTGATGATCTGTGCTTTCTAACTGACTATCTATGTGAAGTATCTTAGTGCTTGCCATGACAGTCAGAATATGAATATCTTTTTAAGCAAAGTTGGATATAAACAACATATGGCCAAGAAAGAGATATGACCTTTTTCCGATATGCACACACACCTACATACATACGTACTATATGTATATACACACCGTTCATAGTACTGTCCAGCCCATTTTGTAGTGAAATTTAATCAAGCGTTTAATGCCAAGGTGGAACGTCGGGGAATATAATACAGAGGGCCAGGCAACTCGCTCGCTGGCAGCGAGGGCGTTTTTGATTCGTTTCTACTACGCTGATGCTCATGCTGATGCTGATGCTGTTCCTGTTCCAGAGCCTATCGAAGCTAAACCGAGAAGAGCTCTGTCTGGGTTGATCTGCGCCCTCAGTCTGTGTCTGTGCCTGTGCCACAGCCTGTCCAGGCTCTGTCTGCTTGATGCCTGTCAGATGTCAGTCTGTGCCTGGTGGGAGCGTCTCTCACCTACGACGCTGGTTAATGACATTTTGAGTTAATTGCTGCTGCCATATGGGCTACGGTCAGGGTATCGGATCTGGCAATACGGTAAATAAATATGCGTATAGCTGCGCTGCCAAAGTGACGGCATTTCCAGGCAACGTAATTTGACTACATCATGCGTACATCAATATCAAATTGGGGGCGGCAACATACACACACACACACACACACACACACACATACATGCAAACATATTTGTATATGTGCAATGTGGCCTCGTCAGATGATCAATTCCTGATGATCCGTTAAGTTAAGATCTCAAGTACAATTTTGGTTTCTTGGGCTGCAACTGAAATATGAGAACTTTACATATTTAACCCATTAATATGCACGTGTTAAAATTTACTTTACAATCGCTATACAACCTTTTTTATACTCTGAACCCATTGAAAATGATAATTTAGGGTACAATGGTTTTGAAAATGTACACTAAGTGTATGTAACAGGCAGAAGGAGACGTCGGTGACCCCATAAAGCATCAGCACAAAAATATAGTTGATATAGCAATGGCTATATCAGAGAGCTGAAAGTTCAAAATAATACTTGTATGTAAGATACGCAGTACGAATTTATTTGTTCATTTTTCGATAACATCCCATTTCCCAATTATCGATATACAAAATCGAAAATTCGTTTACGTTTTTTGACCATTGTTTCTACACCGCTCAAACACAGCTCAAAGCTAGATAAATTTGTATGTTTAGAAAGATATTGTGGATACGAAGATTCTGTAATTATGGGTGCCACGCCCCCTTCGCCAACAATTTGAAGAAAACTCATTTCAAATAGTAGAGACTTGTAATTTGGCAAATAGACACATTGCCAATCATATATTCCAAAATGTTCATGAAGATCGTCCATCTAGGAGTTAAAAGCGTCCAAAGCAGACCGCTCGCTTATACATGCTTACTTACATTTTTGAAATGCAAACTTATTTGAATTTCGTATAGGCATAACGAAATTTTAATCATGCGATCTTAACTTGTATATTAAAAATTTTAAGTGCATTGCTTAGCGATAGCTTTCAAATTATATTTATGTCTGAGCATTGAATATATCACATACATATATATCATATGTTTCATACATAAGATGATATCCCGAAAACGCAATCATTTGAACTGAATGTGACGGATACAGAGTCAAAAATTTATTTATGTCTATGTTATTATCTATAACTATAACTATAATAATATAAAATTAAGGCAAATAGTTGGTTGCCAAGTTGGTGAAAAGTTTGATATTATCTGAAAATAGCATTCTCAACATTTCACGAGTTAAAAGTACAAACGAAACTTGAAGAATCGTATTACTCATATAATATGACTGCCTCAAAATCATTTTTATGTGAATAGGTAAAATGTTTTTTTCGTTTGTCTGAAAAGGAAATGCGACAGTTTATGAGCCCATTTATTAGATAAGCTTTCAATGAAAATACTTATTTCGTAGTCTCAGTTAGGCCTCATAAGACGTATTAGACTTTATTGTCAGCGTATATAACTCAATCAATACTACAAAATGGGAATGCTTTAAGATATATCAACATTAAGCTCTGGGTCTATTATAATTTTAATAAGACATATGTGAATATAGAAAAATATAAAATAACTATTTAAATATATGTATTCTTTTCTTATATATAAGTATTATATTATATTATTACATAATATTTTATGAATAGGAATATTTTATGGGTTTTGTTTCTTCTCTTCTTGGCTAACAACAGCAACGTAATTTATATATTCTAATAACATTACGAATTTGAATCAATTTTAAGCATCTTTTATTTACCTTCGTAATGTGGATGGTTTTTATAGCAGGTAAATTGTTTTTGTTATGAACTAGATATAGTAAACATATCCAATTACTGTAATTCCATATATTTATTGGACAATAGATTATTACGTTGCAATTATTGTACATTAGCTATGAGTACAATTTGAGACTGAGTATTTCTGTTGTGACAAACTATTGTGACGTCCGTCGCTGAAATCGCAATAACTGCAGCAGTTTATATGTGTGTGTATACATATGATATGTACATACATATACATACATACATATGTATGTACATATGTATTCCTCTTTTGGCGCGCTTTTTATGCCCTATGAAGTCACTGGAATTGGTTATTGAGGGTGTATTAGTTTTATTGAATTGTGTGTAACACGCAGATACTGAGTCTAAATATATGAGATATATGTTAATTTGAGTCGATCTTGGGCCCGATAAGAACTAGAGGACTCAGTCTTGTTTCATTTAATCCAAAACTTACTCCATTTTTATTAAGTTTATTTTCAGGTATGAATTCATATCACTATATGTAAACTTTGTTTGGAATATTTGTAGTATTTTGAAAAGTTTTTTTTTTTTTAATTTTTGAAAGAAATTGAACTATGCATGTTTTGTGTATAAATGAATTTGTATTCAGTTTTGTAAAGTTTCGATATGAAATGAAAATTTTAAATATGTAATTTCAATTGGCGTTCAGGGTATCTTCTTGTCGATCACTCCCGACTTTGGTGACTGGTTTTCTTGCTTGTTCGATTTTCCATTTGCCATTTGCTGCCGGGTAGCAGCAGCTAGTTACGGATAATTTCCTAGAGGCACCACCACCAACAACAACAACAATAAAAACAACAATTACAATAACAGGCATAACAACAACAGGACTCGCTGTCAACTGAGCAGGTACTCCGAGGCGAAGGCGAAGATATAGAGACAGCAGCAGCAGAGGCGGGAACCTCGGCTGCGTCGCTGCTGCGTAGGACGCTTAACCACCAATCTACATACATACATATGCATATACATATGTATGTATGTGTGTATATGCACATATATTGGCACTGGCACAAACTGGTTTGTTTTTATAATGTCAATTCGAATCCTACACGTTCACGTCCATGTCCAATCCACACGCATTAAGCGCGACAGTCGCAAGTCGCGACGCGTCCAAATAATGACGACAACGGCAACGAGGTGGCAGCGCAGTGACTGAGCAGCGGGCAGAAGGCTGTGGGCACTGAGTCGACGGCGACTGCAACGGCGACGGCAATGGCGTCGATTGGTTGGCGTTGAATTTGATTTTGATTTCACCTGAGTGGTTGCGGCAGTGGTTGAGCCTTTGGCTGTTCCTGTTGTCAACCAACGCACAAAAGCAACTGCATATTGCGACCTACGATTCTTGACTTGTTGTTGTTGTTACTCTTGCTCCTGCTCCTGCTGTTGTTGTTATTCTCATTGTTGTTGTTGTTGTTGTCGTTCGAGGGCTGTGTAATTGATGATGTTTACGTTCGGGGTCTCGGTCCCTCGTTTTGTAGACGCAGTTGATTTAAAGATTACGCACCTATTGTGTGTGGGTATCAGAGAGTGAGTGAGTATGTGACCGGCATATTAATTCTGAAGACTTAATAATTTCTAATGGGTTTATCAAATGGTTTATGGTTCAGACAAAATAACAACAACTCGAGATGCAAAACAATAATGGAATTATTTTTGAAATGCATACATAAGTACATATATTCATGGCTTAGCATTAACACTTAATTTATAGATAATACTTCGTATAATATGAAATAAGAAAAATGATAATAAGAATACATATATATATATATATATAAATTATTATAATATATATATATATATATATATATATATATATATATATATATATATATAGATATGCATGCTTATACGAATATTTGAAAGTATGCAACAGCAAGTTACATTGCAGCTGCATTGTAATTTTACCAATTGGGCTTTTCAGGACTTTTTAACTTTTTAAGTTAAGCAGACAAACATATTTATAAAATGTATATGCAAAAATAAAAATATGATTAATTTTAGTTAGTTTGCCTTCTGCCAAACTTTCAAATTGGCGCGGTATTTTTAAATTTTGCACTCAAGAGTAGATAGTAGGGTTGCCAGAATATTTCAGTTTCTACATAGAGCTGGTAGACAGTGTTGATAATACTTTGTTTTAGGCTGGATATTTTCCGAAAAGTAAAGTGGGTAATCTGATTGGAACTAATAATTGGAATTAATGAATGTAATTTAATTAATTTATAACTTGAAATTGTGAAAGTTACCAGATTGTCAAAATGAGATTAATGTTTACGTAGCGGGAATTGAATGTGAGGGCATCAGCGTTGCCACCTTAGCAATAGCATTCACAATAGACTTACTCAGTGGCACTTCAGTTCATCTCCCAGTGAACCAGTTCAGTTGTCGCCAGCTCTTTGCCAATCAATTCACGGGTCGTGTTTGTTTTAAGTTAAAATAAGTGAATAAATAGCAATAATAAATTATTAATGCCATAAAACGAATGTGCGCAACTATCAAGCGAACTTCTAGAGGCAATACGTGATTGATATTGGATATGCCACAAAACGTAAAGCGATATTCTACGGAAATTTCGGTTGTTCGGCGCTGAGATTGGGAGGTTTGTACCTAAACGAATACACCAAATGTATGCGGGTGTGTGATTGTGTGTGTGTGATTCTACGCCCCTCAGTTGATGATGGTATGGGGGAAGAATATCAGCAAGAGCAAGGCAGCAGCGGCATCGGCTGTGGCAGCGGCTGAGCAATGCAAATCCTTTGTAAAAATACTCGACAAAGAATCAATTTCTTAATTGTGAGGCGGTGGCACTTGTCGCGACAAGTCGTTCCTGTAAGCATGTGTGTGTCTCTTGATGTGTGTGTGCGTGTACATGTGTAAATGTGTGGTAAGGTCGCCCAGTTGAAAGTGTCAAGGAATTTTACAACAACGGTAACGGCGGCAGCAGCAAAGGCACTCACGAGCAAGGTAAAACCTTCGCCCGAGACCGAGCCCTAAGCCCCGAGCCATACCGCGCCCAATGCGCGCTCCGAATTTAAGCACAGATGTATATATATAAATATAAACATATATATGTCCTGCTCAGCTTGATCATGCCTTCAGTGAGAGCAGAGTGCTGTAGTTGTTAAATTGTTGCATTTCACAAATTGAACAAATGTGTATCGGGCCGGATATCCCATCGCATTGCTTACATTACTATAACATTTTAAAGATTTTACACGAACTTCGCCTTGCGCCTGCGCTCCTCTGTCTCTCTCTCTATCTCTGTCTCTGTCTCTGTTACTCACTCGGCTACTCGCTTTCACTCTCACTCTTGTAGTTTGGAGTACCATCAAAAAACTGTGTTTCGACTTCAAGTGTCCTCTGTCCATGATAAAACTACTATTATATGCTAAAAAATAGATGAGGAAGAAGAAGACGACGAAGTGCAGAAGAAGACCAAACAAGGTAAAGGAAAACTCGTACAAACATTTAACAACCATTGTGCTTTTGCTACTAGCCCCCACAACTAGGTTGGCCAGTGTAAGACAGAGCGCCTTGTTTACCGGGTGGACCACAAGTAACCATTTCCGATTCAAAATTCAAATCGTTTACTGTTCAGTCAGCTGACAGTGAAACTTCCTTTCTGGTCAGTCTCCCATTCATTGAGAGAGAGGGGGAACACATTTTCAAGCATTTTGTGGTTGTAATTGATTTGGGTTGTCTGTGAACTCGGGCACTTGGGCATTTGGCCACCTGTGATTGACACATCTACATGGCTTGATGAATGCCCATTTTTATTTCCATTTACTTTGCCTTCTTCCTCCCATCTCTCTCTTAACTTACATTAAAAACTTTTTGTGTCATTTTTTAGCTACATGCGACGAAATGAGTGTTTAGCATCAGCGCAGCAACAACAACGACAACAACAATCAATAACAACGAAGCAACAACTGCAACAACAGCAACAACAACAGTCATACACACACACACACAGACATTAAGAGTTCGCATACTCAGCAGCAAAGACTAAAGTTCATTGAAGTTTTTGGAGGTGGACACAAGCACCAACTGTTGTTTGACCAGGAGAAGCAGGAGTAGGAGCAACAGTCGGGAACATCAGCAGCAACAGCAACAGCAACAGCAGCAGCAGCCGTGGTGCAGCTCATCAATATTCCAAAAAGCAATTGAGCCAGGCGGGCACAGGCATTAATTCATCAATTATTCAAAATGACCGAAGACGAAATTCTCTTTGACGATGTTTACGAACTGTGCGAGGTCATTGGCAAGTGAGTTCCGTCTGCTCCCTATTCCATCTCATTTTGTTGCTTGGGCTGCCATATCTCATTATGTGCTGCACACACTAAATCATCTGTCGACGGCTTCTCAAATAGCGGCAACAGCTTTCAATACAAACTTGGCTAACATCAAACTTGCCTCAAAAGTTGAACAAGCAAGTTTTTGGGTGTCGAATCTTACATTATACATTAATATTTATGTGCTGCTCGCTTAGTTGTACTAAGTAGAGCGAAACATTCTGCTAGTTGTGATATGAATATGAAAGCTGTTGCCTGCTTTTTGTGGCAAGTGTGCAAGCCTTTAACCGTCTGATAAGGTCAGAACGGACATTTCAAATCAGTTGTGGCAACTTGCACTACCCACATACAGATCCCCAGATATATATATATACATATATATATACATATATACTATTATATTGCCACATTTTACGCATTCCACAGAGGACCCTTCTCCATTGTGCGCCGCTGCATACATAGAGAGTCCAATCAGCAGTTTGCTGTCAAAATTGTTGATGTGGCCAAGTTTACGGCAAGCCCCGGACTGAGCACAGCTGGTAAGTTTGAGCGACGACCTTGCCCCGAGCGAATCACCCGAGGTACTTTGGGTGAATAAATTATAATTAAGCTGCGCGAATTATATAAAATATTTTGCTACTAATTGTGCGGTAACAACGGAACTCAATTTGGGACGTGCCACCCACATTACATGATGCTACAAGACATCCCCAGATCAAACAGGCTCAACTCGCAACCCAGTCCGTGGACAAATTAAAAAGAAATTGCTCAAATGCAGTGGCGCCTGGACTTGGATATTGACTAAATGATACATGGCAGGCACATAAGTCAGCGCTAAATCCATTAGGACTTTCGTGCAGCTTGTCTCAGACCCAGACAAGGACGCTTGTAGCTGGGCGCTGCCTGGGCGCCTTGTTGCTGAAGCTGTGTCGGCTGCGCGGGGGCCCATACAAATGTTGTTACTCATTCTAATATTAACTAATTGCGTGTCATTACAGATCTGAAACGCGAAGCCACAATATGTCACATGCTGAAGCATCCGCACATAGTTGAGCTGCTGGAAACCTACAGTTCCGAGGGCATGCTCTACATGGTGTTTGAGTTGTAAGTAACACTCACCCACATACATATCCTGGCTCAATTCCCCACAAATATATATATACATACATTTTGATGTAGGCCACTTAAATAATTCGTTTTCTCTCGCTTGCAGCATGGAGGGCTCCGATTTGTGCTTTGAGGTTGTACGGCGCGCTGTCGCGGGCTTCGTCTACAGCGAGGCAGTGGCTTGGTGAGCATGGATACATTGCCTATAATTATAGAATTATGATACCAGTTTTTCTGCCAAATCCCAAGTACATGGATTGCTCATAATAGCAGTGTATCTATATTAGGATAATCGATAAATATTTAAATGGAATACGTAGCAAGAATATTTAAGAGCAGATTTCATTTTTAATTATTAATTGTCCTGCAACATCCATTTGATTTTATTGTCATCTCGCATGTTTATCATGCATTTTTAGAAATGCAGAAATGTATTATGTAAATGCTTCAAGTAATTTACTATTATCAAGCTCTGGAAAATTTGTCATATATTGCAAGCTTAAATTGTAAAACGTTTAAGTATTATATATATAATTGGAGTTATCATTGCTCGTGTATACACGTAATGTGAATCATTATATGTACTTTGATGCAGAACAATTTTGTTAATATACATATATTTATATAAATATAGGCATTCAGATTAATTCAGTATAATTGAGTAATATATATATTATATATATATTTAGATATTTTTGTGTATATTGCTTAATCAACTCAAAAGATATTGTTTGATTTGAGGGATATATATTTAAGTGTAGAATTCATTTATAGTCTAGACATAAAGGATAATATGAGAGTAGAGGAGCTAGTTCAATTTGGTACTCTACTCTAGCAGATTTAAATATATTGAACTAAGTGAAGTTAAATATATCAATATCTATTCATATATATATTCATTCAATTAAATTCAATTTATTTGTGTCAGATTTAATTTGCTGTAAATATTCAGTTAATGTCAGAAATTGTTATTCATTTGTTTTGCAATTGCCAATTATAGTTATTAGGCATATGAATGATTTTTGTTTACATTGTACATGATTTCCATTGTAATTAATTTCCTTATTCTTATTGCCAACAGTCATTATATGCGACAAATATTGGAGGCATTGCGATATTGCCATGAGAACGATATACTGCATAGGGATGTGCGACCCGCTTGTGCACTTCTGGCGACAGTGGATAATTCGGCGCCTGTGAAGCTGGGTGGCTTCGGCTCGGCGATACAGTTGCCGGGCACACGGGAAACCATAGAAACACATGGACGCGTGGGCTGTCCGCACTATATGGCGCCAGAGGTGGTCACAAGGCGTCTGTATGGCAAGGGCTGCGATGTTTGGGGTGCTGGTGTAATGTTACACGTTCTGCTCTCGGGCAGGCTGCCGTTTTTGGGCTCTGGTGTTCGACTCCAGCAGTCCATAGCACGCGGAAGGTTATCGGTAAGTGTGTGCATTCTATTACATTTAATTGTTTACGTTTAATTGCTGCTCTTATTTGCTTGCAGTTTGAGGCGCCTGAATGGAAATCTATTTCGGCCAATGCAAAGGATCTAGTCATGAAAATGCTCGCTGCCAATCCACATCACAGATTATCTATAACCGAGGTGCTAGAGCATCCATGGATACGTGATCGCGACAAATTACAGCGCACGCATCTGGCAGAGACAGTTGAGGAATTGAAGCGCTATAATGCGCGGCGCAAGCTCAAAGGCGCGGTACAGGCCATTGCTGGTGGCACTAATATGGATCCACTATATTCAACGGATGCGGATAGTAAGTTCAATGGGCAATGAAATACTTTATCAATATATTTAATTCTGTATTCTTGATGCAGTGCCTATTGCGGGTGCCCCAGATGAGTGGGCTGATGAAGAGGCGGGGATTGAGGCGGTGCAGCGTATATTGGACTGCCTGGATGATATTTATTCACTGCAGGACGCGCATGTGGATGCGGATGTGCTGCGCGACATGTTACGCGATGTTCGCTTACAACAGTTTCTGCAACTTTTCGATCGCATCAGCTCCTCGGTCATCACGACAAATGGCCGGGCGCCTAGCGCCGAGGCCGTTGCGCGCAGTCGCGATGTCCTGGAGCAGTTGTCTTCAGTTGGCGTCAGTGCTGTCAATAAGTATGCCAAGGATGAGCTGATGCAGCTGCTCGCAACGCCGCACTTGCAGGTAAGTTTTTCATTATATTTATTTTAGCCTTGTGTATATAAATATAATTAAGTATGTATTTGTGGCTACATTTTGAGGCAAGCTGTGGTAACTCAGGGAAAACGATTCTTTACATTGTTGCACTGTTTATACATCCCCTGCGACTGTCAGTTGCAGGTGATGTGGTTATATCAATCTATGGTCCACTTTGTATTTCGGTTTAGCATAAGCCAAAACAAATTTGAAACGTATTTAGTGCTAGTAAACAAAAGCCATGTCTAATGCACACACACACACACACACACACACACACAGACCATCATCCCCACTAAAACTATCAACTTCCGGAAGGCTGTCTCTACTTGTCGCACTCAGTCACTAATCCTCCAAACACACACACTAACACACACGTCCATCTATGTATGTCCACTCTCAGGCACACAATGTACATACAATACATAGGCAAACAGACTGCGCCAGCTAATGCAACCAAAATATAAACAATTTAATCAGAATAAACCTAAATGAAATTCGGACGTTGCTGCCGCTGCTGATGCTGGCTTAACAGTACCAAATCCAACTCTAGTATCATTGCCAGTGCTAGGGCCTCTGCTCGTGCCTATGCCCACGGTTTCTCCCCAAAGGCTTTTGCGCTGAAAAGTATGCAACACAACTTAAGTGCTGCAGACGTAGTAGGTGTGCGCCACATAGTATTTGCAGCAGGCCAACAGAAAAACATTTAACGATTGTTCACAAAAAAGGCTTAGTGCCTACGCTATATCCTAACGAACATGAAATACACTTACAATATGAATGTGTCTATCAGAAAGCTATATAATACATATTACTATAACTGTGTGAATGATTCCAATTCTGTTTGGGTTATTGGACTTTTTTGCATTTGACTGAATTTCAATTCGGTGTGTGTTTAGTATTCGATATTTAATATTCCTGTTTCTATGCAGGGTAAAACAATGCAGAGCCTTTTTTCAGCATTGTTTGCCATGCTCTGTGCCTGGGTAAGTGTGATATGAACGCTATAACTCTGTGCTGTCCACTATCGTTAATTGCTCCTTGAAGCAGACTACACTTTTTACAGCCGTGCGGCATTGCTTTATTCTCTGCATACCCTGTACAAACAAAGCGCATAGAAAGGCATTTAAACGGCTAAGCATCATGACTACTATTGATGAAAGCTAAATTGTCAAGGAGTAAAATCTTTTATTAATTATATATCCTTGGAGTGGTCCATTAGCTAAAATATTTTTATTGTATTGGCATGTTTTAGAATTATAGTTGGCTGTTTTAATTTTGATCAATAATTTACAATTTTATGAGATTAATAATTAAATGTTTGGTTTGATGTTTGTCATGTGAATTAGGAATTAATTTATCCATCGATTGAAATATTTGAGAAATATTATATTGCATTATTTTTTTTGCCCAATTATCTAAGGAACTTCTTTTTACATCATTATTTAAATATATTTATGAATATTAGAAAGGGTTTTTTTGGCTTATGTCTATTTTTCACGTGTTTTAAAATTTAGCTTAGAATTCAGTTAGTAGTTCTGTTATAGTGATTGTGATCACAGGATATTTCAGCATCAAAACCTAGACGGATAATTTATTTTGAATTGTATGGAGACCCCATAGTTTACAGTTTACCCGGTCAGGCCAACAGACTATCAGGCGCTTTGTTTGTGACGCAAGCTGGGCTCGTGTGCCAGAGACTCATTTTCATAAATTCATGACAAAAAACAGAAGGAAAAAATGAAATAGATGGATAAAAATGACAGACGATATGAACAACTGAACAAACGTAGGCCCAACGAGCAATGAGCAACTGTGTTAATGCTATATACCACGCACACATCCAACCAGAGAGCAGAGTGAGAACTGTGTTCAGGGTGTTGTATGTCGGGTAGGCGTAGGTAACGAAAAAAAAGAGGAAAACTAAAAACAGCAGAAGAAACAGAGGAACAACCATTATAAGGACCTCGGTTGCAGTCCAAACAACCGCTGCAAATTTCACTCTCATACTCTCTTACTCTCTGCTCATTGGCGCTGCAAAGTGCAGCAAGCGTTCTCCCGTTGCTGCCGATGCTGTCGTAGGAGCAGAGCAGTGCATATACATATACTAATGCATATGCATTTGTATATTTGCATGCATGCACACGCATGTGTCCACGTATATGTGCGTGCTGTGTGTGTGAGAATGCGAGTGTGTGCGTAGCACTAACCAACCGAGCATTCGTGATTGACTTAAACAAAAAGCGCGCACAAATTTCTGTTTAGTTTGCGGCGCAGTCGCCGCGAGGGAACGACGACAACAACAGAGCAGCGCAAGGCAACGTACGGAAAGGCAAGGCACGATACGGCACGGTACGGTACGATACGGCGCGGTGCTGCATCGCCTCGAGTTGGATTTATTTGACACTTGCCAAGTGATGTGTAAAAGAGGCGCCTAACGAGCGATTTCGTGTCAGTCTACGCCCACGCCATTGGCGACCCGACCCCAAAAGGGTTAGCAGCTGTGCTAAACAAAGCGCTGGGAATTGTGGGGCGAAACCTTCGTCTTCGTCAAGTCAAGTTAAGTTTACTCGAGTCTATTTCTCAAGTGAGTCACTCCGCGCCGCGCTCTGCTCGCTTGACCCAATTAACAAGACACGGACGCGGACGCGTTCGCGGATGTGGATGTGGATTCAAACGCAAATGCGAAGTTGTCTCTGGAGTGGATAGTGTCGTGTCAGTGTGCCAATTACGCGCGAATTTCCGCAGTAACCTCCGGCGCATAGCGAACACGAGGACGACAGCCACAGGCGGAGGTGCAGACAGTGGCACAGTCAGAGGCACATCCACAGCCACATAAGTCCATGCACAGGCTGCTCCACGCCTGTAGCCAAGTTTACAGCCACGTGTTTGGCGGCAAAACCCACATGGGAGCAATTGACAAAAGGGCAACCGCTGTCATTGGCGACTTTGTGCTCTCGACTCCCGCCATGTGGCGTTGGGAGTTAGTTTTGGGGCAGCGCCATGCCGTTGCTCATAAATTGACAGACCAACAAAATGGTGTTGCAGCATCGACGGCGCGTCTATAACTCAATTAAAATTCAAATGTGTGTGCAACTATAAAAAAAAATATAAAAAGTGAACAAATTATAAAACGGAGGCCAATATCGGTCCAAGCTAACGAAATTAGCATATTACTTTAGAATGGCGGATGAGGTCGTGGTGGAGGATGAGGAGGACGCCTGCTGTTGCTGTGATAGCACATCCATAACAACTGCAACAACAATAACAGCAGCAACTGCGGCAGCAGCAGCAACAGCAACAATATCAACATCAACATCAGCATCAACAACATCAACTCCACAATACAGTGTATTCCAGTGGATCGGCCTCGAGACGGCTGAGCTTTTGCCACCACATATAACGCGCTACTACAATAACCTTCATCATCAGGTAAATTTTATTACAGCAGCTGAAGCGGCAGTTGTAAATGTCAATGCTGAAATTATGATTCCTGAGAAAGGACTTTTGATTGCATCGTTATTTTACTGAACATCAAAAATCACAAAATTTGTTTACTAAAGAGAACGTATTAAATAACTAACAATGATAGTTGGTTAAATTCACATTAGTCCAAGACCAACTTTTATTTTTGCTGCGCTAACATGTTTTTAGTTTGTTGTAGCCTTGAGGTGGATTAAAAAAGTTGTTTGTTAATTCATTTAATTCGTGTTTTGAAGAATGCGCCAAAGGCCAAATGAACTTAAAATAACATATAATGACTTAATGAGAAAACTTTGCTTTATGTTAAATCAGGATTTTAAATTGAGCTTCTATTTTGAAAATAAATAATAAAACATATACATATATATGTTTATATTTAATAGTATATATAGTATATGTGTATATATACAATATTCAAAACACATATCTACTAGTTATATATGTTAACTAATGCTAACTTGATTTAGAAGTGCACAAAATAAACGTATCTATGCTAATTCTTAATTTTAGTTGATGAGTGCAATTTCTGGGTTCTTTCCATGTTTACAAATACTTAATAATATTCGTGTCAAATTGTCAAATTAGAAAACCTTGATTTTCTAATCAATTTATAACTTATGCTTACTAATTTAAACCCAGTATGTATTAAAACTTCATTAAAAATGGGCCTTAAATGTTTCTTCAAATGTTAACTAAATCCAACTTGGACTTCATGACGTACATACAGCAATTCGTGTCCCTTATGGCAGCATCTATCTACTAATGTCTATCTAACAGCATGTCATCCTGACATTCGAATCGTAGCCGTTTCACAGGTATCGAATTTAAAATTGACTATATTGAAGGTCTTTGTGTCCTGCTGAAAGCAGATATCATCAGTGTCATCCTCTTTAATTATCACTGACCGTAACGCTAGCGAATTCGCTAATGAATTCACATGAGCATAGTGCCTCCCCCCGTAAACAATAATACGTTGTGGATGCTCTGCCACAATGGCGTGACCTCGAATGTGTTCAGCAGGCTCACTAGCTGAAAATTAGAAAAAAAACGTTGAAAATATGAATTTTTTGATGAAAATTTTTTTGGAAATTGATTAAAATTGACATTGTTAAGCAAAAGGTATATATAACATCATAATTTTTAGTTAAACAAAAAATTAATAAATAAATGTAAAAAAAAAAATTAATTAAAACAAATAATAATTAAAATAAATATGTAAAATTTCTTGATCGATGACGAATTCTCATAATGAACCTCGTTGCATAAATTTTAAGCAACTGCTTGCTAAAATCATTTGCTTCAGAAATTCTTTTAAAATCTTCAAAAAGTTGTTGTAGTTGTGTAGCAATATTTCACTTTTGTTCATCGTTTATGAATTTTTTTAAACGAATTCGGGAAAAAAATTGATAGTAAAAATTACAATTAGCCAACCCTTTTCACAGCCTTATATTATCCAATTCGAAGTTATGAACCTCTTTCATAAATATCAGACTATAAATTACAAAATTAATAAATAATACACATACACGGCTCTAAGGGTTAAGCGAAGAGCAAGCGCTACTTTAAAGGGAACATTA
The DNA here is from genome assembly GCA_030914385.1 of Drosophila antonietae. NCBI lineage: Eukaryota > Metazoa > Arthropoda > Insecta > Diptera > Drosophilidae > Drosophila > Drosophila antonietae. The sequence goes on along the minus strand of JAUESO010000609.1, from coordinate 17,025,278 downwards.
CGTATACATCGTTTGAAAATTTTTAAATAAACCCTCGTTTGTGTGCATTTAGAATGTGTGTAAATGAATGCTTTGATTCTCTTGACTATATTATATACATTTTAACTTGTTTTACTAATCATCTGTCTTACCTTAATGCAACTTTAGTAAAATATATTTTGTTTATTCAAATTGATGCAATTTGCTGCTTCAATGGTCGTAGCTGCCTTAAGAATATTGAGATTATTTCTACATCAATTGCTTAGTAAAATAAAGGTTGTTTATCAGAGTGAAAATAAAAATAAATATTTTAGCAAGGCAAACAAACAAGCAACTCAGGTAATTCTCGAATTTGTGAATTTAATTAGACTGTATATATAAATTAGATTGAAATTAATTACTAAACTAACTAATCCAATTAATATTTACGTAGATGCATAGATTGTCTGTCAAGTTTATTATGTTTATTCATTGCCCCGGACGTAATTCAATTTTGTATTGAAAGACGTTTGCAGCATCGTCTATTGTCCTTTAGCTGCGGATATATTATTGTTGCAAAAAGATTTCTCCATAACTATCGAAATTGCATTAATTTCGATTTCTGTGGCAAGTCTTACTACAATGCATTGTTGAAAGTGCCTTTGACTTGTTTGTGATTTGGCCAATTCACAGAAAGTCACACGCACACACACACATAATCTATATGCGAATGTGACTATACACAGAAATGTGTGTGTGTGTGTATGTGTGTGTGAGCCGACAACTAAACGTGTCAACAAGCATGCAGGCTAACTGGCAGCTCAGTTCAGCAGCAGTCACCTGAACAGAATTGGCCCGGACATAAACCACGTTGTGGCCCGGCCCGGCCCACTGACACATTAAGCGTACTCCTTTTGGCCACACACATAAATGTCGGAATGGCTAAAGTGTGCAGCCTGTTGTTGATGCGGCGAGTAAATGTTGTTGCCACTTCGATAAAATGACAAATTCGTTGGCAAATTGCTCTTTGACTAAACGACTGCGCAAACTACAACGACAATGAGGGCGACAGCGATAGAGACTGTGACGACGACGACAAAAACAACACCAACAACACCAACAACCACAACAACAACCGACAACAAGCGACAACAAAAGTGTTATGTTAATAGTTTATTGGCTGATACTCTCGATGCCGTTACAGCTAGTATAACATGTGATTCAGGCCTTGACCTACACTATGGAATTAGATGTGCTTTGGCAGGGCAGAGCGCCGTTCGCTACCCGCGCCTCCATTGAGACCTTGGCGCGAAATGCATTCCGAATCGTTGTCGTAGCACTTGACGGGATTGTAGCACGCCGTGCACTTTATTGTGCATTAATTAAAAGCCTGTTATGTTTCGCATTAAGCGTGACAGCATTTGTGAGAAATAGCAGCGGAGGCGCCGTCAGCAGCGATTGGAACAGGGACGTGGCCAGGGCAGGAGCAGGAGCAGGAGCAGGAGCAGCAGAAAAAGCAAAAGCAAAAGCGTGTCAATGCTGTCCTTGTTTATCAATCGATTGTCTGTCTGTAGGCCTTGGTAAGCTTGTATTTCAAAATTATTTGTCGGTGCTTCAGCACAGATTCCATAACTTATAAACTCCCTAGCTGGCCTTCTCCTCAGTGAGTGCTTTGTACTGTGTTTGCACATTCTTGCCAACTGGCCAGCTTACACACAAGTAATTAGGTTGTGGCTTCGGCATTCTTTCCTTTTGGTCATGATTCCTTTGGCGCAAACCCGCATGCGGTTGTCAAATAAGCAGTGGGCATAGCTATCTATGTACAAGAATTTCTGTCTATGTGTGTGTGTGTGTGTCTGTGTCTGTGTGTGGACACAAGTCACCTACTTTAGTTTGGACTATGGGCGATGGCATGATTTAGCAATGCGACCACAGCAGTAACTAGTAAAAGCAGAAGCAGCAACAGCAGCAGCAGCAGCAGCGGTAGCGGTAGCAGCAGCAGCAGCAGCAACTCCGTTGATGATGATGATGATGATGGGAGAACGCCGGTGATGATTGGGTTAACGACTACGTGGCGCAGACATTGTGCCATAAATTACGAATATTTTTGCAAGCCCTTAGCGTTGCTTGCTGCTGCTGCTACTGTTAGACAAATATCAGCGCTGCTGGCGTCCGCATTGACAGAGACGGCAGCAGCGCTGCTGGTAACTGTGAGCGTGTGCCTATAGTAAAAATTGCTTGGCCAGCCTAAAATGTTTCGTCACATCAGTGCGCATGTCCAGCACAGCATCCTGTACAGATTCAGCAACAGCAGCAGCCAGAGCAAGAGAAGAAAAAGCAGCAAGAGCAGCAGCAGCAGCGACATCGGCAGTAGCAGAAGCAGCGTCGCCAGCAACCCACCACCAAGCAGCCAGCCGCCCACAGAAAAGCAGCCTTAAATCGCCAATATAGTCATCTCTCTTACACGCACTGTAATGGCACATAAAGCTGCCATCTGCACCGGAAATTGATTGCTAGGTGAAAAACTGAAGCTGCGGCTGCTACGATGGCTGCTGCTGCTGCTGCTGCTGTTGGCGCTGCTGCTGCCGACGCTGGCTGCATTCAGCTGCGAGAGCTAAGCAGATGGCAGCATTGTTGAATTGCTGCTGATAAGTCGGAGCTTAGTCTATATTTGTGCACCTTGCTGGCTGGAACTGTGGCAGTGTAACGCGAGCCTTAGTCTGGATAGGACGGGTACACAACAAAAGCAGTAGTAGTGACAGCAGCAGTAGCAGCAGCAGCAGCAGCAGCAACATTTAGTACGGCTTTAACAACGTCGACGGTTACTGCACAAACACACTCACACGGACACAAACACACATATACAATCACACACGCAGTTACTCACATATACTAGCTATAGTTAGTGTGAGCCAAATATCGGGCTCATCCTCGTCGTTGCCGTCGTTGTTGTTGCTGTTGTCGTACTCGCTGCCATACGGCGCAAGCCAGTGCAAAAAAAAAAAAAAAAAAAAAAAAAAAAAAAAAAAAACAGAAAAAAAAAACATGAAATAAAGAAACCCCAAAATAAAAAGAAATGAAATGAGTGAAGCCATAAGCGCAAATGTACGAAATATAAGAGAAACGAAACTTTTTAATTTTAAAAGCAAGTGCTCTAAAAGTTTTGAGGAACAGCAAAGAAATAGTTTGCCAACTGCCGGCGCACAAAAGTGGGCCATGAAAATTGGTGGCCGAAGAAGAGCCAAGGCAATAGAAATTATGAAAAAAGTTAGACACAAATTGATTTTTAGTCACGCCACATGCTTAAAAATGGAAAATAAAGTCAAGAAAAATCAGCACGCACACACACACACACACATATTCTTACATACTTATGCGTTAACACACACGCACGCAGGCACGCACACACGCGTTCTTCTAGCGACTTTTTCGTGCCATTGAATTTAAGCTCGCTGCGGGCTGCTGATTTTTTGCATATTGGTTCGAGGCAACCACACACACACACACACACACTAACACATATACGCATTGGAATTTCAGTGTGTATGTGGGAGTTGGTCGTACGCTGGCAAGGCACGAGCGTCTCAAGCGAAGCAACGAGCTATGTGCGCTGCTCTCGTGCCGTTGTCGTTGTCATTGACGGCGTTGCCTTCGTGCCTTCGAAGCAACAACCGCAGTGTCTCCAGTTTCGATTGCTTGCCGTGGCGTTGCTTGTAGCGTAGCATCTCGTGGCGTGTTCAACGAATCGAGCCAGCAATCGAACCAGCAGCATTTCCAAAATCGATTTGACCAAAATTATTATCAATGATTTCGCAAACGACAAGCGAACGCGTTACAAATTGAATTAAATTAATCTGATTTCATGTTTCGTGTTTATCTTCATGCCCATGTGGCCGACGTGTTTTTCTGCCTGTGTGTTATATTGTAAAGGTGTGTGTGTGTGCGTGCCTGTGCGCGGTTTGTCTGGTCTTGCGGAAATTGAATAAACTGTGACAGCTGGCTTATCAATTTATGGTCCGTAACTGCAGCAAGTGCTTTTGACTGTTTGTTTAGATGAGTGCAAGAGATCAACCCTCAATCCATTCCCCTCAAAAAAAAAAACAACAAAGTCTTGGCTTATTTTCATTATTGATTTCGGCTCTCAGACACACAAGCAACAACAATAACAATAATAACAACAACAACAACAACAATAATAATATCAACAGCAACTACAACTGGAACTGCTTACAATAAAATTAAATAACAGCAATAACAACAACAATAATAAAAAAAAAAAACAACAACAACACCAGCTTAACGATTTAGATGCATACAAGAACAAAAACAGCCACAATAACAACAACAACTTGAACTACAGCTACAACTTTGCAGTAAGTATGAGCAGGATAGCAAAGCAACCCCCGTAACACCTGAAGACCCCGACCCAACTAAAGTATGCCATTTCATCTCTACACTCCACAAATTTCTTTCATTTCACTGCCTCAGCTCGAGCACAGCAGCTAGCTAGCAGTAGCCAGCGTCGCCGTTCGCCGTTTGCCTTTCGCCTTCTGCCTTCTATTTTCCACCTCCGTTTCCTATGCCATTTCCGTCTACTTTTGCCTTATCAAAAATGTGTATATATGTTTATACATACACAAACACACTCATACACATAGTTGCAAAGAGCAAGAGAGAGCGAGAGAGCATTGCACCAATACATGGATAATGTTTGGTATCATTTACTTGGCCCCCGTCCAATTGCAATATCCATTGACTCCCACACAGAGACTTCAGATTCCAACTTTCAAAGATTCAGATCCTACTTATTGGCTTCAGCAACATTTCTCTGTGTTTATGTTGTCGTTTTTCGCTTAGCTGCGGCTGTTGTATATGAAAATTTCTCTCTCTCTCTCTCTTTATATAAATATATATAGTATATATATACATATATATGGTATTCGCCTTTTTTCTGTTTTACTTTTTCTTCTTTTTTTTTTTATTTTTTTTTTTTTTTTTGAATATTTCATGAATTGAATTTCGTTATTTTGTTCGCGTATGTTGCGCTGCAAAGTTGCGTCTGTTGGTGGCCTTTGGGCCCACGCCTAACTCCCATGTTTCCCAGGCCAACGCGCAAAGCTCAGCACGTTTTCATTCAATTATGGTGCGGAAGCGACAAGGCAACATTAGCATTCTTAAAATGTGGCAGCGGAAACTGACAAAACAAACATTTCAGCACCTTTGTGTCCCTTATACAAATACCTTTACCTCTTACCTTTGTGCCATGTGCCATCCACACATACCTTTACCTGCCCGCTTGTCCGTCCGTCTGATCCTCTGCCCGTTTGTTTGTCTTGCCTATTAAGATACACATTTAAAAACATATTATTAAAGCATTCGCAATTTCTTCATAATTTAATTCGGCAATCGCGTTCCTACGCGCTGCCTCTCAACTGCCTTTCGACTCAAACTATGTATTTAACATAAACAGTCTCTCGCACTGCTGCCATCGTTATGACACAGAGTAGTCGCGGGGGAATTCGAGTTCGGTCGAGTTTTAAAATATATATTTTCTGTGTGCCTTTCTTTTTCTTTGCCTTTCGGCTGAACTTTTTCTTTTGCTGGCCTTTGGGCCAATTTAGATAGCGTCCCTCCCATGGGCATTTTTCTATTTTTTTTATTTTTTTTTTATCTTTTAGGCACATAAAATTATACTTTTGTTGGCTAGGCAGTCTTCTGTAATTTGGCCGTTTGGTTTAATTAAAAGTCTGAATTGGCCTGTGGATGAAAATATTCACATTTCAACTGAATGCAAGAATTCCACTGCCTTATTGAAATGGCAATCTTCTAATCTGTTAACTGGGCTGATTATTTGTATACTATATTGTTCACTCCTTTCCACACATACATTCATTCATAAATTGTACATATTTATAGAATATTTCATATAGATGCTGTGCTGAGCTGAGCTGAGCTTTGAGCCACATTAATGACCCAGTAGAGTCAATTAGTTTAGCTTAACTAGTATCTCCTCACACAATTCCCCATTTTCCACAAGTCTTCTATAGATTTTGTTTATTTTGGGCTTATCAACGATTTTCTTTTGCAGAACTCGCATGCTAAATAAAAAATTAACCAAAAAGGCAACTCAAAATTTAAAACTAAATTTAGCTAAATCAAAATAAATAGTGAACTTTACACTTGTAAAAATTTAAAACACAGCAACTAAATACATAATAATAAAACCAATAACATACACGATTGTGATTCATAATAACTGAAAGCTAAATAAGCAAAAAAACAAGCATCTTTATAAAAGTAAACAAGCAAACATAAATTTAACATAAAGCAACAAGGGACAAAGCACAACATAAATCAATTAAAGGAAACAATAATTTAAAAATAAAAAAAAGAAGTCGACGCCAAGTCTACACTGCAGGGCGCATATAAATTATTACAGCATTCTTCCACACACAAATATATATACATAAATATATACATATATGTGTATGGACTATATATAGTATTATATAGCAGACAAGTACAGTGAGAGTTAACCAAAGCGAGAGCAACATCCACAAGAACTGGAAAATGCAGAATAGTTTTAATAGTTGTAAACTTCACCCTCAATCGGAGTCCAGATACGATATTAATAGTTGTTAATAGTTAATTGTTGTTCTTGTTAGTTATCGCTACGCTTGAGTAATTCAGTGAATAGCTAAACATATTGAGATATTAGGAGAGATACGCAACTAACTGTCAATAGAGCAGGAAATGCAAGAGGAGCTGCACAAGCTAACGAAGAGCCACTACAACAAACAGAAGCAGAAACAGAAGCAGAAGCAAAAGCAAAAGCAAAAGCAGAAGCAGAAGCAAAGGCAGAAGCTGAAGCACAAGAGCAGCATATCAGCGGGCTAAAGGACTTGGTACGGGGGAACAGATAAAACAACATTTACTCGCGTCAATCCTCGCCTCCGCCACCGCGTCGATTGCAATGCTCTGGTAGCCAAGACAGTTTTACCGTGGATCACTACTGTGGCGGCGGCGGCGGCGGTGACTCACAGGCTGCAGCAGCAGCAGCAGCAGCAGCGGCAGCATCTGGAGCGGCAGCAGCAGCGGCAGCGTCGGCTGGTCAATGGTCAACAGCGGGCGTGACAGCATCCGGCGGCGTCGGCATGTGCCAGCATCATGGGCTCACATCACAATCGTTGATGTCCGGTGGCTGTGGCTCGCACATGTCACTGTTGGGCGGCGGCGGCGGCGGCAGCAGTGGCAGCAGCGGCATGAGCGGCAGCGGTGTCGGCAGCAGTGGCCAGGGCATTCCAGTGGCCCAATGCTCCGCTGCTGATGTTGCCATGCTGTCGGGCCATTGCCGCAGCATGAGCGGTCTCAGTTCGTTAAGTATGTCAGCGCCGCCCTGCCCGCCGCCGCCGGCGCTGTTTAATCCCTGCAGTTCAGCGCTGTCCCTTCAGCAGGCGGTCACCTCGCGCTGGGGACCGCGCACCTCCTGCCCCGTGCATAGTCCGTTTCGTGTGCGTGTACCCAATGGCTCCATATGCTCCGGACATCAGGTGAGCCACACACACACCCACTCTCGCATCGACTGCCAAGGAGTGTGGGACAGTTGTACATACATATATACTAGAGACTGTGTCTAAAATCCGTTAACTAATTGCATTCACCTAAAAAGCAGCCACAGCTTGCCACAAAATGTTTTGCGCCTTTGAGTTTCATTTCGTATTTAAATTGCTTTAGTGCCATATGTAGATACATATGTTTGTAAAACAGCATCAGCTATACGATGATATATCATATCTTTTCTTTTTTTGTTTTTTTTTTTTTTGTATCTATATGCGCGTGTGTACCCAACTGCTTACACAACAACGTATTCTGTTCTATTCTCTTCCCATCCGCACGCTCCATTGTTTGCTTGGACCTGGATCTGTATACAGGTAAGCAAATCCGTACCGGAAACCAAGTGCCCAACACATTTGGGCAACAGTCGAAAATGTGTCAACGACATGTAAGATTAATTCATTTGGCTGACCCACGCGCAGGCACATAAAAGTCCAAGCCACAAGAGGCAAACATACACACACGCACACACTAACACTCAGAAACAAATACACCTACACATACATACATACACATAAACAGACTTATATCGCCACATAGACACTTGTCACGTGGGTGGCTCAAAACTTATTGCAAATATTTATATTAGGATTTTCTGCTGCCATTTTATCTACTATACTCGCCCTTTTCTAATATGGATTAGAATTTCTCAATGAATTGTTTCTATAAATGGTATACTGATTTATAATAATCTGATTCCATGTTTTAGCATAAGAAAATACTATTTTAAAGCCGAACTAAATTATCATCTACCATCATTATTTAATTAATTGTCGAAGTCTGGGTCAACTTATTCATTGAGTTAGTTTTTCGATGAAGAAACTAAGAGATGATTCCAGATGTTCTATAGATGATTTTCCCTTCAACTTTTTGCACTTATAAGATTATTCTCAAGACAGATTTGAAATATATTATCATACAATTTTCAAGTAATTTTTATTATAATATATTTAAAATCTAGCTGATGATAAATCTCACATGCAGTTGAAAATTATATATATATCGAGCATGATAGTATATGGTATTCCTTATCAATTTACGCATTTATTCTTAAAGATAATTAGAAAAATGAAAATATTTACAATTCCAAAACCCAACCAGAATTATTGACATGTGCATCATATCTAAATCTTTGGCAAGTCGAATGAAAATGTCCCTTCGCAAAATATGCCCAAATACTAATGAGGACACTGTGCTTTTACAAGTAGCAAAAGGAACTCGCGTATATTTAGTGACTCGCATAGTTTTGCAAATTATATAGAGCTCGATTCACATGATTGCCCAAGCGTCACGCAGCGCACACAATGTTGTTAGGTGGGTTTCGTATCCCAAATCAGTGGCAGTGGCAGGCGTTGGTTTGATTTGGTTGACTGCCCCCGAAAGTAGGCAGCACAAAATAAACAATCTCTATGGGCATGAAAAGAGAAACTAAAAAAAAAAAAAAAAAAAAAAAACAAGAGCAAGAACGAAAATATAACATTAGCTCTATGACATTGTAAGGGGGTCTATTAGAATAGTCGCTGCTCTGTGACAATTGCCGTTTAGCGCTGTTTCTGTGCCCGGGCGTCAAATTGAATGTCACTAATGCAATTAGTTCTCACAAAATAATTCTCTTCCACTCGATTATAGCGCTTAATATGCCTGATGTCAGTTGTATATATAATATATACTGTATATTTGCTCTCTCTCTCTCTCTCCTCTCGTCTTCTTCGTGTTTCCCTTTGTGTCCCTGTATGTGTGTGTGTATTTATTATGAACAATTTCGAAATGCACACACACAAAAGCGAGCAGCGACATCATGAGGCAAAAAAAAACGAAGCGAAGCGTCGTCATATGCAAAGTAGGCAGCGCAACAAACCATTACGCCTTTCAATTTCTGTGGTGGGCGGGGCAAATTTACATAAATATTACACGAGCAGAGGCAAGCAGCCATGATGATGGGGCTAGACTCTGGGGCAGCATTGCAAATAGGCTCGTTATGCCGTCTTGTCGGGGCCATCACAGCGGTCGGGGAGTTAATTCGAAGGCGATGTTGGCCCTTTTTTGCCAGATCATCCGGCCTGAAACTGTCGGCGCACTACCAAAAGGTGTGGCAGCATCCTCAATCTGACAGGATATTCATGTAGATTGTCCGAGTTTTAATGTCGCCTATGCGGCTTGCAAGCAGCAAGCAAAACCTTGCCTGAGTGCCCAAGCCCAGTGTATGAAATGTAATGCAAATGTATTACTGTAGCCACAGTTGAGTTTACTTAAAAGTTTTTCAGCCGATACGAAAGTATATGCCAGAGTATTAAAGTGTTCTAAAATAATCCCTGTGTGCACTGAAGATGGCTAAGGGGATTGACTTAAACTTGATGTTTACTGTTTTCTTGAAATCGTTCTCCATGAAAAATGATTTTTATTTATTATTTATTTGCAAACTGAAATATAAGTGTTTCAGAGAAAGCTAAATATATTTAATATATTTTGCTCACTCGATATCTCAACTCTTTATTCTGATATGCGCTCAACTACTTTGTTGCTATAGTTGTGCGCATTAGCAGCTAAAATCTATAATCTGCTTATGCATTTGTGTACTTTGAACTCAATTCGATGGAATTAATAAAGCTTGAATTTTCATTATTATAACTTCGTTGCTTCTCAAATTGTTTGCAAATTTTCATTCTCGCTGATTTATTGAATTCTTTTTGAAAGCGAGAATCCATTGAGTTGGCAGGCAAAAAAAAAAAATATATATATATATAAAAAAATTGTCTGTTGCCGAGTTGGTATCTGATATTTGATGATATTTGTGCGCAGCGACCTACATAAATATTTAAATTTCAATTGTCATTTCATAACGAAATCCACATTTCAAGTGCGAATGCATTTGTGAAAACAATGGCCTAGCTTGGGTTTCTTTTTATAAGTTTTACGTGGGTTTTGGGAATAATTTCTTCTTGTAAAGTTTTTAATGGTTTGAGGCATTGCTTAAGTCTCTTGATGAACTTTGACCGTTGGAAAATATTTCGTTTGAGTGCTGCTAATAGCAGTAAGCCTTTTCACTATCATTAAAAGTTTTGAAGTTACTTTAGAACTGCGAAAAGTATGTGGTTATATATGTGTGTGTGTGTGTGTGTATGTGTGTGCTGCTTGGGCACTGTAGACGATTTTTGGGCTCTACATTATTGGCTTAAGTTGCATGCTAAAAGGAAAAGTGCCCAACTGACAAACGGACCGAATGACAGACGGACTCCTGCTGACTGCTTGCCTTGACACTCTTCATTTGTGAATGCGTTAATTGCGCAAGCAAGGCAAAAGATGTAGGCACAAGCACTTCCCTACCTAAGTGTGCAAGTGTGTATGTACATATGTATTTATGTGTACACACACAGTCACAGTCACAGTTAGAGTGGGGCCAGCCGCTGCTGTTGCCAGCGCTCCTGATGATGATGAACAAGCAGAATGGCATGAACAAGCAGTTAGAGGCAGTTCCAACAACATCAAACAACAATGGCGATTACAACGCCAAGTGTGTACATTATTTTGCAATTTAGCATCGCACACAAGCACATGGACATGCGTACATGCTGCTCCTCGTCTCAAGGCAAGCAAACAAGGCGAAGCTCGGCAAAAACAACTGCCAACCAACCACTGACACAGAAAAAAAGCAACAGAAAAAAAAGCAAAAAAAAAAACAAAACAACAAAGTCGAAAAATAATTAGTTTACTTGTTACAAAACTCAGTTATCGCCCTTTGTGTCACTGCGTTGTTGCTCTAGTTGAAATTGAATGAAAGGAAGCACAGACAAACAAACCTGGCCATATATTATATAACGGCCCAAGTGTTGAGTGTGTGATATAATATAATAAACACGAAAAATGTGGGCAGTGTTAAAGTAACGTGCAGAAAGCGTTGCCTCACCAAAAGATGATGCCATTCATGGCTGCTTTGAGTTTCTTCTAGAATAAAATAACAGACAGATACAGAAAGAGAGAGAGAGAGAGAGTGAGAGAGAAAGTGGAAGAGTGAAAGAGAATGAAAGAGCAAACATTTGGTAGCATATTCGGATTCATGTGTGCTTTTCTTGCATTGACTTCTTTGCCCTGCCCCCTATCTTCCCCCGCTTGCAGTTATCTATTGAGCAACAGGAAGAAGTTGACGTACCGCAGATAGATGGCGCTGATAAGTGCATAATGCATTCACGCACCCACACACATGCACAACGGAAATTTGTGGTTTCCAAGTCGGTGTCGATGTATGTGTGCATCTGATGTTTGCCAACAATAATAAGCGGGTTTGGAAGCAACCGCAACATTCACCTCAACTAATCGGGCGATATTTTTGGTGTTTCGCCATTGTTCGAAATTTGTAGTTCTTTTTTCTTGTTCATTCGGCAGCGCATGTCGGGCATAAAAATTGAATGATTTGTGACTGACAGCAGCGGCAGCGGGCCCAAGTATGCGGGTTGCGGGTGGGGGGATGCGTGACGAGAGATGCGGGATGGATGGAGCTGCGTAACAGAGTACACGGTACACAGGATATAGATGACAGCGCTACTACGGCGCCAGAGCCATTGTTCAACTGATAAGGCAACTGGGCGAGCATATTACCTGCGTCAATCAGCGTAAAGGTACATTGATGTACGATGATGTACTGCTTGGCTTGGCCGTGTAGCTCAGTCGACCGGTTGCACTAATAGACAGGATATTCAGGATATGAATATATGTATATATATATATATATATATATGCTGCCAGCATTAAAAGGGCAGTGAGTCGCCGCTCAATTACCGTGACATAGTCGTACGGTGAATGTTGTTTATGGAGTCCAATGTTAACTGTAAGACTGTGTCTCGGTGGTTGCAGCCCAACAACAGCGACCCAAAACACTTTGACAAACGGATGTGAAAACCGTTTTCAAGTTGGGCCCCAAAACTAAGTGTAAAGTTTCTTTTGTACATTTTAAGTTTTGCTGCTGTTGATGTTTTGTGTTGTTTTCTTTTTTGTTTGCTTTGGTTTTGCTGTGGTTGGGTGGGTTGGGGTTGAGGTTGATTCGGGTTGCTTCCCGCGTGGCGGTGCTGCGTTTGGTTGCCAGCTTATCAGATGTCACAAACAGACATGGCAGACTCTCTGCTGTGATGCCATCACCCTTAGCACCCAATCTGACAGGTTGACAGGAGCTCGCTCCGTCAAGAAAGAACCTGGAGGAATTTTTCATTTCGCGAATTAATCATGCATATGATGCGTGCTCATTAGACCATGTGGTGGGTGGGTGGTGCGGTCTTATTCTGTGGGGCATGAGCTTACATGTGTATACATATACTATGTATGCCTGTATGCTGGTTGGATGGCTGGCTGGCTGGCTGGCTGGCTGGCCTGTGGATTTCCCAAAACTTGCGCCTGGCTGCGTTTATAAGCTGCTCACATCGGTCGCTGCAAGAACGTTGATAAGGCGCCAAGTGTCATAACTATGTGAACGAGGAGCGGCCATCAGCTGCCAGTTGAATAACGCAAGGATGATAAAACGTGCGGGCCAGACCATAAGATTAACTGACTGACTGCCTGATTGCCTGACTGGCCGCACGTTGTACTAATTAAAATTCGGCATTAATCCAGATGATTCAGCTGTCAACGTCGTCTGCCCGGATGACTGTAGTTGTCCCTAATGAAGCCAGATACGGCTGCTGCTCCTGCTGCTGCTGATACTATATACTGACTGTGCCTGGTGCCAGTTTTACAGGCTCAGATTCTTCGTTGCCAATGCCCTGACCAACCCGTCCATTATGTACGTGTGTAATTGAACCGTGGCCTGGCATATTAAAGAGCGTAATATGGCAGCAAAGTTACAGCTCGCGTTGTTTTTGCAATGGGTTTTGCTGCTACTGCTGTCAGTAATATGTAATTATTAAAACCAACAAATAAGTTTCATGTGGTCGGAGTGAGGTTTTTGCGGTTTGCACGTTCGTTCGTTACCTCATCTGCTGGGATAGAATAGTATGGGATGAGATGGGGTGGTTGCGTTAGGGCAATGCTAACAGCAGCAGCAGCCAGTCATTTTATTTTATTTTATTTTTTTTTATTAGTACATACTAGTACAGTACGAAAGAATATTGCAGTGGGCAAGTTGACTGCATCTAGAAATTAATTAACTTAGTAAAGAAAAAAAAAATAGTTTTTCTCTCGTTTTTACTGCTCTATTAAGTTATTTATTAAATCAGGAACGTATTGATCTAGATCATTTCAATGTTTAATAACATGTTTAATTTGTTTATTTTTGATTTTTCATATAATTCACTTTTATTGAAACTATACTTAAAATTGTATAGTTCATTAATTAATTTTTCTGATATTTTATATTCTTAAATTTGCTATATATTATTTACCTTAAGTATTGACTAGATTTCTTTCAAATATTATTTTGAATATTGATTTATGCTCTTGATGATTATTGTTTTAAAATTTAATTTCTTGAACTTTCTTGAACTTACTCAGTCCTCCATTTTAGACTCTTAGCTAATTTAAATTGATTCCCTTTCGAGATTGATTTCCAATTAATATAAGCTGGTATTTTTTCCGTTTAGCTAACAAAGCTTGGCGGTTTTCTTCGCTATCAAGCAGATGCCGAACCCTGTCAGACAGTGTCTTAGGCTGTGTTGGGCTCTGTTTGGCTGCAGCCTCAGCAAATTTTCTACTAAATACACAAACACACATACAAACTGGGGTATGCAAACAGCCAAATGCGAAGTCAACGATTGTTTAGGATCAGGCGGGCATAGGGTAAGCTAACATCTGCATATTGTGCGCCTCGTTGGACAGCCAGGCTGGGCTCACGGGTGGCTGGGTATCAGCTGCTGACCGAGTATGTGTTGGTAAAACTTTAACAAGCACTTAAGTATTAATCATGGAAATCAAAGTCAGCTGCGGGTTACGTACACATACACATAGCAGCGAGTGTGAGTGTGTGCATGTGTATGTGCGGTCGTGGGCGTGTGTGTGTGTGGGTGTGGGGGTGGGTATGGGTGTTAGCTTTGCCCAAAACTTTGTTGCCGACGCTTGCCTTGGCTATCAATGTCACAACCTCAAGGATTCAGATTCAGTGCTGGGGCGCTGGCGACGACTAATGAGGCATTAAACCAAACTGCTCAACTTTTCGCCTGTCAAGCGTTTATTAAATTTACCGTTTTATTGGTCCAACAACTTGGTGTTAACTATGGGCTGTCGCTTGTCCAATGGGCGTGCCGGGAGGCAGGCTTTAACTGAAATCAGATTACGTTGTTTACCACTTACTTCCAGCGGTTGCACAGTCAACCGGGCAGCAGCCAGCCAGGCAGCCAGGCAGCCAGCTCTAGCAGTAGCAACAGCAACAGCAATGGCCATGGCCACAGCCACAGACACAGCCACACCCATTTACATGAAGGTCTCCGCAACGAGGCCTCGTACTCGTTTCCTGAGCCTGCTGCCATATTTAAATAGTTGCGAAGTTCAGCTAATTTTATTCCAAGTACGTAATTTCATTTTCGGAAATTGTATTAACCATTTATTTTGTCGAATTTTCTGCAATGGATGATGGCTAACGAATAGGGAATGTGCTTAGCTCGTTTAAGCCAAAGCATCTAAGCTCGATGAAGTTCATTTTCCCTTGAATATGATAAACTGAGAAGTTTTGGTAATTGGATAGAAAAGTTGCCCACACAGCATTGTCTTAAACAGAAATGCAAAATGATAACTGCAAAGCTCAAAATATTATCAACGTATTTGTTTAACATTTACAATTTGCTCTATCGTTTTTAATGCAAATGTAAAAGGCTTAAACCGAAAGCTCCAAGTGGCTTAAGTATTAAAATGGAAATTGTATTTGGAAAAGTGCAAAATATTTTCTTTTTTTTTTATAATTCCACATTAAATGAGTATTTTCAGC
Organism: Drosophila antonietae; assembly: GCA_030914385.1. NCBI lineage: Eukaryota > Metazoa > Arthropoda > Insecta > Diptera > Drosophilidae > Drosophila > Drosophila antonietae. The sequence continues at coordinate 17,009,806 of JAUESO010000609.1, read as the reverse complement.
AAAAAATCTCGTAAATGGCATTTCACATTTAAATTCAAGTCTCGTGAAATAGTATTCAAATGATGCAACTTTATTCAGATACTTGTGCAATATTGAATTATAATATTCGGAATTATTTTCTTTATTGTTTAATTTGTTTTGCCATACAGAACTCTTATCTATTCTGATATATTTATTCAAATAAATAAACAACGATTTGTTTTTGTAAGGAATATGCAAGCAATGACAACGCCTTAGAGACGCATTTCTTTTCCTTTCCAAACGGATTAGGCAGCAATGAAGTGAAATGAATTGACCAGCAAATCTAGCAACTCAATCAGCCTATTCACAGCGAGCATATGTATGTATGTGTATACAACATGCCTCAAAAATATCATATTTTGATTTACTTAAACCGGCTGGTGGCCACAAATCACAGTAAGCTAAAAGCATTTTGAAATATTTATGCACTCGGCATTGCGGATATTTGTACGACGTGAATGCCAAGCAATGGCGTTTGTGATTTTGCCATTAGCTCTGGAACTGTGACATTGACAGTGACAGTGGCGGTGAAACTGTGAAAGAAGCTTAAACTTTGCAAAAAGTACTCAAAGAAGCAATATCGAGGCCGAAAGGAAGAGGGCCGGCCGGAGTGGCCCAGTGAGGCAGCGGCGAATGGAGAGTAGTAGTAAAGATCCAATTTACTTTTAAGCAGCGCCTAAAGTTGAGCAACGAAGAATATTTCCAACGCTGTCAACAAATACAAAACCAACTAGTGACAGACCAACTAAAAGGCAGCTGCGGTTGCCTCTGTAATGCTCTGAAGCGGCGTCTGTGTCGGAAATGAAACGTGCAATTGTGGGCACGTGAGAGCGAGAGAGCTGCATGTACGTGACTGTTGTGTATCTCTCTCTCGCTCTCTAAGTCTGTCTCTGTGTGTGTGTGTGTGTGCGCGCCTGTTTGTGTGTTTTTGGCATTGAGTAATCATCAACGTTGAAAATTGCTTTTTTTATGGAGCACCCACCAAAGCGCTGACATGGCCTAGCTATACTTAGCATATGTATAAGTACATATCAAAGTTTATATATGTATAGATGTGTGTGTGTGTGTGTGTGTGTGTGTGTGTGTGTATGAATGCTTGTGTTTGTGCATGTGTGGGTCTGAGTAGGTGTGTGACATGCGTGCGGCGCAGCATGGGCAGGCAGTAAAATCCTTTTTTATGACCCAGTCGCTCGCCCAGTTGAGGTCCTGCCAATGCGTATGTTTTACGTGTGTGTGTGTGTGCGAGCGCGTGTGTGTGTGTGAGTGTGAGGGTATTACGAATTCTGTGCTAGGGTTGCCCTCGCCTTGCTATCTTGCGGTTTATCGGGGACGCCGCACAAATTAATTTCGCAGCATATTCAAAGTGTTATTAAACATAATTTATTAAAAACGAATTTGTATAAAGCCAAGCCGTTGCTCTCATAGAGCTGAGCCCCTGGCGAGGCAGGGGAGAGGCTGCTGCACTTGAGGGCGGTAATAAATTTTTGTGATTTTCGTTGTTGTTATTTTTGGGCAGGACTGAGCTGGTAAGCTCCTTGGCTTGGAATTGGATACGTATTCGTGCTCGGGTTCGAGTTCATGGGGTTCATGTGCGTGCCTCAGTCACAGCAGAGCAGAACTTTGAAAATGGGCAGCTTGCTTCTTTTTTTTTTTTTTTTTTTTTTTTGTTTTTTTCTTGGCAACAAATGTTGGCAGTTAATGTTGTAAACAAGTTGTGTTGGCGTTCGGCGGGGTTTGTGTGTTTGGGTTATGATATATGGGGTAGGCATAGCAAATCGGAAATTTAATTTCCACAGAAAGTGGCTTTGTAATGGCTCTTAGCCGCATAATAACTGGCAGCTTAATTGCCGGCCATAATTTTGAGTGTCGCCTTCAGTCGTCTTCCCACGGCCAAAGCCCAGACCTCGCTAAAAAAATTTAACAAAAGCATCCTTTTTTGCCGTTGCTTGATAGGCTTTGCTTCATACACACGATGTTGTTGCCCGGGATGTGTACGGCGAGGAGGCGCTGCGCGTCACTCCGCCGCCAATGGTGCCCTTTCTCAATGGCGACGAGCTGGACAACGTTGAGGGCGGTGAGCTGCAGCATGTGACACGCGTACGTCTCGTGCAGTTCCAAAAGAACACCGACGAGCCCATGGTGAGTCAAATTGTCGCCCCAATTAGCCAATCTCGCTCAAACCCCTTTGCCATTCACCTTTTCGCCGCCGCAGGGAATCACGCTTAAAATGACAGAGGACGGACGGTGCATTGTGGCGCGCATCATGCACGGTGGCATGATACACAGACAGGCCACGCTGCACGTGGGCGACGAGATACGAGAGATCAACGGTCAGCCGGTGCAGCATCAGTCAGTGGGTCAATTGCAACGAATGCTGGTAAGCTAGCTGTGTGTGTACCTTTCCAGACCAAGTATTGTTTAACAAGTGCTCTTCTCTCTTTTGTGCAGCGCGAGGCACGCGGTTCGGTTACCTTTAAAATAGTTCCTTCTTACCGTAGCGCACCACCACCCTGTGAGGTAAGTTCAATATTCTTTGTAATCCTAACTAAAATGTTGGTTTAACTAGAATTCAATGTTAAACCATTTCAAAACTTTTAGGTATTCATCAAAATAAACACTTGTTTTGTTTCATTTTCAACAAAATATATTATACATATAGCTTTATTTATTTTTATTTATTTTTTTTTTCGTAAAACCTGCGTGGCCTCGAGCCACAATAAATAATTTGATAGGCAAAAACTCAATCCGATTAAAAAACATCATAAAATACAAACTTCGGTCATTTCATTTAGTTGTATTATTTATTTCAATTTTTATGTAATTAAAAAATATTTGGGTCAATGTTATATATTTTTGTTTCTTGTCATGAATGACGTTCGTCAATCAAATTTAGATTAAAATTCAGCTGCAATGTCCAAACTTTCAACAAAAGTTTTATTCTCATGGGATGCGCAAACGAAAGTTTCGTACAGAGTTACAAACATAGTATATATATGAATATATATACAGCCATGACAGCAAATAATTAAATTCAATTATTCCTGATAACGTTTATTACATTTAGTTACATTTGATGCACATTTTAAAGTAGAACAGAACGAGAAACAAAATAATTTGCTTTGTGAAATTTTAGAACTTTGTTCAATTTTGTAACTGGAGTAAAATTTTATTCTTGTTTATTTTGATTCTCAACTAACTCGACGAAACACATGTACGATTAGTGTAATATGAATTTACTTTGAAATTCACGAATGCAAATCAATTATGTAACTATATTGTTGAACATTAACATGACTCCTACTCGCTCTTCATCCGCCTCCCCCCCAAACACACATGCAGCTTTTCAGGATAAGACCTGCTCCAGTGCTTGTAAGTATCACTTTCAGACAAATCAACATGTAAAGCATGACAGAGACACATGCATCCACATCATACAAATGCCTACATATTCTACTAGACCTAATACCAAGTTGAAATTTCACAAATAAATAAACTAGATATTGAAACATACGCATTGGCATCAGTATCAGCATCAGTGTCAATGAATGGATTTTGCTTGTTCTGATGCCATTGCCATTGCATGCAGATTAAAAAGAAAAAAAGGCAAATTCCCTGCTAATGGGTTGCTGTGTCTGACTACCGCATTAGGGAACTGTGACTGCAAAGCCATATGTACTAAAAGGTTTTTGTTGGGCTCTTGTTTTTTGTACAGATTTTTGTTCGTGCTCAGTTCGATTATAATCCGCTGGATGATGAGCTTATACCATGTGCCCAGGCAGGCATTGCATTCCAAGTAGGCGACATACTGCAGGTAGGTGCACTACGAGACGTCATTCAAACCTCTGGCATCTCACTAATGACTGGCCATATCATGTTCCGTTTAGATCATCAGCAAGGACGATCATCATTGGTGGCAGGCGAGAATTGATACGGTGGGCGGTTCGGCTGGCCTGATACCATCACCAGAGCTACAGGAATGGCGCATTGCTTGTCAGACCGTTGATAAGACCAAGCAGGAGCAGGGTAAGTGTATATATTATATACCCCTTCAACACTTCCATAAATACATGTAAACAAAATATCTGTGTACTATTTATATGTGTAATTGGATGCTAAATATAATCGTATGCATTATAATTCTATTATATTGGAAAGCGTGTGATGAATTCGTAGTGAACCAAAAACCATTCAGCAACAGGCAGCGCCCAGCTAACACTAGTACACACACCCACACACTCACTCTTTACCGTACATAGATAAACGAATACCAAACGGAGCATTACAAAAGAAAATATTACAGAGAATTGCATGCCGAAAAAGTAGTTTCAAAAATTCCCTAAATTTCGTGAAAATAGTAAAAAATAAATTAAAAAAAAAAAACAGTAAAGAGCAAACGCTTAGATTGAGAGTTTCATTTTAAGACACAAGCCCATCTATAGGTAACAAGTACATATAATATATATTCAAATTCGTGAAATCTTCATTCACACATATTCTATATATATATACATATATATGTATAACAATGTTATGCAGGAGAGCCAGGTGCTGGATGTTCCGCTCACGCAGATGGGTGTGATGGATCCGCAGGTAGCTAATACTCCTAAGACCCAAGTTAAAAACTATTTGAACAACAACTGAACTCTTAACGTTTTTACTTGAGTTTTATGTTTACTCGAATTTCTTTCACGTCACCAAATGTAGCAAAGTTCATTTAAAACGGCACACCCACACCCGATTCCTTAGACAAGTATCCTTGAGTCATTTACACGCATTATCGGTTCTCTGGGCAATCGGAGAGAATGTGAAAATATTTACATGAAAAAATCGGCTGCTTTATTCTCAATGATTTCTTTTTAATTTCAGTATTAAGAATAAATTAACTGTATAATTTTATATTTCTTTCTACCTACATTTAAGTTTTTCTTTTCAATTGCGACATTAAAATGATACAGATATGCAAATTTGTATTTTATATTTATGTAAAAAATGGTTAATGGTTACAATGACGTAAATATACATATATATTTTTTGTTGCAATCATATGTGAATAAATGGGTAGTATTACCTTTGCAAGGATAAAAAAACATACAGCAGCAATTCATCAATAGCACAAATAATTATATTCGTTGTTCAATGCTATTAATTAATCATTTCTCATGCAGTTCCAATATTCATCTTTGGCATTTCATACAAAAATTCTCGTACATAAATGCGCTTCACAATAATAAAGCCCGATAATAATTTAAGTTATTCGAACTAAGAGAATGCATGACAAATCATCCTTGGTTCTTTACAAAACACTGTTTATAATTGTATAAATGAGGATATTTTTGAAATTATAAGCGAACTCGATTGTCATTTAATGCACGTCTGGATTTGGATTTTCGTTACACTTTCAGCATTTAATGCATGTTTAAAATAATAAAATCTTGAGCCTTTAGCATCTACCCAACTGCTTCTAAACTTATCGCTTTATGTAACCCACAGTGAACTGTTCCATATTCGGGCGCAAGAAGAAGCAATGTCGAGACAAGTATTTGGCCAAGCACAATGCCATATTCGATACGCTCGATGTGAACACATATGAAGAGGTTGTCAAAGTGCCAGGTAAAATCTAGATGTTAAATTATGTAACAAGAAAAGATAATAATATGAAATGCTTTCGATTTAGTCGGTGATCCGAACTTTCAGCGCAAGACTTTGGTGCTATTAGGCGCACATGGCGTGGGTAGGCGGCATATTAAGAATACATTAATATCAAAGTATCCCGACAAGTACGCCTATCCCATACCACGTAAGTAAATTGTTGAAGTCCAATCCGAATACTTGATTAATAAGATCGCATTGCCATTAATAGATACAACGAGACCTGCTAAGCCCGAAGAGGAAAACGGACGCAGCTATTACTTTGTTTCACATGACGAAATGATGGCCGACATTGGTGCCAACGAGTATCTAGAATACGGTATGCATAGCTTATGAAATGATATTGTGGTTATTCAGAGCTCGTATTAATGAAATTGTATACAAATAGGAACTCACGAGGATGCCATGTATGGCACCAAGTTGGACACCATTCGGCGCATACATACCGAAGGCAAAATGGCCATACTCGACGTGGAGCCGCAGGCGCTCAAAATACTTCGCACTGCTGAGTTCACGCCCTATGTGGTGTTTATAGCGGCACCATCGCTGCAGAACATTGCAGATGTAAGACTTGAGTTACACCCACTGACCCATGGTAGTTGACACAATTATTTGTAATTGCAGTACGATGGTAGCTTAGAGCGTTTGGCCAAGGAGTCGGAAATGCTGCGTCAACTGTATGGACATTTCTTCGACTTGACCATTGTGAACAACGACATTAGCGAGACGATTGCTACGCTGGAGTCGGCCATTGATCGGGTGCACACCACACCACAATGGGTGCCCGTGTCTTGGCTCTACTGACAAGACAGTGAGCTGGAATGTCCCGATTGCCTCGATGGCTGCGATTGCGAGTGGGATGCATACACACAGGCGTCCAATGTGGCGCTATACTGAGGATACATACAGACACCATTAAAGTATTAAAAAGGCACAAATGCAATACAAAAAACATACATCTACATACAGATATACACACAAACACACACACACATATGTAGTGAAGATGACAGACGCTTGGCGTCCACTTGCATTACACACATATATATATATATATATATATATACACAAAGTTGGGTATTATGGGAACTACAGTCGCAACACAAAAACAAATTGTAAAATCTAAAACAAAAGTGGAGCCGTATTTAAATTGTAATTTCTGTTATCCTTATTGTTTATATTTGATGTTTTTAGTCTAAGTTGAATATTATATTATTTGCCATTCCATCAAGCAACGCAGTGCGGCTTGTTTATTGTTTATATGTGTTATTGTTGTTTTATCTAGTATTTTGTTAAGTATTCATTTGTCAGACAGCATTAAACGCTTATGTAATTTTTGCAGTTGTTAGTTATTAGGTTAACGTGAACAGCAACAAAAGCACTCCAACAAACAACAAACACGACATGTATAACATTTGCAGTTTTTTTTTTTGCAAATTCGATAGAGAGTCTTTTGAAAAGCGAGCGTAAAACGAGTTAGTAAATTATAGCAAACTACGTAATTAAATTTAACTAACATAGAACAGAAGTAAAAAGTAATAAACAAGACGAGCCATAGGAGCAACCGATAAAAACCAAGAGGTATATAAAGTTTAGTATGATGTGAGCAATTTCAAGTGTTTCAAACAAATTAAAAACAATTATACACTTAATACAACTAAAAAGAAAATGTAATACAAATACAAACATTTAATAAATATAACAAACAAAATGTGCACGGTTTTAAATGCAATAAAAGAAAAATTAAAAATACAAAAAAAAATATAAAAAATAAAAGAAAAAGAAAAAGAAAATAAATAAATTCGTGAAAATAATTACACTTACATACACAGAGAAAAACTGAAAGAAAAACGCATTTGCGAACAAAATTGTTGAAGTTGAATTAATTTAATTAAGAATTTAAAAGATGAAGAAAATGCAATCAAACAATATAAGAGAATTAATTAATTGCCACAGCGTTATTATTATAAACGACAATTAATTAAACAATGGCAAATTTAAACATAGAGTGAGCACGAAAAGCAACATACACACATACACACAAACACACTGACACAGACACATACTAAGAACAAGAAAGAAAATATAGTCACAGCAAATAATAAAATATACAAAATCGTCAAGAAATGATAAATGTAATACATTTTGAACCACTATTTAGTAAAAATGTGCAGGTCAACGCACCGAAATAGAAACACGTAAACACGTATATATAATAAAATATACACATATATATTTTTGAGCAACTCAAACTCAGGTTGGATACATTGAAAATCAGACAAGTTGAATAAGATTAATATAGCGAGCGCTTCCTTTTAACCCACAGCCAATAAGCAATGACAGACAGCTTAATCAAGTGAACCAAATCAATGTGCCCACAATCCAAACAAACTAAAATTAAAATCGACAAAAAAGAAAAAAAAAAAAAGAGAAAAAAGATTTAAAAAAAATATCCACCCGATAGCGTCGCAGCTTTAAGTTTTTAATGCTAATGTATTATGTATACAACAAAGAAATCGTGTAGGAATTATGAAATCCAATTACGGCAGCAGGCAACGAGTTCATCCGTTTTACAGGATTGCTGAGGGCACCTGCTTTTAATGAGTCGAAAACGTAAAACTCGCTCGTTTTTATTATTATTATTCAAGTAAAGTTTGATTCTCCTTTTTTCAATCTCAAAAGTAAAAAAAAAAAAAAAACGAAGAATAATAAATAAAAAACGAAGAATGATAAATCGTGACTCGTGAATACGTTGCAATGTCGAGGTATTTTGTAAGTTTACCAAAACTTTAAGAATCAATGCAGAGTCTAGGCGTTAGCTGAAGATCACACGCAGTTCAAGGAGTCATAAATGCATATGCCTTTGTATATGCAGCAACCGAAAGAATGCTAAGCGTCTCAGGGTAACCTGCAATTAGATTTCTATGTTACGCGGAACACTCTTACTTTAGGCCAAAATTATAGCGCCAACACACACACACAGAACAACATATTGGGCAAGCGAAATGCGAACACTTTAAGTCTTAAATCTAGAATAAAAACAAAACAAAAAACCAAAATGGAAAAAGAAAAAAAAAAAACAAAATAACAAAAAGAAAAAAAGTAACAAAAGAAAAAGAAAATCGTTTTGCAAAAATTAATATCAAAGCAAAACGTTTCACTTTATAATCATACAGCACGTTTGGCAGCAATCAGCTATTCAACCCATTTTAATACCCTTCCCATTTGAGCCGGAGCTTATTTTGAGAGAACCACTAGCCTCCATTCAATCCACCCAACAGTTAATATATGCCGCTACCCACAAGAACTACATGAATAATTCTATGGTTTCAAGATGGTTGAACAATTTACGCATATACTACATATGCACAGCGCTTGTCTATTCTTTTTACGTTCCGAGTGTTACAGCTGACGACTGGCAGAGATCGGAGATGGAAGAGCCGAGAATAGAGATCAGAGCCCAGAGATTAGAGATTAGAGATCAGAGAGCAACAGGCAGGCAGACAGACAGACAGACAATGCAAATCATAGATGTATTCCCAAAGGAGATTAATCAGAAGAACCTACCCAAGAACAAGAACATAACTACCTAATACCCACGACTAATGCAGCCGAGTGGCCAAATTAACTAAGTAGAACTTATACCTAAATACCTAGTAACTGTATGTATTGTATGTATATTTTGCAGCCCCCAGTTGGCTGGGTGTCCCATGGCACCAATGCTCAAATCAAAATCTTATATTTTACTATTTTACGATAATTGGGTAATATGTATGACGGTAGAAACGGGGCCCCTTTCCGGCTAGAAGTGTATAACTATAAAATTGTTTTTGTTTTCCATTATTATGATGATTTATTGATTAATATATGTATATGTATATTTTTTTCATAGCAAATGCGAGCAAATTGTAGCGATATATTAAGAATAATTTCACATTAAATTTAAGTAAAAATTTATTGTTGATATTGCGTAAATGATGAAATGGTATGGAAAACGATACCAAAAACGTGCAGCCCGAGTGAATTAGAATTTTTCTCTAATTTCCCGAGTTGACAAATAAATGAAAGGCAATGAAAGGATAATGATGCATTCATAAGGATAATATTGATACTTATGATCCCCAATGTCAATATATATGTATGTATGTAAAAGGATTGACACTATTTGAGCTATTTGAGTGAATTGTTATTAAAATATTAATGAAATAAGATCGATATGTGCAAATAGTTGAGACGTTAGAAAATATCATTTAAAGTAAATGATGAAAATTACATTATATATACATAGTTTAAATGTGGGATAAAAATAAATAAAAATTGAAACGAATGGAATGCGAATTACAAATTAATAAAAACAAAAAGTGAAATAAATACTAAATCCCGAATTTTTAATGCAATTTCAGTTTATATATTTATGAGCTATATCTGTCTGCATATGTAATACGAGAATTACATTGAAGCGAATATATTGTATGTATGTATGTATGTATGTATGTATGTATGTATGTACTAATGACTGTCGTCTGACATATAGTATATACATATATAATTCAGAAAGTCAACCAGTTTCAATGCTGATTTTTTTCGGAAATGGCCAATGAAGCAAAAGAACACCCAGTTCTTCTAAGAAAGAGCTAAGTAACCAGCTAAATTCAGTGAAATGCAACGAAGATCGTGACAACTGAAGTCCGGTCGTCAGTCTGTGAAGTTTCTATTTGAGAAATTTGAAAAACTTCAAATCGCGTCAGCTTGTTGTCAAAACAGCTCTTAATTTGGGTCAAATTGCAGTGCATATTTTTCAAGGCAATACGAATTTGATACTTTTGTTTTTTTTCAGATTGTTTTTTTTTTTTTTTTTTTTTTAATTTAAACTGGAGTGTGTTGACCGGCTAACAGACTGACAAAAAGTTGTTCATTTCAGCAATTGCTTCACAATTCTATTGAAGTATTGCTCAATATTTAAAAATTAAACTGCAATCACTTCCACATGCTTTACGAGAATGACATCGACGACGACGAGCATTCGTTGGTCAAGCCACGGCCCAGGTCCCAGTTCGAGGTTCGCAGTTCCCAGGTCTCCAGCAATTTGGTATGCCAATGTGGAAGCGACAGACGTGATCGGAAACATTCATAAGCGGAAAAGCTGTGGGGGAGCTAGTAGCACCAGTGCACTGCAGTGCCACAACATAGATTCATATATACCTACATACATACATACAAATGTATGTACATACGTATGTATATGTATGTATTCATATAGAGTGAATGTAAACATTTAGACATTTGTGTCATGTGCTATTACCGTTTTTGCGCCCCACTGCGTGAGAAGGGCGAGGGCACGGGCACGGGCAGGGGCAGGGGCAGGGACAGGCAGGCGAGCAGAACATCTGCCCGACAGTCATTGAACTGCAGCTGCAGCACAGTGGTACAAGCAAACTAAACTATAGAAATTTCACTTTTGATTTGGCAATCATAGTAAATGGAATAAATAATTTTCTATTCATTTAATAATTCAACATAAACTAAAAAAAAAAAAATAAAAAATAAAAACTGAAAGAATTTGTAGCATAACAAATTAAACTTTTTATATAAAAAAATACTAATTAATTAATTACTAATCTATTAATATTCTAAAAAAGAAAGTAAGAATCTTCCTAAAATTGAACAAACTTTTATTTAGAAATACTTATATATTTCTAGTTTAACAAGTTTTTGATTTACTTTGAACCGATCTCTGTCAATATTGATAATTGAATTGCTGCCATGGCTAACGATTCTAGACCACTGTGCACTGGAGCGTCGCTGCTCAGCTTATTCTCTCTGAAGCGATCGAGTTTTGGTAGCTGCTGACTGGCTGGTAGACTGCTAGCTGCTGGCTGGTGGCTGGTGGCTGGTTGAGCAGCCCGGCAGCCAGTTTCAGTTTTGCTTCGAGTCTGCGCGGTTGAGGTTGTGTCCGTGGACACGGCTCGTTTTCGAGGTGTATTCGTAAGTGCTTGGAGAATCGATTCCGGCTTTTTAATTGCAATTGGAAGGCACGTGTATGTGTGTATATGTGTATGTGTGTGCCTGACTGAGTGAGTGTTTTCGTGATTCCCTCTCTCTTTCTCTCTCTCAGTGTGGGTAGCCGGAATTTAAGTGTGCTATTGCTGAAACCTAAAAAAAAGCAGTGCGCGCAAATATAACAACTATCATAAAATACAAAAATATACTCGACTTAAGAAGACTTAAGAATTGAAATTTGTCTGTAAAGGCGACTGTCTTATCAAATTCCGGAAAGATCAGTGGCGGCGCCTTTGGCCGTAGGTATTTTTGTTTTCATTTGTATATGTTGCGTTGCCTTCAGAATTATGATCGCTCACTGGGACTGACCTTTAACACGAGCCGTATTTATGTACAGAATGCTTATGTGAGTATTTAACGATGGCAAACGCGCCTTGTGCATTGGCCCCTGCTGTCAGTTAGTCGCGCGATAAGGCAAACCAGTAGTAAACAAGTCATCGCCGATGTCGTCGCTGTCAACCGGCCAATCGGCAGAAGTTGCCTCCGTGTGCTCCAACTACGTACATACATACATACATGCATGTACATATGTACAAAAGTCTAAGTCAAAATCTCTCAGTTAGCTGAGTGCGTGTCAAAGCTTATCGAAATGCGAGTGCGAGCACATACATATGTAGATATGTATGTATGCATGTATGTATGTATCTGTGTGTGTTTGCCGAGGAGCCTCGGGTGTTTTTTTGTGAATTCTTGTTATGTGCAGTCAAAAAATGGAAATGAAAGATTGTTAAAAACAAAGTCGAGTCGAAAACAACAACAGCGAATGATCTAAACTCGCATTATGTATGTTAAATGCTTCTCAAGGAAAATTGAGATGTGTTTAAGTATGTGTGAATACCTAGGCAATACAGACACACATACATGCACACACAGACATACATTTATAGCAGTTTATACTGCAGACCTTATGCGTGCCCTTCGTGCGATCGCCTCCAACTCCTACTCCTCCACGCCGTTACGCTCCCCTCTCCCAGTGCAGACATGGCCACAAGAGACCCCATAAATGCCGCACATAAAGAATCTTCAATTGAGGGGCTGACTCGCTGTTGGCTGCTGACTCCGTCTCGCCGATCTGGTTAGCTGCCTCGTCGAGCAGAGTCGTCAAACGTCTGAGTCGGACGCAATCGTCAACAATGTGCGCGCGCATTGAATTTTTGATTCATTCGAGCGACTGCGTCCCGCCTCCGTCCGCATCTGTGAGTGTCCGTCTTTTGGCTTTCGGATTCAATTTCGGTTTCGGTTTCGGTTTCTGTCTCTGTTTCGGTTTCGGTTTGGCTTTTTGGTCATTTTGCACAAGGTTATGCACATGCTGGCTTTGTATGCCTACCATATAGCATGCCCGAAACATCATTATATCATAAATACAAGCGTGATAAAGACTGCGAATTCGCAATGCTGTTGACTCTTAAGCTCTTCACAATGGCCAACGAGTGACGGTGATCAATAGAGTGTCGCCACAGAAAAGAAAAAAGTCTACATTAGGGGTAGTCAGGCATCGTTAGATTCCAAGTAGTATGTGCACTGAATCTGAGCAGTGAAGTCCACAAATATTTACATAAATCAATCATTTTTTATAACCTCATTTAAACATCTAGCATATTAGTAAGAAATTAGCAACAAATTCGTTGAAACCAGTTCAAGCTCTTAATTAAAAATTTATTTAAAAATATTTACCAAAGCGATTATTATTATTAATTTGATATATAAGACAAACGATGCAGATGAAGTTTTCAATTTGCAAAACTATATTTTTTGTGATTAGTGATTTACTGATCTACATGAGGGATCCATTTGATATCCATATTGTTGTGGAACCATCTAAGCTAGATTCTCATCAATCAGCTCTTGAATTATCCAAGTAATCTTTAGCTATGATTTGATGTTTTTGAATTTCTCCAAAATATAAATTGCTGCTCAAGTCTGCTTAGTGATTTACATTAAGGATAGTCCTTCTAATCTTAGTAAACAAGAACTGATACGTACAGAGATATAATGTCGATTCTCATAAATCAGTATTTCTCTGATTTAATTTGTATTTTTCAAAATTTCAAAGCCAAATTATACATGATCTGCTGTAATCTGCATTAGGGATATTCATTGTATTGCCCAGAGATCTCATGTCGATCCTCATGAATCAAGTAATATTATAGTTATTATTATTATTATTTTTTTTTTATTTATTTTTTTTTTTATAATTAGATGACACTCTAACCATAACACTTGTTTCAGCTTCAGTTTATATAAAATAATACCAAAATAGAAATAGAAATAGAAATCGTGTCATTAGACCTCACCCATGGAATTCTAATAGATCAAAATGATAAACACGTCCAATTGCAATACGATTTAGTGCAATTAAATGGCACATTGTGCTCGTAATTCTCATATATTTTTAGTACTTTTAATAATTGTGGTTTTATCTACTGTACAGACAGACGGCGGCGAGGCCAAGCTGAACTTTGCATTTGTTTTGTAATCACATTATAAATTGTGATGAGTTTTAATGTGTGTATACAAGTAAATCAAGTAAATAATACTACTTGGGTAATTCTGCTAAAACAACAACAATCTGAAGTTTTTTTTGTTTAGTTGAATCTTTTTAGCCAACTTGTTTGCTTTGCTTAGCAGCTGATCGATTCAGGCATCGCTGATCTCTGATCAGTCGAGTGCTTTGCCTTTTGCTGTCTGCTCTTGGCAGGCATTCAAGTTAGGGCATTCGTGTGTTCGTTGTGGACTGCTTGTGGTTGCGGATGCACAGACAGGTGCAGCTGTTGACTTCAATCACTGTGGTGTCCCCTGCTGTAGAGTTTATGGTTCGCTAACTGAGCTCACAGTTTGACCGTCATCTTTGTCGGTCGCTTGGTAAATGTTGCGCCTCAGCGCGCTCTGGTGTGACTCATATAGACATGGCTAACACCCGATACCAACACCGAGTGTTATGGCTAACCTTTTCTATTTTGACCGGTTCAACACGTCTGTTGCGTGTTTGTTGTAGTAGTTGCTGCCACAGCCACAGCCACTGCTGCTGCTGCTGCTGCTGCTGCTGATAACGTTGGTAATTCTAAGCTGCCTTTGACGAGTTTGCGCAACAAGTTGCAATATTGTTGGCATTTGCCGATTTAGCTTCGGCTTAGCTGTGCCAGTTTTTATTAGTGGTTGTTGTTGTTGCTGTTGCTGCTGCTGTGGTGCGGCTTCCTCGTCACAGGCAACCGGTTTAAAGTGGTGCACCGAATCGTTATAAAACCTTACAAAGTGTATAAAAAGACCATCTTGAGGAAACAATTTGCATTTGAGGAGAGGAAGTGAGAGAGTGATAGAGAGAGAGAGATATCAAATACGATCTCTGGGCCGATCCAATATGAGTATATACGAGTATATATGTACATATGTGCCCAGCATCTAAGTGTGTCTGAGTGATTCGTGGCTAATTGCAGCGACAGCCACTTAAGTGGCTCATCTACTAGCTGCAGGCCTCACCTTGCCTCAGTTCAAGTTCAGCTCAGTTATCGGTTCACGGCCAATTCGAGCTCAAAGCTCGAAGCTCGCAGCTCGCAGCTCACAGCTCGCAGCTCACAGCTCGAAAGAAGCTGCCCGCCAGAGTCAGTGCGCATAAATTATCGTCGTGGTGTGGACGATACATTTTAGTAGAAAAGCAAACAAATAATAAATGCTTAACGACTACAAACTAGTTAGTAGACGTCAAGTCTACTTCTTCGAACGACCCGCTTACGTCCCTTCCTCTTCTTCTTCACATTCGCAGTCCCCTGTTGCATGCCGACCGACAAACAGCTGACAAACAGATGAGCCCGAGCCTGAGCCCGCGGCGGGGCCTCTTCTGGCTATGGCCGCTGACCCTGGGGCTCCTCGTGCTGGCGGCCAGTGGCAGCCGCGAGTCCCAGCTGCGCATTGGCAAAGCCATTAACATCTTCCTACGGTACGGCTACCTGGGCATATCGATGCGCGTGATACCCTTGAACGACAGCACCGAAAGCGAGCGCTGGATATTCAAGGAGCCGACTCGCAATATATATAAGGTGAGTATTTCCTAAACATGTGAAAGTCAATTCGCATTTAGTTAACTTGATTCTAATCAGAAATACGAATATCTCTAATTCAATCTCGTTTCTACTGGCCCTCAGCCCGAATTTAATTCAAGATCAAAGAAGCAAAGACTCATGAAATTATATTTAATGATTTCATGTTATTCCACGAACAGATTAAATTGCCAGAAATCATTGATAAGCATTTCCGGAGTGAAAGATCAATGTGAATTTTTAAAAAATATTCTTAGAAATGAATGAATGTTAGGTTAAATTCAAATACTGATATGATGTCTTTCTTTTCTTTCCAGAATATGAGTGAGCTGTCAGAGAGCCAGGAGTACACGGCACCTGGCATATTCCATGGCGACTTCCACATGGAGTTCTGCGAGAATCGTCGCCAGCTTTTGCAGGCGTATTTCCGTGACTTTACCATTGAGCGTCTGGACAAGCCCTGGGAGGCCTTTACGGGCGGCTGGTTTCCAGACAATGCGGCCAAGAAGCTGGGCATCAACACGTCCTTCATAGTGGGCGACTACTCCTATGTGCTGGTGCGCGTCGTCCGGTTCCGCGAGACGGGCAAACTGAGTTCCGAGATTCCCATCGATCAGCCGCTGGAGGCGGACGTGCAAGCACGTGTCCAACAGTTGCAGGTCGGCAATCTGACATCGGCTGTGCGGTTTATGGAGTCCTTCGGCACGCACTACGTGAACTCGTACACGACGGGCAATTCGCTTTACCAGGTGTTCGTCTACAGTCGCAAGAACTACAAAATGATCAAGGAGCGCATCAAGAGCAAGGGCCTCAACGGCCTCTCCAAGCTCGACCTGTACAACTACTTTGCGCCCTGGTTCGCCGAGCACCTCGGCCAGATCCGGTCGGCCAGCGCCAATGCCACAGTGGAGCGCTGGGCCCGCCGCAAGCTGCAATACGAGTACTACGTGGTCAAGTACGTGACCCTGCTCAAGCTGCACGGGAACAGCACGCTGCTGAAGTCGCTGGACAGCCTGCTGGGCAACGATGCGATCCTGCAGCTGGACTTGAAGGCGGTCAACGTTGTCTTCAGGGATCATCCCCAGAAGCAGAGCTGGTTCCACGAAGTGCTCGACAACAACATGAAACTGTGGGAGCTCAACCTGCCACTCAACCACCCAAGTCGATAGGCCGGCCGCATCGGATCAACGATCGATTACTTCAAAGTTCCTCAATGCATGTTGTGCACGAAGATGGCGCCCCAGGAGCTGCTGACATACACACACACACACACACACACACACACACACACACACACACACACACACACACACACACACTTATATACGTGCATAGTAGTTGTAGTTAAGTTCTCTAGTGCGTAATTATTGTTCTGCCTGTGATAGCTTTTAGATAGTTTAATTAAACCTTTGTAGCTGTGTCTTCAGCACGCTTCACAGGTAATATGTATATCTGCATTAAAGCAGTAAACATTTGAAATATGATCAAAAATTGTATTTTTATTTTATATTGATAGAAACTGATGAAAACGCACAGTTGTGGAGCAGTTGCTTAATATGTATCTGGGTTGCAGCTTTGCTAACAGTTTGAGATGCTGCATGGCCTAAGTATTTTGTTTACTTCGTCGTGTTTTTACAGTTTAGATATCACTGCGTCACTGCTGCGTTAAGTTCATTAGAGCAATTGTTAAATTGTTCAGTGGTTTGGAGCTTCGCTAACAGTTTGTAGTGATCACTAGAAACATTCGATATAGTTTTCGAAGTAAATGTACAGTTTAAGAGCAATTGTTGGACTAGTGTATTAACTGTTCCCAGTGAACATATTTCAAACTGTAATAGTCTGTTTTCGAACCAAACGCGAAATCTCTCCACTTGTCACAATGGAGTGGGTCTTTGCTAAACGTGTTTCTAAAACTGTAATAGTATGTTTCAGAACCACATGTAAAACCTCTTCACTTGTAAATGTGGAATGTGTCTCTGCTAACTAAATCTGAGTTCGAAAAAGTGTGTTTAGTGAAAATTGTTGATTGAAAATCGCATATTTAATATAAATTGTGCATCAATCGATTAATGTCATTAATTATATTTAAGTAGAGGATTAAATTTAAAAAATTTTTTTTTTATTTATATGCATAAAGGATTAGTAGGATATTGTAGAATTTGTAAATATAGTAGACATCCGATTATACCCGGAAGAATTCTACTGTTTTGATACGATATAAATTGATTCTTAATGATTTTTATTTGGACGATTTCACTATGCAGAAAAATACTTATAAACAAATACTTATAAATATAAATAAAATTGAAATTGAAACTAAAATTTAATATTAGATGATGCAAAGTCTGTTCGTGGTATCTAAAAACAAAACTGGAGAAATGCATTCGGGACTTGATACTCTAAACTTTCTCTTACTAAGCCGACAGATGGAATAGGAGTTGACCAATATGGTTATCAAGGTCTGAACTGCAGCAGCAGTTGGCCAAGAGCTGAGGGCTAAAACTTCGGATTGCTAGCGGCAGGCAAAGGCAATCAGTCAGCTGGCTACGCATGTGAATATGATGGTGATTGGGATGAGAATGAGGATGGGAATGGGGATGGGGATGGGGATGGGGATGGAGATGGCATTGCTGTGACGGCGAATACGCTGTTGATAAACTCATCCATCTCCAATCCACTTACGAGCGCAAATATTTACACAATTTACTCGAAAACGGAGGTATGAGCATATAATATTTCCAAAAACGATGGCAAACACACATACGCACACACACACACACACACACATGCGTATACATAGACACAACTATGGCCGAATGTTTGGCAGTTAGGCACAGCAGAGCTCAGCTCAGCACAGCAAAGCACAGCACAACAGCAACAGCAACAAACCTCAATCATTAGACAGACACATTTCGGGCATTGCAAATCAATGATGATGATTCGGCGGGAGAGGCGCTTAGTTGGGCACATGAATGAAATCCGAGGCCATCCTACTCGAGCATAGCAAATGCTCTATGCTCTGCATGCCTGTGTGTGTGTCGGTGTGTGTGTCGGTGTGTGTGTGTGTATGTAAAGTTCTAAAACTGAGCGAGAAGCAAGCAAATCAACTATGTACATAATACATATAAAGTATGTGGGAATCGTGGGGGAGTGGCACCCCGTACACTCGTGCATATACATACATATGTATATAGATATACAGATGTATGTATTAGCAGCGATCGGAGGCACAGCTTAAATATAATGGCTGCCTGCCAGCATTTTGTGTCTGCGCCTCAATCAAACTCATCAACTGGCCAGCCCAATGTCCGAGCGAGCAACTACTCAGCCAAATTGAAAATGGCCATTGGGTAGAGGGGTGCTCGGCTCGGCTCAGCTTTGGCATTGGAATTAGAGCCGGGTCGCCATGCGCTGGGTTGATTGGTGGTCAATGCCAAACATCAATAATAATTCCATAAATATAATTTGGCCGAGCCAGCCGCAGTCACTTTGATTGAGCTCTTAATTGCACTGCATTGTCAGGACTCACATCCTTCTGCTTGCCCATTCAGCTTTAAGCTGTTTGACTTGTTAAAGTGCAAGTCGAATTAAAATGGGAGACAGAAATAGATTTATTTTAAGTTAAAAATATTTAAGTCACTGTGACAATCGTTTTCAGGCAAGTTTATTCAGTTAATCCCTAACATTCGATTTGTTGTAAGGCTGATATTGCATTTTAATTTTCCGATTCATTATACTATTGCAGTTGATATATATTATTTGAATGATTATCATCAGTTTTAGACTGCTCATTTCAAATCTTCATTTGTATTTGGACATCAGTTAAACCAGGAGAATCTGATAGAAATTTAATAAATAATATAAATATGCTTGGAAAGGTATGTTGACTCACGTTTTCTCATCGAATTGTTTTACATATTTATTATTTGAATTCCTTAAATCCTCATTTCGGCTATATAATAAGAGTTCTTACTGTTTCTATATATATCTTGCAAATATCTGTTGAGTGTTTCTCTAAGTCCGAAATTCTTTCACTCACACTTTGAGAAATAATGTCGAGGGTAACGGGTTGTAGACGTTTTCAGCGAAATCGCTCGCATTTAGACTGAGACGTTTTGTATTCGCTATTCAAATACGTTTCTATTGAGGTCAATTAAAAAGCTAAAAGTCTTTTGTTAATGTATTAGTGTGTATGCGAGGCTTGCCTTCGCTGAATACATTCACGGCGTACTTGTACTTGTACGTGAATGTATGTATGTGTATATGAACTTGAATTCGGTGTATTATATTGTCGTTTTCAGAGCTCCGTCTCCGAATAGGTCTCAGTGTGCGAGTATCAATCGTATCACTTCAAAGATAACACTCTTTAAAAGAGTACAACGCGAATAGCTCAACGAATAATACTCTGATGAAGTATACGTACATGTATGCTTTTACCATTAGCTGTTAACTTTAATACATAAAACCTTTAATAAGTTTTGATTTTTCAAACATTCAAAATTAGTAAAATGCATCAATCGATTTTTACAATATATGTATTCTCATACATATATATTTCGCTTAAATATTCATTCATTCATTCATTCATGCATTCACATTCTTGGAACGTCTTTGAATCTTGTTGTTTATTTGTTTGTTGGCTTATGTAGTCATCGGTAATCATGCAAAAAGTTACTCAAGATGTTAAAGTTAGTCCTTTATAGTTGTTTGGTTAAGGACTTGGAATGTTCGCTCACTTCCGTCTCCTCCAATATGATGCTGGTGCCTAAGCTATGCTTGTAAAACTATTACAGAATAAATGTTTTGTCAAAGAGTCAAGCCAATATGAAAACACGGCGCAGATTAAGGCGCAAGAGAATTGAAAATCGGAAACTGGGAAATTCCTGCACACACAAGCCGTAACTGAAAATACGCTGCAAAAGTCAAAAGTCCGGCTTATGCTTAAGCGCAATTAGCGTTAATTGCGCTGGACCACAGGAACAACGAGGCGAAGAACAACAGCGTCAACAATAAGCATTATGGGAAAAGCAAAAACAGCAGCAACAGCAACAGCAGCAGCAGCAGCAACAGCAAAATCAGCAAAAACAAAAACAACAGCAGATTCCCACAGTCAACAGCAGAGCTGCATGAGGCCACATCCAGGCAGCAGCCAGCCGCCAGCAGCCAGCAGCTAGACCTGCCGCTGCCGCTTCGTCTGCTGCCTTAGTACACACGCAACATTGCGGCCACTTGAAGTTTAATTTAATTTTTTCTTGCGGCCGCCGCAGCGTCGCTTGATTCAAGTGCCAGCGCCCAGGGATTGGCTGTCGATTGGTGAGCCATTCGTTCCATGTTTGGGTGGTTGGCTGGCTATAGTTTGCAACGACATCATCATCATCATCATCGTCATCATCATCAGCGTCATCATGGTCGACATTACTCGCCAAACGCAGCGCGCCCCCCACTCGCAATCTGCACACATTAGATTCTATGTTCCGTTCACAGCCTCGCCCTGTCGTTCCAAACTTGACTTGAGTGATTTCTTTGTGATTCGTGTCCTTTTTTTTTGCGTACTAATTTGGAAAATGAGAATTAGCACATGAATCAGGATGAGGTTTAGCTACGAGCATTGCCGGTTTTTTTTTCGAGATCCTGTCCAACTAGAGGAGCTAGCTTTGCAGCTGGCTGAGTTTGGTTTCTCTGGCCTCGTGCTATCGGGAATATGGTGTTCGTGTTTTTTTTTGTTTTTTTTTGCGCTCACGGCTCTTGTTTTCAGTTTGTCTTCCGTGCTTCAGTCGGATTTTATTTTAATGCGAGGACCGCCACCCGCCTTTTTATTTTGTTCTTTTTTAATGTGGTTGGCATCACACACAGGTTGTCTGCTCCTATTGGGCCCTGTGGTTTTTCGGATCGATTTTTTTGCCGCGTCTCCTTTGTTACTGGCGATGTGTTCCCCCCAGCTCCCAACTTAAAGTTGCCGCCCCCCGTGGTTATTAGAAAACTAAATTTATACTTAATATTTTTATTCACTTTTTAAGCCGCACTTTTATTTAGGTCACCGCGCCCCCTTTCGCGTGCCAAAAACTCCATCCTTTACACTACGCTTTATCATCACCTAATTTAGAGCCCTCGTATTTAACAATTGGTCCTATCTATATATCTACACGATGTCCTCATTTAGAACTGAGTCAGGTTCACGTCTCGTCCTTCCTCTCTCTCGTCTCTTTGGCTTTTATCTTCTTTTCGTCACGGGTGTTCCTTCCTGATTTTTTCCTTTTATGGGTTTGACATGTGTTGATTTTTGTAATGTTTGTCCCTTTTTTTTTTTTTTTGTTTGGTTGCCTGTTTTATTTTGTGGTGTGGGCGTATTTATAATTTAAAAATTTTGTTTTTTTGTTCGTGATAGAGCCATTCAGATTCCTCTGATCTAGCCGATTCCCCTTGCCATCGCCTTTGGATCCTACGTTTTTTATCAGCCTACGCTGTATGAGCCTCTGCCTTTGACTGTTTTCCTTGACCTTAATGTTGCGTTTTTGTTGTTTTTTTTAAAGATTGTTGTCTGTTATAAATCGTTTTTCTCACATTACGCACTTTAACTCATTTATTTCCATGATTTTTTTATGACATGGGCATTAATTTTACATTTAATGTTTACATTTATATTTCATTTCTGTCTATTTTATTCACTGGTTTTTTTTTGTACTTCCCACTCTCATTGCAAGATTTGTCGTTGTGTTCGCCGATTTGTTTGAACGGACTTTCTTCCCCCGTTGTGGTGTCAATATTACCCGCCCTCTGATTAATTTATTTGACATTGAAATCTTAATTGTCCAATTAGGCTTTTCTTGTACAGTTTTTCGCAATTATTTTTAAACACTTTTCTATTTTTCAAGTTTTTTGTTTGTTCCCCGCTATTGTGGAATCCTTGAAATGTTTCGTTTCTTGAGCAAATTACTCCATTAATGATGATGTTTACCTCTAATGATTTTTTGCATACTTCTTTGCTTAGATTCCATTTTGATTCAGCTTAAGCAATATCTATTTCCTACATTAACCTACCAATGTCCAACCCACACATTTGCATGTTACTTTCAATATGTAAATTTTACTTTTTTAAAAAAATGATCATTTTCATTTCCGATAATGGATTTATTACAAAGATAGTGCACTTATGAGTTATCCTAGTCTTAACCATGAATGACCCTTATGAATTTGTGTCTCAGGTTCAGTGGCTATGACGCACCCTCTCATATAATGATTATATCCCTCCTAATTCTTGATTTCAGAACGTATAAACAGTCTTCCATTGTCTGTATATAGTTCAGTACGCCGTCAGCTTACGATATTATTAATTTTATTTTTTTTCCCCGATCCAAATCTCCAGTGCCATTTTCGTCAATTCACGATTTACAAACTGCGAAGCTTGTGTGTTTTTGTTCGTACATGCAATTTCATTTTTTATCGTTTGATGATTGCACGCCGATTGTCTTCCTAGAGATTTCTTCTATTGTCGTAAAGAAGATAGTTATTTTTAAAGGATCCTTCTTTTTTGTATGCTTCAGGTATTGATCTTTCTATTTGTCGAGATTAACACGATTTCAGTCTTCGGTCTTTATATTTTTTAGTTATGTATGTGTATATATTCTATTGTTTTTTATTAGAAAAATAAAATCTTTTCTATTTATTAATAATACAAATACATAAATAAACTTTTATAATTTAATTATTAATGTGTAATTAAAACTACCAAGCGATGTTTTGGTATTTTTTTGCATTTTTATGATAATTTCCCCTTTTTTGAAAAAGAAAATTATTTTACCAATAATATTCTAATTTTTTTGTATGCACGTTAAATCATGTGTTACAACTAGTGTTGATTTTATTGATATTCAAATATTACCCGTTCATTAAATGAATTTTTAGCTTAATTTCCAATATGCACTTTCCCCCTGTTTCTCAACCCAGTCAGTTCTTAAAGCATCCTGATTTTGTTTTTCTCTTTTTGAATACCTCTTTATTAGAGTCCCTTATATTTTAGACACTCGATATTGCGCCACCCATTTTGCCGTACTTTTGTACCCTGCTTCAGATGTGTTGAACCGCATACAGGGAACATCTTACCATTTTTTGGAGGGCTAGTCTTATAGATGCTTTTTTGGACCATACCTGGGCCTTTTCTTCAGTTGACACTGGGCTTTTAGCACTCCGCTTTTTTTTTACACTTTTCAGCTGATGACCAGTTTTTTTCTATTGCAGTGACAATTTCGTGAGAAAAGTTTTCCGTTGTCCTGTTTCTCCACTTGCATCATCGTCGTTTTCCGAGCTACGGCCCAGCGCCTGCGCGTCTCACCTGTCTAATTTAAAATGGAACTTATTTAGGACACTACGTCAGCGATCGTACGTCAAATCCAAATGCCATTTTTAAGCGATTGACACTTTGGCCCCTTCTTCCCGACCTAAGCCGATTCTTCAAATTTTTCAAATTTTCCTAACGGTGCTGGGCACTGCAGGGTTGCTAGGCCCGTTTTTGTGATTTAGGGTGGCCCCCCTTTTTTGTGGAGGGTGGGCGGGGGTGTCTAACAACACGCGTTCCTCTTTTTTTTTTATTAGGTACTTATGCTGGCTTGGGTGCCCCCTTTCTGTTTTGCAATTCTTGTCCGTGAGATGCTGAATAGTTGGGCTTTTCGTCAACTCCCGGCAGCAGGATTGCATTGCCCTTGTAAAGGCAAATACAGGTTTTGCTTTTCGCGGATTAGCCTCAGGCTCAGAGTTTCGTCGTTCCGTGCGACTGTTGACTTTTTGCTCGTTGTGGTTTCTCTTATTCTATTGCCACGGTCCATTTGCCCTTTTGCCACTTGCCGTGTTCCTTTTTGCCTTTATTGCCATTGTGTTTTGTTTACATTACATTTGCGTTTCCTGTGTTCTAACGGCAACTAATGAATTTATGCATATTATGCCGCATTAATTTCAAACGAATTTTTTTGTTGTTGTGATGCCGTGATGAAGCCGCCACAACAATCAGCCGGCATTATTAAACCAAAACAAAAAATTTATATTCGTTTGCCATTTGGCGGCCTGCTGACTGTCGAGCGCACACACAATTACCATCGACCACGCGCAGCTGCGCCAGTTTTGATGTTCTGTCAAGAGCCCTGTCGGCCGTCTCTTGGCCACTGTAGTCTCGTTGCATTCATCGCCGTTTTGCACTGTTAAACCTGAGTTCCAATTTACACGCTGCCCCCCTTTCTGTGCAGTACTTTTACAGCGTTCTTCTGACCTAGACATTTACCTTTTCACGCACATTTTTTCTACCCCACTCCCACCTTAACACACACACACCACACACCCCCACACACGCACACCACACACTCACACATATGTCATTGTATTTTTTGCAATTTAAAAAGCCACGCGTTCTGGCCATTACAACTTTGCCATTTTTTATTGCAGGCACGACCCTTTACGACATGCGCGCTTCCCGTCCCAACCCCCCCCATTTATTCCCAAGACTCTTCCTGCCGCCCGCGTTTCTCCTTTTTACTTTTTCTATGATGTTACAGGTTCATTTTTTAATCTGAAATATATCACTAAGCTTTATCACATAGCATTTTGGAGGCGTAATATCCTCTACTAAACATTGGCTTCGTTAACAATACTGTCTAACAGAAAGCACTTGATTAGTTATAGTGGCATGATAATTTTATATAGAAATTCAATATTCATTCTTAGGACTAATCCAGTGTCGATTCCAAATTATAATCGCCATAAATAGAGCAAAGGACGATTCGGATCATACTTCTATTGTTTATCTACTTCTAGGATAACAATGGCCGGTAACAGCCCCCAGCCATTTCTTCCCGCATATATGTAGGTGTATTTTTAAGTAGTTGTTTTTCGTTTTTATTCGAAATCTAATGTAAAAATTGTAATTTTTATATTACATTGTACCCAACACTGTTTTTTAATAAATTTATTTTAGTAGTAGCTCGTTATGTTGTCGCCTGTTTTATATGCAAAAAAGCAACAGTTTCCTCAAACTTCAAGTAGCCCACGGTTTCTTTCCGTCCATTTTGATGCTTTCATTAAGTGTCCAAATTTTGTGACCATGTACCACAGCCCACCACAAAGGTATATAATATAGTCCCCGATATGACGTCTGATGTGAATTTTAACATGAAAATATATTTTTTATAATTTTAAAAAATGAAATAAAAGTGTCAGCCTTTGCTATTTATTGTTCTTTTATTTGACACAGCAATCCTCGATTCTTTTGGTGTATTGTTCGGTGCTGTTTTTTTTTTAACCCACTAATTTCAATCTACAATTTTATTCTGTAAATGTTATATATTTATACACAAAATTTGGCTTTTAAACTTGTAAATGTCTTCCAAAATGTGTAATTCATTTGACTTTTGAGGCTACATTAATGACTTTGTGTTAGTTTCATTTCCGTTGCTAATTCGCTAAAGGCGCCTCTGAAAGTTCTCCATTTATGTGTTAATTAATTTTTTCCATTAATTTCAGTAGTTGCTTCGGTTTCTCATCAATGCCTTTTGACTTGACCCCTTCCGATTTTTGATGGCATGACGTTACCTGCCACTTGTCGCTGAATTTTGGATCCCCTCCTGTGCCCTGGGCGAGCAGCTCCTGGCACTTTGTGACAGGCCGCGTGCCCGCGTTTTCTGGCACGCGGAGTCGCTTGCCCATAAGGATCTCATTTCATGCATCCTAGTTCGTCTTTCGGGCCGCTTCAACTAATGTGCCGGTTTTTCCTGGGCCCAAACCATCTTTATTATCGCCTCTTCTTGATACACTTCGCTCGTTATGTATTGCATTTGTCAGCAATCCAAACATATATATCTAGCGTGTAGAGTCGCCTTTTAGACTTTTTCTATTTCCATCTTTTATTCTATCCTATATGACCTTTTTTTTTTTTACGAATTCCATGGGGCATTTCTTGTTTTTTGCGTCTGTTTTTGTCTTTATCAATTTTGTTTTCAATGTATCCGTGTATATCGCCAGCCCTTGATTAGCCCAGGTTTATTGAAGAGCCCCTGTTCGACTGAAAGCCCAGACAATCCAATGGTAGACAGTCAGCCAGTCAGCAGTCGCGCCAGTCAGCGGTCATTTTTCCCGCACTTTGGTGGTAAAATTTTCATGCCCCTTCTACTATAAAATGAAATATTGTATTTTTGGTGTAAACATACATATAATGAAACAACACCTATTCTATTTACACCGTTCCCCCGGCAGCTTGTGTCAAGTGCAACCTTGTCGTCTAGGTTGAACGCTCACCGGCTTTGTTCTGCGCCACTTTGTCATTATCTCAAAGTGAAATTTTTATTGAAGTCGTCCTGTCAAATTTCTTGCAGCTTCTCACCACACATCCCCTACACACACCATTTCTTTTTTTTCACTCACAACACATACTTTACTACAATATTTGATACCCCGTTAGATATTTAACACATATTTGAATTTTTATATAGTATTGTTTCTTTTGATATTTTACTTCGTATCTATTTCCCATGCGTGTGCAACCAGTTGATATCAATTCGTTTCTGGTTGTTTAATTGTCTAACAAATTGCATGCAATTTTATCATTGCATTTTTTGCTCCATACTCTAAAATTTTATTCGAAAGCCGTCAATTTTCAGTTGACAGCCCTGAAGTTGATTCTGTGGCCACGCTCCGATTTTTTTTTTTTTTTTTTCCTTCCTTGTCCTTGCGTTTTCAGGTGTCTTCGTATCCCGCTCCCGCTCAGTGTCGGCTTTCCGGTGCCTTTGTTGACTTGCTGCATCCTGTAATTATTGGTGCTGATGTGTTGACAATTGACAGTTGTAAATGGTTGTTCTTTCCTGTCAAATTGTGCTCCTTCCTGAGCTTTTCCTGTTATTGAGGTCGCTAATAGAGTGCAACCGCCCCACCGTGAGCCGTTGTTCCCCACGCTTTTAGTTTGATTGAGTTGGCCGGATCAGACCAACCCCAATCATTTTTTTATGAACTCTTCCTGCATGCTCGTGTGCTGCTGCTTTGCCAGGAGTGTACAAGAATTACGTAAGTTATTTTTACTGATGGCTTTTTTTGGTTTCATGATTGCGTACCCCCTTACGCTAGAGGTCAGAGCCGCTCAGTCTGGCTGACTCTTTGTATTTCGTACCGCAGCCAGTTCGCGTTTGATTTGTGAATCACTAGAACTTTGTCCACACCGTATTTCTCAAGTTTGCTTGCTTTTTGATGTCCGACTTGCCTTGTTTTGCTGTGTTGATTTGCATGAGGATGGTCCTTCTGACCTGTGCTGATGACTGATGTTTTTTGCAGTTAGTAGCTTAATGCTTCGTTCATAACGATTTTTTATTAAGCCTGTTGGCCATTTTAGACCCCCGTTGGGAAACTCTGCCTTCCTGTATCAGAATTAACCTTAATGCCCGCTTTGCTATCCAAACCCATTATATCCTATCCATCCACGGGTTCCTCTCCACAAGACCCGTCACACCATTATTTTTTATGGGGGTTGAATAAGACATTTTTTCTTTTTGTGCTTCACCTTTTCCCACCTTCACTATAGATATTATTTGAATCTACTATAATTAACGTTTTTATTTTATTGTATGTACTTGTGTTAATTTGTTAATCACTGTTAGTCCTTATAAGTCTGTCTCGATAGTACCTGATTCCTTTATTTGTATTCACAGACTTTCAGACTCGACTTAGTGTATTAAAGATGATGGTCACAATTCATAACATTTTTATACACTTAGTATAGTCACCTGAGGGGGTCTGTAGCTTTTACATTTAGAGAAATTTATCTTTCTTCAACCTTTGTTAGTTTATTTTATTGAGTGAAGGTGCGCTTTCACTTTTATGCTTCCGTATCTCTAGCCTGTGTGTGACATTTGCTCTGGCTCAATTGTTTTCCATTTGACTTGCAGCTTTGACTTGGTGCATGACCCAACGCTTTTTTCTTTCCTGTAACTACATTTCCATTTAAGGTCCCAGCTTTTACAGCTTTAATAGCTGCAAATCATCACCTCTTCCCCAACCTAATTTTGACCCCCTCCCCCCCCCCCCCCCCCCCCTCTTTTGGCTTAGCAACTTGTCACATTATTTCTATTTTTATAGCCATCCAGAATTTGTGGGTCAACTGTTTTTCTTAATTTTACTCTCTCTCTCTCTCTCTCTCTCTCTCTTTTGTATTATTATTATTTTTTTATTTTGGCCATTATTAAATTAACGCTTTACGTCTGTTTGCTGCGTCATCGGCCAGTGCCTGGAAAGGAGCCGCTTGCCGTTATGCGTCGAAGGATGTTACGACGGCTCCGACAGCGCTTAACAAGGGTGCCGCATGTCCAGTTGAAATGCCAATGACTTGCCATTCTCAATGGTACTTGGCACGTCACAGTCACAGTCAGCGTCAGAGTCAGGCTCAGAATCAGCCTCAGCCTCAGCCTCAGCCTTAGTATCGGACGCATGTCACGTTATGCGTATGGCCAACCAGGAGAGTCACATATGCAAGCCGCAACCCAGATGGATGTATGGCTCGCGGATGTACGGACATGCGTAGACAGGCAGAGGCGGCGTCATAGCTTCCAAAATTTCCTTATCAAAGTTGTGGACCACACAGGTAGAGCTGCACCTTGCGGCGCTGGGTTTAACAACTCCATGTGCCACAACACATTCTTATCAGCGTTCGAGTCTTGGCCATGATGACTTTTATAAAACGACGAAGATAAAGCTGAGGCTCAGCTAGAGAAGCTGAAGCTGAAGCTGAAGCTGTGGCTGTAGCTGTGACTGAAGCTGTGGAAGGTGTAGAGAGCTGGAGCACTGCTGGCTGCCGCTTGTTGGCTGTGCACGCATCGTCATGTAAGCGCCACTTATGTCACTTGTGCCGTTGATGTAGAGATGGAGATGAGGCTGGAGATGGGGCTGGAGATGGAGATGGAGATGGAGACTCCATTGGAACACACGAGCACTCGTACTCAACGCATGCAGCTCCAGTTTCTAAGCAGCAGCTGCTTTGCGGCTCTTGTTGTTGCTGTTGTTGCTACTTCATAATGTGCTGAGCTTGATGGGATTAACACAAACGGCCAACACATCTCAAGCATCTAAAGTTGTGTGCCAGTTTGTAGCTGCGCTTTTTTTTACACAGTCATCACCATGATCAACGGCCCCAAGCAAACCCCTCTCTGTGTGTATGTGACTGAGTCTACGTTTGTTTCAGTTTCTGTATCTGCGCACTTGAGAGTCTCCAGGTCTGCAGCTCTTCAGCTCCAGCGCTCTCTGCACGCTCAACACTGAATGCTGAACATTGAACACTGAACGCGCTGTCTGCGTGTTGGCTCAAGAGCTAATTTGCGTGTCAGCCAGTCAAAAGTTTATGAATGATAGCCTCAAACCGGTCCAGGTAGCAAAACATCACATACACATTCACATTCACATTCACATTTACATACACACACATCATATCTACATTCACATACAGACATATACGCGATGGCAGAGTAATTATTTTATTTGATTTCGGTTAATGTCCAAGCGAGAACTATTTGCTTAAGCGTTTGTGCAGTACTTTCAATTAGTTAAAGCTTTATCGCCATTGGTCATTGTTTTCGGAAGTAATTAAGACCCAATCGAGCGGCCAGAGCAAATAGAACTTAAATCATATTTGCTTAGGCGTTTCGACACTCCAAAAAATCACAACGCATTGCGGCGATAAGTCTACCGTTGCCCCAAGTGGACAGCGCTCTGATAGCGTTTGATAATGCACGCTTGTAAATCAATAACTACCAAAACAGAAATCTGGAACGCCCCCAGTTGACAGAATTTGGGGCTACAACAAGTAATTGAATTGTTTATATCAGCGCCAACATGTGTAGATACAAATGTATCTTGCCCAGTATCTGTATCCGTATCTGTATCTGTATCTGTATGCGCCGTGTGAATACGAATCTGAACAAGGCCACTCAATAACATGGAGTACGATACGATAAAAACTTTCCGACAATTTGACAGCTTTCGGGCTGCCGTCGTCGTAGTTGCCGCTACGGCTCCCCGTTTCCATTTGGATATGGGGCCTGATCACCTAGGCGTTTTCTAGATAGAACCTCACCAAATGCACAGAACTGCCAGCACTCTTTTTTTGTCTGCCTCTATAGCTCGAAAGTTAATTTTTCAGGCAACGAATAAATAATTAGCAGGCATGTGCTAAGTTGCCTCAACAATTTTTAAGGAAAACGAGTCGAAATTCAATAGCTA
Organism: Drosophila antonietae; assembly: GCA_030914385.1. Taxonomy (NCBI): domain Eukaryota; kingdom Metazoa; phylum Arthropoda; class Insecta; order Diptera; family Drosophilidae; genus Drosophila; species Drosophila antonietae. The sequence continues at coordinate 16,978,808 of JAUESO010000609.1, read as the reverse complement.
ACTGGGGTTGACTTTGTTCATACTCTGTGGAATAGATTGAAAACAACATCAGCTTTTATATCGTATTAAATCACACATAAAAAGTGTATATTTATGTTTATTTATTTCAAAATGAGCATAGGATGAGTCCAATAATTTCATTATATAATTGAACTTTTTTATGTGTGTAAATTTGAATATATTAATTTCACTATACAAAAGAATTTAGTAAGGTGGTTAAGGAGTTCTTTCTAAATGCTCGTTCAATGCAGGGTACTTAAATACAACCAAAATCTACTATGGGAGAAAAACTTATTTTCGATCAAGAAATGAACAACGGATTCTTTCGCATGATGATTTTTGGATAGCTACCTTTCGCACGTTGAATATTGTTATTGTTGTGCGGTTGGTGAGATCGAAAAGGTTTATGGTGAAAACAGTTTTCAAAAAAAAAAAAAAAAAACATATTTCATTGAATATTACAGCATTGTAAGTTATATTTCCGGCAGTGCGGAAACAATTCAATTTGCTTGGGTATTTAGTGTATGTGAATATAAATTTAAAGAAATATGTCACATATAATATATGCATGTATTTATGATATTTTTATTTAATTTCATATTAATTGTTTATAGGAAGAACATACACCCACGTCCCTGACCTGACTGGAGAGTGTAGTTTTAATTAAAAGAATATCAGTTCTCAGTTCTCGTGATTCTTTATTAAAACAAGAAATAATAAGGTCGGCTGGGTCTTAAAGCGTTGCCTACACTGTTTGCACAAAGATAAAAACTTTATGGCCAACCGCAGCAAATAGATAAAAGGGGAAGATATTAAGGCGAAAACTGCGACTAGGCTGTGATTTATGCGATTTGAATGTCGTAGTCGGGCGGCTTTCTGATAAGTCACGCACCCGAAATGCGCTACAATTCGAGGCAGGCGCTTATCAAAGGCGACTGATGGCGTCTGCATTGCAGTTCTACGAGTGCAAGTATTTGCCTCGCGGAGCTCTTGTAAATGCAGTTTCGAGTAGAAATGTGAATCATGACAGTGACGGGCACAATATCAGCGACAAGACTGATAACACAACAAAGAAAATCACATGTGAAAGTGGAAAGAGAAAAACCATGGACTCTGCCGACGCGACAGCCGAGAGCCGAGAGACGAAAGACGAGAGGCTAGAGGCGACCGAAAGCGATATGTTATGGCAAAGGTAAAGGTGAGACGCGTATGCTCCGCTGCTTCGGAGCAAACACTCGCCAGATAAATTGTGAAACGGAAATGAAACACCTACGCAAATAATGCAGGCGACGCGTAGACACAGGCGCACACAAACAACATCCTAATTTAGATAAGAGCCGCCAAAGCAGCAGCCATGCCAGCGGCATCAGCATAAGCAGCGACCGCAGCAACAACAACAGCAACATCGTTTTATGGCTAAAGAAAGTAACCACTGCCCTCTGCCTGCTTTCTGCTGCTCGCTGCCCGCTGCCCGTTGCCCGTTGCCCGTTGCCCGCTGTCCGTTGACCATTGTGTGCTCTAATTAATGCGCGATGGCGACCCCGTTCCCGAGTGCGAAATCAACCCGTAGCAGACTGCAAACATCGTTGTTGTTCTAGACTTGCAAATGATTAAAACTCTACCTCTCTGGCGCGGCGGTGCTCTACTTTTGGTGTCACCTCGATGTCGACTGCGCTGCCCAATGCGTTGCCCAATGCCTGCGCTGCCGAGCTGGGATGCTGTGCCTGCTGGACCCAGGGCACTCTCGTTGTCTATGCGGCTCGGCTGGCCATAAAATTGGCATTGTTGTGTATAGCAAACACGCGCGCAGTGCGGTCGTAAAACAAAAGACGCTTTTATGGTTGTCCTCATTACGGCACACGCAACAAATACCCAACAAGAGACACACCGACAGACGCACTGACGAAACAAACAACAACGAAAATCCTTAAACTCCTGGCCGTAGAAATACCAATACTGATACGAGTATGCTTCAATCCCAGCACATGAAATTATAGAAATTATATTGAAAAGAATAATTTGGAGAACTATAAGAAAGTAATCCATCATAAAGATTCAATGGAATCGAGAATGCGAAGAAATAGTTGATTATAATTCGTTATGTATGTATATGTATGTATGTATGTATGTATGTATGATTGCTTCTAATTTGTTTATATTAATAACTTTAAGTGTCATATTATCATATATTCGATATTATGACCAGCTGTTTGTAATGATCATTAGAATACTCTCTTCGACTATAGATTGCCTGCATTAATAGAAAGACACAAATTCAATCTCTCTAAATAATCGTTATGAATAAACTGTGAGACCAAAAAGCTAATCAAAATATGTATGTTTAGCAGTGCGACGGCTAAATTGATGTGAATTTGGAGTAGCCTAATATACCCCATTTTATCTCTTCTTAAATGTCTATAAATAATAATTCATTAGTTGGTTATATTTAGATTTCGTATCTAAAAGCATTAGAGAAATCTTTAACATAATTCTGGATAGATTAATAAATATATGGAAATTAACATTAATTGTCATCATGATTGTCTCATGCGGCAGGAGTTTTTATTTCTATGCCGACGTAGAAAATATATATTTATAGTATATATACATTTAACCTTTTATTTATGCTTAAAGCCTTTTTCAAAATCTAGATTTATATGAGATTATAATAGGAAAACTAAAACCTGCTTGAGTGAATGGCTTTTTTAGTGTGCTAAAATCGAATGACGTAAAACAAATTTAGATAATTATCAAAGTATAATAATAAAACAGACAGAGAAAGCGAAAAGAAAGAGACATATAATGAAATGAAATCGGTTTACTTAGAACTACTAACATAACAATGTTTGAGAATATACGTTCATATATTCCAATGTGGGACTACTACTTAAGCCCGAAAGAAATAGTATATTCATTTGAGTTAAGCAACGACACGTGTCTGGGGATTAAGTATAGCCTTAATGCAAAGCAAACATCAGAAGCTTTAAACTCTTCGGCAATGATTTGTTTGCCTGACACATTAGAGTGTTGCGTTCATATTTTACTTTACGAAATTTGGCAAACAATTAAATACGTACTAATGAGCATCGATAATTGGGTTATGTTAAAAAAAGAGAGAGAAGAAAATATGAATAAATAACATGTGCATCTGATTGACATTGCGATGTCGGCGTCAGCGTCGGCTTCAGCGTTGGCGTCGGCGTTGGCGTTGGCGTCGTGGTTGATTTTGACGGGGCGAAGCCAACGAGTCGGCAAAGTATTTTAATTTGTGTGAAAATATTGTATAAACAAATAAATCAACAATAACAAATAACAATAAAAATAAATATTATACATTTTATATTGATATGCATACACGCACACACACATACACACAACTAAATATATCTGTGAAAAGTTGGTCAAAATCGACATTTTTGTAAAGTCACAGCCACACGACGCATGCGTCAGTCGAGTACTTAAATCGAACAAAAAGCCATGCATTTTAAAGCTATATAAACAGTCAATGAAATAGAAAACAAAAACAACAAGAAAACAACAAAAACTAGAAATAAAGCAAATAGTTTTCATAAATATATATATGTACGTATGTCCATCTATGTGTGTATTTATTGGCCGCCCACACGGCCAACGCGCGTCGACAATTGAAACTAATTAAAAAGTTTGAGCGGGGCTTACACACTCGTACTCGATCCGAGTCAAATCCAGCCGAAACTGATTTCGATTCAGATCCAAGCCCATGCCGACCGAATGGACCAGGCCTGAAAGTGGCGCGCTTTTAAAAGCAAATAAATAAATAGATAAATTACTAAAAGGTAAATAAATACCCGAATACATTCATGTACTCGTATGTATATTTTTGGACTACTGCGAGTATTTGCTCTACGTCATCGGAAAGTGTTGCCCCCGGACAAACAATGATGGGCCAGGAGACATGGGACAGGGGGAACTGAGGTACTGGGGATCGCCTGGGAAATAGTACAATAAAAATATTAAATATTTAAGCACATTATTAGAACTGCACACAAAGGCGCGAGGAGCATTTGAGCATTTGAGTCTGCATCAAAGAATGAGTATCTTTATGTGCTTATAACATGATATAAATAGCTCATATTGAGTTGGATGTGTGTATCTGTAAGTACATAAATACATATCTCTCTCTCTCTCTCTCTCTTGCTCTCTGTGTGTGCTCTGCTCTGCTCTGTTGGCTCTGCACATAAACACAGAAGTATGTACATCAAATACAATTAAATGTATACGCATGCTTTGAAATTGTATTTTGAATTATTCATTTGATTAGAAAATGAATTTAAAATCAAATAATATATATAATAATGCGCATATCAAACAATTTTGAAATGGGAACATATTATTAAAACTAGATAGGAATAAGCAAAATTATTTATCTACTGCTCTCAATCTTTTCGCTATCAATATCAATGATATGCATATTGAAACAAATCATTGTATGCAAATAAATTAATTGAGATTGAATAAAGTGAACCGAATTTTAAAAATGGATTTGCATGAATGATAATATTTAGAATACAAAATTATGAATTCGCAAAAGGCATTTTGTATATTATTGCCAGAGAATGTTAGCTTTGATTTAATATAGAAGCTTCGACGAGCACGATATGACACGCTTAACACTAAAGTCTTTGTTTATGTCGAAACGCTTAGACAAAGGCCAACATAATTTGTGTGCTTTGATATGGCAGAGATTAGGTGTAAAACTGCACCAACAGCACAAGCGGCATCAATGAGGGATTTCCGTGTATTTTAATATTTCAGGTAACACATAATTGAGTAAAAATTTTCATTGAAAAACTTTGCGCACCGGCTCAGGAACGAGCAGGGAAACGTGGCAACGGGAACGGGATCGGCAGCGGGACGAAGACGCGGATACACAACGCAAATTGCCCTACCCGTAAAGCAGTTATGGCCGTGATGATGATGAGTGAGTACAAATATGACATACACACACACACAAAGAGGTGCACATGTACCAATACACACACACACACACACACATATTGAAAGATACGTGAAAGGGTTAAATGGAATACACAATGGAAGGCGTCAAGCAGAAATTGCTTAAATTTTTTACAACCGAAATTAAAATGCGTTTTATCCATGGCCATAAATGCTCGGCGGTCGTTAGTCGGTGGTCCAGGAAGTATTCCACATTGCACGCGTGCAGTTTAGCATCAATGAACTGCATTCAGGTAGAAGAAGTAGAGCTAAGATGACGACGCATCCAGAATTGGGTCACTTTCGCAATGACTTGCCAAAAAAGAAAGATGCTGCTGCTGTTGCTGTTGCTGATGGCTGCTGCTGCTGCTGCTGCTGTTGACGATTGCCGTTGACGGTTACTACGGCTGTTGCTGCTGCTACTGCTGCTGTTGTGCGCGACGCCTCGCTACGAATGTGAATGAATGAGAGTGACATTGGCGTACCTTAACCTCAAATGTGCAAGCTTTAAAAAAGGAAGAAAAAACACACTCAAATACACACACACACACACACACACATACGTTCACACACACACATACACACGCACACTTAGACGAATTGGTATTATTAATGTCTTGCTTCTTTGGAGCCATCCATACACACATTCTTTTTGTTTTTGTCTCAAATGCCGTCGACATTCTCTGGCTAAACACAGCGCCTCAGCCGGCAGGGCTGGGGCTCTGCGGCTGGCGTGTAAGCGGGAGCGCGCGATTATTGATCGTATTAGAGAAAATCGTTAACTGTAACATGGCGTCGCTCACACAGCGACAACACGCGGCATTAGAGCGCTGAGTGCTGGCTCTCGCTCTGTATGTACGTGTAATTGTTGTGTGATTGTGTTTGTGCTTGTTTGTGGCGTGTACGAGGCAGCTGACCGTGCTCCACAGGCAACAGACAATCGCGACAAGAGACAACGAGGGCGTTGCTCGCTCGCCGCACGCTTTGGCTCCGCCCATTTGTTGTCTTGGCAACCAGGCAGTGCTCTGTGAACACAAGAGGCCGCTGGCCAATGCGCGTGCGCTGCCAGCGCTGTGTACGTAAGAGAACCGGAGCCTGTCATTGGCAAGACCTCGGAACCGGTGGTGAATCGTGGTGCCAGCTGCCTCTGCCACTGCCAGTGCCGCTGCCTATCGCTGTGTGTGTATGTGTGTGTGCGCGAGTCTGTGTGCGAGTGTGAGACGGAAACACGGTACTCGGCTGTGGGTGAGAGCGAGTCGGCGCTGTCTCTGGCAACTGACGCAGTCGCTGCTGGCGTCGCAGTCGCTGTCATCGTCACCGTCGACGGCACTTGAGCGCGGCTCGAACAATATTTGTTGGCAGCAAGCGCAAGCCAAATAGTAGACAAGCGTTCCCCTCTGCAAACAGTCACATTCAAGAGCTCAAGCCAAAGAGACACTCGAGCGGACCAGCAACAGCAACAGCACCGGCTACGGCAACGGCAACGGCAACGGCAACGGCAACGGCATAAGCAGCAGCCTACAGAGTTGGCTCAGCAGCAGCAGCAGCTCAGCAACCTCGGACTCAGACTCAGTGGCCAAAAGCAAGCTAACAATTCACGTTCGTGCGTCGGTTCGTTGCGGCGCGGCGCGCATTAAAATAGAGTCATATTTGCCACGTTATTTTATTTCCAAATTTGCACAAGGCATCAGCGGCGCACACAAATAAATTAATCAAAGTGTTTAGCTCAAGAGGAGCGACAAGTGCACAAACAAATGCCAAAGCCAAGCCAAGGCAGCTCCAACGGTAGCAGCAGCAATCACAACAGCAACACCAGCAACAATTGCTGCTAGAATAGAACTTTCAACAACAATAAGTGAGAAGTACAGTGCACGAAAATGCAGCAAATATTTAATTTAATTAACGTAGTGACAGTGCATTGATCAACAGCAACAATAACAAAACTACCAAGTTCAAATTGAAACAAAAACAAAAACAAAAACAAGCGAAAAGAGGAAAACAAACAAAAATAAATTTTGTTAGCTTTATAATTTTTGTAAATCGAACGCGCGATTTAAGCGCGTCGACAATTTTCTTCGTCAATTTTAAACGCAGCGCGTTAAAAAAGTCGGCAACATAACGGCGCAATTATTGAACAGCTTTCTCAAGGGTAGTCCCCACCAGACCACCATAGATATAATGCAAAAGCTCTATGCTGAGCCGCCGCCCAGCAGCGCGCCAGTTAGCATGTCCAGTGCTGGCGGCGCTCCATCTTCGGGTGGTGGCGGCGGCGGCGGAGGTGGTGGCGGTGGAGGTTCGATCCCAACCAGCAACAATAATCCCAATCCCACCTCCAATGGCGGCAGCATGAGTCCATTGGCGCGCTCCGCTTACACCATGAATAGCATGGGCCTCACAGTGGGTGGCATGTCCTCCGTTTCGCCACAAGCAGCGGCCACCTTTGGCGCCAGTGTGCTGGACTCTGCTGCTGCGGTGGCCAGCATGAGCGGCAGCATGGGCGCGGCAGCGGCTATGAACTCAATGGGCGGCAACTGCATGACTCCCAGCTCGATGAGCTACGCTAGCATGGGCTCGCCACTGGGCAACATGGGCGGCTGCATGGCCATGTCAGCGGCGAGCATGTCGGCGGCTGGCTTGGGCGGTAGCTACGGCTCAATGCCACCAGGCACCCGTGACATGGAGCCCGGCTCACCCAATTCACTTGGCAGACGAGGCGTTGATAAGCCAACTACATACAGACGCAGCTACACGCACGCGAAGCCGCCTTACAGCTACATCTCGCTCATCACTATGGCCATACAGAACAATCCCACACGCATGCTAACATTGTCGGAGATCTATCAGTTCATCATGGATCTGTTTCCGTTCTATCGGCAGAATCAGCAGCGCTGGCAGAACTCCATACGCCACTCACTGAGCTTCAACGACTGCTTTGTGAAGATACCACGCACGCCGGATAAGCCCGGCAAAGGCTCCTTCTGGACGCTGCATCCGGACTCGGGAAATATGTTTGAGAACGGTTGCTATCTGCGTCGGCAGAAGCGATTCAAGGATGAGAAGAAGGAGGCCATACGTCAGCTGCACAAGAGTCCGTCGCACAGTAGCTTGGAAGCGACCAGTCCGGGCAAGAAGGACCACGACGAGTCGCACCACATGCACCATCACCATCACACGAGTCGCCTGGAGCACCACCAGCACCACAAGGAGTCGGGCGGCGGCGGCGTGGCGTTGGCGGGCGTCAACGTACTGAGCGCAGCGCACAGCAAGGATGCCGAGGCGCTGGCGATGCTGCATGCCAACGCAGAGCTGTGCCTCGGCCAGCAGCCGCAACATGTACCCACGCATCACCATCAGCACCACCACCAGTTGCAGCAGGAGGAGCTGTCCGCGATGATGGCGAATCGCTGCCATCCGTCGCTGATCAGCGACTACCACTCATCGATGCATCCACTGAAACAGGAGCCCTCTGGCTACACGCCCTCCAGCCATCCATTTTCCATCAATCGCCTGCTGCCCACAGAGTCCAAGGCGGACATTAAGATGTACGACATGAGCCAGTATGCCGGGTACAACACACTCAGTCCGCTGACCAACTCACATGCTGCCTTAGGCCAGGACTCGTACTACCAGAGCCTCGGCTACCACGCGCCTGCCGGCACCACGAGCTTGTGACATCACCAGTACCCGCTGGCTTAAGGGCGCGCGGAGCAGATGCTGCGCTTTGGCGGCGGCGGCGGCTCGCATCAGCAGCAGCAGCACCAGCAGCAACACTTGCAGCAACAGCAACAGCAACACCACCAGCAGCAGCAACAACAGCAACAGCAGCAGGCGGCGCAGCAACTGACATCCGCTACAAATACCACAACAAAGGCCAGCAGCAAGCCAGCGGTGGCCACCAATTTCTCACAGAAGTTGGCCGCCTCAGTGCAACAGCAGCAGCAGCAACAGCAGCAACAGCAACAACAGCAGCAGCAGCAACAGCAACACCAGCAGCAGCAACAACAGCAGCAGCAGCAGCTGCTGCATAGCCAACTCTCAGCGGAACTGCAGGAAGACTCCTCCAACATTACCAGCGACCTCAGCGAGGAGCAACTGCAGCAGCATCAGGCGGCGCAACAACAGCTCTACAACAACTATCAACAATATGCGGCCGCGGCCAGTTATCGCAACTGGAATCACAGCTTGACATTCAACAGCGCCGCCGCATTACAGAATCTGCTGTAGCCCAGCACAAGGCGCGGCTTTGTGTAGTAACTGACATCGCCAGTCGCCGACTCACTGCCCGGACCTGGTTGCAATCACAGTTGGGTTCGGGCAGCCGGGCGGCCGGGCCCAATTAGCGAGCGACTGTTCAATGGCTTTTAGCACCTGGGCGCATCCTTTGAGCTCACGCGCACGTGAGTAAGGCTCCTACACTTGTAAATAGTTCAACCCAATCTTCTGGAAGCACATGCTTAGTCTTCTTTGCCTTTATGTTTTTGTTCTGTTTTTCAAAGTCATTCTGTTGAGGAATTCAAGAAAAAAGTGATGTAGTTGTAAGCGCAGTAATCGGCCTCATATACATATAGAGATACATATATATATATATATATATATAGTTGATTCTATTGGCCGTTCAGAAATAGAACTTTGTTAACATATTATGTCTGCTAAAAACAAGAACTTCCGTGCCATTTGTTTATTCTCTATATAAGCAATAACTATCAAATCGGTTTGAATTCAACATTTTAAATGTGTGTGAAAGCAACTGATAGTGAGAGAGAGAGACACCGCAAAACAGGGGGGAGAGAGAGAAAGAGAGAGAGAGAGAGAAAGCGGGATTGTGTGTAATGTTAATTACAAAAAGAAAAGAAAAACCAACTCCTTTATCCAAAGGCAATCGAATTCGAATCGCTAATGATCAAAAACCAAATAAAAAAGAAATATCCAACAATTTCAAGATCCCCATTAAGAATCCTCAAATTTATCGAACTAAGCAACAAAAATTGGCCATGCATTGGAAACGTCGCGTTTTTATCATATATTTTATAAATTATTTCCATTTTTATTATGTGTATACAATAATTAAACATCAATTTTTATTTGCATTGAGTGTTTTCTGTACTTGTACGAATTCGTTTAGGCCTAAGCCATTTGTAAATAGTCTATAAATATTTGTGTATGTACTATATTGTATTTAAGACAGCTAAAATTAAACTCAAAGCCCAAACAAAAAACAAACAAAAAAAATAAACAAAACATAAAAAAAAGAAGAAAAAACAACAACAATTTAATCTAACTTGAGAATTAATCAAATTGTATGCTACACAAGATTAACAAATATTGTATAGCATTTAACATTTAATTAGCATAAATAATAAAAGAGCAAGACGAAATACGAAACAAAAACAACAATGAACGAAAAACTGCAATTATTATTCAATAATTTTTAATATTAATTTTATTATTGTGCGTTAACAAAATCACACACACACAAACGCGCATTTTTACATCAAGCTAAGCTAATTGATTAAAGTTAATAAACAGAAATAGTTTAAATATGAAAATGCAAAGAATAAAAATAAAAACAAATAAATAATATACAATGTAAAATATACGCATTGAAATTCATAAATGTCAGCAGAAAACGAAATAATAAACATCCGAAATCTAAAGCTAGTTAAAATTAATATTATAAATCGTGCAAAAATTTAAAAAAGACAATTTTAATGTTTGAAATATAAAAAAAAAGAAATGAAAAATATATCCACGATTTGTTTGAACTTTCCATGGGCAGACGGTAATCAAAGCGTTGCCTTTGTTTGCTTAAACAACTGACCTCCAACAAGCATTTCTATATTGATTGGATCGAACTATCAATGCAGCAACATGGAACGACCGATAGCGCCTGCGGCCAGGCTGCACCCAGCTCATCGAGCGGTTCCAAGAGCTCTTGCCTATCTTATCGCAACTCGGATGTAGAGTGCAGTTTTCTCTCCTATTTTTTGTTGATAAACTTATCAGAGTGCACTCGTAAATTGCAACGAACAACAAGGTACACAATCGAGCCAACAGCAACAGCAACAACAACTGTCCTGAGTTGCCCAGCCTAGCCAGCGTGATAGTCACCTATCCCAAATGCAGCAATGGAGTCAGCTGCACAGTGTCCCTATTTGCTGGCTGGCAATATAGTACATATGACACCTAGGACTGGTTGCCCTCATATCTGCTTCTTATCTGTCCAATATAAATAACGACCGCGCCTGATCCGACGCAGTTACCCTTTACACAAACATATAGTACGCGGTACCTATAGTCTCACATGTATTTACACTCTAACTACTGGGCCCATGGTTAGTTATCTTTGTGATTCATTTCAAGAATCTACAATTTGTCCCATGTCTGCTTGACTGGCTACCTGGCTGGGCTTTCACTTATAATTCTCGAATAAAATACCTTTCTAGCGCTCCACCACACACACACACACACTTACACACACACAGATACACACTTATCTGTGCTGTGCGGTATCCGGTCATGTTTAACAAGCTGTTGTTTTTTTAATTAAGCAGCTCGGAAGGTCACCATTTTATATGTATATCAATTCGTATGACCGTTGCTTTAATACATTTTATGGCTCTGCATAAAAGAACACGCATTGTTAAGGGGGGACATTCAGAGCCAAGAAAATGGCGTTGGTTTGTTGCCGCTTCGGCTGCGACTGCGACTGCGACTGCGACTGCGACTGCTGCTTCGATTTGGTTTTTCTTTCCTTGACATTGTGACTGGCAGCGTTAGAGTTTCTTCATTTTGGCGGCAAGCAACCCCAGTTGGATTGAACTGGTTTTCTGAAATCTGTGCTTTGGGGTTGCTGCAACCACCGAACCAGACCCCATTCACACCATCACCACCACCCCCAGCACCACCCACAATCAGTTTGTTCACATTCTATATTTAAGCCCCTTCATGTCAGACATGCGCGCTGCAAAGACGTTCATGTTCGATGGCATCTGGGCAGGGACCAGGGTTTGTTGAGCTCTGGTCCTTCACTCTGTCAGACGGGAGTTATCTATTCATAAATGCCAAAGCCAAAGCCGCTTCGCCTGGGCACGCGATTAATATGTAATTATTTTCGCATATGACGCACTAGTCCCTCGTTTTTGCTTTGCATATAAAATTCTATTATAAAAACTCTGAACTTTTTGCTTGGAGTAAGCCAGCCCCACAACCTTCATCATACAAATAATTCTGCTGCTGTCACAATACAATTACAAAATTGTCATGACATTTTGTTGAGCATTAAAAATTGATGTGCTTCCCCTGAAAGCAGCTGTCGACTCGAATATTGCCTACATTCTGATATTTATTGATATGTATATATATTGCAATATGTATATATATTTCAAAATTACTCCTGACAACTCTTTTTGCAAGAGATATATAAAAGTCAAATAAATAAAACTGACACATTTCTTATGAATATTAATAGACATATTTGATAATGAATATTTATGTTCAGTTTATCTTTTTATTGCGAAAATATTACTTTTTTTGCGTTAATAATTAAGTGAGGCTAAAACAGATAAATTTTGAAAATTTAATTTTTTTTTTTTCACTTCTAACTCTAAAACTGGGGAAAATGAATTAGCTTACAAATTTTCAATACTTTTCATATTTTAATTTTATTTATTTATTGATTATTATATTGAAATATAAAGCTATAGAATCTTCAAGTTATGGATAGAACGAATATTTCCACTATCTGAATGAGCAGATAAACGAAAATTTAAACCTACTTTAAAATACCAATGTAAAGGGTAGATTTATTCCACAGAAAGAACCACAAACCGAATTCTAGTTTAGTCTCTACCGGACTTGGCTGAGTGTGAGCGAGAGCTTGGGTAGCATCCAATTAGTTGGTAAGCTTTTTCAGCGCATGTTAAAAACCACAATCTTGTAGTAATTTTCTAATGGAATATTTAATTTTGAAACGAGACACAGAGAGCTAAACGATGCCGGCAGCCAGTCGTCCAGCTGGCAATGGGGCTGTAGCTCTGTAGCTCAAGCTCAAGCTGGGCCATAAAAGAGTCTCTGGCCATAAAAATGGCAGGCAATGCCAACTCTTTTACTCCCCAATGCGGCGCACCCGTAACAGCGTAGCAGCAGCGCCAGCTTATACCGGATGGATACACAGGAAGTAGTGCCACCGATTCCCGTCTCCGGTCCCTGTCCCATTCCCCAATGCATAGAAAGGGCAAAGACAGCGCACGTAGCAATGGCGGAGGCAACATCGTCTCCGTCGCCATCGTTGTCGTCGTCGACATCGTTGTAGTCACAGCACTTTTTTTTTTTTTTTTTTTAGCTGCAGGGGCAGAGCTCGCTCAGTTTGTTGGGTAGTCCGTACCCGTAGCCGCGCCCGTGCTCTTGCTTGGGCCCGTGTCATGGGCCGCCCCTTGCGTTCGCTTTGTGCACTGCTTTTTCATTATAATAATACTTTGTAATTAGGTTTTCGAAAGTTAATTAAAATTCGGTTATGAAAGCGGAAACTTTCTCATGAACGCTTCCGGTAACGGTTAAATGAAAAACGCATGAAGGCGGGGCCGCAGCCACATTGCCAACTGGTATTGGGGCCAGCGCCACATACCGGATCTGTTGCAAGAACTGGGTCTGCCACTCGCTCCGGTCCTTGTTAGCTAAATGGAGAATAAAAAACCGAAAAAGGATATTTTGTCGACGCTCCATGCCCGTCCCCGTCCCCATCCATTCGCTCATCGCTCAGCTGCAGCCACAGACAGACAAAAATTCTGGCAATGAGTTGGAGCTTGAATTGTGGAGATTCAACGCACGGAGCTCAACTTTGTTTCGAGGAAATTTTTGTGCAAACATTTCTGTTAAATTAAAAAATACATATTATATTTTAATGAGCAAAATGGCTGCTGTTGCTGCTGATGTTGTTGCTGCTGCTGCTGCTGGCAGCGTTAGCGCACGCTTTGCTCTTTGTTGTTGTTGCTGCTGTTGTCACGTTTAATGCGCGCCGCGCCCATTCGCAAGGTTGGCCAACATTGCAAACGGGATAATTAAAATGATGACTTGAAAATAAATTGCTGTTATCTTTGACCAACAGGCTGGCTCCGAACTCAGCCCCCCACACACACATACATTCCGTGTGGGCTGCGCTGTCTGTCGATGACGCGTCGATGTCGATGTCAACAGTCGCCACATCATTATGCCCCATCTCAACTCTGGTTCTAGCAACGGCTCAGGTCCCCGCCACACGCGCTCTCTGCTGCTCAGAGAGAGAGAGAGAGAGAGAGAGAGAGAGAGAGAGAGAGAGAGAGAGAGAGAGAGGGAGAGAGAGAGAGAGAGAGGAGAGAGGAGAGAGAGAGAGAGAGAGAGAGAGAGAGAGAGAGAGAGAGAGAGAGAGAGTGCGAGTGTGTGTGTCTGTATGAGTGAATGTGCTCTATCAGCGGTTGCCGCCGCTGCGTGCCTTTGAGCGACACTTACGGATTAGGCGAATAGCAACAACAACAGTAATAGCAACAGCAACGAGCCTGGCTCAGGCTGACAAGTGCCCGTCTTTGGCTGGCTGTCCTTTTACTGCTGCTGCAATCGTCGACGTCGCCGTCACTGCATTGTGTTTTGTTTATCTTAAACATTCCACACATAATTAGCAGCAAAGCCGTACCGTTAACAGTGCCTCCCCCTCGCCAAGTGAATGCTCGGCTGCTGCAAGCAAATTGAAATTAATCCGTGAAACCTTACGTTCCGAAAATGCGGGCACGTGTCCTCAAAATCACTGCTGGACCACGCCAAGCGATGCTGCCACGCGTCGTCGTCCTTTTGCCAGTTTTGTGTTTGGCAATCAAAACACAACAAATCGGCCCATCGGCACGAGTGTGAAGTTTACTGGGCATTATCTGAGAAGTTGGTGCCATAAGTTTCGGCATGTTTTAGAACACACTCATACTATCTCGTATCTGGGCATCTGTATCTCTATCTCTACTTCTACGGCCAGCAATGGCAAGCTTAGCTGCAGCGGCATCGCATTAATCATATTCGGCAGTTCTGGGTGAGTGGGTGGCGATTTGTGGTTGGCTGGCTGATGGCCCGTACCCATGGTTCGGGCTCTACGCTGTGACAATGACTGATGTGCTGGCAGCAACGGCAACAGCAACAGCGACTACTGCCGCTTATCGATTGGCAGCCGCAACACACCTTTATCAAGCAGCCAACGCCAGCAGCTCCACTGGATTGGATGAAATGCGAGACGTCGCCAGCAACGCGGCTAATAACCAAATTGTGTTTTGACAGCGGCGGGCGAGAAGCCCTCACGGAATGTGGCTAAAATCATTGGAATATGATAAATGTCCCGAATCATGTTTGTTTGACAATCGCCTCCCCCAAGAATCATCAACAGTGTTTTACGATCATTCATGCATAATTATGTAAGTATTCGCAAATTGACAGGGCTGACAGAATGGAAATGAAATTACACCAATAAATAATGGTGTAAATAATCTATTATCTAATATTCCAATTAAAGTTCCAGCTTACCATAGTAGAGCCGTAATACAATCAATATTTTCTGCTAGTTCGAATTTATGAAACTTTGTATAGAAAAGTTATATTTATAAATATATCAAATATAATATAAATATATAAAATATAATATAATAATAATTGCATGAAATAATAAATAAAATAAGTAAGTAGGCTTTGGTAGAGACTGCTCAACTACGAGATCCCCTGAACCCTGCAAAGAACTGATATTCGTAGTCTTCTAAGCGCGCGCTTTCTACTGCGTACCTACTTGGATTGAGTTACGTTATACTTTGGACGCATAGAACTCCATTCCTAGACGGAGGATATTCATGAAACTTTGAGAACGTAAAAATAACATTCAGATTTGTCTATTTGCCAAATTGTAAGTCTCAAGTATTCGAACTACGTGGGGCTGGTATCTAAAGTCTAACAAAAATCGAAATTTTTATTATATATATACAAAAGGGTTGCAGCCACTAACTCTAAAGATGAACGAGCTATAATTTTATAACTAATTCTCGATAAATGGTTTAATCGATTACTTTGCAACGGAAAAAACTATCGATTTTCTGAAACAAACTCGTTACCGTGTGCAATACGCGGACCTAGCAAAAAAAAAGAGATAAAGTCTCTAGCTCTTATAGTTTCTGAGATCACCGCGTTCATTCATACGGACGGACGGACGGACGAATAGTGCTATATCGACTAAGTTCGTCGGCTTGATCATAATATACATATACGTATATACTTTATGGAGTCTGCTAAGCCTCCTTCGCCAAAAATTGAATTCATTACTTTGATTAATTGAAACGGATTGTATGAAAGAATTGTATATACTAGCAAAACACGTAAAGCTGTTAATTTTTAATTGAAATTTTAATAAATTGCATTGCATCAAAAGGTAAATTGCATCAAAAGGTAAATTGAACTGTTTGCAATTAAAAAGTAATTTAGCTAATTTACGAGCGCATCAAAATGAATATTTAGTATTTAACATTGGCCAAATAGAAATCGATGCGTGTTCGTTAAATTAAATTAATTCAATTTATTTGAAAATGTATTTGCACACGCAGCCGAAATTAATGTGAAATAATCAACAACAAATACAATGGTAGCTGAATATCAGACAAAGCTATGGCTGCAGCATCCGGTTGCCAGAGCCAATTGCCAGTCAGAGATGGGGAGTGGCTGGGTTGGCCGCCGTTTCCGGTGGGGCAATGGCAGCGGGAGCTGGAGCGGAAACGGACATGGTCAATGGGGCAGTTGGCGCATCCTCATGCTCATTCTATTCGAGGAGCCAGGAATTGGCGCTCGGTGTTTGCGCAAACGCTTCAGTGCATAAGTGAATGAATAGACAAGTGGGCAACAGCCTGGCCGACTGATGGACTGACTGACTAACTGACTGATTGTCTGGATGAGTGACTGACTGATGCTCTGAGTTTTGATGTCGCACAATGTCGACAACAAGTTGAACACACGCTGCAAATTCATGCAATCTAATTCACAATTAATGGCAAATTCCCTGCCACTTACGAGCCTCTGCGTGCGTGTGTGTGTGTGTTAAAATATTTGCACAATAATTAATTGAATAATGTCAATAAATTTTCAACACATTTCCATTCGTGCAGTGAGTGTAAGAGAGACAGATTGATATATGCAGAGCCAAACTTTCAGACACATGTCCTTGCACAGGACAAACACATTTGCGTGCGGCTCGGTCCGGTACGGTCCAGGCACGGCAAGGCACGGCACGACATGGGACAGGCATGGTCCATGGCTGGGATAATACGCAAACTGGACAAGTTTGTCTGCAGACCGGCTGGCTGCTGGCTGCTGGATGGTGGGCTACTTGGCTGCTAGCTGACTCTGATGGTGGTGGTGCGATTAGGCGAAACGAATCAACAAATCAACACACTCAGCAAATTCGTCAGCAGGATGCGGATGCCTTCACGCTGACTGCTGCACATTGTGTCTCATTTCCATTTCCAACAGACAATGTCGACTGCTCAAAAGTTTGTCTTTCAATTTCGAAAATGGTATTTGTCAAGTGGGCGCACTCCCGCACCCCACCAGCCTCCACCAGCCCCCAACAGCCCCGTACCAACCTCAACACAGCTCGCCGTCTCTCTCTGTCTGTCGGCCTGTCCGTCTGTCTGACTGTTGGGCTTTTGGATTTGCATAGCTCAGCAGCAACAATCGCTGGTAAGGCAAAAACAGAGAATAGCAACCGGAGCAGCAGTGTCGTTCCAAACAATGCTCACGTTTGACCGTAGGGATAGGATCCATGTGTTGCCTTTCTGGTACTTCAAATCGCTCAAGAGCTCTAGAGGAGCAGCCACATCCAGACAAGCCATACGCTTTCCTCATAGTCTGCTGCAGATAGCGCTCTCTCTGACACACAGACCGCCTGCCCTAATTTCAACGTTTTTATACAAATTTCTATGGGTTGCTCCATCTGCAGACTTCTCTGGCGTTCTGTACAATCCAGTTGCTGTTGAATAAACTATGCTGCAAAGCCTCACCAGAAAAGGACATCGTGTCTTTAATTTTTGCTCCGGTTATTTAGAAAAGGTCAACCTTTTGTTATTCATATTATTTGAGACCAATTCGTGGCAGATCAAAATGTTCAAGTAATTTGTATTATTATTTTACTATTAAAATATATCAGCTTTATATAGTTGGTTCTTTAGTTATGTTCAATATTATCTTAATTTATAAATTTCGATTTGATATTGCTTTAATTATAATCAAGCTTTAGAAATTTGTATTTGTTATTTTACTCTATCTTAAGCATTACTAGATTTCAACATATTTGCATTTTCATTTATATTTATGTAAAATAGAATTAATAAAATTAAGTGAGCGCAATTGATGAAGAGGAATGCCAATCAGTACTCTGTGCAAATAAAATATTTTCCACGCTCTTCGACAATTCGTAATTGAAAAAGATACTTAAATTAATTGACAGGCTCAGAGATCCTTTCCCTTTAGGCTGGCTTAGATATTCGTGCATTCATCAATGGGCATGGGCATTTGTCTGTTGTTCATGGGAACAGCCGAGCGAGCTCAGCGTAGGAGCTAAGTTCTGTGTCGGCTTGATGGGATTGTTTGGATAGCTAAGCCATCAAAACAATGCGTACATTAAGCAACAACAGATTTTTTAACCAATAAAGAAAATAGGATAAGCCAGAATTTCCGAATTGCAAGTCAAAAAAGACTTAAGTAGGCGGAATTCCCCACAACAACAACTACAACAACAACAGCAGCAGCAGAGGTAAAAGATCGCTAAAAGAGCAACAGAGAGAAACAGGAAAATGGCAAATGCACTTTTGTAGTCATGTGTTCGAGTGCGTGCTCAAACAGTTTTTCTGGCCAATTGAGCACGGCCAGCAGCGCAGAGGAACTAATGCGTAGACAATGTGATGGACTGCGATACCGACGACGACTTTACTCTGCCAGTGCTGTGTGCACCCCCGCGTTAAAGCTTACCGCAACACATGTAAATGTCAGGCCGCACAAATCCGGTGTAATTGATCGATGCACGGAGCGAAGCTTAGCGACTGTCGCCGCGGGTGCAATACCAATAAAAGCAGCTCGTCAGCCAGAAGCCAGAAGCCAGAAAGCAGAAGCCGGCTGCATTGTCGCCCAGCCAGCTTAAGTACCTGCCCCGTAGCGGCCGCCAATTGAAAGGTTTTTCCGTATCGAACTTCACAATGAACGCCCATTCATAAGGCGCAAAACGAATGTCAATCAGGCCTAGAGAGAGAGAGAGAGTGTGTGTGTGATAGGGAGAGAGACGGCGCCGATTGAAAGTAACCCCAGCACCAAATGATAGCAGATGTTCTATGGGTCGTAAGACTTTTTATTTGACATGCAAATGGAAAGGCTGACTGACGGACATGCAGCACGGCAGGTGCAAGGCCTAAGGATCTGGCCTCAAGTCAAGTATCTGTTTAGTTTGCTAGCTCCTGTACGGCAAATGCTAACAGCAGGTCAACTGCCAAAACTTGAACTAAACTTGGGCCAACAGATCCCCCCCTTCGGGCGAACCCCTTCAGCCAAGCACCCAGCCAGCCAGCCGAGTCGCCGTGCTGTTATCTTTGGCTAATGTGCCAATATTTTTAGTATGTTAAAACATGTTAAACAATTGTTGCCGTCGTTCGCTGCACTTTGACAACTAAATTAAGCCATTTGTCACAGCTTATTTTCACATATGCTGGCATTTAACACGCAGGTTTCCCTCAAATCCAGATGGATTTGGCGCGGTGGTGACTGCTGCTTTTTGATTGGAAATAAAATTTTTCGTGGCTGTTGGTCGAGCACTTGGCGCGCGGGGTATTAGAATAACAACAACACAAATCCAATGAAAACAAAACCGCCCATCAACACCCTCGAAATAAATTGCTATCACATGCAAACGCAAACGTAAACGGGCAAATGGGCAAATGGCACGGCTGAAGGGGGCGTTGAGTTGTTCACAAAGTTGTTGCTGTTATTGTTGCTGATGCTGTGTATTATGTTGTGTTGTGTTGTGTTGTGCTAGCCCCCATGTAGAATTTAATTGAAATGGGCGCGCATTTGTTTCTGCATTTTCATGCTCACTAGCCGCATTAAAGTGCTAATGCATTGTTGTTGTTTTTGGCTCTTCCGGCAATTCAGGCCTCAATTCGACGCTCAGACAGAGCAACGGTCGCAGTCTCCGCGTCTCTCAACCCCATGCAACCCCTAACGCTAAGACTCAGCCCGACTCACGAACAATCAACCCCAAATAATAGCAAGGATTACAATATACTGTGCAGAGTCCTCGCTGCCGTTGCTGCTGCCTCAATATGAACGAAGTGCATTGTCCTGGACACACTCACACACACACACACACATATAAAAAGAAAACAAAACAATAATTTCAGCAAATACAAGCATTACAAATTCGAAATACTCTACTTTTATTAAAAATTTACAGAAATAAAGAAAATTTATTAAAACACAATATCATATTGGAAAATCCAGGTTAACATTTGACTTAGAATATCCAAATAAGTTATATTTTAATGGATATTTTTAAGTTATTACTAATGTGATCAAATAGCATAAGCATATATAGCATAAGAAATATCTCTTAAAATACAAATTGCTTAATCAGTCTATTTCAATTCATATATATTATAGTAAAGGGAATCTTGAATTTTCCAGCCTCATATTATAATTTATAAAATTTTGTTTACAAACATCAAAAGAAAATCGAAACATCCGACCAATACAGTTTTACTCTGGCAGAGTGTGCTTAAAATCAACGTCAAAAATCGTTTGGCAAGCGTTTGCAAGGGCACGAACAAGGACAAGGGATGTCGCAGTCGCATGTAAAGTTGACGTCGACGTCGACAGCGACGTCTCCGTTGCCGTCACAGTCAGCTTCGTGCTGCTGCGTCGTTGTCGACGGTTTTGGTGTATGTTTTGAGGCTACAGATATCAGGGCAATAAAATAATTGCGACAATAAGCGTTTCATTATTCATTTGTGTGACTGCAAGGGGCGAGCAATTTGTGAGCAGGTCACAATGGGTGGGGTGGGGAGAGTTGGGCGGGGGTAGCACTGATTGCTGGGGTGGTCCGTCAGGTTTCTGATGTTAATCCAACTGTGCCTTGGGTTTCATGGATTTCCTGGGCTTGTGCCGTTTTAACAGTTAATAGTTTGCCACAACGGCTGTGCTTTGATTTCAATGAATGACCCCTGACCTGGCAGGGGGTGTACGTTGTACGTGTGTGTGTAGGCAGCGCCGGGGAGGTGTCAAACACCCGCCCGATGATCTTGATTTGATTATTGCGGCGTTAATACAATTGATATTCGAAGCAGCTAATACAATAGCTGTTTTTTTTTCTTCTTTATTATTCGCTTCTATTGTAGCTGGAAATGGTTTGTTGTCGCGGCTTAGGAAAATTGTTGCAGTTGTTGATGCCTTTTTTATTTTGATGGCCCTCGAGAAGCGCACTAAATTATGATGACAATTGTGCATGTCGAAACCTGTCAAGACAAATATTTGTTAGATTAGTTTAAGCCAATGAATGCGTCATAAAATAGTAAAGATTTCATTTATTTATATAAATCTACGATATATAAGATATGGAATATTTTTTATCAGCTGCTGTGACCGCATTTATCTGTGTTTTAATTACTGCCTTGGTTAATTGCACGTTTGGATTGGCTTTTCAATTGCTAAAAGAAATGGCTGTGAAAGAAAAACTGAAGAAAACGCAATTGCTTGAAATAATTTGAATTGGCTGCGCAAACACCGGGTGAATTTTCAAGTAAGATTGTTAAACTTTCCATTTTTTTTTCAATTCATTACCATTTAAGTTTTTCATCTAAGGAAAGAAACTGAATGGATATTCTTTTAATTGAGTTTGCATAATTAGACAAGAAAATGATTATTGAGTAAAGAACATTGAAGGGCTTACAAATTATCATTAATGCTTGGCCGGGACAATGAAATGCATGACTTGGTGTTGGGAGTTATCTGAGAGAGAGAGAGAGAGAGAGAGAGAGAGAGAGATAGAGTGAGAGAAAGAGGGAGAGATAGAGGTAATAATGATTAATTCAATGAATGAATTTAATACAAAAGAAAATTATTCCATACACGGGACGCTCCTGCTATACTAGAGACCAGAAGTTATTAGGCTTCAAAAAACGAACGAATTTCTAGAAGAGAAGATATCGTAGATAAAGTAGAATCGTGAGACAGTAAATGATATTAACGTTGTCCCTTAATATATAACTAATTAAATAATTAATAGAATATATTTCAATAATAAAATAATTAGAAATGCGAAAACCAAGTCAAAATACTCAGTAATAATATTATAATAATTAAGCTCGAACATTTAATATTTAAAATATAAATACATAATATTATGTGACCCTTAATTATGTGACTCTGCTCGTATGAAAAGTAAATTTGATAATCAATACTCAATACTCAAGTTTCAAGTAGCCAACGCCAGGCAATGTGCTCTTATCTGCTTCTATTTTAAATGCTCATTTATGTACGAGCCACAATACATTCTTCAAATACTCTACCTAGCTCCGTGTTATTATAGCAAACAAATGAAAGTGAAAGCACAAATTTCGCGATGTTTTTTTTTATTTAAGCACACACACACACAAATACGTAGCATAGAAAATTGAGGGAGACGTTCGTTCGTTTCGGTGCCAAAATTGCTTCCGAAATCAGCAAAAAACCAAAGCAAAACGGTAACACATACAACGTAGGAGTGTGTATGTGTGTGTGTGTGTCGGCCATGTTGGGCTACCGGGTGCCACAACTAACGCACACAAAATACGCGAGAGAGAGAGAGAGAGAGAGAGAGAGAGATAGTCAGAGAGAAAGGAAGGAAGAGAGAGAGAGAGAGCGATAGCGAGCAAAAGAGGCGCACATAGAGCAATCGCTGGAGCTGTCGAGTTTGAGTTTGCTGCTCAAATATTATGCGAACGCAAATATTTTTATTTAGTAAATGTCATTTATTATTTATGTTTATTCGAGCACTTATCTAGCGCTGCTTAACAACTTCAGCTCTAATGCACGACGACTGCCACTTCGAAGTGGGGTTTGGCGCTGCCACAGACAGAGACACAGTCGATAGAGATGCGGATGACGATGATGATGATGATGATGATGATCATGATGGCGATGGCAAGGCCGTGCCACCAAATTGAAAACGGAATCAACAAGAAATCGAACGCTGAGCGTTGCGAACTGAATGTGGAAAGTTGGGATTGGATTGGAATTGTGAATGGTTTCGCCCACGCATTCCTTGGCCATGGCTAGGATGTCAGTGGGAATAAATTTAAACTCAAACTAAACTGCGAGTAAATAGAAATACAAAAAGGCAAATAAAAACAATGCTCACTGGCACTGGCAGCAGTGGCAAGGATGCCAGAGCCACCGAATGCCGTCTGCCGTCTGCCGGCTCCAGTTGGAGCCCGGCCCCATTCGCAGGCAAATTCCAAGCCGAGTGTACACAAGGCGCCGTCTAGCGCATGTCTGCCAAGTGCAAAATGGGGGCCAATCTCCTGTTGGCAGTGGCATGCAGTCGCTGCCATGGAATATTTGTTGTCTTTATTTTTATTTCGACTTCGATTTTCAAAGCGTTGCAACGTCCTTGGCTGTCACAAAGCGAGAGCGTACGACTTCCAGAGAGCCAGACAATCAGACAGACATCTACATACATATACATATATAACAAAGAGCGCCAAATAAGGGCGCGCTCTTTGACTATGAATGAGTTTTTTTTTATTTTTTGTTCTCTTTGTATATATCGTATGTTTATATCAAGTTGTCATTGTTGCCCCGCACTCTATCGCTGTTGCTGTTGCTGTCTCTGTCGAGCTCTGAATGTTGTTGTGATTATTGTTATTAGCCTAGCAAACAAATTGGTAAATAATAAATATTTTCCAGTTAAATATTGTTAGTAGCATGCCATTTTTGGACTTGCAGAGCCAATGCACAGCACGAGCCAGAGACCGTGGCCCATAGACCACAGGGCCACGGTGCACCTCCTGCTTTATTATTTTTTATACTTACTTACTTATGTATGTAGATCTTTCGAGGAGGCGTCTCTGCTGCGTTCACGCCACATTGCCAATGACTTGCGCTTTCGTTGTGTGTCAATATATGCTCATACCTGTGTGTGTGTGCGTGTGTGTGTGCGTGTGTATGCTAAGGGAAATTGGTAGCCCACATTTACAAAATCAGAAAAGCGCTTGATTTGTAAAATATTTGCTCTGCACAAACGAACGCCGCAATTGTTCAATTCCATACAGACGAGCCTCGCTCGAGTTGCCAGTCGACGCAGTCGAAGTCGTTGTTTTGTTTGAAAATGTTTATGAAGCGACACCTGTAGGTGATAATAATAAACAATCGAAGCACGACTACGACTGCCAATCGAAGTGGGTCCACTTGGACCTTGAAGTTTCCTAAGGGGAATCACACACAGAAGCTGCACGCATTCATGAAGTCTTAAATTAGCTGCCATAGGCAGCGCTTGGTTGCTGGGTTTATGTATATAAATATACGTTCAATATTGTATCTATATGTTATATATTTACAGAAATGAGGAAGAGTACAATTGCATTAATGTAAAGGATTTTTATTTACTTCAGAATAAAGCTTATAGCAAATCATATTATTCTATTACAATACCATATATGGTTATTAAGTAATTTATTTATTTTAAATGAGATTGACAATTCGAGATTAACTCAAATATAACTTAAACAATTATAATATATAGCATGAATAATAAAATACAAATATTTCAACAATATAATATTTAAATTAAATTTGAAGGATTGATATGTTATAAAATATTCTACGTAATTGAAAGTAAAGCAAACTAAAATTCAAGCTGAGCTTCTACCCTGCTATTGCCAAATGGAAGTGCATTTGCTATTGTTTATTGAACTCAACTGCAACAACTGAACAGATGTATTACATAGTACATGTTAGCTAAGAACGAGTGGAGCTTAGTGAGCTCTGCTGTGGCCAGCTCAGCTCTGCAGTTTTCTTGCATTACAGGGGCCATTAGATCTATTGGTCTTGGAGTTTTTCTCCGCTTAGCCGTAAGTGGTGGCAGCACTATGAGTGCATTGGACTAGGCCAATGTGTGTAGCTTAAGTATCCATTACTGGAAGCCCAGTTAATGGTCGCCCCAAGTTTGTACATACGAAAGTGTTTCCACGAATTCGTTTATTTTTAATTTTTAATTTTTTTTTGCTTTTTGCTTTTGAATTTGCTTTTGCTTTTCACACCAAGCCTTTTCTGTGTTGTGTCTTGGCAATATTTGCCAATTTGAGTGCTATGGGTTACTTTGACGCATAGCAAAAGATAAAACGCATTCGGACAGCAGAGATATGATTTGAATTTCATGCGGGTCCAAGCAGGAGAGACGAAGACGCGACAATTTTTGGTAATTATTTGTTTGCGGCCAATATTTTGAATTTGAGTCTAAAAGTGTACGTCTGGCCGGATATTTGAAGACTATTTGCGAAAGCATTAAGCCAAGGGGAATGCCCTGGACGAGGCCCCTTTTACAATCACCAACGCAACCAACGCAACCACCGCAACCACCGCAACCACCGCAGCCACGGTTCGTGTGAGAATCAGTGCGCATTAGCAACTGGGGTGGAGCTGATCGCTAGCAAGGTGTGCTCGAGAGTCGCATGTACATAAGTACTTGCATGCATACGCTTATATGCGAGTATATGGCGGAGTGTGCGTTTTTAGAGGGCTTATTAAATGTCGTCGGAGCGGCACATTTTGTACATTTCTCGGAAAAGCTGTAAATTGCAGTTTGTAAACATTGTGAACACGAAAGAAACGCTAAGACCCCCGCCGTTTATCTCTGGCATATGATAAAGTCGCGCTCTACGTAGAATCTACCGCATTATCTGCGATACCTGGGAACAGGAAGAGACGCGCGTATCAGTCGCTTATCTAATCAGGCGCTGCATAAATGCAAATAACGAAAGATCGTGCCAGAGAAGAAGAAGACTGATACAGATAGAGATACAGATACAGTGACTGGGGCTGCGACTGGGCATGGCTAAGGGCCAGCTTACGAGTCATATAATAAGACACTGACAGTCGTCGGGTTTAGCGATAAGCTAAATGAGGAATGCATCCGCCACTGAGGCGTCAACGCACAGAATGCAAACAGTGACAAGAACAGAGCAAATTCTTTCTTTCGGCCCGAGATAAGAACAGCGAAAAGGTCGAGCTGCCTCATATTTGTATGTTTGTCTTATAGCCAGGGCAGACTGAATCTGTTTATGCTCTTATCGGCCCTTCCACACGGCAAATATCTCTGCGCTGATTAAGGCCAGAAACAAAATGGCAGCTGGAGTGCTGTACTTTCATCAAACTGTTGACCCAACTACACGGTAAGTGCAAGTCGGGCGGGGCTGTTCACTAACCATCTGGCTTAATTAAGAACAAGTCGGTAAATATTAAAGTCAATGGAAATAGTTGGCCTTGTTTATCGCGCGACATCAATCAAGCACTTTCCCGCAGGACAACGGCCGACGAATCGGTTTGGCGACCCGAATAAAGCTATGAGCTTCAATCATTTTTATAGGTGAATATTAAATGCTCTTCATTACGATTGTGATTTCTGTAATGAAGGATATTCGATATGACTTAAGTCTTTAAGAAAATAAGAAAAATCTTAACTTTAATTTAGCATATCAAATAAAATGTAAATTATTAAAATAGTATAAATCTGATTAAATGGAATGAATATTTAATCCAAGCTTATAAATATAATCCATTATATACATGTATAATTTGTCAATAAAAAGTTCGCGTAGTAATGGGCATTGTATAGTCGGATAGAATGATTTCGTAGTGCAGAATTGAGCTAGGCATGCATATTACGGTACTAACTGTCTATTGCGCCTTGCGTGTGTGCGACTGTGACTGTGTGTCCTTATGACAATTTGATGAGGACCTTATTTACACTAGTTAAAAGCTCCGCCCCGCCGCCAATCTCCCGCTCGACGCTGTTGTCAATAAAAACAAAAATAACACAACTCCAGGACACCTAGAAAAAAAAAAAAAAAAATGAAACACAGAAATGGAAAAAAGAATGGAGCAAAGCACGAGTCCCAAAGAGCCGAGAGGTTGGAGCTTGCATGACAGGCGTCCATTTTGATGGCCGTTGGCCGTTGGCCGCTAGCCGATGGTCGTTTGGTATTTTTCCGTATACGCGCGTATCCAATCAAGCATATATCGTTTGTTGCTATGTATGACTGTGGATATGTGCCGCCTGTACGTATTTCGAGCTCTGTGTAGCTGGTGGGTGGTGGGTGGTGCGTGGTGGACGTGGTCAACATTCGTTGATTACGTATACGACTGGGGCGCCAATCAGCCAAACGCCAGCGTCAGCGTTAACGGCTGCTAGCCGTTTCTGTAGTTGTTGCTGTTATTGTTGCATGGCAATGCGAACAACATCACACACACACACACACACACACACACACACACACACACACACACACACACACACATACATACACAATGCGTTCAAATTTTTTACTCGTGGCTTGAACCAATATTAGTAATTTGAATTATTCAGAAGACAAATATGAAGCTTTAATGGCCAAACAGCGTGCCCGTAGTTGAACTCATAGACCCACACCTATGGGTCTATAGCCACTGCCTACTGCTCTCCGTAAGGGCACTCCTTCCGTTTACTGCAGTTGCAGGCCATTGGGTAATGGGTATTGGGTATTGGGTCGACTGCAGGCGACAACGACGGCAACTCAATAATTTGGCGAGTCGCCCAATTTAATGGCAGCACAGGTGTGGGAATGCAAGTCGGCCCGCCGATTGCCGTCTCCATTGTCTACGTCTACGTAGCGTTGCACAGGTAAATACGTCAATTTAAATCCGTGGATTGGATTGTAAGTCAATGTTTGACTTTTGCTCGCTGATTGATTGCTTAACAGCAACTGCAGTCTGCATCAGCCAGCGGCAACAACTCACAGCCAACAGCCAACTGCCAGCAGCCAGCAGGCAGCAGCCAGCAGGAGCCAGCAAGAGCCGGAGTCGGAGACCAATACAAGGGACTCTCATATGCATTCGACCTCGGGCTGATGACTCGGTCAGCTCCTAGGGCACTTGCGAGGGACCGGAGCAGGCCGCACCAATAGCAACGCATGTATCAACAGTTTACCCGATTTACAGCCAGTTAAGTTTGCATAGCGGAGTCAAGCGCATGAATCAACGATTTTCTGCTATGACGGCATAATTTCAAAAAAAAAGAAAGGAATGAGTAGTATACAAACTTGGCATCGTTATTGTAGGCCCACTAATTACTTGAAGGAGCATCTATTATTGCAACGCACACTAAGCTACAAAATCAACAAGCAATATACAAAGCGAGTGTGCGTGTGTGTAAATTATGTGTTGCTTGTGCATGGATCTGGCAGACGTATAGGGTTTCCTTGATACTAAAGAAACATGTATTTATCTTCAGATTTTAATGGATATAGACAGAGGTAGTTTGATATATTCCTTGATCCAAATGCAAGTTGTAAGCAAATTAATCCTTTTGATTTATTCTAATCGGTTAACAGAAGAAAATATTAAAAACGTAAATATAAATATTTATAACTTAAGCATTGAATAATAATTATTAATAGATTATTTTGTACATATATATTTATATTTTTTCTTTAAGCAGTCAAAGCGGAAAATGGAAATTTCCCCTAGCATAATTGTTTTAGTATTAAATTTTACTTTTTTTTTTAGTATTTAATATTATACACTAAACAATTTATAAGATTATTACATAAGCAATCTGACCTAAATGGTTTTGGGTTAGCGAATAGCTTCAGAGCATTTGCTCTTCGTTCTTTCTTGATCATAGATCAGGCCTAGTTCTAGAGATAAAATAGGGAAACGGCTAGACTAACTATCAGTCGAAGCATAAATGACTAGAAATTTCTTGAATGTTAGATAGAGCAAACGCTGTCGGAAACTCCAAAATGTATCTGAAAATTGAATTATTCTTAAACTAGCACAAACAATTCGTTTCACGTGTGTGACGTTCAATATACTAACGCAGCCCAATATTGCGCTGAAAGCAAATATACTCACTCAAATCTGTGCAGATAGCAAAAAGAACGTTTTGTTAGTTAAAATTTCAGCCGTTAACGGAACTTTGCATTTTAGCTAGGGAAAAGGATGTGGAGCAAAAATATCCCCTAGTCGTTGTAAGTGTTAAATACGAAAATATATTATTTAATTATAGTTCGGTTCGTTCATATATTGAATAATATTTTGTGAACACTTTTCGCTGGCTGCAATACGGAATGCACTAAGCCGCCCTCGTTTATGTATATTTAAACTCAATTTTAGACACATGTGCATTATTGTTGTCTATCTGGTGGACGCTGTCTATCCGACCGCAACAACAGCGCCAACATCAACATCAAACAGTCAAAGCCAAAACCACAGCAACAGCAGCAGTGGAAATTCTCTGGGATCTGGCGCTTGGTCAGGCTCCGGATGCGGCTACTCCTCCACTAGGTTAGAGGAGGCCTTCCTGCCTGCCTGCATTTCCAGTGCGGAGCTGCAGCTGCAGCAGCTCATATAAAACCGCTCGCATATACTTATATGCCCTGTTTATGTGTTTGTGTGTGTGTGTGTGCATATCCTTTGCAGCGTGTAGCAATGCGTGTTTTGCTGCTCTGATAATGATGCTGGCCAGCATATTCATAATGAAATTTCATTGTAGCAACCACACACACCCACATACACACATACATATATGCTAGTGTATGTATTTAAGTGCATGCATACACAGAGCACGATAACGGAGCGGATGAAGTATATACATACATATACATATATATATTTATCATATATGTATTATGTATATATATATATATATATATGTGTATAGAGTGGGCCTGTAGCAGGCATATTATGTATAAACACAAATTAATTTCGTTTCAGTGGCGCAGACCGTAGTAGCCATGGCTAAGCGAGCCCGTGCAATGACGAGGGCGGCCATTTGCATAAAATATTTGCACAGCCTTCGTGTAGTGCAGCGCTGCGGCTGCTGGTTGCCTTTGCTTTGAGGGCCCGTGCCCATAAACTAGACAACAAGCGTTTTGGGCCCTGATTTAATGAATCAGCAGGCAACGAGACGATTCAGGCTGAGACCCTATACGCCGACAACCGACAACAACCTGCCGCATCAGCAAACGTCTTGCAACTTTGCATGGTACTGGTTCGCTTGGTTTTGATAAATTAGCACAAATCCGTTGCCCCTGCCACTGCACTTAATGTGAGCATGGGGCAACTTCAGTTGCCACAACTGGGCAAGTCTGTGACACATTGGACAGGGTACTACTGCTGTCATAAATATTTCATGAAGATCCAACTCGGAATTGCACTCATAATTAACTAAAAGCTGCCTGCTTTAAGAAACGCCAAGAAGTCGACTTACTATATGTGTGCACAATAAGATATGATAAGCTAATGCTAACAAAATCTATGTAGTACTTGAGCATAAAATATTTATGGTTATCTAATTGTAAATGCAAGTATATATTTACTTATCTTTTTTTATTAATATTTATACAATTTATATATCAAGTATTTATCTATCAAGTAATTATAATACAAGATTCTAATCTCTGTCAATGTTGATTCGGACAATATACTTTCATATATTAGCATTGAATTTGAGTTGGAATCAACAATATATATATGACTTGAGTCGAGGCTTTAACTCTCTCTTACCTATTTTATATTAAATTTACTTAAAAACAAAAATATTCCAAGCAAATACAACTTATAGATTTTAACATTCGAGATTCATCAAGATATTCTCTTCCAGAAGATCAAATACTTCCTTTGTAAAGCTGATGTCTGGTTGACCGGATAATGGCCAATATTTGCTGTTTGCTTCTAGATTACCAGATAGTTGAGTGATCATCCAATGGCAAAATTTATATAAGTATGCACGTTTTATATAATGGACAGGCTTCATGCGACAAGGAGACGTCGTGCACTGCCCCACACTTTAGCACATAATTAACCTAAAAATGTAACTCCATCTTGT
The DNA here is from genome assembly GCA_030914385.1 of Drosophila antonietae. Lineage (NCBI taxonomy): Eukaryota > Metazoa > Arthropoda > Insecta > Diptera > Drosophilidae > Drosophila > Drosophila antonietae. The sequence goes on along the minus strand of JAUESO010000609.1, from coordinate 16,947,688 downwards.
TTATCAGTGAAAATACAAAAAGAAGAAGAAGCGCGAAGACAAAAATAAGCGTCTCGAAAAAAGGCGCGCATCTCATTATCACTCGGACGTGAATATCTCGACATGTTTGTCGTTGTCGTTCCTCAACGGCACGGAACATGGAACGTGAAACGTGAAACGTAAGACGTGGGACGCGAACGTTGTCACCGACGCTGTCGCCCATTTACATACACACACTAACACATATATGAATGTATATATCTATCTATATGTATATATGTGTATATATATAAAAGTGAGTCCCCGCCTCACTCCGACGTCGCTGGCAGGCCGAGTTGTCGCTCGAAAACATTTAAAGTGAATTTGTGTTGAGCTCACATCGTTAAAATATCCGTCAAAAACTTAAGCAAACAGACATAACTACGTGCATTTTAAATTGAATTCGAACAACAACTACAACTACAACTACAACGCGAAGAACTCACACATAGCGACAGTGAAAATTTACACACACACACTCGACCACTCGTACCGTACCCACATATACATACATGTACATCTATATACATATGTATGTATATACTCGTATATCTGAATACTTATGGCTCGGTTTAACCTGCTGGCTGTCTGACGCCGTCCGCGCCCAGTTGTGCGCGACTTCAACGTGTTTTTTTTGTCTTATTTGCCAAAAAAATTAAAGACAAGTAAAAGTCGTGATTAACGTTGAATTGGCTCTGCTCGAGCGTCATTATCACCACAAACAAGCAGCTGCAACAACAACATTACCATAAGCAACACCACCACCAACATCAACAACAACAACAACAAAATAATTTCGAGCCAAGTTTTTGAAACGCGCCTGAAGTACGAGGAGCATCATTGTACTACAAAAATGCCGCGCTCGGTTGACTTTTAATGGTGGATGGTGTCTCCGGCTCCGTCTGGGATTTGATTTGAGTCTTGTACTTGAAAATAAGACGAGTTGATGCATTCGACCAAAGCAAATAAGAAGCATACTCTGAAGACTGATTGCATAAGTTTTAATTGACGCGAACCCATTAAATGGGAATGCAATGCTTTTAACGTTATTTATGTACATTTGTAAGACCCATCTTTATACCTACATTTGTAAGACCCATCTTTATACCTAGTGGCCGCTAAGTATGCTATAAAATTCAAATATAATGTTGTTTCTTTTATATAATTTGCTTGTCTATAAAATTTACTCTACTTGATCCACAAAGTAGTACAACATTGAATATATCACCAATGAATTTACATATTTCAGAATTATAAGCCAGTACTGGCTCCGTACAATACTTCGTTGAGATTCAAATATAATAAGAATAAAATAAATGTCTAAAAAAATTAATGCTATTTATGTTATTTTTTCGATAAATTCATGTACTTATTATCGATAAAAATCGAACATTTAACTTCGATTTTAGACGTAGATTGTACACCGATTGAGCTAGATACCGCAAATCATATATTTAGGTAGATATTATGGATACGGAGTTTTTGTAATTTTGTAGATTTTGAATGCCACGCCCCATTAGAAAAAAAAAAAAAAAAACAATTAAGAAAACTCTACTCGTGTTTCCTCTACTACAAGATCCCCTGAACCCTCCGAAGATTGATAACGGATTCTCGAAAAACAGCTTTTATCGATAATTGTAAAACGGGAATAGTTATCAATTTTCTAAAATAATGTCGTACTACGCGTGCAACACACGGACCTAACACAAAAAGGGTGAAGTCCCTAGCACTGATAGTTTCTGAGATCGTCGTGTTTATACACCGTGAGGATCAGTCGCTCTGATCAAAAATATATATGTATACTTTATGGGGTCGGCTACGCCTCCTTCTGCCTGTTACATACATTTAACAAAACCATTATACCATGATTTCCCATTTCAATGGGTTCAGGGTATAAAAACTTATTTTAAATACTACGGACTTGCTATTTGGCAAATAGACACATTTGATTGCTATTACCAAGTTCTGAAAGATTTATTTAGATATTCCATCTAGAAATGGATTTATTAGCTTCCAAAATACAGCCCATACTGTATTATTTTTTGTTTTTTTGTAGGATTCAGAGAATCTCCTAGTCGAAGTCTCGATTTGTTATTTATTTATTGTTGTACTAAAACTAAATGTTTTTCAATTCACAAGTTGAAAGAAATAATTTTAGTTAGTAAAATATAACAAATTCTGGGAATGCAAAGATATCAAATTACTTTCCGTCTGATTAAAACAAACAATAGAATCGCTAAAGATAATAGTCTGTGGTTGCTGCCTAAAAATAGCAAGTGACGAATTCGCAGATCTGATAATTTACCTCTTATATTTAGATAAGCTTCTTATGCATCCTATAAGAGTAAATATGGTACTTCAACCTTCTTATCTTTTTGTAGTGTCTCTATATCTTAGTAGTTTTTAGGATACCAGACGAATCGCTTAGCGTGTTGTTTGTTAATGGCACTCGAAGCTCTGTTTAAAGTTTGGTATTCGATATTCGTCTATGCGAATCAGCGTTAAGAGTTGTAGGGGTGGCTGATCGAGGTCGCGGGCCGAACTACGTGCTATGCACATACGCAAAATGTTGCTAAATACCTTACAGGAGCGCCGACACGTCGCGCCTCTTATGGCATCTCGGTGCTTGGGTTTGGGGCTTGCGACTTGAGGCTCCTCTCAATGCTGTCGCGGTCGCAGCGGCTATGGCATTTCGCGTTAAATATTTACACACACAGATACACGCCCAATAAGCAGTGCGCTGCGCAAAGTGTGCCAGCAGCTGCCACTTCGATGATGATGACGATGATGAATACGGAGATGGAGACGGGAACGATGACAGCGATGGCGGGGTCAAGTGCTGAGGCTGGGGCTACGGCTGCGGCTGCGGCTGCGGCTGTCGCTGCGAGTGGATCATTGGCATGACGCGGATGCGAGGCAAGTGGCAGGTACTTTGCATATTTTAGCGCGTGCATTGCAGTTGCTAATTGAAATAGTGTGGATAAGCGGGGCCAGCTGCGAAGCGGGAGCTCAATGATCAGCGATCGTCGCTGTGCACATATTTGCCAATGCCAGAGATGCGCAACGAAGTGCCGACCTCGCCTATCCCTGACTAGAAAGAAGGTGGGTGCATGCGGATTGGGAAAGGCGCTGGCGACTAAAGCGCACAATTGCATCACAGACGCGTTTGCCGTAGCTGCATCTGCAGCTGCTATTGCTACTGCTGTTCCTGTTGCTGTTCCTGTTGCAGTTGCAGTTATAATTATTGTTGCAGTCACGTAGACGAGATTCCGAATAGCAACTCCTTTTGCTGTTGCCAGTTTCATGCATACGTCTTGCAAGTGGAGCTGGACATGGTCGGGGGCACGTCATGATTTTTTGATTGATCTGTAAGGCACACAGTGCAGTTGGCTTTTGTATTTTTTAATAAAAGTGAAACGTTTTTCATTACTCTCATGTGTGTACATACGTGTGGACGGACACAGTCGTACGCCTGAGACGGCGCTCCATCTGTGAAGCGCTGCCTGCAGCGTTTGCTGCTGCATTTTCATATTTATAAGATAATTGAAAGCGGGTATTGCCAAATTAACAACGCTTGGCAAACAAAGAAAGCGGCGACTGGCAATATGGCGGCACACACACACATACATATACAAATAGTACATGTGTGTGTGTGTGTGTGTGTGTGTGTGTGTGTGTGTGCGATGAAAGACAGGCGCATATCCCTTGTGTACACAAACGCGCTTTATTGTTTTGCGCTGGGCTGGCTTCACTCTTTGCCCGGGAACTGGCACTGGCAAAGGCTAAAGCAAAGGCAAAGGCAAAGGCACAGACCCAAAGGAGGGCCAGTAACAGCCACCCAATGATACCTATGTGTATGGAATCCACCACCAGACATCGTCTTCAAAAAATGTTCGCAACGTTCACGGATTTTATTAAATTGCATTCGTAGTTGTTTTGAATTGATTCGACTACGTGAAATTGCCCGCAGCAGCAGCAACAGAAAAATCGACAGGAGGAAGAGCGGAAGGAGCCTGAGTCAGATCACACAGGACGAAACGAACTGAACTCAACCGAACCGAACTGGCTCCCTTTTTCAGTAGAGGTCTGCCCCTTTAGCACTTTGTTTTACTTTAGATTTTTACTTTTTTTATATTTTATTTCGCCTTACTGTGTTGTCTGCTCATAGAGCAGGATACCAGCCTCCGCTTCCTGCCGGCAGTCTGGCAACTATTACAAATGGAGCTGCAGCTAGAGCAGCCACTTGAGCATTTTGGGGTCGTTTCACAGTAGGCCCAACCCCAACCCCCGAAACATCAAGCTTTTTGTTATTGTTGCTCTTGTTGCTCTTGTTGTTGTTGTCTTAATATTTTTTCTTGAAAATTTCTTGGGCTTTTCTCGGCTTCGACAAGAGTTTCATTTGTTTTATGCGCTCTCCTTTTGGCCGTTTGTTTGCTGATACTTTGTCGGTACTTTTCGGCCACTTTCGAGCACTAGGCACTAGTGGCGCAAGTTATTGTATCTTGTAGATACAACGTCAAACGTTGCCAGTTTCTCTTCCTCTTTCCGTTTGTATTTTTTCTCATTTACTTTATTATTGCCTTGCTCTCTATTCTCTACCAAAAGCGCTTTAAATGAAACTTTCGACAATTGCTACAATTTAATATCAGAATTAAAGCAACACAGAGAATCAAATATGAGCACACACACACACACAGACACACACCCACGCACGCACACACACACGAGTGTGTTTGCATGTGTGCCTGTGCCTTAGCCTTAGCCTACACACACGCATATGGCGCATCCTGGACATAAAGGATATTAAAAGAGATTTAGCATTTTGTTTGCACACGGATGATGCATTGTCATCGAGCTGGGCCGAGATTTATGATGGATTCGGTTTGTGCCTGGAGTGCGCAAAAATTAGAATTTTGCCAGGCTCTTGTGCGCTACGCAGAATGTGAAGAGTTGTTGAACGGACGAGAACAATGTGGAATGGCATCGAAATTCGGCAAAGCCATTACATAACAGCGATAACAAAAGTTTCCCTTTGCTGCTACACTTTTCGCATTTATACAAAAGCAATTTCCAATCTATTATTTACACGTAGGGGAACAGAGTTACGTCTTCGCTCAAGGCTCACACATTTTATTTTATTTTTTTCGGCTTAATTTTGTTGGATTTGTTTTTGGGCTTCTGTTTTCAAACTTCTTTTTTAATATTCATCACTAGGCCTGGCCTTTTTTTGTTTTTGTTCCGTTCCACGATAAAATGTGACACATGCGCAGGATTTTGCCGCGTTGGCAACTCACTGGAGCCTACCGCTTGTCCCTTGCCCATGTCCCTCGTCCCTTGCCGTTTTACAAACATATAAACAAATACACGCATTCCTACATTCACTGGCATATGCAAAGGTTATAAATAAAAGATGTAAAAAGCAGACAAAAAGGCAATTGCAAATTAAATGGCAATAGACTGGGGGCGTGGCTATTGTTGTTGCGGTAACTTGTTAAAAAATTGAAACATAAAATACAATCAACCATTTTTTCAGCCATTGCAAATAAATTATTATGCAAAATTAAATGACCCAAAGGCATGCAAATACGCACAAGCCATGTTCAAATGTAAAAACTGTTATGATTTTTCGACACAATAAAGTCAAATCAAAAACTTTAAATACATAGTTGACATTACGCGAGCGTGCAACATTGGCTGCATCGTCAACATTAACGTCAACATCAACGTCAACGTCAACGTCAACGTCAGCGTCAACGTCAGCTTCAGCGTTAACGTCAACGGCAAGGTAAACGTCAACGGCAATGGCAACGGCAACGGCAACGGCAACGGCAACGGCAACGGCAGCGTCAACGTCAGCGTCACATCAACGTCGCAGTCAGCTCTGCTATATGCTAAAGGTAAATATTTGAAAAGGATTTTGTTTGTTTATTGTTTGCACACACACCTCGCGCGGTGTTAGTCGGTGTTAGGTTTTTAATTATAAAATATTTAACCAAAAACTCACACTCGACTTGCCCGAATGTAGTGTGGCTGCAATTTTTGTATTTTTATTATTATTATTGGCTGCCATCATTTCGCATAGCCTTCAGGCAATCTTTGTCGGTTATCGCTCACTAAACACAACAATGACCGAGGCAATTTAGAGTTTTAAAAAATTCAGAGACCAAAATTGATGACATGCAAATTGCAGACTGCAAATTGCCAAGTGCCAGGCTTTAAATTGCAGATATCAAATGGAATTTCACAGCTGCAGCTGCGACAGCTCGGCTGGCTCATCTGGCTGTCTGACGGAATGGCTTCATTGTCATTTTTATGAACTCAACGAAGCGCTGGCAAATTAGACAAATATTTCCCCAGCAGGCAAAGTCAAATGGCTGGCCAGGATTTGTGCCAAGGCAAATAAAACCGTTTGCATTCACTCATTGCCCGTTCCCGTTCCCATTCCCGTTTCCATTCCCATTGCCGTTGCCAGTTGACAGTTGGCTGATTACTGCAACAGGCCAAATAAATGGTGGGGTGGCGCTGAAGAACAACAGTGACTAATCGCCAGCTTACAATGCAGCCAAGGTGCCGTCTTTAATAAGAGCGAACGTATGTATGTCTGCTCGGTGTGCATGTTAGCCGAGCGAGGATGGTTGGGGATGGCGCTGCAATGCCGCCCCACGAAAACAATAAGCTCTTTCGGCGCAGGCAACAACAAACAGTCCAGATTGTGAGCGCAAATAACGCGAATTGTAGACCAGCTGCAGCTGAAGCTGCACCCGCCAAAAAGCCAGGCGTAACAACGTTGCGTATACGCAGCGTTGCAATCGCAATTTGATTTTGAAAGCTTGACGTTGAGCCGCGTTGTGGTGCCACAAAGCGCCGTCAAAAGCGACGTGGAAGGCGGCACAATATTTGCACACGAACTACAATACAACTTGACTGAAAGGGGTACGAGGCAAAAAGTGTAGCAGATGTTGCAAACGCGTTGCTCATTGCAAAAAGCCAAATACTACACTCAGCAATGCTCTGCCAGAGAACGAAAAGTCTATTCACTTGAGTGAAGAAAAGAAAAATTAACTTTGATATGTATATTAGTTGTTGTGCGTAACAAAACTCAACTAAATATAACCTTTTACAGATAGAGAGAAAAAATATTAAATATTTATAGTAAAGTTCAAACATGTTTGAATTGTTTTCTTAAATATTCGAACAGTTAACTAGGCTTAGCTAAGTTTGGCTTTAATTCTACAATTTAAATAAAAGAATAAGATTTTTCATGTTCATATTTAAGTTAAGCTAAATCTTCAGTCTTCAATTTATGCTCTAGCCTAGCTTTCGATTTCGGCACATCTGAAGAGTATTTCAATATCGGTTTGATTGCTCTGATATTTGGCTGCGAGTGCTACAAAACTAACCAACGCAAACTTAATTTTCAGAGAGTGTTTTTTCATTTGCTCAAAGCCGCGATGATTTTTGATGGAATTTTACATGTGGCCGCAGGTTTGAAAATTCGTTAGTTATTTTCGCTCTATTGCCACTTTTATAGGATCTTGAAGCTGCGAAAACGATGTGTTTATTAAAATGGAAACTGGAAAATGGAAAATGAAATTGCGAATGCGTGGCGAAATGAAATTGGCTTTGGCCAAAGTAGTTACTGTTCCTCTATTTGTTGACAATTGACAAATGAAAAATGGCTTTTAAAGGCTTTTTCCACTTGTGCAAATTTCACATTTACAGTTATTGCTAATTGGAGGCTCATGCGGCCGCAGCAGACGCGCCCTCTCGCCGGCCCACGCCGCCGCATGCACCGGACATGCAAATAATGGACGTTAATGTTGTTGGCAATGGCCATTTAATGTTTAATTTTTTCCAGCGAGTGTGCATTCGCGTGTGTGTTTGTGTGCACACTCGCGCTTTAAACTGGTTTCAATAAATAAATTATTATAAAATTTATTTTACAGATTTTATCCATATTTCTGTAATTAATTTTAAAAAAAATTATTCCCAATACAAATAGCAAGTCGAAATTCAGCCGCAGTCCAAATAGCCAACGAAGGCCCTCGAGGCTTGCGGCATGCAGCACTCATTACGCGCTGTCAACTGTTATAATAACAGTGAATTGCCTCAATGAGCTGGGAAAATAAAATGAATCAACATTGCAACAAAGCGCTAAAACAATAATGCAACACCAATCAAATTAAAAGCAGCAACGAAAAATTATGGATAATAATGAAATATGTATCAAGAAAAAGTTTTTATTCTACTCAAGCTAATCTCTCCTGATGAGATGGAAAATCTATTTCTGCTATTCATTTAATTATTGAATGAATGTTTAAGATTGAAGTATAGAAGTGATTCTATACCATATCTCATTTTTATTTAAATGTAATCAATCTGATATATAAAATATAAATGCAAGCAGCATTCGCAGTGTATTCATACAAGTCAATTTGCATTTCTAGACAAGCTTTATAGTTCTGAATTGAATTATTCCATAGTCCCCGAATAACAGTTATCCGACTCACTTGTCTCATTCATATCAGAAAGATACAGCCACAAACATACACACCCTTACTCTGACTAGGAGAGTTATTTTTGTTTTTGTCCCTCCTAGTTTGACAATTTGACGTGGAGTAATTCCCGCTATCTGTCTTTTAAGGAAGCTATGACTATTTTCTAAAAGGTTCATTTGCAAAAGTCTATACATGAATTTGCTTAGTGAAGAAAAGAAGTTTTAAAATTTTTTTTTTTAATTATACTCTGACTGAAAATGGGAAATCAGACTATTATGGTTTTGTTAAATGACTCTATAAAGTATATATATTCTTGATCAGGGCGATGAGCTAAGTCGATATATGTATGTATGTAAGAGACAGGAGGAGGCGTGGATGACACTATAGAGTATTTGTGGGCTTTTTTCTAAACCGCCCATGAAAGTGACTTATTTTAGGACTAGAAGTTCTCAACGGGGTCTCTGAATTATTCAAAGTCAAACCTAACATTATATAGATTATGTTATTGTAGACTACACTGAAATCTTGTTGGCTGCATTAGTTTCAAGTTAAAAATATGTGATGATTCAATTCTGTTGCCGTTGCTCAGCCCCCGCCTTCGCTCCACTTGGTCCCAATTGAATGACCAGAGCGGATAGCTGCCGTTGGCTCATTAACCATTCCAACAAGCACTTGGCCAAGCCCCAGACCAGCTGCCAGATGCCAAAGACATGTCGCCGACACGGCTTTGGCGGCACTTGGCCGACAATGGGAAATTTGCATACAGCATCCGCTACTGTTTTGGCAGAGACGTGAGCGCCGCATTGAGCCACCATTGAGCCACATTCATGCTGCGTGCGAACGGAAACGCAGTGCGGCGCATAAGTATTGGGCATGTATTTCGTAATAATGACAAGTAAATTGGGGAATTCATCTCGCAGTATTTTGTCGGCGAAAAACTCATAAGGTGCCCGAGGCGCGTAGCTACAGAAATTTGTCACTTTGCCGGATGTGTTTTGTGTGTAGTTTGACAATGTCATGCCCATCGCTTCTGGCTGACAGGTACTGGTATTGCCCAAGGGCCAAAAGAGACTATTGTGAGGCATGGTGCATGAATGTGCGGAAGCAGAAGTTTCATTCAATGTATATCTCGTTTGTTGCTTGTTGGCCTTTTTGGGTTACTTTTTGAGCTCATACAGGCATTGTGAGCGGGCGGGACGGGTGTGCAAACATTTGACGTGTGTTATGACGCGAGTCAAGATATCTGGCGTTGCATAGCCATATATCGACATACATACATATACATAGATATAAATACAAGGAGCTAGCTGTCGAAGATCTGTACTAATTGTTCGATGCTTGGCCTATGTAAACACAATTGAAGTTGTGTATTCTATAATAGATAGGCTAGAAATTGGAACGAATGCCAGATCATGTTTACCTAATGCGGCATTGTTGTTTCTGCTCGCTTTTATTTTTGTCATTTTCCTATTTATTTGGAATACTGCTGTCCCTCATAATGCAACAACTGTGCAAATAGCAGGCGACATCGTTGACAACGACAGCGAGAGCACTAAAAGCAACAACAGCATCGAAAGCTGTTTGGAAAGTTAGAAACATGTCGGAACTCCAGTCATTATCGACACCAAAACACCAGAGAGCAGCGAGATCTGTCTCGTAAACCAATAAAACTTGGACGTTTTTCATACTCTTATGCAGAGTATTAGGATTATCATTTGGGCTTGTCGCATTAAGCCGTAATATGGCATTTAATTTGAAATTATTGTTGTTTTTATAACTTTAGTAAATAAAATAATGCTGCATAAAATATTTAAAGACATAGACTGAGTGGATGAAATAATCATTTATTTTTTATTATATAAAATATTTTGTTTCTTTATTTAAATGTCTATAATTGTATTATGATTAACCCTACAAAAAAGTTCAGAACATTAAAATAACAAAAGTATCACCAACCCGATTAGCCAGACCGGAGAGTTATTGCATTTTATATTTAGATTAAATTCTTTTACTATATATATGTTGTCAGTATTATTATTAATATTATGTACATATCAAATTTTGTTGAAATGTTCATATGAGAACTAAGATTGTTGCTTAACTAGCTCGTATTTTTCCAATTGAATTCTGCCTGAAGACGTTTGTTTTGGGCAGGAAACCAATCAGTGAGAAATGTATATTGATATTTTCTGGACCATTAGGCAAAGGGTTTAAAGGGAAGAGCATATGAAGTGCTGCTTTGGCCAGTGAGTTGTACGCTTGAGGTGTTCCTATTCTATTGCTATTTGCTTAGCTGAAGCACACATATTTTCATTTAGCATGCTTTAAATATAATATTTGCACAAGTCGCACAGTTGTTTCGTCGAACAATATATTCAATTTGAACATTATCAGCCATAGCGACGTTGATAATGCCGTTTACATCTTTTGTTTTAATCATACGCCCAGCGGAGTCAGCTAACGACCTGAAACGACCCCAAATGACCTTCGCCATCGCCTATGCCTCGCTTCTGCCATTAACTAGATGTGGCTTTTCTTTCGACGGCCAGACCAGGAGGCGTGTGAAAGTTGTTTGCAATTGCCTTGTAGATCCTTTGCTTGTGCCAATCCAGCATGAACGTGCAGACAAATTGACTATATGGCCGAACAACTGTCCAACACGCCAAAACAGGACAACAAACAGATAACGCCCCGCACGCTAGGGTCCTGGGGTCTACAGCCGCAGACAAAGCAGCCCGGAGAACAGGCAACAATCAACTACCGGGTAATTAGAGTTGAATGCCTGAGTCGAAAAGTCGTGTAATGCGATTTGTATGGCACAGCGGGAGAGACACAGCAGGAGGTCAAATTTATTGCATAAAGACACATTGCATGGCTCATTAGCAGAGCTAGCGGGGGAAGGGAATGATGAGTAGAGGGGTAAGATGCAATTGCCAAAAACAACAATTTACGGGCATAAAAAGGCGCAACAATGACAAATTCGTTTTGGTTTTTATGTCCCTTCCCTTCTGTCGGCCGTCTTTCTGCTGGCTAAATATTTATAAATTCTTCAGTTCCGTTGTCTTCTTCTTTTTCTTTTTCTTCTTCTTCTTCTTAATTGTGACAGATATTGCCGGTGTGTGTATGTGATTTGTGCAGCTGATGCTGATGCTGCTGCTGATGCTGTCCTTCCGTTGTGGCCCGCTCGCGCCTTTGGCTATTTGCTGCTGCACTTGGCTCAGACTGCTTTGGCCGCTTGACATCTTTGGGCTGCCTCAAATTGTGTTAGGGTTAGGCCTGCATTTCAGCTGCAGGCGCTTTAAGCTGACTCTGCTTTAGCTGCCGCTGCCGCTACCGCTGCCGTTGGTGTTGGTCCTGATGCTGGTCACGCTTATTATGCCCGCGGGCTGCGCTCTTTTGCCGGCGCTACTCGCTGTTTGTCCAAATGCTTGACTGCTGCTGCTGCTGCTGGAACGTCTCGTCGCTCTTGGTATCCTTCCTTCTGGCTGCTAAACAGCAGCACAATATCCGTCGTACGTTGTGCAAACAGCGCTGTGCCAAGCCGAGCTGAGCTGAGCAGGAGCTGCCTCCTGTCACCGTTGCCTGCCATCTTTGTGCTGATGATGTTTGCTTAGCTGTCTTTGCATCTTTTTGCAGGACGCAGTCAGCTCTAAACGGAAATGATGGCGGCTGCATAGCGGCCGCTGCAGAAAGCTGTGTTTGCCCGCACCTCTGCCGCGCCCCTCCAGACAATGCAGGACAATGAAATGAATTTTTAAGAATGCCCTGCCCTACATGCCTCGACTGGGGCAACGACTACAGCAACTGCAACGGCTGCAGATACAGCAGCAGCAACGGCAGCCACTTCAAAGTCATTCGCCAGGCAGCATCATCTTGAGGCCGTTACCAGTGGCTGCCGCCGAATAGCAGCAGTTGCTGTGATATGAAGTTTTCCACTCACTTTTCCAGCTGGCCAAAGTGCCGCAGTGTGTGAAAGAAAGAAAGAGAGAGAGAAAGAGAGGATGAGAGAGAGAGAGAGAGAGAGATGCGAATGTGGATTGTCGCAGACTGCGTTTTTGTTTGCAGAAGCATGCAGGTGCACTTGCCTCGTTGCCGCGTTGCATCAATTTGCATTCGCCTATGTTTGTGCATGTGTGTGTGTGTGTGTGTACTTACATCGTGTAACCGTTAATGTGTGTGTGCGTGTGTGTGCTTGTGTGTGTGCTGGCTGTTGCTGTTACTGCTATTTACCAAGCGTTTCGTGTGTGCATGTCAAATTCAAGCGTTTGCATATTTTGCAAGATTGTCAGGCACAATTAACCAACATCAGCACCAGCAGCAGCAACAGCAACTGCAGCAGTGCCAACAGAAAAAAAAAAAAATGTAATTTGCTGTAATAATGGGTCGCCAGTTAGGGACATGAGCCTGGCTGCAAATGGGGGCAAATGGCTTAAGAATATGGGGCATATGCATTTATGAGTTTCGTGATGAGATAAAAAAGTTCTTACTTCCATTGTAAGCAATTTACACTATGCAACTACTGCTTGCTTACACTGTACATACACTGCAAATCGAATCACAAATATTCTTGAATGTTGTTTGCTTTCAAAATAATTAATTTGTTGAGCACTTTAACAACTTGTGCGCTATTCAAACTGACTTTAATTTTAAATCAATATTAATTCCTCTAAAAACTGTCATTCATTAAGACTTTCAATATTTGTATATTATTAATAATTTTCATAGTGGCTAGTAATATTTTGTATTTTATTATTGACATGACTTTAGTAAAGTAAAATAACAGTAATAATAATAATGAGAATAATATATATATATATATATATGTATATATATATATATATATTCAAATTTGTTAGCTCCAGAGCTATGCTGAATAACAGCTTAAATTGCATCGCATTTACGAATTAAATTAATTAAGTAATTTATACAGTTTACAAATACATGATACTCATTGACTAACATTAATCTAGAGATAAGACTCTCCTAGCTAGATGCCTGAGAGATGTATGCAGACTCGTTATCAGTTAATTACTTATCTCGGCTATCTCTGGCGATAATAAAGTTTACCCTTTCAGTGTGAGTCAGGCAGTTTGGCATTGACTAATTTGCAGCGGCATAATCTCCACTCAGTGCCGAATCGAAACGAGGCTAAAGAACTTGCTCACAAAGCTGGCTGATAATTGAGTTTCATTTGGCAAATGATGCAATTGAATGCATGATGATTTTATTATTTTTCTCTCTTTTTCTCGCGACACTTGCACGCTAATTAATCCTTACGCCGTCGAAAACAAATAACAGCGCAAACAAGCGAGTGAGCGAGAGAGAAAAGGAAAGTAAGAGAGACAGAGAGACATTGGGATTGGCTACAGAGTCAAGTGTGCACAAATATTGCAAAATAAAAAAAATTCTAGACTACTAAATACCCTGAGTAAATCGTCTACATTCGTGTACTAAAAATAAATGATTGTAAATGAAAGATTTTTTTTAATGAATTTTAATGTTATTTTATAATAATTATTTGAAATATTTATAAGTGAATTTTGAAATTGTTATAGATTCGCCCAGATACCCCATTGAAATCTGCATTTCAGGCTACTTTATGAAGTCATTGATGATTTGGCTTGATGCACATAAAAGGCTGACGACTCGGCGATTCGCATGTTTGCCACGGAGCTGGCTACAGCCTCAACCTTTGGCTGTGCTCCTGGCTGGGTGGGCGCTCAGCGAGCGACTTGCTGTGTACATATTTGTGCAGTTATGTTCACATTTGTACTGATCATAATGTACACACACACACATGCATACGCACACACACAGTCGTACGCCCTCACACTATGTGAATGTAGTCGTATATACTCGCATGTGTGTATATAGATTTCAGTCAAACACTCGAGCAAGCACAGACAAATTCTATTTGCAAACATTTCACTTGATTTGCAAGCGAGTAGCAGAGGCTGCACAGTCAGCCCACTGAGAATCGTATCCTGGCGCTGTACGAGCTCTGTGTATGCCCTCTCTATCTCTCGCTCGCTCGCGCTCTCTCACTCTCTTTTTCTCTGTTTGTATATTTTGTCTGGGTGTGTGTGTGTGCATGTTTCATCCGACGTATTTTTTAACATTGGCCCAGCCACCAGCGGCGTTGACATTCGTGTAGGAGACGATGACGCGACGGCGACGGCGACGGCGACGGCGACGGTGGCACCGACTGCTGTTGGGTGTCAAGGACGAGGCAGGAGCCGGAGCCAAAAGCGGCAGCCATGATGAGTACGATGAGCGCCAAATTTGCACTCGACAAATCGAAATTGTGTGCTCTGGAAAAATATTGGCACAAGAAATCATTCCTTCCTGTTGTTGGTGTTGGTGTTGCTGCTGCTGCTGCTGCTGCTGGTGCTGGTGTCGTGCCTGTCTCTAACCCCATCCCCCTCACACCCATGTGCTACTGCTGCTGCTGCTGCTGCTGCTGTTGTTGTTGGCACTTTGCTGTTGACATGATTGGGCGGGCTTTCATTTGCCAACTTGTCGCAAAATGTTTTAATATTTTCAAGTTGCATTTAATCCCCGGCCGAGCGCTCAGCCACGTGAATCGTGTAAACAGAGGCACGCGCGCTAGACGTTTTTATGCCCTGTCTGCAACTGATTATCCTGCAACCGTGTCTGTGTCCTTCAGCTCCTGGGCGGCCGCAGAACTCCAGTTGAATCGCCTGCTCACTACAATTGTTAATCCAAAACCTAATGCGAAATTAAAAATTTCGCTGGGCTAAAACAACAGCGAAGCAGACGCGCGCACGCTCCAACTCTGGCGGGGATTGAATGTAGAGTGGGTGGCTTAACAGGAGTCGTGCTGGAATTGGGATTGCGCAGGTTGGGCAGACGTGGCTGGCCGGCTGGCTGGCCTTCAATTGGGAATGTCTTTTGTGCTGTTTGCTCGCTTATTTGTTTGTATGTTTGTTTGGACTTTCTCCTGTTTCGTTTGCATTTGCAAATATTCCTGGCAACTGGAGCATCGACTTGGAGCTGGTGCTTCGGCAAGAGTTGTTGACTGTTTTTCCAGTTGCTCTTGCTCTTGCTCTTGTTGCTGTTGTTGTTGCTCAACAATTTTTGCACAATTTACAGCGATTGAGGTCGAAACTTACAGTTGTTGCTGTTTGGGGCGTGTCTGGTTAGTGGAATCGAACAAATATGTTTACATTTAGCACATGTGCAATTATTTGATTAAAACTGTTAAAAGCACACAAAATCAGGCAAAAGTTTACCAACACCCTGCCAGCTAGTCAGCAAGCAAATGAAAGACAGAGAGAGAGAGAGAGAGAGCACAGAAAAGAGATATGCAGAGACAGACAGAGACATATAGAGAGAGAGAGAGAGAGGGAAGAGTGAGACCCTAGCCGTAGATACCCAGACGCGCAAATGGAGCAGCTCTTGAGCTCCTCGTCGCAGCTTGTGATGTAAACTGGGCGTGCAAACAGAGTGAGACACAAGCGAGACCCAGTCGAGAGCCGAGAGCTCTCAGGGATGGGCGATGCTGGGATCTGCTCGGCAGCTAACCTAATGCGAAATGAAAACAAATTAAAATCAAACTTTCGAATTACTTCGAGTCTCGCATTTCAATGTAAATTCAAACGACAACAAAGGGGCAGGCAGTCCACAGCCAACAGCCATAGAGGCATCCGCTACTGACGAGAGAGTTTGCTTCCAAGTGCTGTTGACGACGCCTGCTGTTGGCCACTATATGAGCTGCATAAATCATGGATGGCTTTGGCGTTGGCATTCGCATTGCCATGTGGCAAATATTTCAAAATAGTCAAGAAAATAAATTAACTTATGCAAATGCAACTTAATAACCTGCCCAGCTGCATAATCATCAGCCTCATTCATACTTTCTTCAAGTCTGTAAAGTTTCAATAATGAGTTGACTTCTAAGAAGTGCATATAAGGGCACGAGATGTGATACCGAAGAATATATAAAATCAAACTATCATATTGCCTATTATGCTATAAATAGATAAGTGTTTAATACTTTACAATATTGATTTTCAGAGTTATATCCGTATTCGTAAAAAGTATAATTAATTTCTTTATAATAATACTTTATAAAATTGATTTTTATCCGTATTTCTTTATAAATAAACATAAATTTTTAAACATATACCTCTTACCTTGTCCGATTTTTACGCGGTTTGTTTTATTGGATAGAAAACTGATAATACAAAAATACACTTTTTTTCCAAATTTTGATTCAGTCCGATTTTATCAAGGAAAAAGGATGTGCTTAAGTTACAAAAAAATACTAAAAATTCCCTGATTCTCTTCTTCAAACTTAAGGCTATTTCACATTTCACGAAAACTAATTGTGAGAGTCCTGTACACTTCATTACACATTTCGTTTATCAGCCCAGAAAGGCCAATGTCCAAATTCATTTTTTCAAACCAATTCTCACAATTCTGGCGGGAAATTTTAATATCGAAAAAACGCACATTTCTGCTTTACAAAAAGTATACCCATTGAGAAATAACTCTATTTAAACTGTATGTTGTAGATATGCAACAATCTCCCACTTTCTTGCTTCAATGATGCAGCAAAAACTAAGAAAAATCTTGATGCTTGCAATATAATAAAAGGGGATGAAAAATATTTAAATTTAAGATGTGGAATACTTTACAATATGGATTCTCAGATTTATATCCGTGTGCATTGTTTTGAATATGTATAGTATATACACATTGAATTGTTATTATTTATATACATAAAGCAAATTTCGCATTCCTTTGCTCAGGTAGAAGATGCACAGATACTGAAGAGAGGGAAGCTGATTGAAAGAAGAATTCTTCTATTCGTATACCTATCATATATTCGCATAGATAATTAATATTCAAATATATTATTTATAATTAATATATATAATGTTCTGAATTTACTTTTGCTGTTAGTTGTTATTGGGTTGTTGTTGTTATTTTATAGTTGTTATATTCAAATGAATTATTTTGTAAAGCATATTCTCAACATATCTTTGTCCTTTGTCAAGCTGCGGTATCTATATATTAACAGTATGTATGCATATACTAATATTTCTTACTTAATTATTTTCTTCAGCAACCTGCGCAGCTCGCATCAAATTGAAAAATATCGTTATACATCTGAGCAGAAGCTCACAGATTTTTAGTTTTTTTTTAGTATATAAAAATATATTTTACTTTACTTCTAAGCCATATATATATATATATATATATATATATATATATATATATATATATATATATATATATATATATATATATATATATTGTGGCATGTCATTCGACTTTGTATTTTTTAATCATTTTTATTAAACATTTCTTCAAGAGAATTTTTTTTTTAATGATATATGTAAAAAGCATAGAATATTTTATCGGCTTAAAATTTAATTCATTATTCTTGTCCATTCAACCCATTGCCAAAGTGCTGTTCAAGGAGTCTCTGCTTGATTAAGTGCTGTTGTTGTTGTTGTTGTTATTGTTGCTTCTGTTGCTTTCTATGATGTTATTGAGTTCAATGTTTATTAACCGCCCTCTTTAGTGCTGTTCAAGTCGCGCACTTTGACATTTTCATGTCGCAAAGCAATTTGTTGTAGTGGCTGTTGTTGTTGTTGTTGCTGTAGTTGGTTTTGTTGTAGTTGTTATTGTTATTTTTCTGGTTGCTGTCCGCTTAGTGAACCACACGCGTCACCTCAATGAGCGCAAAGTGGCATGGCCAGAGCCGAGAGCAAAGCACCCCAGCACCAGAGCACCACAGCACCATCACAGCCCAGCTCCTGGCAGTGCCCCCTTCCGCCCACTGTTTAATTTTCGCATTTTCCGTTGCGCGTTTTCATCTTTGATTGACATACAAACAATTTAGCTGAATGGCACTTGAGGCAGCCAGAACCGCAACAATGAAACCACCCCCTGACCACAGTAATATTTTTATTTTTTTGATATTTTGTATTTATGGCAGCCTCAGCCTCAGCTGAAGGCTTGGACGCGAACTGAAACTTGATGTAGTGCCCACTAGAGATGTGGGACTGCTGCTGGTGACAACTGCAAAAACTGTTTGCCCAAGTGCTAAATGGAAACTTCCTGCAGCAAATTAACAGCCAGCACTGAAGAGATGGGGAGAAGATGAAGTCCGACCACCAGCGTAGATTTTTTCCTTTTTTTTTCTTTTTGCATCTCGCGAACGCTGCATCTCCGAATCAATCAACTCAAGTGTCAGTGGTGCTGTGTTTGGATATAGATGTGGTGGACGTGTCTGTGTGTGTGTGTGGTCCACTATCAAAGAGCAGGACCGCCGCCCAAATGCATTTATTGTAAGTGGCTGTGTCTATGCAGAGGCCGCCGCCGTCCACTCTCCGCATACACAGGTGAAATTTACCACTTCGATGGCTAAAAACAACATTTGAATGCGACATTCGAAGACGGCCAACACGATATTGAACGGATGTTGACGTGTGTGTGTGTAAACAGCAAAACGAGGGATCGGCTCGGACTCCGTCCAACCGGACCAGTCGGCACCGCTCGAATCGGATCGCCATGGACTGGATGGGCCAGTGATTTACCTTTACATTTACATTTACCTGCCAATGCTGATCGACGAATCGGCAACGTCATATCGCATATGAATATGTATTATGTCTGCTGTCTATGGGCCAAGTTCGGTCGGTGTCTTTGGCCTTAGTCTTGCCGCTCTGTCAATATTTTGCTTATGTTCGAAGCCCGGCCCGGCCACAACGATGACTCCCATTACCCATTACCTGGCCAATGCCAAAAAATGAACCTTTATAGCGGGCCAAGCGCTGTGGTAGGTGCGCTCGAGTGCCAAGTCTGGGAGACAATTTTCCCGTCAAGTGCCAGAGCTGGACAGCAGCTTTGAAGTGCGGCGACATTCAAAACTTTTCGAATCGAGTACTCGTTCGGATACTCGTAGTCACAGGTGACAGGGTCACCATTCAAATCGTAATTTAGGTGCCAATTAACTGTAAATGTTTTCCCATTAGAAAGTGCTACACACATCGAGTTGAAGTGCGCATTGCTACGATACTTCATTTTCTACTTTTGCCAAACTTTTATTTTCTAAGAGTATTTAATGAGAGAAACTTGTAGCTATCCTCGGAGCATCCTTAGCATGACAGATTGACAGCCTTCCAAATAACTTTCTGGACTCTCATTGCATAAGGTTTATTACACTCACGTCATGTTTACCTGTACTTTATTAGTATACGTTTATGTACTCATATGCGTACAAACAAAAAATAGTCTATCAAAAGGAACATTTTAATATCATACGTATTTATATTTGGATTGAAATACTCTCCTTTGAATCACATACGAAGAATAAAAACATTTCAGAAGCAATTAGCAAACAATTTTCAAAATTGCTTAAAAAGTATCGAAATATCTCTTTTAATATTGAAGCTAGCAACTCGATGAGCAATGTGCCAAGTCAGCAGTTAAAGTCAGAATCAAGAGCGCATTGCTAATCACAAATCGCATGCTTAGACAGCGAAATAACCAGGTAGATAAATTGGCCAAATTGATTACGTGGCCATCTCCCCTGATTAGCACCTTGCGAATGGGCTCCACATTTCAAGTTTGACTGCAGATGTTCAAAAATTAGCAAAGCAGCCAACTGAGAAAGTGCCAGAGTTTTCAGCAATGTGTGTGTGCGAGTGTGTGTGTAAGTGTGTGTGTGTACGCATTTGCATTTGTATCAGATTATGAGCCACAAACATTTTCGGCCATGTTTGTTTACTTAGCTCCGCCTCGTCGGCTACACAATGTGCGTTCGTCTGTCTCTCTGTGTGCGTGTAGCTGTCTGGCTGTGTATGTGTGTCTGTATGGCTCTGCCACTGCCTCTTGCTCTGTCTCTTGCTCTACAACTGCTTCGGCCTGTGGCAGTGGCTGCGGCTCTGTGTGCGAGAGCGTGAGCGAGCGTCTGTGCTGTCTGTGCCCGCATCTATCTCTGTTTAAGTGCGCGCGTGTATGTGTGCACGTGTGTGTGTGTGTGTGCCTACCTACATAAGTGTGTATCTCAGGCGCATCAAAAGTCGCTCTTGCGCATGTCTTCCGCGCCGGCTGTTCGAGCAGTTTGCATGCGACTGCAGCAAGTGCGAGCGCTAACTTGTCGAGTGGCCCTCGCCAACGCCATTTTAGCAAGCGCTCAATGAACGAAAATCAGAGACCCCGAATAACAGTTACTCGACTCACTTGTCTCATTCATTTCTGAGAGAAAGAGATAAAAGGCGCACACAAACTTTATTCCTCTGAGTAGGAGAGATATTTTTGGTTTTTTTCACTCCTAGTCTGAGTGTTTGGCATGGAGGAATTCAGGCAATTCCTCTTTTTGAAAGAGTTATTTTGCGAGTAATACTTTTACTCTTTCACACATAGAGTTATTTTGTGACTTATTTCTAAAATCCTCATTTATAAAACTTTGTATATGTTTTTGCTTTGTGTGTTTGTTTTGTGTTTGCTTTGTGTTTGCTGTGTGTTTGCTTTTAATTATAACCTGATTGAAAATAAGAAATCAAACTATTATGGTTTTGATAAATGTAATTAACAGGCATAATGGGGCGTATATGACCATATAAATTATATATATTCTTGATCAGGGCGACGAGCAGAGTCGATATATGTATATAACAGGCCGAAGGAGGCGTGGATGACACTATATAGTATATATATTCTTGATCAGCAGAAAAAAAAATTGATATAGCCATGTCTGTCTGTCCGTTCGTCTGTCACACTGTATATATATATATATATATTCACATATAGTATATATATTCTTGATCAGCAGAAAAAAAAATTGATATAGCCATGTCTGTCTGTCCGTTCGTCTGTCACACTGTCTGTCTGTCACTCTGTGTGTCTGCCTGCTCGTCTATAACTCTGTGTCTGTCTGTGTGTCTATCTGTCTGTCCCTATGTCTGTCCGTCTGTCTGTCTCTATAACTGTGTGTCTGTCTGTGTTTTTGTTGACAAACGCACACATAGAATTATAGATCGTAATTGACCTGCTCCGCGAAAACAACCCTTGCATACACACCAACGCAGCACATACACAAAAAAAAATTGTTTTTTTTTTTTTTTTGGCAAAAACAAAGTGCATCGCTGACCAATGCACTATGGGCGCAAATGTCGATTTAGTGGGATAAAGTCCAAAATTATTTTATTATACCTTCTCAGTTCCTTTTTAGAAATGTCTAACAATATCTCTTCCCATTCAAATTTCCAAAACAAGAAAATCCAAAATTCTAAAAAAGTAATCTAAGCATATTTGCTAAATTTCAAGTCCATATATTTAATTTTGGACTTTATGCCGCTAAATCGACATTTGTTCCCATAGTGCAACGCAGCAGCAACAGATGGAAAAAAAAAACACACACACAAAAACAAACTGCGTCATTGATCAACGCAGCAACAACACATACAGAAAAAAAACTGTTTTCTTTTTTTTTTGCAAAAACAAACTGCATCGCTGACCAATGCACTATGGGCGCAAACACCGATTTAGCGGCATAAAGTCCAACAGTGTTTTGTTATATTTTCTTATTTATTTCCGTAGTTCCATTTTGGAAAAGTCTAAGTATATGACTTCCCATTCAAATTTCCAAAACAAGAAAATCCAAATTTCCAAAAAAGTAATCTAAGCATATTTGCTAAATTTCAAGTCCATATATTTAAATTTTGAGTTTATGCCACTAAATCGGCATTTGCTCCCATAGTGCAACGCAGCAGCAACAGTTAGAAGAAAAGAAAACAAAAGCAAACTGCGTCATTGATCTACGCAGCAACAGCACACACAAAAAAAAGGGTTATTTTTTTTGAGCAAGGCAATAAAATATCACACTGAGGACCGCAGAAAAACCCACAGTTTTTCTCTTTCTCACTGAGTAAAAGGAGTTCTCCTAAGCACATGCTGAAAGAGTTATTTTGAGAGTTTTATTTATAACACTCCATGCGAAACACTTATTTGTGGACTTTTTGAAATCCCTTAAGAGTTATTCGGGGTCTCTGACGAAAATCAATTTGTTGCAGCTTAAAATAGGCTAAGCAAATGCCAAACGCTTCAATAATAAATGCCAAATATTTGAATTAAAAGAATTTTAATTCTAATATAAGACAATACAAAAATAAATATAAGTTTACCGATTATTGTTCGTCTCTGAGCTTGTTAAGTTTAGTGACGAATTAAGTCAGATAGTGAAGAATTATAAGAGCTAATAATTTGGCCAGTCAACTCTGGACTGTTTAGCTGGAGATATCTTGAGTTGAGAAAGGTTTATCTCTCTGCAACAAATGTCTGGGAATATTAATTCAACTTTATAGTTATTTAAGGGATGTTACAAGACTTTCAGAAGAATAATTTATCTAATGGATATAAGAAGAAGATTCAAGGGATCTTTACTTTACCTCAATTTAATAACTATTTTTATTAGCTTGCCTAAAAGTGTTTATATAGTTGGAAACAATCTAACGAGAATGCGTTTCGCCATAGCTCGAAACTTCTCTTATTCTATTCAGAAAGAAACAGCAAGAAACAGCACGATCTTATTCTGAGCAGAAGAGTTGCGAGTATTAGACTCTTGCACACTGTGACTATTCGGAGGTGGAGATCTCAAAAGGGTAATGCGCAGCGACTTTAAATTCGTACATGCATACATGCACATGCACGCACATACGCACGCACATACACGTATACGCACGCACATGCATGCTGTCGATGTGCTAAGCGAAACCCATACATACAGAACAAAAAAGGTTTTTTTTTTTTTGAGCACAACAAAAACATGCGTTACTAACGATCGCAGAAAAAACCCAAACGCAGATCGTTGCTGCCTGAGCGGATCTCGTTAAGCACATTTAGAAAGTGTTATTAATAATAACTTATTGTGTGTGTGTTTTTTTTTTCTTTAAGCGTCCATGAGAGTGACTTATTTTAGGACTTTGATAAATGCTCAACGGTTTCATGCGAGCTGTATCGTGGATAGCTCCTCTGAGTATCACCTTGCTAAAGAGCTCAACATACATATTCTAATATCATTTAAAGTTTTTACCTTTGCTTAAAGTCCAACTTTGATATTAAAAATGTTATTATACATTTTGTAGCGCGAAATATGAGAATCATTTGTCTTTTATCCTATCTTTAGCTTGTCTGATCTTTTTTTGTAGCTGTACGTATTTTAATGTTCTCCAAGGATCAAGACTAAAAGGATCAGCAGTCAGTCAGTGAAAATAAATGAGAATTCCTATTGGCATAAATTTAAGTTAAATATTTATTTATTATCCTTGCCAAATACTATTAAACGGAGCTGACAACTGTAGATAAAATAATTCAATAATTTATTTATATTTATAAATATTTACATAAATATTCATATATATGCATATATAGATGTATTAGTTTCCTTAAGACGTAGTCGGGTAATTTGATTGTGCCTCTCAATCGCCTAACTTAAAGCAAACCAGCTGCAACTTTAAGCAAAGAAAGGCCCCCATCTCTCTGGCTCTGGCTCTGTCTGTTGTCGGGATGCTGGATGGGAAAGGGTGGGAAATGGAGGCGGGTTTGAGTGTGCCTGCACCAGGATCCTAATTACATTTTACTAGATAAATTGTAAACTTTTTCTGTGCGCGTTGCCGTTGCAGCAGCAGCAGCAGCAGCTTCTTTCAACTGTTATATTTTGTTTGAGTTCCCTGCGTCGGCGTCGCTGTCGCAGTCGCTGTTGCTGCTGCTGCTGCTGCTGCTGCTGTCGCTGGCGTCGCTTTCGTCTTCTGATGCTGCTGAGCAAACAAACGCACAGTCGAGCAGATGGGGTGGGGAGTGGCTCATCCTGCCGCTGTACAGCCAGCACCCTGTATGCCCAGTACACCCTGTCGAGCCGAACGTGCTGCGTTTGTAAGCATATTTCCGGCAACGGATGTCTGCAGCAACAGCAGGACTGCTGGCAACGACAGCAGAGACGGCAACTGTTGGCTCCGGCCAAACGAGCTGCAGTCAAACCTGGCCCTGGTCCTGCTCCTTCTCCCAGCCCCTGGCCCGGATCGTCCTCAGCCAGATACGAGCAGAAAGTCAGTCAGTGCCGGTTACACATTTTCGAAAGTGCTTGGCTCTGGGTACAACTACAGCTGCAGCTGCAGCTCACTGCCATTAGTTGGCCGTCAAGTGTAGGGGGCGTTGGCAGGGCGGGATTGGGACTCCTGCGGCTGGTCGGCAACTCTGTTGCACTTCAAGTTGGCATGCGTGTGCGCCAGTATGTGTGTGTGTGTGTGTGTATGTAGTTTTGCGCAAATATTTGCATCTGGAATATTTGCGCGCTCCATCATAATTCAAACACAGATGCGCTGTTTGTAGAAGAGCAATCATTTTGACATGCAACTCGCTTCAAAACCGAATTAAGTGGCATTCAGTGTCAGCCAGCAGGACTCGCAGCTCGACCAAGTGCCGCTGTGCCCCAAGCACAAGCCCAACCGAAAGCAAAGCGCGCGCCTTCGATTGCCGCTGATTGACGTGCACGCAGCTGCCAAAAGGTGGCAATTAAGAGATATTACCAAAATTATCATAAATGTTATTCTGTGATATTTCATAAATGTTGAGCTAATTTTAATTGAAATCATAATTTAATTAATCTTAGTCAAAAATTAACAACTTCAATTTGTTGTAAGTATAAGATTAATTTGTATAAGACATTTAAACGGCATCCCAGTTGGTTTAAAGCTAGACTAAAATGCTTTAAGCTTGCTTTGTAAAGCCGAGAATCGTACCAGCTTTTTGGTTCGTGAACTGACTTCGCATGTCTTAGGTTGTAGTTTGAGCTAAACGTCATAACCGGTTCGGGTTAGTGCCCCGGCTAAGAACGACAGCAATCGCTTTGAAACAATAACATATCGGTAAGGCGCAATCAATTTTAAATAAATTTATTTTTTTATTTTTTTTATTTATTTTTTTTCTGTTTATTACTAAGCCATACGGGACTACAATTATCCCCTTGTGGGCTTTGTCTTTAAATAAATATCTACTATTAGTAGCTTAATTTAAACAATTTATTTTTTTAAATTATATAGGTGATATAAGTTAACCGATAATGTTTAGTGCTGAACGATATCATAATCGATATACTAACAAATTAATTAATCTTAATTTATATTATATATATATTTTTTTTTAGTATCTTTTAGACAATTTTTATTATTACCACTCACCAGTGTTATTACTAAAAATAGAAGAATATAAAAAATCATGCGCTGACCAGCACAGCTGATAACAAAAAACCAGGGGTGAATTTAGAAGGTTTAGTATTCATGCGTTTAATGTATACGGTCACACTAGCAGAGAGCACATCGCTTTAGAAAAACAGTGCCTTTAATTACACAATAATTATTATATTTTTAATGAAACCAATGAGTATAAGATATAAAGTGTAAATACAAATCAATAAAAAAGCGTAAAATGCTTAGAGTGAGCAATATATTTCGATTGGGCAGCACGATTCGACAGCGCCAACTTCATACCGGCGTTACACGGCTCAAGCGCCGCAAGACAGCTGAAGAGAAGGTAGGACAGTTATAATAAAAAATAGGTGGCGCAGAGAGTGATTGTAGCATAGTACGATTGACGTCACAAGTAGACAAGTAATATAAGAGAGAAATGTTCACTGATAAACATGTTCACTCTTTAAAGATGATTGGCTTCTAGCGACACCTTTTAATTTTATTTTCATGCTATGCTCGAAACTCCGGAAAGAGCATGCTGACTAATTGTGTAGAAATCCCCTCGAATTATAGAGTATTCGCCGAAGAAGTTGCAATCATCAACTGCAGCAGCCGCACATGGCACCACCGACATTTGGCGATACATGAGTGTCGCAGAGCTGGCAAAGACATTGGACCGGCCCTTGGGTGAGCAGAACATTCAATGATAATCGAACCAGCTCTAATGTTATTCCATCTAAATACAGACGATGTGCAGGAGGCCATGTTATATGTGCCTGGAGCGGACAACATCGAGGCAGGCGCCAAACTGGAGGATCTTAAGATCATTCAGAATATTGCAAAGAAGCTGGGCGCCAAAACACGTGTTGTCGCTGCACCTGAAGCAAGCACGGAGGATGAGCACAAGGATCGTGATGTCTTCCCCCGGCCGCCGGCTCCGCCGGAGCTGTTAAAGCATCGTCCACCTGTGGTCACGGTGATGGGTCATGTGGATCACGGGAAAACCACGCTTTTGGATTCACTGCGCGGTGCAGATGTCGCGGCTGGCGAGGCTGGTGGCATTACACAGCATATTGGCGCCTTCACTGTTACCCTGGAGAACGGCGAAAAGGTCACGTTCTTGGATACCCCTGGACATGCGGCATTCAGTGCTATGCGAGCTCGCGGCGCCGTTGCTACAGATATAATTGTGCTCGTTGTGGCTGCCGAGGATGGTGTAATGGCACAAACTCGCGAGGTCATCCAGCTGGCCAAAGAGGCGCAGGTGCCCATAATCGTGGCGGTGAACAAGATTGACAAGCCCGAAGCGAATATTGTAAGGCTTTGCCATAGTTATACAATGGAACCAAATATATCCACTAATGCATATGATGTTTCAGGAGAAGAGCAAAACTGAACTGGCACAAATGGGCTTGGCGCTAGAAGAGCACGGTGGAGATGTTCAGGTTATACCCATATCGGCTCTCAAGGGAACAAACTTGGACCTGCTGGCAGAGGCAGTTAGCACGCAGGCTACGCTAATGGGTCTAAAGGCAGATCCCACTGGTCTTGTCGAGGGCATTGTAGTTGAGTCCAAAACTGATCAACGCCGCGGCAAGTTATCCACGGCCATTGTCACGCGCGGCACATTGCGCAAGGGATCGGTGCTGTTGAGCGGGCTGGCGCATGCCAAAGTACGTGGCCTCTTCGATCACAATGGCGCGCCGCTAGCAGAAGCTGCGCCTGGCACGCCAGTGGAAATACTTGGCTGGCGCGAGTTGCCACTGGCTGGCGACCTGATTCTGGAAGTGGAAACAGAGGTGAGCTATTCTCTTCTGCAAAGTGTTCAATGTGTGTGTTAATCGTCAGCTCAACTCTACAGAAAAAAGCCCATGCGGTTCTGAAATATCGGGAGCACCAGGCGCAAATGGCGAAAGTGGAATCAAGCTCCGACGAAATTCGTAAAAAGGAAGAGGAGCATCAAGCGAAGTATCGGGCCGAGCGCGAGGCTCGCCGCCTGGCCGGTCACTTTAGGATGCGAGGCGGCCAGCGGGAAAAGCAGATCGATCAAAATGACGGCGTTCCTCGCGTGAGCGTCATCGTCAAAGGAGATGTGCATGGATCTGTGGAAGCCATACTGGATGTGCTCGATACCTACAATAGCAACGATCGCTGTCGCCTCGACATAGTGCATTACGGTGTGGGCAATGTTACCGAAGGAGATCTTGAGCTGGCCAAAGCCTTTAATGCCATCATTTATGCCTTCTCTGTGGAAGCCCCACAGGCCAAGCAAGCCAAAGATGTGAACATTAAGAACTACAACGTCATATATCGTCTTATTGATGATCTCAAGGAGCAACTGAGCAGTAAATTGCCATCTGTGGAGGTGGAGGAGCAGCTCGGCGAGGCCAATGTGCTGCAAAACTTCTTCATCAATGAGGGGCGCAAAGAGGTTCCAGTGGCTGGCTGCCGCTGCACCAAGGGCGTTCTCAAGAAGGCACAAAGGTTTCGCTTGCTGCGAGATGGCGAGGTTATTTACGATGGGGCTTTGGAGTCCATGCGTCATTTGAAAAACGAGGTGGATTCCATTAAGAAGGATGTCGAGTGTGGCTTGCGCTTTAAGGATACCAAGGTACTGCCGCAGCCGGGGGACGTAATACAATGCTACACCACGCATATGGAGGCACAGAAAACGGATTGGGATCCTGGCTTTTAGTTAATTGCTGTTGAATAAGATATTTACATTGTTGGCGCTGCTTTTATTATCGCCATTTCATGCATATATCTATAGTTTTGTATTATATATTGTGTATATAAAACAAATCCACTATACGACTTCCTGTTGATCTTACTGCGCTGCTCGGGCGCTGCCACTGCCACCCTTCACCCACATGCCGTGCGCTTAGGATAACGCCGCTGCCGCAGCGGAACTGTTGCCGATAAGCGTCTGACAGCGGCAACTGTGACAGCGACGGCGACAGCGACGGCAACAGAGACTGGCGCTGCGACAGAATTTACTGCTACAGATGCAGCTGCGTGCGCCCCTGGCTGTCCATGCGCATGCCATGACGGATGCTGTCTAAATGGGTCAAAGCAATGCTAATTGGAGTTAACCCACACCAAGGCAGAAAGAAACGGCATAGAAACTGCCTCAGACCTAAGCGTATTCTTCTCATTCTGCTCTGATAAACGATTTCCGTTGGGGGTGGCCAATTAGCGCTTAGCTCCGCATTTTTTTATGAATGAGCTCTTTTTATGTAAACCACATCGCATATTAAATATTACACACATGCTTAATTTTATTTAATCGCGCCTTAGTTCTTCCCTTGAAACTTGCGGAATGGAATGCTTTTTTTTTTTTTTTTTTTTTTTTTTTGCGCTCTGCGACAAAGCTACATATTAGCTAATGGAAAGAAACTTTCCCTCAGTGGGAAGCTGATAAGGATGGAATATCTTTATTCACTGCACTGTGTGCTAGGAATACGCAGAAACCCGAATAACCATCTATACTATAGTATTTCTATAATAAATCTAGGCTTAAGAAATGCAGTCGAATATTTGCAAATAATCTACTATAATATCTTGAACCTAAGAAGTTAAAGTTTAGGTTTGACATTAGAAATTCATATATAATTTAATATATTATAAATAATTTCATATATCTCTCTATATAATATTTAATAGCACTAAAGTCGGTCAGATTTGGTATTGACTGTTAGAGGGAGACATTAGAGACATGAGACATTTCAGGAATTTGTGAAGAAATATTTTGAACCGAAATATGTGAACTGTTCGGCTTTATTTATTATTTCAAAATCTGTACTATAAAGTCATATTCCATTGCTCATTCGATTTGTAGTCAGTGTGCAGCAAAAGTTTTCAAGCTGCGACTAAAATGCGACCTACGATAAGCGAATCGTATCATATAGCTCCAAAATAAAACACCGGAAACCGGGACTTGGATTAAGCTATTTTTGGTGACTGAGATTGTATACGGAAGTCGGCAAAGAGTGGAATGCGGAAATAATCAGCAGACAGAGCGACCAAATATGTTCCAGAATGAATAATTCATGAATGAGCTCGTACAATTAAAACAACCTAGTAATAGATACCATAGACACTCGATATCTCGATGCAATGTCGCTGATGAATTTTACAGACACATCAGATCGTTTACCCAACACATCTATATATATAAATTTACATTAATTTATCTGAATAGTTAAAAAAAAAAGGATAAATCAGAGCATAAACATGCACACATGTCTTTAGCTGCAATTAACACGAAATTACTACTGTATACACTATATATATGTATATATGTAGATGTCTATTTATATTATGACCAGGATCGGCACCCTGCCAAGGACCCTTACTCACTAAAAGCCGACGACATGTGTTCATCAGCCACGCTCATTAGGGGCGTCAAATGATCTTGACTTCGACTTCAATTTCAATTTCAACATGTGAGACAACAACGAAGCAGTAAATCACGGGTCTGGTCTGCTGGCTACATTCAACATTAATACACACACACACACACACACGCAGGCAAACACACACTCACACACACACATATATACACAGTTGCAGCCACACGTGCAACGCATGAAGATCAAAGTTGCAAAGTTGTTAAGAAAAAGAGAGAACCAGTTGGAATCGGAGAGCGAACAGTTCGTCCGAATGCTGTCTTAAAACGTGAGCCCAGTCGCTTGTGGGGGCTGCGAGCGAACGGTTACAGAAAAAAGGATCACTCGCAATCAAGCTCCATCAATCGAACAATCAATAATTCTCCTTCAGCGTAATAGTAATATTTAAAGTATATACTTGAAAGAAGAAATTGTAAGAAACGCTGCCCAGTAACTAACCTAAGCCCTTTATCCAGTTTCGGGCTGATTAGAAAGAACACCAAAAGCAACGGAAGCACAAATCCCGCTGATCATGGCGCTATCGCTATAGTTGCTTTAACGTCGACGCTGACGCTGCCGGCGACAGCGACGCAGACGCAGACGCAAAAGCAGCCGCAGCCACAGCCACAGCCACAGCAGCAGAACGAGACGACGACGCCTTGTTGTGGTGGTGCTGCAACAGAATTAGAGCGATCTCGTCTTGTTCAGTTTGTGGCGTACGCTCTAGCCCTGCGGGTGTGCTGGTGATCGTGATCGTGTTGGAAGGACGTGTGCGCAAGGACGACGACGAAGCAAGACTCACAATTCCTTTTGGCAATGCGCAAGCGCAAAGTGCAAACAAATGTTCGAGTGACAAGTGTGCAAAAAAATAATTAAAACTCAAGTGAAGTAAACATTTCAAGTGCTTGGACAACGAAAGCAAACTTCTAAATATCTGTGCAAGCAATTCATGAGGAGCAGCGCCCAACGCTGTCGACTAATATATAGATAGCACCAGCAGCGAAATGGATTTATCGAGGCGGTTGCGGTAAGCATCTGACAAATATGTATCTCATAGATACAATTGGCAGCCGCAGCAATGGCAGCAATGGCAGCAGCAGCAGCAGCAGCAGGAGGAGCAGGAGCTGAAGCGTGTTTGGCACGAAATTGATTCCTTTTGTGTTCGCCCACAAATTACAGTGTCAATGCGAATTTTAATTTCATTTGAACTACATGTGCAAACACTTGACTTGCCTCCTGACTGGCTGCCAGGCTGCCAAGCATCCTGCCTGACTGGCTGCCACTGATTGTCCTGCGCACATGTGTGTACGAGTGTGTGTGTGTGTGTGGGCGGGCGTTTTGTGTTGGGAACGTGCTTCCTGTGCAACAGGCGTTGCGTTATTGACAGTACGCGACTGCCATTATCCTGGCCAACATTTTGTTTGCATGCCAAATTACATTGCCCGTTTAATTGAAGTTTGTTAATGAAAATTGCAACATTTTGCCAGCAATGTGAAAAGCATCCTTGGCCCCGTTCGCTGTCACATCGAGCTCTGCGTAATTAGTGTTTCGCTATTGTCTTAATAGTTGCTCCCAAATGAGTAAATATTCCTCTTAAATGCAAAGATTTAATCTGCCATTTGACAAATTGTTTTCGTGAATCTCTTTAATGTCGGTCTGTGTACTACTGCGAGTTTATGTTGCTTGTTTCGGGGAAAGTGTGAATGTTTATGTGGAAATGGAAATGAGAAATTTGTTGTTGACTTTTGCAAAGATTAATTATAGAACATTCCATATGAAATCATGCAATGCGCAGGATAGTATAAAATGATCAAAGTTCTTTGCCTATCGATATTTCCGGCTAAGGTAGATTTCTCAAAAGCTTTTTTGGCCCAACACTGAATTTGAATCCACATGCTTTTCCCATTACCTGTTTTGTTTTGCTATTTTTTTTATTTTTTTATTTTACCTCTAGCTTTGTTAGTTTTTCAAATTTGTGTGCGAACACAGAAATCAAATCAAAATTTCATATTGAAATGTAAATATTTATATGTGTGCCCAGTGTGTGTAGGTGAAGTGCGTGCGCTTTGAAGTGCTACCAAAAAGCTGCGCCAAAGAAACAATTTAAGGCGAAGAAGAAAAAGTTGGAATTGAAGTGAAACAGGCAACCAAAAATCGTGTGCAAAGTCAGTTCAAAGTTGAATGCGACTCCAATGTGGCTGTCGCTGCTACTGTTGCTGTTGCTGTTGCTGCCACTGATAGATCTTGATGGAGCTGAAGCAGTTGCTCTCACGCACACGACGCTGGACATCTATCTTTTGCGTGTGATCTGCAGCGCTGTCTGCGTTTTATTTTTGGCTAAAGTCATAAAGTTGGCGACGTGGTGGCCAGCAGCCAGACATAAATGCCCAGAACTTGTTCCCCCCATGCCAGACTCTTCTACCTCGGCGCGTCGCCTCTCTCTCTCTCTCTCTCTCTCTCTCTCTCTCTCTCTCTCTCTCTCTCTCTGGCCAGCTAGTAGTTAACGCATCCATTCGTCAAGTATTTTAAAGTTTTTCGCGAAAAACATTGGGCTTGCCACTTGAAAAAAGGAAAATGCTGCACGTTGTCAACGGCGAGGCGGCCTTTGTTTTTTTTTTTTCTCAATTCAATTTTGGTTTTTGTGGTTCATTTGTTTTTGTGGCCCGCTTTGTTCCGCGAAATTGCGTCAGAATGTGGCCAACACATGACCTCTTTAGCGCTGACTTTGGCGGATGCGATACCGATGCGATAACGACACGTGTTTGGCTATAGATTGAATCAAACTCTGCAGGAGCTGACATACAAAATATTCTATAAAACAAACAACTCGAGCAAAATTGATCAAAGAGTAATCAATTTTTCTATTGAATTTACTGCAAATATATGTATATTCATACAGTGTCAAGTGCTAGAAAATCTGTAGAATGTGAATTGATAAACAATTTACATATTGATAATAAATACATTTTCTGATCGATAGCATAGCATTCATAAGAATTTCCCATTCAAGTATATTTTGTTTTCGCCTTGAATGATTTGGGCGTAAGGCATTCGGCCATTTAGCTGGCCTATACCTATGACAGCTTGGGCCGGGTCAATAGACACTCTGTAGTTTAATGGTACAGCCTAAACACTTTAAGACCCTCGTCTATGTGTGGGGCCATTAACTGGTCATATAAGTAACTCATTATCATTACACAAAGCAAAATTTTGTGACTCGTGACGTCTTTGAACTTGACTTAGTTGTTGCTAATGTTAATTAGTGTTGGCAAACGGCAAATGAAAATGTTTATTAAGGCGTATGCACGATGCTGAAGCACGAACGTGTGGCATTTAATTGAAATGTATGTATATCTAGTACGGAGTGAAGAAAGCTACGAATAAGTTCTTACCTCATAAGTAAATATCTTTGGCCAGCTACATATTAATGGCTGCTGCTGGCCAGATTTGTTATGCTTTAGCTATATTTTTTCCATTGAAGCTCACACAATTTCAGCCAACAGCTAACGGCTACATGACCAAATTGTTTATTAAGTGTTTGTGTGCTTTTCACTAAGTATAAACAATAAATTCCAGAAATTGATGCTCTGAAAATGAAAATGAAAATGATACACGCACACACGATTCACTCTGTCGAAAACTTTTCGAACACACATAATATGGACACCGAGGCACGAGGCAACTAAACATACTTCGATTGCATAATTGAACCTTAGCTGCTATTAATAAATTGTTTAAGCAAATGCCTCGATCTCGTTTGGCTCTAGCTGCCCACTGCGCTTGTGGCTGGTGTGAAAAATACGCCGGAAATTCAACGTGCTGGAATTTCGATGTTGGGCATGCAGTTTTGTGAAATGGAATGAAATTAACGAGAATATCGAATGATGCGGCAAATGAGCAACAAATTAAACACAAGTCGTTCGCAGGCTTGAACAAAAGACTCGGCTGTTGCAACTGCGATCCTTCTCTATGGCTCAATTACAGTCCAAGTTCATGGCGGCCATGCTGCACGCTGCATTTGCAACATGTGTGCCTTGGGTTGGGTCCCGACCGACTGCACAACTGCCCCCCAGTGGCTGTTAATGATCATGAGCTGGCGCAGATCTGCAGATCTTGTTCCCATGACTTTATGCATTATGCTTAATTAACAAAGGCTGCCGACGACGTGGCGACGTTGTGCTTAATTATTCCATAGGCTAGCGTTAAATCAAATGCCAGCCACCAGTCCAAAATATGTTAATTTTTCGCCCAAAAGCAACACACGCACACACACACACATATGTACATGCATGTATATGTATGTATGTACATACATAATTAAATCGATTGCCTCGGCTACGGGCCGAGTATTTCATGGGGTCGACGCACGCTGCAACGCGGAAGATAAAAAGGATGCCCCAAAACAAGGCAGACACACAAAATATGCCGTCGCAAAATTGCAGAGGCCGCAACAAACCGCAAAAAAGCCAAAAACAAAAACAAAAACAAGAAACAAAAACTTCACATGATGCAAAAGCAAAAAAATATCCAAAATTTCTGCAAGGGAACCGGGTGACAGTGGGCATTAGCTGGCAGCACTGAGGCCTCAATGAGATGCGTCACATGCAGCAACAGCAACGGCCGTAAATGTGCCTAAAAAGCTGCGCTGCCGTCAGCAACAGTCGCAGCAGCAGCAGCGGCAGCGGCAGCAGCAGCAGCAACAAGTGAGGCAGAGCGCTGCAGAGAACTGAGCAAAAAGCCATAAAAATATTTTGACTGCCGGCTAAAGACGCGAGCTGTTTGCTTGTTGTTGTTGCTGCTGCGTGTTGTTGCAGACGTGATTCGAATTCCGATGACAGAAAAGGAACAGAATCAAGCCAAAGTTGGGAGACATTGAGCACAGGATAAAAGTTCTTCTCTTTGATTTTTGTCATTGCAGCTTGTTGCATCATTTAGCATTTACATAATAAAGTGCATCTTGTACACGTAGCCATGATAACAAAGCATTCATCAGTTAATAAGCAGTAGCATGAGAAATTGCTCTTCAGTGCTAAGCATAACAATTCCCATTTATAATTGCGTAATAAATCAATGTCTCTGTTCTACATTTTGGCTGTCAGCGAGAGTTTGTTACTTGAGATGATCGGTCAATTGTTTACTTTGCGCCAGTAAATCAAAAATCGAAAGGATACTAAATTTATCATAGATATACAGTGGACCTCGGTTAACGAACACAATTCGCTTCAGCATTTTATTCGTTAAGCGAAACCAAAATGGTTTCCCATATAAATCAATGTTAAATGAATTAATGCGTATCAGGTTGAAAAATAATACGCGTTTCAATTAAAAATGTTATTGAAGGAAAATTACATAAAATTTCTCAAAATGTCAAAGAACTAAAAATCGACGGATATCTAAAAAGGAAGAGACGGAATTACATAGATTTTTAAAAACAAAACTATTTCTAAATTCATTTGTTTCTGACGCAAATTTGCTTAAAATGAGGCACATCATTATCTTTGAATATTTCTGTCTCATGTGTAGCCTCCGTTTGATTGGCAGGATTCTTTTAAACGTATAATGCCACAGAATCCCATGCTTTGAGCATTTCTCTGATGGCACTAGATGGAAACTATTCTTCCGTTACCTACATCTCAACTTCTTACTGTAAGGCAAATCCAGGTGCTCTTCGGTGGTCAGAGCTTCGCTGTGCTCTGCCACAAGCACATCAAGCTCAACCCAATCTGGTCAGCCAAAAATATAATGTCGTTGGTTATTGGATCCGTAATTACTTTGTCGAGTTCTTCAAATGTAAATTCGATGAAGCGTTGTGGCCAAATCTTTTTTTTTAACACAGACAGAAATTTTGAAAAATAAAAAAATATGTTTTCTAAATTTTTGTTAGTCGTTATGCGAAACATTGTTCGTTAAGCGAAGATTATTTTTACCAACAAAAATATAAATAAATGTGTTCGTTATGCGAAATGTTCGAAATCGAGGGTCC
The DNA here is from genome assembly GCA_030914385.1 of Drosophila antonietae. Taxonomy (NCBI): domain Eukaryota; kingdom Metazoa; phylum Arthropoda; class Insecta; order Diptera; family Drosophilidae; genus Drosophila; species Drosophila antonietae. The sequence goes on along the minus strand of JAUESO010000609.1, from coordinate 16,911,579 downwards.
ACTGTATATAGTTATAGATATCAGTGTAAGTAGTCGTACTTAGGAGCAATAATAATACTAGCTATTTAATGGGCATATAAGTTCTTTATCATATATCTACATAAGCTCTCTTGAACTTTATTTTTTATTTATTTATAAATTAAAGATTGTTGCCCTAATTGATATTTTCGTATTTAGTTTACAAATTAAGTATTGGCTGAGGACTTCCAGTTCAGTGTATAAATATATTTGTACTATTATTTATATATATATTTCTCTTACGAAAAAAAATCTTAGATTTATGACTGAAAGAAATTAGAGAAAAATTTCAAAATAAACACTATTTGCACACAAATACCAACTAAATAATATAACTTGGTATTCAACTACGTAGATACACTTGGAAAAATGATGCAAAATAATTCACAAATGTTGTTCTTTATTGTTTATTGTCTAATTTATTAGCTATGTGCTCAGTTACGTAAATAGCAATAAAAATTCTGCAGGTAATTATGTGCTAAAATATGCTCGAACTTTGCGCATCCTGGAGAATCTATTTTGAGATATTAACAGCCAGCGAGCTGTTTATATTAAGACTTCATAAATCGGGCCAGTTGGGCGCATTTGAAGCGTACAAAGTTCGAAACGTTGCAAAGCAAAGAGTTTATGCTTTTGTGCTTTATTTTTGCAGTGCTATTAGCAATGAGTACTTTGAGTACTACTCGGACTTGTCTACGTATTTGTAATTGTACAACTTCGGGGCACTCGAAGCAGCGTGTTGAAATCTGGTCTCAAATGTGTTGGGCAAATAGAAAATTGCGAATGCTTACGCCTGATGGAGGGGCATTGGGCATTATGATGCCTCTAATTAGCTGCCTGGCATCTGTGCTGTTGTTGTTGTTATTGTTGTTGTTGTGCCTCGCATATTGCACTTCAAGTGGCCGATGCAACATTTGCCATACAAATTTGTTTACAAGTGTTTGTTGCTATTGGCCAGTCAAACATTTAGCTCGCCTGCCGCCGTCAGCCAGTGAAATTTATGGGTCAGTAAATTGTTGCTGTGTGCACTAAAGTGAAATGCAGCACTCGCTCTCTCTTTTCTGTCTCTGTCTATCGGAGTTTTACTGTGAATTTTGTTTGCTCATTTGCTTTGCTCAAATGCGTGACAAATATTTCATTAGGCATTTATGCAAACTTTGTTGTTGCTGCTGCTGCTGCTGCTGCTGCTGCTGCTGCTGATGCTGGGACTGAAGTGCCTTTTAGCCTCAAAGAGCTGCAACTTTGTTGCAACACACACACACACAGTCAAAGCTAAACTGTTGCATAACCTTGCCTGCTAGCTGCCTCATTTGGTAAACAATTGCAACGCAGTGCGTGTGTGCGCTTTAATGTTTATTATTTTCACTACTCAATTAAGCTTAATTAATTTTGAAATTGATAATTGCAAGCCCAGGCGTTGCTGGGTTTTTGGCTGCCAGGCAAAATAGCAGACAACAGGAGCACAAGCCCAAGCCCAAGCCCAAGCTAAAGCCAGAGCCAGAGCCAAAGCCGAGCTGAGCTGAGCTGTCAAAGCGGTGTGTGCAGTGCTTTATGCAAATGCAATTAAAATTTCAACAATGCAAACATTTACTTCCGTTGCCACAAATGTAGACGCGTTGTGCCAGCATCTTCATGGAGCCATCCCCGCAGTCATCAACTGTAGCATGTGCAGCAACAACGTTCACCTGGCGGCGGTGGTGCATATGCAGCATTTACCTGGCCACAATTTGGCGTTTTGCATTAGCCTGTGTTTGTCTTGCGATAATTGTATGACTATGTAATTGTATTTGCACACCCCCCACTGTGGGCGTGACATTTGAAATGGCAATGCCCGTGTATCCTTTCAACTAATGAGGCCAAGCCTGCGAGGCTGCACTTAATTGCCGGCTGTTGAGACAAGGCCAAATAAACCGCACACCACACGCTCCCAAAAGCAGTCTCCCAAGAGTTGGCAAAGTGTTTACTTCATGGGATCACTGCCGGATTGCTTATATTATGATAACCTTGGATGTTCATGTTGGTATTTAATCTCTGAATTCATTGAGTTCTATTCGAATGTTTACCTATATTTGATTGAATTGACGCTTTGCTACATACATATTTTCTACATCCAATGATCAATGATCATTCTGACTCTGAGTTCAGCGCCAACTTGTTTTTATCTGCATTTCAATTCGCTGCAATGAAATCAGTTACAATTCCATCGGGGCCCACATATATGTATATAAAATAAACTGAAAAATGCCAACATTTTTTACAATCAGCATTTAAAACGTGGGGCAGCTAAAGTCAAATGATTGCAGCTGCCATAGGGGGGAAGATTCGGGGCGTACGCATTCCATCTTCATCAAAGGCCCGGAGGCTGCTGTGGCATCTGCATGGTACGCACAAATGTTGCATGCTACACTCTTTCATTTACATTCTTTCAGTACATTCTTGGACTTTTAAATAGAACGCACTGCTGCCCCAGCTGCTGCAAGTGCTGCAAGTGGTGCAAGTGCCGCAAGTGCCGCAAGTGCCCGACCCAACTACCAGTCGCTGGGTGGGTTAATCAAGTGGCATGGGAAAGTGTGCACAGACTCTCTTACTCCGTACGCTCGCCCAAGTGGGGGCGTTTGCTTGCCACGGCCCCATCGATGAGTCATGTTAACATAAACAAATCAAACGCTGCTTTCTGTCTTCAGGTGTGGCAGCTGCTTTCAATTTATTTTTGTTGCTGACGCTGTGTGTTTAGATTAGCTCCGACTTGCCACATATTTTAGCTAGTCTTTGGCCATTGTTTAGCATCGAATTTGAGTATTGTACAATTTGTGTGCGTTCTTGAGCTTAGCGGCTAAGTGCACGCACTTGTACACTAAGTGCTGTTGTTAATGTTGTTGCGGCTAATAAGCAGCCCCGTTATTTATGATGGCCATTGCAACATTTTAAGCTACAAATGCACTTGTTGCTTGCCACAGATTTCCCAATACAAACACACATGTTGGATGTGAACTGAATCTGAACAAACAGTGCCTGCTAAAGGGTGTGAACCGAATAATCAACTCAATTTACTTAGACATATTATTTTTTAACACCATCGCTAGAGGAAGTATGTGTTTTAAAGTAAATGGAAAACAAATTGAGATAAATATGGTATAACACTTATAAAGTCTCAGTTATATTATATTTATTTTTGTTAGGATTGTGTTTCATGTAAAAATTCCATCACAATTTTTCTTAGCTTTATTTTCCGTTCTCTCCCTGTTAAGTAATTAGTTCAGGTGAAATAAAAAAGAAAACATTTATATATTTTAAAATTCAGTAGTTGGAAATAATGCAGTCGGACAAACATTTTTTGTAAATACTTGGCAATAACTACTTCTACTTGTCTTACAGCCTCTTATTGTTTTCCATTGTTGTTTAGTGATTTCTCTGCTCTGAGCTGCGAACAATACAGTCCATTGTTTGATTGTTTAAGTGGAATCCTTTCATTTGAACTTCAACTGGGCCTATAAATTGGCCCGGCCCACAATGCAGAAAGCTCTGGCAAAGCGCTGCCTTGATCTTGGCCATTAGCTGGCATTAGGCGATTAGAGACTAACAGCCATAGTCCATCCAATTGGGGTCAGAGCGAAGGCAGTACAAATTCCATTAAATATATATTTACCTGGACATGGGTCGATGTTATCTTGTTCTGTGGCAAAGCTTCTGTCGGATTTTTGACATTTTCTCTTTTCATTTGACATTTCTGTGGGGGCCACGTGTGTTTGAATGCCAGTGGTTTCATTTGATGTGTAAGACCAATGCCTGGACATATGTATATATCTATTAAACAATTGTGGCAGCTGTTTATGTTTGTGTCACGTGGTAGCCGCCATATGTGAGAAAGCATACGTTGAATGTCTATAAGTATGTACGATATACAAAGTTGTTCTTGGGAAGAATTTAGTTATATTTTACGTGTTGGAAATTTGTGCGTTATCAGCAAGCAGCTACGCATAAAAATAGAATCAGAAACTGGCCATGGGAGTTGTGGAGTCAGCAGATTTCGCTGAACTATCCAATTAATAGCGTGTCGCTGTTCCAGCCGGTCTGGTCCGCGTTTGTCACTCTGTACTGGGAGTGTATCCTGTTTGTATGACGCAATAGCATTGGAGGCGTCTATGCGACGCCGCCTTCAGGCTAGAGGCAGCCCGGCTCAATGGACTGTGAAATGTGTGCCGTGGCGTTGTCGTTGTCGTTGTCGCTGCTGTAGTCATAGTCGTAGTCGTAGTCGATGTCATTGTCGGTGCTCTGCCAAAGCAATAGGTGTCCTGGCATTGGTTTCAAAAGGGAAATGCGCTCAAATTGCATTAAAATACCAACACAGAAGCATAAAAATTATGGCCACACACTTGGCGGGCAACACTGCTACCAAGTCCTGGCCCTGTCATAAGCAGCACGCCTGCTGTGCCCCACGGTCTCAGTCGCAGCTGCAGCTGCAGTCGCAGTCGCAGTCGCAGTCGCAGTCGTAATCGCAGCCAGTCGGAGGCGTCCAAGTGTAACAAAACGCAGGCTTCTTGCACGCAGCGTCAAAAATTAAATTGGCAAGCCACCAACAATGAGCGTGGCCTGGGGCCACTAAGCCCCGTTGCCTGCAACATTGAACGCTTTTGACATATTCACGCAAGTCGTCCTCGTCCTCGTCCCCATCCTCGCCCTCGTCCTTGTTCTCGGCCTCAGTCCTGCTCTTTCGACTGCGACTGCTAGTGCGACTGCGGCTGCGGCGTCGCCTTGTCTGTGGCATAATCATATATTCTCTGCTGGCGGGTACTTATTATTTGCTTGTTCTTTTCTTTTTGGCAAATCGGCAGGAAGCGCTGCTAAATTATGTCTTGTTTATGTGGCATTGCATATTTATGGCCAGCGTTTCGCGCACTATAAAAAAATTGTTACCAAAAGAATGATATTGCAAAATTTGACTTGACCAAGTTCGACTAAGTCGCCCACTACACCACGATGCCCCACCACCGCAGCTGTATAATGCAAAAACAAGTTCAACGTTTGTTTGCTCTGCCCAGTGGACAAAAACAAGTCCGCTTTGTTGTTGTTTCTACTTGTCTGAAGCCCTACAAAAGCTTATTTGTACACCTTTGCTGGAAGTGGCATGCCTTTTTTTTTTTCGAGAAAGTCTTTGACAAGTAACTGACTCCCGTTTGCCTCTACTCTTTCTCACACACACTCTCTCTTTCGCATTTTCCCTCTCTTTTCCTTTTCACACATCTCACATCCGCCTTTGTAATCAAGCATGGGGCAAACTCATCAAATATTTGCAACAAGTCAACAGGTGACAATGTGTTTCATGCCTTTCATTCATGTTTGCGTGAATTATGTTATGAGCAGAGACTATAGGTCTGTACAACATTTTTAATTCATTATTTTGTTTTCTTCGCTCTGCTTACAGAATAACTGCCTTGGTAGCATTCATAGTAATAATAGGCGTACAAGACTCAGAGAGTAGATTCGTAAGTGTAATCGTCTCTTATCATTGTCGATCGAGTTATTTAACCGCTCTTTTCTTGCATAGCCTGGACTACGCGCAAAAAGACAGTATGGCGCCAATCTTTATTTACCCGCTAGCTACGTGACCCCTGGCGGAGAGGGAGACGATCCTAGCGAGTGGACCGACTGGAGCTCACCCTCGGAGTGCTCGCGCTCCTGTGGAGGCGGCGTTTCCTATCAGACGCGTGAATGTCGCCGTAGAGAGTGAGCTTAATTTACATGAAATCTTTAATGGTGACTAATACTTTTTCTACTCAGCGCGAATGGCGATGATATGTGCACTGGCGGCAGCCGTCGTTACTACTCATGTAACACGCAGGACTGTCCTGAGGAGGAGCCAGACTTTAGAGCTATGCAGTGCTCGCGATACGATTACACCAAATTCGATGGTGTGCTCTACACATGGGTGCCCTACACCAACGCGGCGAATCCATGTGAGCTGAACTGCATGCCGAAGGGCGAACGCTTCTACTATCGCCAAAAAGAAATGGTGGTGGATGGAACGCGCTGCAATGATAGGGATCTGGATGTCTGCGTCAATGGCCAGTGCATGCCCGTTGGCTGTGACATGATGCTGGGCAGTGATGCCAAGGAGGACAACTGCCGCAAGTGCGGTGGCGATGGCAGCACATGCAAAACAATTAAGAACACCTACATATCCAGTGATCTGTCCGCTGGTTACAACGATCTGCTGCTTGTTCCCCAGGGAGCAACCAACATTCGCATTCAGGAATCAGCGCCTTCGAATAACTATCTTGCCTGCCGCAACCTAACTGGCCACTATTACCTAAATGGTAACTGGCGCATTGACTTTCCACGTCCCATGTTTTATGCGGGCGCCTGGTGGAACTATGAGCGCAAGCCATTGGGATTTGCCGCACCCGATCAACTGACATGCAGCGGTCCCATAACCGAAAGCATCTATATTATAATGCTGGTGCAGGATAAAAATGTGAGCGTGGACTATGAATACAGTATTCCGGAAACTTTGAGCCATAGCCAGCCAGATGTACATACTTGGACGCATCGGGAATTTGGCCCTTGCAGCGCATCATGCGGTGGTGGCACGCAGTCCCGACAAGTTAGCTGCAATAATCGCATTAACCTTCAAGAAGTCGATGAAGCTTTATGCGAGGCACAGACCAAGCCTGCCGAAACTCAGGCTTGTGGTACAGAACCGTGTGCTCCACATTGGGTTGAGGGCGAATGGAGTAAGTGTTCTAAGGGCTGCGGATCCGATGGCTTCCAAAATCGCACAGTTACTTGCGAGCGCATTTCGTCTGATGGGTAAGTTTTATGTAGAGCTCCAAGAAGCAGAAAGAACTTAAGACATTGGATTCCATAGGGTTCACACGGCGGAGGATGATGCAGTTTGCCTTCAGGAAGTAGGAAATAAACCAGCAACAGCACAGGAATGCAATCGCGATGTCAAGAACTGTCCGAAATATCATCTCGGCCCCTGGAAACCATGTGACAAGCTGTGTGGCGAGGGTAAAGAAACTCGCAAGGTTACTTGCTTCATTGAAGAGAATGGTCACAAGCGAGTTCTGCCTGACGAAGATTGCGTGGAGGACAAGCCTGAAGTGGAAAGGACATGCCTGCTCTCACCATGCGAGGGCGTAGACTGGATCATATCCCAGTGGAGTGGCGTACGTAATATGAAATGAAATTCAAGCTAAAATGTTAATCTGTTCTTTTTCCTATAGTGTGATGCCTGCGGTCAGAATACTGAGACTCGCACTGCCGTGTGCGGCTCAAAGGATGGTAAAGTGTACCCAGAGAAATTTTGCGGAGACAAGGCCCCAGAACTGAGCAGATCGTGCACTTCATCAAAGTGTGACTCCCAATGGTTTTCATCGGAGTGGAGCAAGTGCTCAGCGGCATGTGGAAAGGGCGCTCAATCGCGTATTATCCTATGCGGCATTTTCGATGGCAAACAGATAAAAACCGTAGACGACTCCAAGTGTGATGCTGCAACAAAACCAAAGTCTGATCAAGAATGCGAAGGGGAAGAAAAAGAATGTCCTGGTCAATGGTTTACTGGTCCTTTTGGGCAATGCAGCAAGCCTTGTGGTGGAGGTGAGCGTGTTCGTGAGGTCTTGTGCTTATCCAATGGCACCAAATCCCTCAACTGCGATGAATCGAAGGTTGAATCAATTTCTGAAAAGTGTAATACTCAACCCTGTACAAAGGACCAAGTTCTGCCTCTCACGAGCACTGATAAGCCAATCGAGGATGATGAAGAAGAATGCGAAGATGATGATGAGTTTGTTTTGGTTGACTCAGACGTAACTGACGTCGCTGATGACGATTCAATGTCAACGACCGACGATTTGATGTTGAGCGATAGTCCTTACACAACTTCAGAAGACGAATCGGCTTCTACCGATAGCACAGTTGAAGGATCTGGCTCAGATAGCACTTCTGATAGTGGTATTGAGGGCAGTGGAAGTGAATCAACAAGTGAAGTATCAACTTCTTCAGATGAATATTCCACTGAAGCAACTGATTTGTCTACTGAATCAAGTGGATCTTCTGCCATCAGCGAATCGACGTCAGAAGCCTCATCATCGTCGATATCAGGATCTACCTCAGATACAAGTGGCTCAACTGATGCTTCAAGCTCTAGTTCAACGGAAGATTCAAGCTTAGGTACAAGCGGCTCAAGTTCAAGTGATGCATCGAGCTCAACAGATATTTCAAGTTCGACGGAGATCTCAAGCTCAACGGAAGTAGCTGGTTCAACAGATATCTCAAGTTCGACAGATGTTTCGAGCTCAACGGACGTCTCAGGTTCAACGGATGCTTCGACCGTTATTGACGCATCAGGTTCAACAGATATCTCTATCTCGACAGAAGCCTCAAGTTCGACAGACGTCTCGAGCTCGACTGACGTGCCGAGCTCTACAGATGCCTCAAGTTCAACAGAAGGCTCGAGTTCCACAGACATATCAAGTACGACAGGCTCTACAGACGGTTCTTCCAGTGGATTTACAGACTTGCCTCTCGAAGTTTCTACACAGGTGTCTTCATCTTCGGGAAGCGCTGAATCTAGTAGCTTAATATCAGAATCAACCAGTGATGCAACTAAAGATACAACAGACGTATCCTCTTCAACTGATACGTCTTCTTCGACAGAGTCGTCTGTATCTACAGACACAACTGTCTCGTCATCAACAGAGAGTACATCAGAGCTTTCGACGGAATCAACCGAGTCGACTAGTTCAACGGGCTCAACTGAAAGTACAACGGAGGGCAGCTCATCAGCAATTTCTGAATCATCTAGCGAATCATCTTCATCTGGTATCACTGAATCTACAGATTCTTCGAGCTCAGGATCCACAGATAGCACCAAACAAGATTCTACTGACAGCTCTACAACAAATGCAAGTACTAGTTCTGCTGATGGTTCAACCGAAAGCTCCACAGAGGGAGTCAGTAATGGTTCGACTGATAGTTCGTCTGATGGTTCGACTGAGAGTTCAACAGACGGTTCAACTGATGGTTCAAGTACTAGCTCGACGGATGTTACAACTGATAGTTCTACTGAGAGCTCATCTAATGGTTCCACTGATATTCCTGAGTCTACTCAGAGCACTGGATCAACAGAAAATGCTTCGGAAGGCTCCACTTCTGCTTCCACTATTGATGGTAGCTCTAGTTCAACAGAAAGCTCAAGCTCCACCGATAGTTCGGCTTCCACGGATATATCTAGTTCCACTGATGGCTCTACCAATGTCTCTGAGACGACCGAAGCTACATCCAAATCTTCAGAGTTTAGTAGTTCATCTGAAACCACCGACAGTTCTACCGATGTTTCTTCCACTGATGTCAGCTCGTCCGAATCTTCTGACTCAACAGCAACAACGGAGAGTGGAGGTACTACCGAAAGTGGAGGTACTACAGATACAACATCTGAGAGCTCTACCGACTCTACTGGCTCTACCGACTCTACCGGTAGCTCATTATCCACAGAAACTGGCACTACCAGTGACATTTGGAGCACATCTGATTCCGATGAGTCGAGTACACCACACACCTGGGAGACAACTCTTACCCCAACTAAAGACAAGCTACGCAAATGCAAGCCGAAGAAGAAGATTTGTGCCAAATCTGAATTCGGTTGTTGTCCTGATGGCAAGTCAACAGCTAAGGGACCATTTGACGAGGGATGTCCCATTGCGAAAACATGTGCTGAGACAGAATTTGGCTGCTGTTCAGATGGAGTATCCCCAGCTCAAGGCAAAAGAAACAAGGGTTGTCCGAAATCAGATTGCGCAGAGACACTCTTTGGTTGTTGCCCAGATAAATATACAGCTGCCGAGGGAGAAGACAATGAGGGTTGCCCTGAACCAACAACTTTGCCGCCAACAACCACAGAAGAATCAACTATATCCATTTCGACAGATGTTGAGGGCTCTGGTGAATCCACTTTGTCAACGGAGTCAAATATTGCGGTTACATCTTGCTCCTTCACTGAATTCTACTGCTGTCCCGATGGAGAGACTCCTGCTAAGGGCGAGAACTTTGCTGGCTGCCCCGAACTATCTGCCTCTCCAGATTGTGCAAAATCTGCAAACGGCTGTTGCCCAGATCGGCGTACACCTGCTACCGGCCCCAATGGCCAAGGGTGTGCTGCGTGTACTAGAGAACCCTTCGGTTGCTGTCCAGATAATGAGACTCCCGCTCACGGCCCACAGGGCGAAGGCTGCTGCATTAATACAGAGTTTGGCTGCTGCCCCGACAACATTCGGCCAGCATATGGGCCCAACTATGAGGGCTGCGAATGTGGAGCCTCTCCATACGGCTGCTGCGCGGATCAAAAGACTTCCGCACGTGGACCACAACAGGAGGGCTGTCCTTGCGAGACTACTCAATATGGTTGCTGTCCCGACAAAATCACTGCTTCAAGAGGACCCAAATTTGAAGGCTGTCCGTGCGAATCAATGCAGTTTGGTTGTTGTCCCGACGGTCTTTCCTTTGCCAAGGGACCTCATCACCAGGGATGCCACTGTGCCCAGTCAGAATTCAAGTGCTGTGAGGATGGTAAGACACCAGCTAAAGGACCCAACTTTGAAGGCTGCACCTGTGTGGAGACGGAGTTCGGCTGTTGTCCAGATGGTGTTACAAAAGCTCAGGATGACAAGTTTGGCGGTTGTGAAAATGTTCAAGAGCCACCACAGAAGGCTTGTGGCTTACCCAAGGAACAGGGTACTTGCGGCAATTTCAGCGTCAAGTATTACTTTGATACATCTTATGGAGGCTGTGCTCGGTTCTGGTATGGCGGTTGTGAGGGTAATGGCAATCGTTTTGACACCGAGGCAGACTGTAAGGACACGTGTCAGGAATACACTGGACAGCATGTTTGCTTGTTGCCAAAGAGCTCCGGTCCTTGCCAAGGTTACTCTAAGAAATGGTACTTCGATACGGACCGCAATCGTTGCGAGGAGTTCCAGTATGGTGGATGCTATGGCACGAGCAATCGCTTTGACAGCCTAGAACAATGCCAGGCCACTTGTGCCATAAGTGAGACCATGCGTAAGTATAAGATGAGCTAAATAATAATAAGATTTACTGTGAATTGAATTTTTAGCCGCCTGTGAGCAACCAGTGGAAAGTGGACCTTGTGCTGGCAACTATGAGCGGTGGTACTATGATAACCAGACCGACGTGTGCCGTCCATTCAGCTATGGAGGCTGCAAGGGCAACAAAAATAACTTCCCTACTGAACACGCATGTAGCTACAGCTGCAGACAGCCAGGAGTGCTGAAAGGTTGGAGAATTAATATATTTATATACAATGGCTTGGGGACGATCTGTGTATTATCAATGTTTTGGCTTAGTCTAGATTTAAGCATGACCTTTATTATTTTATCCTGGTTAACGGTATGATTCTATTTTGTTATTTATTTACTTTCCTTTGCTTGGTGTTTGCTAATGCATGAATGCTTCCTGCTTGCTATCTATATCCTGATTCCCTGCACGCTATGTTGTTCAACATCCTTACACAAACATAGAGCAATGCTCATTGCCTAAGCAAACCGGTGATTGCAGCGAGAAACATGCCAGATGGCAATTCTCTGAAACTGAAAAACGTTGCTTGCCCTTCTACTACACGGGCTGTGGCGGAAATAAAAACAATTTCCCCACACTGGAATCATGCGAGGATCATTGTCCTCGACAAGTCGGTAAGCTTTAAATGTTGTTGCAAAAGCTTTTGATGTGCGAAGAGCTGTAAGGAGCCCGTAAGGATAAATACTATTAACACTGTCTTATTATCTTAGCCAAGGATATTTGCGATATTCCCGCTGAGGTTGGCGAGTGCGCCAACTATGTATTTGCATGGTACTACGATACCAAGGACGCTGCTTGTCGTCAGTTCTACTATGGTGGTTGCGGTGGTAATGAGAATCGTTTTACCAGCGAAGAGGCTTGCATGGCTCGTTGCGAAAAGAAACCTGAGCCTACAACACCTGCTCCTCCGCAAAGTGCTGTACATGTTTGCGATCAGCCGGAAGAACGTGGCGATTGTGATAATTACTCAATCAAGTGGAGCTTTGATAGGTCGAGTGGTGCTTGTCGCCAATTCTATTATGGTGGTTGCGGAGGCAATGGTAATCGCTTTGACACCGAGCCCGAGTGCATGCAGCGTTGTAGTAGACAGCCAGAACCCGAGCCACAGCCACAGCCACAACCCCAGCCCCGACCCCAACCGTCTGGAAGTATTTGCGAGCAGCCCGCTTCTGTGGGCGATTGCGCGGAATATGTGCTGAAGTGGAGCTATAATTCAAGTTTGGGTGGCTGTCATCAATTCTATTATGGCGGCTGTGGAGGCAACGAAAATCGCTTCGATACCGAACAGGAGTGCTCCACGCGTTGCATTGCAGGCGTAGAAGAAGAGCCACGTCCTGAATCTGAAACAGACAAGTGCTTCAGGGCCCCAGAGCCAGGAAACTGCTATGAAAATATAACGCGGTGGTATTATAATAGTCAGGAGGGTCTTTGCGATGAGTTTGTTTACTCTGGATGCGGTGGCAACGATAATAACTTTGCCACCGAGGAAGACTGCCAGAATGATTGCCATCCTGCACAGGACACCTGCTCCCTACCACCTATCGCAGGACGCTGCAGTGACAATTCAAATCGCTGGTACTTTGATGAACGGACAGGAACCTGCCATCAGTTCGAGTTTACAGGTTGCCGCGGTAACCGCAATAACTTTGTATCTGAGCAAACTTGCTTGGATTACTGCCGACGTGATCAGCCACATCCAGAACCTGAACCACAACCTCCAGGACAAGTAAGTGCACTCAAGACTTCAACTGATTCTTTAGCTACTTAAACTGTTGTTGTTTTTAGTCCTATTCGGTATGCACACAGCAACCCGAGGCAGGAGAATGTGATAACCATACCACTGCCTGGTTCTATGACAATGAGAAAATGCTCTGCACAGCATTCGTCTATAGCGGCTGTGGGGGTAATGGTAATCGGTTTGAGACCCGTGATCAGTGCGAGCGCCAATGTGGCGAGTTCAAGGGTGTTGGTAAGTCAACTAATTTATATATAAAATTGATCAAAAGTTAGCTTTATGAACGTGCTGTGTCAGATGTTTGCAATGAACCGGTGACGACGGGACCCTGCACACAGTGGCAGACCCGTTACTACTATGATCGTAATAGTCAGAGCTGCCAACCCTTCACCTATGGTGGCTGTGATGGCACAGGTAATCGCTTCAATGACCTCTATGAGTGTGAATCGGTTTGTCTCGGTGGCCGCGAGCCATTGCCTTCAGGTGCGGCTAAAGGTAAAAAGAAATGAAGCTCAGAAATAAGAGTCTCAGTTAAACTTGATTTTGTTTTTGATTTTGGCTGGACGTAAGTAGATATCTGCCGACTTCCGGTCATCCCCGGAGTGTGCAACGGTCCTTCGGTGCAGGAGCGTCGTTGGTACTACGATGATGAGCGTGGCACTTGCATATCCTTTATTTACTCTGGTTGCTCTGGTAACCAGAACAACTTCCGTTCCTTTGAAGCATGCACAAATCAATGCGGAAGTAAGCTTGCTTCACAAATGACACTTTATACCAACTGCACCCGAGCACTCTGCACTCAATTTATAACCCACCCCACACAATTCTGCACTCTGCCTCACTTTCAAATTTGGGAATGCTTATTTAGTTAAGCGTAGAAGTAGTTTTCCCAAGTAGAATTATTTAAGTAGTGCACCTTCACTAGATATAAGATTGCACGCATCTTGGTAGACTAGCTGGGTATTCCCTGTATCGAGCACATCTAAGTTTGTTATTTTCCACAGAACCAATCGACAACGAGATCGTCAACGAAATCTCACCCAGCCTTTGCGAAATCTACGATAATGAATGCCGTGATCTGCGCTGCCCCTATGGCGTGCGCCGTGTGCCAGCCGAATCGCAGCCGGAGTGTGAACAGTGCATCTGTCTAAACCCTTGCGAGGGCTATCCATGTCCCGCCACTCAACAGTGCGCCATCGATGTGTCCAATTCTGGTGACCGTGACCATCAATTCGTGCCAGTCTGCCGTGATATCAACAAGACAGGTGTCTGCCCACAGCTGAGAGCCAATGCCAGTGAATGCGCTCGCGAATGCTACACCGATGCTGACTGTCGCGGCGACAACAAATGCTGCAGCGATGGCTGTGGCCATCTGTGCGTTGCTCCAGCGCGTCCCACACGGCGACCCAATACTCCACCTCCGGTTGTTATCTACCCAGGCGAAGTGAAAGCCACGCTTGAGTCTAAGCCTGCAAAGGATGTAGATGTGCAGACATCAGAAGGCGGCATTGCAGTACTGCGTTGCTTTGCGACTGGAAATCCGGCACCGAATATTACGTGGTCCCTAAAGAATGTTGTGGTAAGTACTTCAGTGGTCCATACACTCTGAACCAATACCATTCCGGATGTCACATGTTCTATTTTTAGATTGACACGAATCAAGGCCGTTATGTGCTGACTTCGAACGGTGATCTAACCATTGTCCAGGTGCGACAAACCGATGACGGCACCTATGTCTGCGTGGCCAGCAACGGCCTGGGCGAGCCTGTGCGTCGCGAGGTCGCACTTCAAGTGACAGGTACGTGGCAATCTATTAATATATGTATGTTATTCCAAAGCCAGTGCAAATTCTTTACTTGTCTGTCATAAAGGCAACAAAATTGATTACCACTAAAAAGGCAACGATAGTCAAAAAATATGATGGGTGAAAAATTTGTATTTTTGCCAGATATAAATCAGTCCGTTTCGTTAAAAACAATGTAGAATTCTTATACAACTCAATTTTGATTTTAAAATGAGATAAGAGAATAAGTTCAGTTAGTGAATCCATAAATATTTGTACTTTTTCAGTATCTTTTCCTTTTATAGAACTTTAAGTAAATAAGACTGATAGGCTTAAGAATTCCAATTTTGAATAAAATTACAAATAGCGCGAAGATTATTCAAGGATTATTAAAACTTTTATTACGTAACGAACTTGGGATTGGCTTTGCACACTTCGGCTTTTCGAAGATTAAAAATGGATTTTTTTTTCTATTTATTGCTTGTTGTGGGTTTGGCTTTATAACTAACTTTTCTTAATGCATGTTGCGTGCTCTTAACCATTTGCATGATTTTTGACTTTGTGTTGGTGTTGGTAGAGCCTAGAGATGTACCAGCCTATATCTTGGGCGTTAAGAACTTCACCCAAATCGTGCAATTGAATCAACCTGCCTTGATTCGCTGCCCGGCTGGTGGCTATCCTGCACCCCATGTCAGCTGGTGGCGTAACAATCAACAATTCGGTCTGGGTCCTGAAACAAGTCGTGCCGTAATGAATCGCGACTACTCGCTCTTCTTCCGATCAGTACAGCTGTCCGATTTGGGTCTGTACACATGCGATGCGTACAACTCCGGACGCCCAGTTTCACTGCACGTAACGCTAAAGGCCATTGGACCAGCTCAGAGCGTTGGCGATGATAAATACCTGCAGTACATTATAAACCCACCAAAGGCGCCAGTCACTCAAAGGCCCTCGTATCCCTACAGACCTTCGCGTCCGATCTATGTGCCACCCCCTGTTGTGCACGATCCTAGAAGTAAGTACAATTTGCATGACAGCTTTACATGTTTGGTTTGTTTTGTGGCTTTTTATTTGGATAGAGTTGAAGCTAATCTAAAACTGATTCATATTATTAATTTATATTGCTGTAGTCGATGCCCGAGCTGTTATTGGCTTGAATCCGCAAAATAATTACACGCCCGGCTCCACAATTGCGATGGACTGCGCCGTTCAGGGTAATCCGGCTCCGAATGTGACCTGGACTAAGGATAACACGCCTTTGTACAACAACGAGCGCATTCAAATAACCTGTAAGGCGACATTGCCCCTCTAGCCCTACAATATTGTCCTTAATTTGAATACTTTCGTCCCCTAGCCGATCCGCATCGTTTGGTCGTCAGCAATGTTACCACCGAGGATAGCGGCATCTATGGTTGCACAGCGCGAAATGCCTACAGCTACAGCACCAGCCAGGAGACGGTCACAATCGAGAGTAAGTACTCAAAAAACATGTCAGATGAAAGTTCAATTGAGATTTGATTTGTTTGCTGTTGCAGCTGTCATCCCACTATCGCCCGAGTGCATTGACAATCCTTACTTTGCCAACTGCAAGCTGATTATCCAGGGCCATTACTGCGTGAACAAATACTATGCGCA
Organism: Drosophila antonietae; assembly: GCA_030914385.1. Classification (NCBI taxonomy): domain Eukaryota; kingdom Metazoa; phylum Arthropoda; class Insecta; order Diptera; family Drosophilidae; genus Drosophila; species Drosophila antonietae. Next base: position 16,895,314 of record JAUESO010000609.1, on the reverse strand, counting down.
GTTCTGCTGTAGATCCTGCACATTGGCTGGCCAGATTCCGCATCATCCCAATGGGCTTTAATTCCATATTAAATTTACAAAACTTTCAAGCCTAACATTTCTGTTGGACTTTTGCATTGAATTGAATTTAGACCAGAAAATATTCAGAGAATGAGCAACGTCACAAACCATAGATACACCAAAAATACAGCCAATTGCATAGACCCACAGATCAAATATATCAAATATAACGAACGTTTTGCTAAGTAAATCAATATGCATAAATATCCTATAAACGATCATTTCTTACAGCACAAAAGAAAAAATAGTATTAGTATTTTATGTTTTTTGTTCCTATTTATTCTTGATTTAAATTCAATCCATAGAAGAAGTGGCCAAAACTTATTTTCATTTGATATCTATTATTAGTGTTTTTCTACGATACTACGATATTTGTGCAACGAGTAAAGCAATTTAAGCCTAATAATATTTGTAAATAAATTAAAATTATATAATAAAGAGTGCATATGTATAAATATTACAAAGTGTTTCCTTTATATACCATACATATGTATGTATGCATATACTTAACCATCTATGCAAATTGTTTCAAGCACAATAATTTGAATCTGCCAACAGTCTGGCAACGCCGCTCGGCAAGGGGTTATTGATTTTCCATGGAATGTTGTGTTGCAGCTGTTTGTTGGATTCTGCGCTATACGGCTTTGGGGTGGATTGAAGTTAGGAGTAGTACACAAAGAGATAATAAAATTTGTTTGTCGTTGTCATCGCGCTTAAGTTAAAATAGCAAATTTTAGGGACAGACTAAACCAAGTTCAAGTTATAGAATTATGGAGGACAGCGGGATAGATAGTGAAGACAGACAATCAAATATATATGAGGATGGTGCGGCAGGTTTGCTGGTAAGTGCTTAAGCAGCAGCTCGATACGAAAACAAAAGCTCACAGCCAAGCCCATTACAGAAAACGGCCAGTGGAGCGCCCAAACATATGTCAGATCTGGAGTTTGAGGTGGCCTTTAGGGGTGCCAGCAAGGTGTATGCGCCCACGACTATTGAAATCGATGAGGATAGGGCTGCGCGAGGGACGGAGCGCAGCGAGCCGCCAAACACCTGCCGCATACTGCAACGCAAACTGGAGCTAAAGGTCGAGCGTGCCAGGCGCAATTATACGCAATACCAAGAGGAGCAGGTGGGTGCACTTAATCAAATTAAAGGTGTGCTGAGCTAATACAGAGATCCCTTGTAGGCAACTAAAACACAAGCGGCCACACTCATACCCATTAATCGGTTGCCCATACCGGGTGAGCTGGAGCAGAAGCCACTGGTCGATTATAAGTCTGAGAGCAGTGATGAGGCGGAGGAGATATCCTTTTTTCCCGCACAGCTGAAGCGTGCCAAGCGGCGCCAGCAGAATCACGAGCTAACCGATACGTTTAGCATACAAGAGATGACAATTGAGTCTGACCTGGATTCTGACGACAGCGGCGGCACTCAGAATCTGGAACTACTATTGCCCTCCATGAAATCAACTATTTTGGATAAGTTTAAGAGTTGCTTTGGCTGCTGGCGGCGAAGGTAATGCCAAGAGATGCAGCACAGCGGAAAAATGTCCAAGCACAAAGCACGCTATTGAGAGGCACTAGAAATTCATTTATAGTCACAATATCCATAACGTACATAAACAACAATTGCCAATTCAGATTTGCAAATGTTTATTTATTTGCAATGCATCTGGTAAAACGATAAAGAGAATCGCATTAAACACATTTCCTCGTCGTTTCTATGTATCCGTATTCAGCGTTAGACACACGCCCTGCAGTATCCAGTGACTCAGATCCTCAGAAGTAGCCAAATTCGCTTCGAATACCAGACCGACGCCCATCGCATTGCGTCGCAGAGATGTGGTGTATACGGGCGCCAGAAAAGTGTTCTGCAAAAGTCAAAATTATATTATTGAACAATATTCATGTTGAGTACTAAATTTGTAGAATAGCTGAAGCGTAGTATATATACAGTAATGCAATTTCCTATAGTATAGCTAAGGTTGCATTGAGTCAACTCTTTAAGCCCATTGCTATTGTTGTTATATAAGATTTATATTAGATATAATAGGAAATTCAAGTCAAAAAGTTCACCCTCATTGGTATTCGCTATTCACACAAGTTCCCCTTTGTTTCTGTGAAAAGTTGAAACACCCAGTGTTTAAAATCAGAAACAATTAGCACAACAGCTGCCCCATTAGCTGCGGAAAATGGGGAAGATGTAGGTAATTTAGTGCACAGCATTTAAACAAATATCAGCGAGTATGGGCACTGTAACCACCCCCAGCTATGTGCAGGCTCCCCCGGTGTATATGTAGATACAACAGGACATTAGTACTTGTCTCTTGCAGACGGTGTTGAAATCCAGCTAGCGGCATAAATACAAACCTGTAGCTTGAGTCGGTGAGCTTCAATGGGCACCACGGCCAGAATGGCCAGCTCCTCGACCAGAATTTTCGGATGCGAACGCTTCAGCTGGCCAGCCTGCGTATCAAAGCGGGCTCCTTCTATATACAACCCGTGTATATAGCAGCCCTGCAAAAAGTTCAACGATTAAAATGCAAACAGAATTCTTAATTACAAAATTAGTGCCAAGCGAGGGGATGGTGGCATGGTGGGACGGTGGGGCGCTGCATACTTCAGCTCAGTCGCATGGGGGTCATAGTTCTGCATTTAGCGTCGGACAGTCTACTTACCGTCGCTGGACGCTCTTCGACGTCATCGGGCTCCGTGTATGTGGTCACATAGGTAAATAGCGTGGAGCGATCCAGAGGCCAGTTGTTTCTGCGGCAGGCAATCTGTAAGGGGGCGGCAGCGCCAGAGCCGCGTTAAGCAAACTCACATTATGGAGAAGCTCATTTCTCACCTGAACGAGGGCCGTGAGGTAGCTCTGTGGTATATGTAGCCCAGACAGCCACATGACTAGCGGCTCGCCTGAAATCGACCAATACTTGTACTGTACGGCACGTTTCTGAAATTGCAGGTGAAAGCGAATCGCTGATTAGTGGGCTGCAGTTGACCCGCGGCTGACTGATTTTTTCGCCGAGCTGATTAATGAGCTTCGACTGTGGGAGAGACTGAAAACTCACCTTTAAATGCTCCAACCAGCTGGCTAACTGCTTGCATGTGGCCGGCGCCAGTTTGCTCCATGCGGCTGGCAGCAGGCCATTGAATAACGAGTTGGCAATGTTGTCCAGGATATTGTCCATGCCGATTTCGCCGGCGATGGCCTGCGGAGAGCATGCAATTAAATTAAAAGGCACAATGACAGCACATATGCATGCATCTATAGGAGAGAGAGGTAACAGTATTTGTGTGGGTGTGGAGACATCTACATCAAGACAATGGCAAAGACAGCGCCAGAGCTATAGCCAGAGTCAGAGCCAGCAGCAGCGGCAGAGTTCATTTGCATTTGCGTTTGTAAATTTATTTTGGCAACAAAATGCTGCAGTCCAGCAAAGGATCGCATTCGCATTTGCTTATGGGTTGAACGTGGGCGACCACGGGCATTGGTCGACAGCCAAGTTGGCAAATGTATAAACAAAATGCAAAACAAAGCTGAAGGATTTATGTGAGCTTCCTATTGACAGGCATAGGAAAGCAAAGCAAGGCAAAGCGAGACAAAGCGAGGCGAGGGCCATGGCAAAGTCGAAGTTACCTTCCGCAGCAGCTCCAGCGTCTTCTTGATGCGCACCACCAGAATATTAAACCGATCCAGCTCCTGCAGCAGCACCACACCGGTGGGTGACAGACTCATTTGGATTTGCTTCTTTATGCGCCACGTCTCGAAGGCTGGTGGAAGCTTTTTCAGTATTCCGGCAGCCACCATGTCGATGAAGTCGTCTCGGCTAATGCCACCAGTGCCCTCACCTGAATGATGAAATTGAAAAAATTAATTAGGCTTGACAATGGCAGAGAAAATCCCCCAGTATTCTCTTTGGTCGTCGACACTCTTCGCTTTCTCATTACTTTAACAATGAAAATTTAACTAATTTGGGTTCTCGTATTGCCTTAACTGTTGCAATGCAACTTTTGCACATGGCAAATATTGTGTTATAGATTTTCTTTTTTTTTTTTCGTAATTGTCAATTAGCAAATACTGCAGCTCATCAATATGCAAATTGTGGGCAGGCATTCAGAGTTTACCCTAACAGAGTAGAGTACATTGGCTAGAAGGAAAGACTGAACACGATGCTAAATGATGTAAATACGTATTCCCGATACTCTTTGGGTATTGATTTCGTATTTAAATTCCAAATACTTTAACAACGGATGCTAATTTTATATAAGTATTTGCAGTTCAGTTTTCAACGGATTTCATTGTTGCAATTGAGTTGCTCATGCAAATCGTAAAACTTAAAATTACTGAACAGCTGAACTAGTATTGCAATTGAGAGTAGTCGACTTCACAATACTCGTTCACTACTATCGGAAATCAGATATATTTCATAATCTATTGTTTTTTATCCAGCCTTAATGATAGGTCTTCAACAGTCCACCCTCATTATTAATGCTCTGCGCTTTAATCGTCCAGCTCATTATTTGATTAAACACTTTACTGGTTTACATGGAATACTTTACCGGATTTCACATTGTTTGGTGTGCACCTGGTAGCTATGCTTGCGCAAAGGTGTTACAAAAAGTAAAACGGCAAATTTGTTTAAATTATATTATATATATGTATATGCATGTACATACATGTGCGTATGTATGTGTATTCATGGGCACTGCATATGGATACTAGGTGGTATGTGTGTGCATGTATTTACAGCATTGAGTGCGAGTGCGGAAAGTGGAAAAGTGCTCTCTGATGGCGGTTTTAACACGCTTAAGTTCGCAATGCAAAATTATCGGCTTTCGGGTGACGTTTTCAAAAAGTGTTGTTACTGCATATGCGGATGCGGATGCGGATGCGGATGGGGATATGGAGGCGGATGCGGAGGCGGATGCGGATGCCGATCAGGGTGACTGTGGTAAGGCTTATACTGAATTGCGATTTTTTTTTGTGGCGATAAATGTGTGAATGTATGTGTGATTGTTTCAGAGTGTGAGTGAGTGTGAGTGCGAGTATGCTTCTATTTTAATTTTTAATGTATGCCCTGTTATTGTTCGCAGGCTATAATGGCGCATGCAATAAAGTTAATTGCAAAACCGCAACTAATTAATTAAATTAAATTAAAAATTTAACATGCCAAAAATGCAACAGCAATGAAAATCAACAACAAGATAAAATGTAATAAACGGCTGACAATTGGCACACGCTGCATGTAAATTAAACCATTTACTAGTAAATGGCTTCCGTTTTTTAACCGAACTGTCAAACACTTTATCGGATATGGATGCATGTGGGCATTAGTGAAACGAAAAACGTAGTGAGCTCTAAAATAAAATTATAGAAACTCTTTCAAACTAGAAATTTCAATAGAGCGGATATTTTGTGTAGTTTTTAAAGTATGATTAAGTATATAAGAGTGTTTCAATTATTATAGTTTATCAATAAAAGAAAAACTTAATAAAATATAATTAAATTTAAAATTGTCTAACAAAAATTGGTCATATAAAAAAAAAAAAAAAAAAAAAACAAATAAAAATAAATTATTATAGTATTGCAGAAGAAAGACATTAAATCAAAATCATGTAACAAATATGCTGGAAAAAATCTATAAAAGTTTAAAAAAATGACAAGTGAACTACGAAGTAAGTTAGGAAAAAAGCTAAGAACATGCAAATATTTCTACTGTCCTATAGTATCAAAGTACCCAACATTATAGAGTATAGAGCATTGGTCAGTCACTCACCAGTTTGCGGCTGCAACTCAATCAGGCTGTTCCAAATGTTCCGCGCGGCCATTGTGTAATAACCGATTTCCGCGTTTGGATGCAAACCAAATACATCCGGCTTATTGACCAGCGGCAGTTTGTCAATGTGGGCTGTGTGATCAATGCATTACGTATTTAAATGAGGGATGGCGCATCACGTGACCCACTGGAAGGCGAGCGACTACTCACCAATGAAGTCCTCTTTGAGCACGGTCTCCTCGTCGGGCAGGCAATAGTCAACGTTCTCGTCCTCGTAGAAGTGGAATGATTGGAATACGTCAAACAGAAAATCGCCCATGTATTCATTCATGTAGCAGTTGGTAATGCGTCTGTCGAAATCATCAATGACGCGCCCACCGTACATGACCTCGCCGATTAGATACTTGAGACTATTCCATGGCATCTTTTCCTCCGAGCAGCGCGTCAAATAGTTCCGCAGGATCTCCGTGCAGACCTCGAAGTCAGTGTCGTTGAAATCATATGCTATGTTCCATCCCAGCTTGTCGTATTTGCGGCGTTCCTGGGGATGGGAATGCAGAGCGTGTTGAGCAGATTAATTGAGAAAACAATAACTGCGCATCAATAACAGTTAGTTGAGCAAAAAGCACAATGGCTGCTCCATCAATTGGGCAACTTGGGCGCAGTTGTGTCGAAAATGCTTTTAACAAGCAGATAAAAATGAACAAATTAATAAATAACGAAGTGCATGAGGCAGCAGACGACACAGCTGCGTCAACTCTTCCAGTGCAGCTCCATTTACCAAAATTGGCTTTTTCTGTTCCTTGAAAGGACTGAAAACTCACTTGCACGACGCCATGGAAGAAAGCCAGAACATAGATTAATGGACGATAAGCGCGATGGGAGCACGCCTCCAGACGATCCTGCCGCACTTTAAAGAATGTTGAGCGCAAGTTTAGTTTCAGGCCATTGGGCGGCTCCGTGACCACTGAAAATGGGTTCATAAAGTGTATGAGAAATTGTATTATATAGCTGTCTATAAGAAATGTACCCTTTAGACTTTTTTGTAAAATGCCAATGGGGAATGTCGGGGTTGGATCTGTGGTAATCCATAGTCTAAAGTCCGGATGCGGAGTCTCAACCTTATCCAGGAATTTTTCCAATTCACGCACAAACTTGACCAGCAAATGTCCATTTTGCAGCATCAGCCACTGACCCTGTCTGAGTGCCGCATCAAGTAAACTCATGGCAGCCTTTTCCTGACCTTGGCCAAGCGAAATGTGACAGAAATTGCCCATGCCGCCGAGCACAATATCTGCCAGCTTAATTAGATCGTTGGTGGGATCTGAGCCGGCGCTGAGTACAAAGCAAACAGGAATTGAGCAGGTCGTTTGCTCATAGATGGCTGAGAAGCTCACAACCGGCGGCATAATATAGAATTCGTCCATGGTCTCCACAATATATTGATTTATGCTACGGAAAATTCGATCCACACGGAAGCAGCGTAGAAACAGCAATTTCTGTGAGGATAAGGAATTCATCGACGTTAGACAATGTGGCATTCTAATAGCTAAATGTCAAGAACGCTGACTGACAGCGCTCATCTATAGAGTTGGTCCTTGCCAGCACTTATTTTGTTGCTGGTGTTGTTGCCATCGTCCTTGTGGTTTCTGGCTCGGCTCGAGTGCAAATTGGGCTCGCCGCTGGATTCAAGTACGACTGCCGGCGTAAATTGCCGCTCATCTAATGGCTCGGAAAATTGATAAAATATGGTAATGCACACACCCGTACACACTTGCACACACACACACACTACGCAAGATACAGCTATGCTGGCTGACAAAAACAGGCTGCTAATAACTTGAGCAGAAAATGTGCGCCAAAGTTGCAGGACGTAGCAAAAGTCGAGTAAAACTGAACGCCCAGACTTCTCCTCTCTCTCTCTCTCTCTCTCAGTATGCGTGGGAGAATGTGTGCAAGCGTGGATATGTGTGTGTGTGTGTGGCTTGTACATAATAATCCACTAGAAACGAGCATAAAGTACAAAATCCAATAACGCTCGATGGCAACGGCAGCTCCTGGCAAGGACTTACTCGGACTACGAGCGAGCAGCAGCCACTTGAAGCTGAAAGCATGCAAAGCGAAAGCACACAGCAGCAACGGCACTTGCCTGGAATGCATTGCATTTGATGTTATAACCGCCAGGGCATGCCACCTCCTCGGGGTTCTCCAAGTCGTACCACTGCACCACCACGGACCATGGGCATTTGCCGATAAGTGCAAACAGAATGAGCATCGACAACGGAAGCCGGTGAATGCCGCATGCCAGTCAGGAACAGTTTTAGCGTCCATCCAAAGTCCAAAATTGTTGTCGTTGTAGTTGTCCATTTTCATGGCAAAATCCCAGAAGCAGCAGTTAATAAGCGTATATTGAATTTGATGTTGACATAAAGATGCAGCAGCAAATCGAAAAAAAAAAAAAAATAAGTAACAAGAAAATTTAATATTAATAAAAAGCACACAAAATGCGACCCAAGCACATGTTCACAGATACTAAAATTTATGAAACTAAATTCATCTAGAAAATAATATAAGTATTTTTCCTTATTGCAATCATTGTAAATACTCATTGACTACATCATTACCAATAAAAAAAAATAATAATAATAAAAGTAAATAAATTATTATAGTACTGCAGAAGCCGCCATAAAACTATAAAAGTTTTGATCAGATTATATAGAACAGCAAAAAGTCAGATAAGTCTAATATTTTTGTTTATCATATTTTCAGAATTATTTAGGCAAAAATACTTTAATTTTAATTGAATTTTGCTATAAGTTTGCCTCAGTGAATTATACCGAAACACGACTCTTTTGGTTCGAGTTATAAATGTAAATTTTTGCGACTTACCTGCTTCCAATCTTCCAAATTCGTACCGAAATGATCAGGCAAGGTGGCAAACATTGCTGGGAAATCAAAAGCTAATTTGAGGACATCCTCCCAGCTTTTTTCGGGCAGCCATTTGGTAGGATTTTGACGCTCGCTTTTTGTTAACGCGATGCTGCCCTTGATAAAGAAATCAATTTCCTGTTGTGACAGGATTCCATCACGTTGCGCCAGCTTTGTGGCGATCTGGAATGAGAAGAGCAGCTTGTGCCGCTCAAAGATGCCCGTGCATCCATAACAATAGACGTTTTCGGTCAAGGTCTTAATGATATTGTTTAGACGCTTGGCCAGCACTGTGTCCGGCACAGCCTTGCGTAAGGAGTAGACGAACACGTCGAGATACGCAGCCAGTGCATACTGATACATGCTGTTCACTGTGGCCATGTCCGCGAGCGCAAAGAAGAGAACGGCGCCGCGCTTGGCGGCAGCTCGATAGCCGTTGCGCAGGATTTCGATATCGATAGCAGTGTCATTGGCTAGCTTTAGTTGCTCCATGACAAGGCCGGCCTTGGACTTGGTGTTTTCCAAGGTCTCGACCAGTTCGACGTTGTCCAACATGTTGCCCGTCGATGTGGCCAGCTCACGCAAGAGCGAATCTTCGAGCTGTTGGAGCAGCTGTTTATTTTCGCTGGTTTGCGCAATCAAGTCAGATCGCTGCTGCTCCAGATCAGGACGCTCTGTGCCGACCACAACGCTTAGCAGCTGATCTTCCAGACCCGTTTGCGTGACTGTGTAGTTGATAACTAGTGCCTTGGCGTAAACAGCGGGATCGAATTTGGGATTAGAAAACTTGGTAGTCAAATACAGTCGGAATTTGTGATCCCAGTCAACCTCCTTATCGCCCAGCATTGTGAACTTGCGACCTCCCTGTACACGAACATTCTTTTGCAGAACATCATCAATGACGGGATCAATGTAGTCATCTACATCTTCGAACAAGACTGGGATGCCATACATGATAGCCATTTCCAGCTGTTTCAGAAAATCGAAATCACTAAAGGACAGTATTTTAAGATTATTACGCGCTTCTTTCTTCCGTATCCATTGAAGCGCCTGCAGCTGAGGATCTATACAAAGTGGGAAGCGCGAAGCGCGCATGGTCAGGATGCCGTTCTGAATGGACAGTTCATCGGGCGGCAGGCCTTCGTTTGACCATTGCGCGATTTCCACATCGGTGGTAAGATAGCCATCAATTTTTAAGGGCAGTTTTACTGGTATACCCAACGCAACTATATCTTCCAGCCAGTCGTCAAACACCATGTTCTTGCGGAACTCCCAAGTGAAGGCACCCGTGTAAGCCAAAAACGAAGCGCTGATGAGGCAAGCGCCAACGCTGTCGATCAGCTGCTGGCCCAGGCTGGCCATCTCGGCGCTCCAGCGTATTAACTCTGAAGAAAGACCGCTGATCAGCTTATCAGAGGCAATCAATCGACGCTCGGCCTGCTGCATCATTTCAGTCAAGGCGCGCATTTGCCTCATGGAGGTGGCATAGTTCTGATTCAGCTCGTCTAATTTCTCTTCTAGTTTTTGTATTTCGGCATTCAAATGATTCAGAAGTTTTACTTGCACTTCCTGCTCTTCGACCAAAAATTCAAGGCGCTCCTTCTTCGGCTTTACCTCTTTATAGACGTCAAAGAACCCGAGCACAGCTTTCACGAACTTCAACAAGCCAGCACCGGCTATGGAAATCTTGCCCATGTCATCTAAGTTTTGAGTTTTCATGTGGGCGCGGCAGGAGGTAATTTGCTTTTGAGTCAAAGCCTCGCAGTCCATTTCCATCAAGCTCTTGAGGAAATTCACATCGCTCATCATGCCCTTAGCACTCTTCCAGCTGATCTCTTTGATGCCCTTCAATATGGCCACACACTCGCACACAACTTGCACGGCTGGCGGAGGCGTCGCAAAGGATCGAATCTCAGTGATCTGTGACTTTTCGAGTTCGGAAAGCGCTCGACGTGCTTCCTCGACTGCTGGCATTGCTTCGGCCAAAATCAACTCAGCCTCATCTTTTTCGATGGCAATTTGCTTGCCTTTAATTTCTACTTCGACAGATTTTTCAGATGCTTCGCCTTTCTTTGTGTTTGCTTTCTGCGTGGAGGACTCTATGGTCACCAACATGGTCTCGCACTCCTCTGCTGCAACGGCAACATTTTTCTTTTGCTCTGTCACTATAATGCGCAGCTCGTCGATTTGCACGGAAGCCTCTTCGATTTTCTTGATACCTTCCCCGAGTCGCTCGCGCTGCTGCATGATGTGTTTGTATTTCTCCTCTGAAAGGAGATATCATTTATGTGAATTTATGTAATCAGTATATCGTCATCTTACCGAGTAGTCCAAGATAAGTGTTGATGTAGTCCAAGTAATGTTTGGGCGTCACAAAATTGCTGCGCCTCAGCTTTGTCTGATAGTCCTTGGAATAGTCCTGAATGGTCATGTGCACATGAACTACATGCTCAACGATCGCTTCTCGATGGAGAACAGGAATCAGGGCGTGCTCGGTGAGGAAGAGCTTCGCAACAGCATAGAGCGCCTGCTTGGGCCACGGGAACACCCAATCTATGTATGTGCTGCCAATGAGACCTGGGAAGCTGCGGCAACGATTACGTAGGGCGTCACCAGCTGGCGACATGCACAGCACCACATGCAGATTCTCGCCACAGCAGCGCAGAAAGTATGCCCAAACAGAGTCCCTACGAAGTATACAATTAATATGTAAAGTCTAGGTAAATAGTTAAAAATCTTACTTGGATGCAGAGAGACCTTCCTCTTCGGCAAATTTGCGGACTTGATTGACAATTCCGTCCTTATCCTCATCTGCAAACAATGCAGGCACCTGGCCAACTGTTAGAATGTTGTTGATCAACTCCAAGAATCCCTCCTCTGCTATCTGTTAAGCAATGAATTGACGAATTCAATCTAGAAATCTTTGAAAGCTACTCTAATTCATACCTGAGCGGCTGTAAACAGGAATACAACTTTCTTGCGCTTGACTCCAGCTATGTTATACAATATTTTGAGGTCCTCGCGGAAGGACGTTTCGTTGTAGCCACGGGAAATAGTGATTTCAAATACCTCACATTCGGCCGCAAAGGAGGCGAGGCGAGTAACACATTTCTTGCCACAGCCACCGACGCCAATGAGCAGAACGTGACCGCGATTCATGCGCAGGGTGCGATGCACTCTCGTTAAGTGCTCCAAGCAATCCTCGAATAGGACTAGCGTCATTTTCTGTTTGCGTTCGCAATACTCTTGTAAGATCTCGGTAAATAAGCTGAAGACTGCTTTATAATCTATGAGATCCTCATAGTTGCGGGGCTCAGATTCATTGGTGAAATTGCGGAAATCTCCGAAGACCAGCGGATCGCGGAGCACATAGTCCTTGAGTGACAGAATTGCGTCGGGGCCCTCATCACCTTCATCCTCTTCTTCTCCCTCTTCTTCACCACCCGCTGGTGCGGCAGTTGCTTCGGGCTCGTAAAGTAATCGGGCCTGCGCTTCCGCAGCTGCGGCTTCCAAGTCTATAAAACCATGCAGTTCCTCGAACTCGGGTGGAAAGCGTTCCTCTATCTCGATGGCCAGATTGCGGCGCACATTATTTATATCCTGTGAATTGGAATTGCAGAGAGAACTGACAGTTTTTTGGAAATGATAGTTACCGTTTGCGAGATGAGTCGATCGCATATTATCCTGGTGAATTCATTGCGCCAGACTCGCAAAAGCTCTCGAAGATCCTTAAAAAAATCGGGCTGAATTAAAAGCATTCCAGCAAAGATACGTGACAGATCCTTCAGATTGAATATGTAGTGGAACTTCGATGGCGTCGGCGGCAGATCCACGATGACCATCTAAAGAAGCGAGCAACAACAGCAGTAATTAGAGTAAGAAGTTGCAAGTGGCAAAGGCCAAGAGCTCTGCCGGCGCCATGCTGCGAAGCACTCTACAAATCAATTTTATCTCGACTACTAGCAATATGCATTCGAATGCTGAGCATCCTGAAATGGAGAACTGAAAGGGAGGCGGAGAGTTGGACAACTTGCATTCACTTGAATTTACAGCCATTATCAAGTTGCAGCCGCGCCACCAGCCCTCTATAGCCCGGGCAATTCTATTCAAATAATTCATTTTATTCCATTTCGTGGAACATTAATATCTTTTGGGCTGGCGCGTCGAGTGTGTAAAGAAGACATACGAACTAGACAGGCCTGGGTAGGTACTACAACTACTTCTTAACTGAAACTGCAGGTGTGAGTAAATCATCTATATATATATCTTTTTTTCTTTTTTTTTTTTAGGACAGCAACTGTTGGAGCTGGCTCTGCGCATGCTGCTTGTGGCAATTGTGGCGACAAATGCATTTTTATCTGCACGCAATGAAATGCGATAATATTTTAGTGTCAACAATTGTTAAAAGCACCATAAACTAATGCTCCAGCCTCTGCAGAGGGGGCTGGCAGATAGAAAAAGAGCCATCTACAGTTCAATACTTGAACATAATCAAATTTTGCTCCAGCCAAGATGTGCTGGCGCAGATAGGCGAAGCACCCAGGCCGACCTAGACACAGTCAACTAGGCAGCAGTCGAGGCGGGTGACCATTGTGTGGAGGAAGGCCAAACAGCAAATGGCTATGGCAACAGCCACAGCCACAGCCGCAGCGCCAGGACCACCATCGAGCTGTACTCGAGAAACCAATGGAGCAGCTATGGAGGGCGACGCTCGACGTGGAGCATTACAGACCATTGAATAATTTCCATTGTATGGTGGCGAGGCAGCAAAGCAGATTATGAAAAATTGCCGTTATTTGCATATGTAAATCGAATTTCATAAAATTTGTGAGAGATTTTAAAGCGCTCTTCAGAATGCGATAGCGTTTTGTACCCTTCACAAGGGCTCCTGCAGTTCTTCAACGAAAATATTTATGATATTTAAACGATTCTTAACAGTTTCTTCGAATAAGATTGGAGTAAATCGTTATGTAATATATTGCTGAATTTCTGAAACTTTCTTAACCAAATTGTTGCATTGGTTAATATCTTACTCAAGTAAAGTGAAATTATACGATTATTTACCTTAAACAGCTTGAGCGTCATAATCACAAGTATATCGGCGACCGCTACGAAGCGCTTCTGAAATTTGGTAAAGTTTAAATGTCCTTTAAATATTGATGAATAGATTTGTATGAGGGACTCATCGTTGGGGAATAAGATGTTGTATGTGGAGAACATGCTTATGAAGCGCGGATCCACCTCGTTGCGACCGCCACCAGCGGTGCCCATGGCCGCATAGAATGTCATATCCTTAAACTTCTTCCAGTTGAGATCCTTGTCCCGATCATACATGCCGCCTCTCTCGAAGAACAGCTTCAGCAGCGCAATCGGCTGCTGAGTGCCATAGCTGTGGAATTGTGAAATGTATGATTTTTCATACTCTTTCTCTCTCTATGTCTCTCTCTGTCTCTCTCGTATCTCATATCTCTGTGTACTTACTCATCCACCTGCGGCATGTTCATGTCATCAATAAAGCAGGCAATTTTCTTGCCCATCGGTGGGCCATATGTATCCTTCGTACGTTTCTCGACAGCTGCCTCCAGTGTGCGCTGTACGTCCAGAGAGGAAGTTCGCGAAGAGAAATTGATATTCAGTATGACCTGAGGGAATTGCAAAGATTTAGAGATTTGTTTTTCTCTAGCGAAATACACTTTAATTACATTGACAGCAGGATTCAGATTACGCAGATATTGCATGATAGTGGCCGTTTTTGATGTGCCAGCCTCGCCGACCAACAAAACGGGTCGTTTGATCTGTAAGGCGAATCGAAATTAGTTCTAATGGATCGTGAATATAGTTTTCAACTTACATCGCTCATGAGGGACAGCAGTCTATCAGTACGTGTATTGTCGACAGTCGGTACGAGAATTTCACTGAACTTGACGGATGGGTCATGAACATAGGGCTTAACAACCCACTCCCATGCTATCCAGCAGTTCTCCTTCTGGTCCCAGAAGTAATCATAGAGCGTGGGTCTGCCCTGTGGCAGCTGTCCGCCACCGGCAGGCGACGCCGGCGTGTCTTCCACAAGTGGAAATCCGGCAATGCGTTTCATATACTCATCAAATATGAGCTGATGCTTTTCCAGCAGACAGGCGCCCAGAGATCCATAGACAGCCTGTACGAAAGAGCACTCCAAGGTATCCGTGTTGTAGACTTTGAGCACTGGCTCATCCGAATTCTTATTATCTGGCGGTCCGTATACTGGCAGCATGGCGTCATACAAGTTGCAAAACTGCGTAACCATGTTGAGGTCGGTTTGCATGATGACCAGCTTGAGCGGGTTGCCCTGTGTGGTTCCGTCCAGACCTTCCAATATGAACGCTATCGCGTTCACAATTATCTTCTCGAAGAAGTCGTTCAACAACTCTCGTTGCGGCTCTGGTCTGGTCAGTACCCAGCGCTGCCAGAACGGACTGAAGCGCAGATTCTTGGGATCCACATATACCATGCCAGCCCGGGAAACGGTGGCTGGGGAAGCATAAAACAAATTACCCACTTCAAAGAGCAGCGCGCAATAGTTCTCCAGGCGAATACGCTCGCCATTCGCTAATGTCAACAGCTTGTTATCATCCATAACAGAGTTCATGTTCTCAATCCAAAGTGCATCCACGTCACCGTCAAAGCAAGCATACCGGCGCTCCTGTTTGTATTGGGCGGTGTTGGATTGCATTAGTCAGAGTGTGTTATTCAATGCCAGCGGTTACTGACTGGCGCCGGCAAAAGCAAAAGCTATGTCCCTCGGCACCGTCAGCGGCGCCACAGCTAGAGCTACGAGCGAAAGATTACCTCCTGAAAGTCAAAAGACTGAGTAACCGAATGGATTGTCAGGCGACATAGTTTGTTTAGCCACTGCCGCTAGGCGCTGGCTCGGCCGCAGGTTCGTTGTGCAATGGGATTTATTAGCGAATGGCGCGATTTTCGTATGAATGATGCACATGGTCTGCCACCACACATCGCATTCCACGCAACACATTCGAGACTAAGGTCTGCAATCCCGCGCCTGTTACATTCTGGCGTCTGAATTGACACCGAGTGCTGTCGACTCTGACTAACTAGAATGTGCGTGTTTCATAGGTGTGTGTGTGTGGGGATTAGCTGCTGTTATGCTTCAATTCGAATGGGATTACTATGGTGGCCAAGGCGCGGTGAGAGCGCAGGATAGCTAGATGTGCGTGCTCTCGAAGGCCGGATGACAAGCAGCAACAGCCATCATACACAAATATCGGAGATATATAAGCTGTTTACTTTACTTACCTCACGCTCTATTGGCTTATTCATTTCGCGGAATATATTTGAAAATAATCCATCAATCCAATCTCTTGTTTCCATATCCAAATAACCATACAATTCAATTACGGAGCAAGCCTGTTTAAAAAGAAAAGAAAAATTCAAGATTAAAGTTTCTAATAATACAACAATATTTATATTTCGCTGAAAATTCTTTTTATTGAAATCCCCTCTGATTTATAAATTACACAAGTACCTGCTAAAGCTCTATTTCTATCTGTCTTTGAAATTACTTTCTAATTGAAATACGAAAATTTTCCAAATGCACTCATATAACTTGTATGCAACCAAATTGTGAATAACAAAGAGAACTGAAATATCAAAGCGAAACGAAATCACCTGAATGTCCCGCTGTTAAACAAGGGAGTTCATAATGGAAGTGGAACTTGATGCAGCATAAAGACAAACACGAATAATTAAAATTATTCCAACGACAAGCGAATGCCCTGAGCCTTTTCCATTTCCACTTACAAAGTCACGAACACTTACAAATGATGTTCAGCTCATAATTAATTTTAATAGCAGAATAAATAGCAAAATAAATATATATATTTAAAAGAATATTTTGTTGTAGTGCAATTGGAGTCAAAAGTATTTTAACCCCATGAAGAGTATAGAAAATGTGCGAAAGTTTGAAATGTTCTGCGTGAGTGGGGAATGTTCAAGAGTCAGAGCCAGAGCACTTACCTTAGGGTTAAGTACGAGGCACTTGGTGGGCAGGCCCATGTGGATTTGCGCTTTGACCAGAGCATTTATGACGACAGTTTTGCCGCCACCTGTTGGGCCCACAAGCATGGTCGAGTGGCGGGTCATCATGGTTTCGTACATTTGCACCACTTTGTCTTCCTGTCGTTGCAGAGTGCGAGGCCAAACGGTAAAGGTGAAGGCGTTCCGAGCCGTTGTTGTTGGCATTGTCAGGATTTGGTTGTCATAAATGATGTCGCCAGCGGGCGATAAGAGAGAAGGTCGTCATGACATCAGTTGGCCAGCAGTTGACATTGTGTGTGACATTTGTGCAACGTTTTGTTTGATGAAAATGACAAAAATGGTCAGGTGGAGACGAAAGTACAGAAAATTGTATTAGGGAAAATTGTCAGCAGAAAGCAGATAGATAGGTAGGAAATAGCAAAGAGGACAAAAGTTAAAATTAGATGTAGGCAGCTGCATGGGGGCATGGCAAGTTCTGCTCAACCCTGTTCAGCAAAATGCTTTGTAACATTTCCGCTATTTGCGATTATGCGAGAGAGGGCAATTTACAAAGTGTCAAAGTGTCAACGGTGACAACAGGACTGCAGCAGGACACCTTCAGCAACTAGTTCTATTGATGTTGCTGCTGCTGTTGGCATCTGCCCGGACTGGTTGCTTTTTGCCTGTCAGCCATGTCAGCCCTGTCAGCCATGTCATGACTTGGCAAAGGGAGCACACGCACAGGGCAAACGACAATGGAACTCACCTGATCAGGCAACAGTATGTAGCCATCATTAACAAGGACAGTACGAGTGGCCGCATTGAAGTCTGGATAGCCAATTCGTGGACAATCGATGCCAGGAAACAGATCCTTGATAAGACCCAAAAAGAGAGGTACATCTTCGAATATGAATTTGGGAAAGTTCATGTCTCGCAGCACACGCATCAGCACAACAGCCTCTGGCAGATCCTCCGATTGGCGCTTCATGACGCCAGCCATGCGCAACACCGAGTTCAGCGAACGCAAGCCCCAATCGTAATGGCACTGCTTGGAGAGCTGTTCCTGAGCCAACGAATACAGCACCGTCATCTTTTTGGCCAGCACTTTGGCCGTGAGGAAGCCATCGGAGAACAGTGAAATGAGGCAAATGAGCTCCAGGTCGGGCTTAATGCAGGTTACTGGCCGGAATAAAGCTTTCACCGATTCGGGCAATTCTGTGCGGCCGGCATAGCCAGGATTCATGGTTACAAATACGCCGCATTTGGGATCCAAACTTATTTCAACACCTTCAAACTATGGGGAATAAAGTTACAAAAGTTGATCAGCTTTTAAGTGAACTGAATAGTTTTCGCACCACAAAACGCTTGAGTTTCCGTATCAATCCGTTGCGTATGGTCTGCAACTGCGTAGAGATTACACTGAGCACCGATATATCAATGCGATTGAACTCATCGAAGCAGCCCCAGGCACCACATTGTACTAGGCCAGAGAGGATGGTGCCCACAGCCCTGAAGTCCATTCCCTCGCCACAGTTGGTGACCACACAGAGCAATCCCATGGCCTTGGCCAGATCCTTGACGGTCTCCGTTTTGCCTGTGCCAGCGGGACCGGCCGGTGCGCCGCCGAGATTCATCAGCAGTGCCTGGGTAATGGTCAGATAGATGCGATCTGTCAATGGCGTGATCACCAGACGTCCATTCAGGCCCATGTACTCATAGCCAAAGTCGAAGCTCCCCGAGCATTGGAGCACCAGCAGGTTGTCGTAGAACTTCACCCAGTAGAAGCGCAGCTGACTTTCCCAGCTGAACTCACTGGCATCCAGCACATTGTCGCGCACAAAGTTGTCTATAATATCTCGCGCATGCACATCAATGGTACATATCGCCTTGAACTTAAGGCGATCGTTGCGCGACAGATTGGAGCGCACTTTCAGTACCAGTTCCTCAATTTGATAGTTACTCTTCATGAGGAAGTCCTTCATGGCGCGCATGTTGCCATGGTTTTGAGCCTGATCGAACGCCTCCTCCACCTCCGCCGTCCACCAGACTTGGCTGGCAGCCAAGCCCACCATGCCCTGGTAGTTCATTAACCAGTCCGGCCTGTGGAAATCGAAAGTGCCAAATGACTGTCAATTTAATGCAATTGGCCATAAATATGCCGAGACATGCTTCCCGGCCGGCTCATACAAAATAAAATAATAAATCGCGCCAAATGACAAAATTATACAGCCGCAGGCTTACTGTCTCAATGTAAATCGCCAGCCATAAAAGGCGACCGAAATAAGTGGGGGTTAAAGTGAAAGCAGATTCAGTATCAGTATCAGTGCCCTGGCGACGGGCCTCGGCCATCATAACATATATATAAACATTATATATACATATATATGTATATATTTAATGCTGTTCACTTACCTTGAAATAACCAGATCGGTGCCAAAGTCGTAGACGCACGTCTTGGTTACATATCGATTCGCGAGCCGCATTTCGTCCAGCACATCGTTCATCCAATGCTCCACACGACCCTGGGCCCGGGCTGTAAAACAGAAACAATAACAACAAATGGCATAACCACATAAATAAACCCCAGTCGCCAATATCAATAAGTGTATACAAAAACAATAAAAATCAAAGTACCCAAATTACAACAACAACAACAACAACAACAGCAATCGAATGCGCAATCATCTCCAGCAGGGGATAACGGCAACGCCGACTGGCTTCAAATTAATTAAAAGAAATTGGCCAGCCATCCCAGCCAGCCAGCCGAAGAGCAGAGCCATAAAAAAGTTCAATTTTAAAATTGGCAATCAGTGCGTAGGGACTCTCCCTCTCTCACTCTCTCTCTCTCTGTCCCTCTCTCTGACTGGCTGCCTGGAGAGCTAAAGAGCTGGTGCGGAATTGCTGGGGAGTTGGGTGTACTTACGGAAATTTCGAAACTCCAGGACCTCACCCTCGCTGGATATCATGGCGGTAACAATTGTGTGACTGCCCTCCTTGACCAGGCGCAGTGACTTGATATTGTCGTACATCTGCGGAAGCGGAATGAAAATTGTGAAATCAATGCCCAGGAATACATTTTTATTTATAAGCCAAATAAATTCATAAAAATTTACCACGGCTCTGGCCAGTGGGCAGGGACCAGTGCATGTGCTGCACAAATGGCGTAATTTCCGCCTTGGACATTGGCCAGAACGCATAAACAGTGACATTAACTTTTATGGCAAGATTCTCTTACACTCAGCGCACACACACACACACACAAAGATACACACATTCATATATACATACACTCACTCAGTCGTACATAAAAATAATGTTGCTGGCAGTTTAGCAAATCTGTTGTTGTCAGACTCATCTCCACCCAACTGCCCACACTAACACTCACACACACACAGCCACACATACACGCCCACACATTCACACATGGCCAGGAACTTCGACCCACCTTAATGATGTGGTTCTGCACTGCAGATGGCTCGCTGCTGCCCAAAATCGAGAGCAGCTCATCTGTGGATATGAAATAGAAACGCGGGAAAATGCGACGCTTCGAGTCCAAATATTCGTTTAACGACTTCTGACAATTTTCCAAGCCAATTCCTAGACCTTGTATATCCACTAAACGTCCGGGCACTGCACAAAATGGCACCACTAACGGATTTTTGGCACAATCGACCATGATCTGCAGTGGAAGAGGAAGCAGCAGTTAGAACAGTAAATTATTTTGAAAAGCAATGAGCACATCAGCAACAATAACAGAAAAAACAACAACAATCAAGCATAGAACGAAAACAAAATATAACAGCGTGTTAAACACTCGCATGAATACTCTTGAATAATAGTTGAAGCCTCAGATTAAAAATATTAGATTGAATATACAAATCATAAGCTTTAGTTTCAGATTAAAGAGAAGAGTTAGAGAAGAGAAGGAAATTTCATTCAAAAATGCAGAAATGTAAATTAAATATAAATTAATTGTTAGGACTCGGTTTTTGATATATTATAATGGTAAGCGATTGGCATATCCATATTACAAAATTAATTTTGAAACAATTCTGCATTTTTCAATAAAATTTCAAAATAAGTTTCAAGACTAAAACGGAGAAAAGTAATTTCACTTGGCTTGTCTACCGCATGAAAATATTAAAGAGCACATTCGCTTTGGCAGGGTATTACTGTAATACGAATGTCGAAAGCAAATCAAAATAATAAATCATTTCAGAAATGGCATCAAATATGTCGGCAAATGTTGCAAATGAAACGTAAAGCAAACGAAGCAAGTGGCGAGCAAGGTTAAGTGAAGTTAAGCGTCTAACACAAACACAAATCACACTCACACACACATACACACAAAGCTACGACAAGAACACATGGAGGACAACGTGTGTGTGTGTGTGTGTCGTATAGTAAGGTGAAAGCCTTTGGCTTTGGCAAACACTGTGCCGGCTGACGGTGCGTATGTGTGATGTATGGCTGTAGGACATTGAGAATGTAAGTATGTAGTGGGATGCGTGTGTGAGTATGAGTGTGTGTGTGTATGTGGTAGTCGTATGGCAACACAATTACGAATACGCAAAGTGGTCGTTTGCATGCGTATTATGTTTACCGTTAAGTAAGGCGTCGCCATATTGTCGGCGCGCATTAAATCAACTCAAATAAATTGAGTAGATATTTTGGCTACTACATGGCAGCAGCGCCCAGGCAAACAACCAGGATAAACAAATACAAACCAAATGGCAAATACTTACCCTGCGATACGACTTGTCAATCTCGTCGAATTTGCGCGCCTCCTCCGGCAGCTGTGTGCGTATGTCGCCCCCAATAAAAATGCCTTCCAAATAGAGCCACTTTCGCTGTACGATCAGCCACTCCTCGATGATTTCTGAGACATGCGCGAGTGCCCGTTCCCATCGGTTGACAGTCTCCAGAAATGGGCCAATGAATCTGCAGGCAAATAACAAATATAATAAATGTATATCAATCTAGGAGATGTCTGCACATCTAAATGTAAGCAAACTAAATATGTGGATTATGGTAAATAAGACTATTTACTAGAGAGTAGAGTGGAGAGTAGAGAGTATTTTCTCTGACTTACTGACTGGCTCCCATAGACTGCAGGTTCATGGCATTATCCTCAAGGACTTGCATTATCTCGTCGACTGGTCCCAGTATCCAGCCGCGGTCCTCCGTGCCCTTGAAGTGTTTGTTTACCTTAAAGGACATCGATCCCCAGGTCTCTTCAACGGCGCGCACGCCACGCTCAATTTGCAATTCCTTGACAGCATTGGTGAGGATCTGCTCGGCGATTTCCTGATACTTGTGCAACTGCATTCCGAACATATTGTCCAATGTGAAGCGGTTGGGCGACATATCGAAGAACTGGCCCGTCTTTTCCATCAGCTGGTGCCAATGGCGCTCGCGCAGCGCTTCATGCTTCAGACTGACCATCAAGGGAACTGTGGCCTTGAACTGCTTCATGTGCAGCTCCAGCTGCTGGCCAGTGGGCAACATACGCACCTACAGCGCGAGGGAAGAGAGGGAAAGAGTGCGATGCAGACGATAAACGGTTAGTTAGCTACGTCAAATCAGTTGAAACAATAGTGCGGTGGCTGTCTGCTGTCAGTTGCGGTTACAGCCGAATTGAATTATGACACAAGCGCTGCGCCTGTGGCTTTGGTGGCTTGGTTTGGTCTGGTTTTGGTCAATGGCAGCGGGCTTGTTAAGTTTGCCAAAACGCGCATTCTGTTTACATTCGCACGCGCGGCTCTCGTCTCTCTATGAATGTTTGCACATGCACATGCAATGCATGGCTTGAGCGTAACAGTGCGGGCATAAATTAAAATCCAGCACAGCGAACAGCGGGGGGTGGAAGATTGTCAACAAGTCGACGAGGAGCAGGAGGAGGAGGGGGAGCAGGAGGCGAACGACGAGAGAGAGAGAGTATATCGAGTTTAGTCCATGGCAGGCCGTATCGGCCGACAACCGTTGGCATTTTAATTATTTTCAATATTGAACAAATTGATTTGCATTTTGGGACACTGATTATGCCATAGCTGCCGACAACGACATGAGCCTGCGAGGCTCGTCGAAAATTATGCATTATAAAAACTGCATTAAAATGAGTGCATGCCAACTGATTATATTCAAATTTGTGTGCACAGCGCTTTTATATTAATGATAAACTAATGAAATAGTTTGCATGCTAATCTATGCATGTAATCACTATTTAGAGATACGAATGCCGTTCCACACAGTCCTCCAGTGCCCGCTCCATGCTCGCCCAGTTGCAGCCACTTTTCAACAACAACTCGGTTCATTTGAATGAACAAAACTTTTTGGCGCGACAAACTTTTGGCCTGGACGGAGTGAAATTCCTCAGAAACTTGTTAGTGAAGTAAATAAATCAATTTGTCATAATCAGTTTAGGTGCAAAATTTTGACGCTGCTAGGCCAAATTTCACTTTACTTGTTTCTTGTAAAGGAAGAGTCAACAAGTGCATGGAGTTCGACTATTAGACATGCTTTATAAAGTTGACTAAAACTCATCAACTGCTAACTGCTATAAGCTGAAAGCCTTGATTCGAGTATTATTTTCCTTGTTGGGGTTTGGGTTGACAATGGACAGAAATAACCGTTGGGCTGTCTGGCTGGAACAGGGTATCAAAGTAAACTGAACACTTAGCTCAAAAGCATTTGCTTGTTATTGTTCTAACGCCTCTGCAATTTTATGAAAAACTCCAGCACTGCCGAAAACTTTACCAATTAGTCAAACTTTTTATTCCAAACGCCTCGGGGGCGTGACTTACCGCTTTGGGCATTTTACGGAATTCCTTCAGATAGCTTTCAACGCCCTCGGTAAGAAAATTTGGATCCAAATCGGCCCACAGTGTCTTGCCCCATATTTCCCGAGCGTTCTTTTGGGCTCTGTACAGCTTGAAGATCTGAAAACTAAAAGTGTTTAAATCTACCGTTTAAATGCGATTCAATGAATCAAGTTTTTACTATTTGCAGTCCCTCGAACTCGGATTGCACGCGTGAAAATTCGTGGTAGTCCACCATGGGCATGTCGAATAGACGCTCCGCATTGGCCAGCTCTTGGCGTCTTAGCTCTCGTTCGTTTAATTTCTGGCTGTATGGATCCATCAGACGTACGCCGCGCTCTAGCTCTGGCCCGCAGGAGCCGGGACCGTTTTCATCCCAATCCTTGATAAATTCTTCCAGCTGTCGAGACGGAAACGAAAGGAAAACGCAATATTAGTCCAGGACACTTGTCGAATAGCAGCGTTTGATTGTTGCGCTTTGTGCAGGACTCCCACAGCCATACCCCTCGTTTCTTTGCTCACGCCTTAATTCAAATAATAAACACTTCAAGTTAATTCATTTTACGCTTACGGCACCGCTGCCGCCAACAATTGACAATAATGGTTGGGAGGGCGGAAAAATCCAATTAAAATGCCATCGAAAGGAAATAATAATAGAGGGAAACAAAACGGAATTGCAGAAAACGCAAAATTGCGGAAATGCAGGGATGCCAAAGCAAAGCGCAGCCCCACACCATGCCCCCCGTCCCAGTACACACTTTTCACTCGCTCTCTCTCTCACTCGTCAAGGAGTGGTGCCTGGGATTGACTTGACAACTTACATCGTCCCAGAAAATTTCGATTTCTCCGGTAGTCATCTCTGCGAATTTTTGCTTAATTGGTTGCAGCTTCTCCGAGCGATACAATGCCGATAGAAATAGACGCTTCCAGCGCTTCTCCAGATGATGGGCCATCAGCATGTCTTCGTACAAGAACTGAAAAAAAGCGGAAAATCGAAATAATATGAAACAATAAAAAGTCACACCCACATTCAAATTAGGCATTGGCCTTCAATTATTGCTGAGTGCAAATAATAATCATGAATAGTGCCGAATTTCACTAACGAGCAGCCAAGTGTCGTTTCCGCAACCGCAACTCCAACACGCAGGAAGCTCTGAATAAAAGAGTGGCCAGCTAGCTCAATTAGTCGACTAGAACATACCCTTTGTCCATCAGCTTCTATCAATATCCCTGTCATATATCGTTAGAATTGCTCTAAATATATTCGTGAATATTTTCATACTTGATTTAAAACTAGATCTCATTGTTACATGTGTACTTAAGAGGTCGAACAACTCGTTTTATTTGACTACAGGGTATCGAAAAAAAATGCAAAGCTTTCAGTGCCGCCGCCGCAATTGGTCGTCATTGCATAAATTTTCATATGGCCTTTGCAGCATTTCTGTTGTTGTGTTGCCCTCTCT
Source organism: Drosophila antonietae (assembly GCA_030914385.1). NCBI lineage: Eukaryota > Metazoa > Arthropoda > Insecta > Diptera > Drosophilidae > Drosophila > Drosophila antonietae. Next base: position 16,870,246 of record JAUESO010000609.1, on the reverse strand, counting down.
CTTTCTCTCTCTCTCTCTCTCTCCCTCTCTCTCTCTCTCTCTCTCTCTCTCTCTCTCTCTCTCTCTCTCTGTGTGTGTGTGTGTGTGTACACTTGTTCATTCATTCATTAATTTATATAAAATGCAAGTTAATTCCGTCGTTGTCTGAGCCAGAGCTAAGCGCCGTGGCCGCAACGCAATGCAATCAATAAATGAACGAATCCAAAATGGTGGACATACATAGTTCTACAAACGAAAAATGCAGAACGGACGGAAATGGAATGGCTGGGCCAGCAAAGTACCGTTACCAACTAACTGCTGCCACCCGCTGTCTGTGTCTAGTTCGAATGTCGAGCTTATGTAACCGTTATGTGTGTGAGTGTGTGTGTGGGAGAGTCTGCATCAGGCCAGCATGCGGAAAGCCATTTTCAAATCAAGCTCCACTCTTTGGCCACGAAATATGCATATGTAAACAGTGTGTAGCTGCTGTCGGCCGCAAAGGCTTTAAAAGATTTCTAAAAGGATTTCCTAAACAGCTCATTTGAATACACAAATATGTGCCTAGAACAACTTACTCGACATTAGCGAATTCCGCTAAGCCAGTCGCTAATGCTGTTTAAATAGAGTCCATAAGACTTAACGATATCATTCTATTACACATCGAAACAGTCACGGCATTAGAGTGATGTACAAAATACGTCTCTCTTTGAAAGTATTGATAGATTGATGTACAATATGAGAGCAAGAAGAAGATCCCTCTCAGTCCACAGAGTAGTTCACATGAATTGTTTCATAGTCGGCTGGAATTGGTAGGCTTACCGTGATTTGGTGCTCACTGAGCACTGTAAAAGTCTCCTGCATCTCATGTATTTTCTGTTCATTTGTCAACGTTGTCGACTGAACGGTGGCGATGGTTTGCATGACCAGCTTGAAGTCCTCCAGCTCGCGTGTGGTCTTGTTAAGATTCAAACTCAGCAACTACAGTAAAAGGGAGATGGGAGAAACAGAATCAGTTTGAATTGCTTGGTGAGACTGATGCCATGTGATGTGGTATTCGACTGCTCACTTTGATTTCGTTTCGCATGGTCTTCATATTGTCTATGACATGATGCAACAACTCCTCGCCCAATATGGTGCACCATTGCTTGGCATGTTGCTTTATGCTTTCCAGCAATGGGTTCAAATTTATGCGCACACATCTGACGTCATGGTACTTGCGCATTTGATTCAAAGTCTCCACGATGCTCGAGTAAAATGTAAATTTCTCATCAATTTCGACAAGTGTCACCTGGCGTTCCACAAACTTTTGGCATACAACGTCCTTCTCGAAGGCCCACAGATTGAAGTACTTGCGAAATCTGATACAACCAAATGGAATCATTAGCATATATAATCGTGGACATATGTACTTTTCCCAAAAATCACTATATACTCACTGCGACACAAAGCTCTTTGCTTCATTCACTACTTTTGCGGCTAGGTCGTGTATATTTATGATCAGATTCACCACATCCTTGATGGCCATTACGTCCTCGAAGAACGTATAGTTATATTTCCACTGGGTGCCAGCATCAAGCAGAGGACAATTGATACAAGTGCCGGACATCCAGCGCGTAAAGATTTTGATGCTGTGGGCTGGCCTTATTTAGCGCAAAAAAAGTCTATATTGAATCGAGGACTTACCGCGTCACATAATCCTTGGCTGCGGTTATAATGATGTTTTGCAGCTCATTGGCGGACGGCTCCAACACGATTTCGGACATAAGTAGCACAGCATTCACCTCAAACATGGGCTGATTCGATAGCAGACGATTAATGTAACACTTTAAATTATCAAATGTCATGCTGTGGAATACGTTTTCATATATGAACTCACATTTAGACGTACCTATAAAGATCTCAACTTACTCGACAATACACTTGTAGGTCTCCTGCTCCCAAAACTCGTAGTAATTGCGCATTTTTTCCGACCGGCCGGTGAATGTGCCCAGGACTAAACTCTCTAGTTTGATTAGCACTGGTCCCAGAGAATCGTAGAGTTTTTTCATTTGTGCCGCTTTCTGATTGCGCGACGCTTCCAGCATCTCAAAATAGCCTTGGCAGTCGTAAACTCCCTTGCCACAAGCCCGCTCTTCAATAATTTTCTGCGCATCACGGTCATCATCGGCTTGCAGCATTGTCACTGTTTCCCCTGTCATGGACTTGAAGGTGCGTGCCATTGTGCTCTTGGCGGTGCCAATAATGCTCTGGGTTACGCTGAAGATCGACTCATTCATTCGAGCCAATTCCTCATCCAGGTTGAACAGATTAAATCTCTTGATTTGATCGATGCGGTTGCGCAAATCCCGTCGAATAAAGTTTATTTGCGACACGATCGAGGTCAGTTTGCGCAGTTGTGAGTTGATCTGATCGCAGAATTTGGCTATATTGAACGATATCCAGGTGAAGCGACCCACACCCATTTGTATAAAGAGTTCCGTGTCGTAAATGTGCTCTCGCAAAAATACCACCTCGGACATTGACAAGTTGCCAATGATCGCATTGTACCGATTGATGACCTCAGATAGCTTCTCATAGTCCTTGAAGAGAATATCTTTTCTCATGATTGCAGTGCGTAGTACGGCAGGTAGCGTGAAGCCCAGTTGCTCGAAGAGCTGTCCCTCGAACATTATATCAAACACCTCACGATTTAAGTTAACCACAAACTGCGTATCGTACTCGATCAGAACCTTATCGCCAACAAGCTCCCGCCAGATGGGCAACATGCGTTGAGATTCCGCATGGATGAGTACTTAGAAGGAAGACAAATAAATATTTGTACTTTGCTTGTACTTTTAAATGCAATGTAAATTAAATGAAAGCCCTGATTAAAGTTTATTTGAGACATATTCTTAAATTTCTAGTGTATTAACTGAATTGACTTTCACCTGGTAGCAGTTTGTTGAAAATACTCACAGTTACATGTCTGCATGCAGTCTCGATCACGAGCAGTGATATCCTTTGGCTTTCGTTCTTTCATGGCAATCAAAAAGGCATTCGCCTTGCCTAGCTGCATATTCGCGTGGCGCGTCTTGCCCACCATCCACATGATCATCGCAGTGAGTACCGTGAAGCGATTAATTTTACACATGACTCCTATTTGAGCGGCATCTACTGCGGCTTGTTCATCTTCATCTTCCTCGAAGATGCTCAATGATCCCAAGCTGCCCTCAGAGCTGACATCCATCAAGCTCAAGCTGCCGCCATATTGGGAGGAATGCATTTGTAATACAGAATTCACTCTGCTCTTGGCCCTAAGTGTTTGCGACGCTTCCGATATATAGTTGACTAGAGTAAGAACATAATTTCAAAAGTTGGACACTTTATGGCAAAGTATTGACTACTCACGAGTGTCATTGATGCATATTTGTATACTTAGTATGTTGGAGCGGTTGGTGTGATTAATCATAAATGTGGAGTTCTGCATGTATTTCTCGAAAAGAACCTTTTCGAACTGGAACATTGTTGTCATCAGCTCAAAGTATTGCTTGAATGCGCTACGCTTTAGAAAACTATTCTGCATTGCCGGATCGTCTTCGACGGTCTTGAATGCCAAGACTGAGTTCTTAAGCTTTCTGCCCAACAGACGCGCCCAACAGATGGCGCTAATTTTCGCCGGCTGCAATTTTGGCATTGGAGGAGTTTTCTTATGTTTCTACAAAGAGAATAAGATACTTTAGAATTAGAAAAACAATTCAATTGATCTGCATTACGTACCATAAACACGGTTTCAACATTATTAATCTCGCTCACAAAAAATCTTAAAAGATTCTCATGTTTCGTCGAGACGAATTCCTGTAGAACCTGACGCGTGTCAATGGTGTTTGCATTGACAAGCAGCTTGATGCCTTTCTGTGCAGATAGCAACGAGTTAATGCTCTGATCAATAACCGCTCTGGCATCGAGTTCCAGACTCTCAAGCCGTCTATTGAACTGCTCCAGTGAATACTCCCAGTTCTCCCAGTTGCTGGGCATGAACATATCGTAATCGACGCTCCGAATCAAATCATCCAGCAGGCGATAAATTTTACGCATCAGATTATCCACAATGGCGGGATCGGTGATGAGTGCCTTGAGATTCCGTCCAAACAAGTTTTCATACTGTATAAACACTCGTCCCACATATGCAATGTCCATGGCCACTTGGTATATGTGATTGACCTCATTGAAGAGTGCTACGCGATCGAATTCCCAACGAGACCCAGCACCAGATTCCTCAATGTGCTGGCGGCTCACCTGGTAGGCCTGCTTCCAGCAGCGCAAAATGTTGGCGCAGTTGTTCGCTGTCTCGTATGTATAGGAAGCGGAGTACCTGAACGTTTAAGGATATTTATGATTCAGCTCTGTTTTCAATACTGTTTGTTGTCCTGAACTCACCGAAATATATTGTCAAAATTAATTATTTTCTTAACCTTCTGTACGAACACATTGGATATTTCACAGAGTAGCACTTGCATTTCGGGATCGCGGCAATAGTAGCTGGACATAGTCCAAATATGGCGTAGGCCGACCATAACATTTGGTATCTGCATGATGGCCATTTTCATGCTGTCATAGTTTTGTATTTTCTTGTAGAGAAAAGAATGGAGAAAATCACGTTGAGGCCGTAGTAGACATAGCAGCGATCAACATACCTCCAAGTAGTCCGTCACAGTGCCTAGGTAATCCGAATTCTCCTTGGCCAACTTGAATCGTTCCTCTGTTTTGGCAACTACCTTATTCCACTCGACAAGCACCTTAGATCCGTCACTGGCTAGACGGTTAAGTACGGCCATCACGAATTCAGTTTTCAGTTGCTCCAGTGTGCCATAGAGATCGATTTCCATTTTATGCCAGTAGCGATATTCTGCCATGGGGGTGAACTCGTCCAGCTTGGCATCCTTCAAGCTCTTCATTGTTTTATTAAGATACTTCATCCAACCGTCGACTACATCTTCGAGCTGGGTCTGTGTATAAGTTGGAATCAAGTCCAATTTCTTAGGATCTACAGGAACGCGTATCAGTGCTTCTTCGAATTCTGTTTCCTCCTGGCCGGGCAGCACATAGGACGATGGCAAATTGAAGGCCCATACAATGTGGTCGATCGTCCACACGATTTCAGTGTCAAACTCATCGACCTCCTTGAGCAGCCGACGCAGTATGGGATTTATGCGTGGAGGTGTTGCCTCTTCAGCCATACGCTCAGCGAACACTTTCGCCTTGGTCTCATTCAATAGCTTCTCCCAGCGCTCAGCAATGGTCAGTTTTTCAGGTTTCTGTTCCACTGCTATAATACATATAATAGATTTTCGATTCTTATAACACTTCTGACGATCGGCTTACCCTCTTCCTCGGACGATGATGGTATTTCTATGGGAGCTGGCTGGTCCTCTTCTTCGTCGTCCCCGCCTGCAGCTAGCTTGGCCTGCGCCAGCTTCTTGGCGGCTGCTGCCAGTGCCTTTTGCTTTCTGCGATATAACCGAAAAATAAATAAATAAGCGAACACAATTAAAGGCGCTTAACATGTAAAATTAACACAATGCGTAATGAAAAGCCGCTGATAAGCGAAATGAGCAGCGAATGCCAACAAAGCCCAACAAAGAGGCCAAAGCGGACGAAAAGCAATCCTCTCCGATTGCGCTGGCTGCCATGCGACCAAAGAATTTTTAATGAACGAGTGTACGCCTAAAAAGGACGAACTGAACAGCGTTCACTGGTCAAGTGGCAGTTTGAGCAGGGGCAATGAATACCCAATCCACGGCTGAGTGAGGTTCCCGCCAGGATATGCCATAAATGTTGACTTCCATCCATTGGCGAGGGGGCCGGGGGGCGGAAGACAACAGAAGTGACAACACGAACAACGGGAGCGTCTACCCTGAAGCTGGCGCCGTTGATGGTGGCATGAAATCCGATTAAAAATAAAAATTCTTATCGGATGCGCTGTAATTTATGTGCGAAAAGGGTTATGCAGGATTCACAAAATAAAAACAGAAAAGAAAAGAAACTGTAGCCACATCGATGGTAAACAGTGATAAATGCAAAACAAAGGGCAAACAAAAATGTGCACGAGAAAAAAGTATGAGTCGAAAAAAAAAAAAAACAAAAACAAAAAGCCAGTCGGAGAAAGCACTTCAGTCAGCACAAAACCAATAAAGCGCGGGCGGTACGCCTTCCTATTACCCCTGCTCTAAAGCCAAAAAAAAAAAAGCCAGAGAAAAAAAAATGGACCCCTCGCAAAGCGAAAGCGTTGCCACGTTGCCTTTGTTAAAAGTTAAATACTTTTGTTGTTTAAGCGCTTTCAAACGAAATTCCGATGGTTTGGAAAGCTCCAATAGACCCGGCCCCGATTCCTTGGCCTCACTGGAAACATTCTCGCCAGCATCACCAGCGCCACCAGCTCCGCCTGCTCCACCACCCTCCCTCTGGGCTTCATTACCCTCCTTTTGCTGGGTATCCGGGGTGTCCGGTTCGCGAAATTGAAATCGAAAGGCGCTATTGTAAACCTGCAATGGAATGAAAATAGAAACAAAACAAAAATGAAAAATTTCATATGTTGTTCTAATAGGCAGAGTCTGCTATATACAGGCAATCTAATTGATTTGCCGCGTTGATTTGGCAAAACCAATTTTCACAATTTTCGACAAATTCACAATTTATTTTCATGCAAAAGGCAAATATTATGGCAGTTGGGGCCTTTTGGTCTCTCACCGACCGCAAAATTTGCAAGCTGCCAAGTCTTAGGGGCGGCGGGATGGAGTTCAGGGGTTGGACTTGCCAGCCAGCCAGCCTAATGGAAACCGCAGCACATTTTGAGGCTATGATGAAGCAATTTGTGCTGGAGCTGCCCGCTTAAGGCATTGTGGGCGTGAGCGGGCTCACGCCGTATCCTCATAGCCCCCACACCCCAAGCCAGCCGCCTGTTGTGCACCGAAGCGCAAAAATCTTTCGCCACAGCGTCCATTTTGATAGATGACTGCCTTGTTTTAGGAATTAATTACAATTCGTCACATTTTGTTTTGCGGTTAAGCCTGGTCGGATAAACGAAGATGGACGAAGGAAAGACAAAGGGTATCGAGTGGAGCTCACACAGAAGCCCACATTGGAAACAATGGCCACTGCTTCGAGGCTATTGATTGATTGAGCCACGTTTTATGGGGTGTGAAATGAGCGAAAGGGCGCAGATTTGAGTGATTTTGGTTTGCGGATTGTGTTGCGGCATTAAGTGGCGCATTTTGATGTCCGTCTCACTAGTGGGGCTTACCATCTTTAATTCGTGTCGCAGCGCGTCGATGAGGTTGCCTCGGATGGAGCCCAATAGAAATAATAATGGCATTTCGGCAAAGCAATGCGTTATCTCTTTGAACCAGGCTGCAAGTGGAAATAAAATTAATGAGCATTTGAAAGGTTGAATGCGCTTTAAGACACATCATAATTGTGTCATAGTAATACAATAAGAGCTTTGAGGATTTTTTTAATTCAGGTCAATAGATGAGTATAACTATTAGGTTACTTTGTTTTATCTATCATATGTGAGGATTCTTTACAGAACAGAAAGTAATTAATGCAATTCATATTTAATAATGCAAGATTAAAGATTTAACATTGTTTATGACTTACGAATTTCTCTGGCATTTTTGCGCATTATATAAACGTATCTAATTTTGGGATCAAAGTTGTGCGATTCCATTTCACCAAAGTGACAATGAAGAATTGGCGTTTTAATATAAGCAGGAACAATTTTCTGTAAATGAAATGTCACATTAAAAAAATAATAATGATTAATAAATAAATGATAATAAAAGCATATTGTAATTGACAAAAATTTTATAATTTAATATACATTGTTATTTATATTTTAAATATATACATATGCGGAACATTTTGCAAACTTCAATCAATCTCAAATTAATTATTTTTAATTATTATATTAAAATTTAAACTAGAGTACTCTAGTCGGTATTGACCTACCATGAGAGATAGCTCGATTCATAAAGAGCAAAGTAAAGACGCACAAGTAAAGCAGTGACTGCCCTTGGCCTGCTGAAGGGCCAGCGCACACTAAATCGACGCACTTTCTTAATTAAATGCTCACATTGAATTAGTGATAAATATGTGTAGCTGCCAAAGCAAAAGTCTCAACTATTTATATTTAATGTTCGACTTTTTCTTTAATTTTAGTAAATTAAAATTGATCATATATGCCAAGCTAAATTTTTAATTATCATCAACGTAAAGAAGAGTATGCTGGAAGATACTTTTATGTGATCGATGCGCTCTACGGATAGACAAACACTCAGACGAGCATAAAAAATCAACCCTGTTCATAGTCCTGTTAAAATATATATGTATGTATATATACTTTGTTCTAACTGTCACGTCTCCCTTTGATTTTTATAAACATATTCACAAAGTGATTTTAGCTTGAATTATTATTTTTTAGTTCAGGGTAATTTATAAACAATTTAGTCATGTTGTTTGGTTCGCAATAAATGTATGCATATTTGTTAACTGCTTAGTTTATTTAGGTACCTACCTTAACTTCAATGTAGACTGGAACGTAGCTTTTCTTTTTGGTTTTGCGACCTATTGTAATGGAGGATTAGATTAGGTAGGTGCATTGGCATGGTGAATGGGGTTGGGGAGCAGTTTAATGTAAGTATGTGACTGTGAGCGTGTGACTGACGTGCTGAAGATGCGAAGCTGGGCCATTTGCATGGCCATTGTAGCGGAAGTTTTTGGTTCTATTTAAATGCAATGAACGGAATGAAACTTTGGTCTTATCTTTGTGCCGGGCAAAGCAAATCAAATGAGCTGCATTCGCGAAAGACGCGAAAATGGAAAATGGAAAATGGTGGGCATGGCGCGAATTCAAATTAAAAGTTGCAAAAGAAATGAATATTTGGCAGACGAGCCGAAATGAGGCTCCTAAATATTTATGATGTGCTGTGGGCAGCCTGCATCAAAGGGAGTAGAAAGATTTCAGTTTGATATTAAGTTGGACGGGTATTAAATGTATGCATTGCATTCGGGTGCTCGAGGAAGAAAGGTGCCGAGAAAAGTTTCCAAATTAAAAATGGCGTAAGGAACAAAGAAAAATTGAATAAGGATGCCATATATTTACCGTTATCCATATCAGAGCTGACTGCATGAATGGAACGTGAGAGCAGACAAAAATGTTAGCATGTCGGTCTGGATTAGCTTGTGCAGAGCCAGAACAGAGTTCATTAGGAACAGCGACGACTACTTACGCTTGGAGCGAGCTGAGCTCTTGTTGCTGCTGACAAATGTGGCGTCCTCCTCGGCCTCGGCCTCACCCTCGGCCTCCGTTTCCAGATCAGTGCCTTCGGCTGGCTCGGCTTCCACCTGCTCTGCTACCTGCTCAGCCACCTGCTCTGGCTCCTGCCCGCCTTTTTTGCGGCCCTTGCCCTTCTTCTTCTTCTCCTTGATCGGTATCGAGGGTCGTGGCAGCTCCTCCAGCACGGTGATCTCCTCCTCCACGAGCCTGTCGTAGAATGTCCGCCAGACGTACATGATGACACGATCCAGATGTGATTGCTGCTCATAGCGCTTGTTCAGAAAGTCATCCACGGCGATCTTATTCTTGGCAATCAAAGTGTTGACGTAAACTGGCTCGAACACGCCCAGCTGGTTGGCAATTATGGTCTTTAGCCAAACGACACGAGGATCCTCATTGATGATGGGGCCATCCTCGATGCTTTCATTGTCCGGATGCAATGCATTGGTGGACATATACGAGCCCGTTATTAAAGACATTGATGGTAACGGCGACTTTCCCCGGGCAGCCCCCGCTGCCTCCAGAGGGCGCCTTCCGGTTGACTTGGTTAACTCTGGCTACTTCAACGCACGTGTATGTGCCGGCGTGTGCATGTGTGTAAGTGTGTGTTTATTTGCTTACTGGTTCCTGCAGAGGTTTGCACATCAAACGCTGAAATGTTGCCGTATGTGCAGGATAGCTGCTTGAGTTCTTCCTGCTGCTGCCGGCACCTGCCGCTATTTCTTCTTCTTGTTGTTTTTTCAATCAATTTCAATTTCAGTTACCGTTGCGCAGTTCGTTTTTGCGCTTGTTTGTTGTCTGCGGTGCGATGCTGTGAGGGGCCGTGTTGACTCGTTCACTTGCGCCAGCGTTGGCAAATCCTTTTGTGTAACTTGGGACAACGTCTGTGGCCGCGGTTGTTGCCAAATGCTGCAAGCCAAATACAAACGCTTTGAGATGTTGAACGCGTTGCTCAATTTGTAGCAACGTTATGTGGAAAATATTTCATTTTCCTTCATAATATACATATTTATATGTATACATAGCCGACGCTGCCTTGATCTTGTGTTTAGAGTTCTCAACTGAAATTAAACTTATCCTCGTTCCCATTGATGTTGCTCTTGTTATTATTGACGTTGCTGTTGTGGCCAATGCTGTTGTTGTTGTTAATATTGCGGCGTTGCCTTGGCTGGCTGTTGCCTTTGTTGACGTTAGCTAAGCAACCAGGTCGTCATATGATTTTTGCCATCGCTTTGCCCTTTTACCACCTGTCAGCTGCACTTGCAACATGCAACACTGCTGGGGCAAAAGTGTTTACTTCCTTTGGGGCGTGCGCGTTGCGTAAACAAAACACGCAGAGCTCACTTAATGGCCATGCACATTAGCAACGTGCCTGGGACGTTGCCAGGCAAGCACAGCAGACCCCACAGACCCCGCAGAACCGCTCTGCTGCAGCTCGCCCACTTCCGCCCAGGTCAAGTGATGCCATCAAGCTGGATGGTCGCCATTGGCTTAATAACAATTTAAGTGAAATATAGAAATATAAATATTTACAAAGCAATTGCTGAAGGCGCGCGCCCACTGCAATCCGACATTAGAAACTTCTAAGCAACAGCCGCATGAAGCTTATTGTTGAGTACATTTTGAGTATTGGCAGTGCACCACAGCGCCCATCCTTAGTGTCGCCCTCGTTCTCACCCCCGCTCCTTAGCAGCTGCCGCTCAAATCAATTGAAGACGCCGCGTCAGCTGCTTTGATTGAGATGGCAATGCTCGGGGTGATGGCAGCGCGGTCTGTTTGCATTCAATCAAAGTTAACTGGCTTTGCTTAGAACGCCGCAGAAAATGAAATATATCTATCTGTCTAGATATACATATATTTTATGCACTTCATATAGTACTTGTTAGCAGAAACGCTTGAGTAAACTAATTTAAAGTTGTTGCAATTTTAAATAGCAATCGATTTGCTTCTTCAGCTCACTTTGAGTGCCGAGCCGAGCATGGTGAAATCCACAGAATAAGATGCGTTGCTTAGCTTTTAATAATCCAGAGTCAGTTGTTTGCTGTTGACACTGGCTCAAGGCAGCGAGCTACGCCTTGATCCATCCTTGCCGGCAGCCGCCAAGCCACACAGCTGAGTTCAATGCTAATTGAAATAAATGAAGGTTTTGTCATCGATGCAGGCAGACAGGAAATCAGGTTGGTATCTATGGCCATGGCCATGGCTATGGTTGGATGTCTGCTGAAGTGCCGCAGGCTCTGGCAGTATCATTAAAATGCATGGATCAAACTGTGCGTATACTTAATATAGATTGTTTGGGAATGACGGTCTACCCATACGGCACATTGTGGCTGTAATTTTTATCTGTCATGATTTTATTTGTATTTATTATTGCGTTGCTTGCCTTTGCGCCAAGAGCTACGTTTTATTTACAGGTGAAATGCTGTACGCAACACACGAAATGAAAATTTATTGACTTGTGCTTGTGTGTGTGTCTTTGTATAAGTATGTATGTGTGCTCATCGTCGTTTGCGTCGTCTATCTGCAAGACATAAGTTGGATAAACAGTCACACCACATAGCTTTGAGACAACTTGAAGGATGCTCGCGCCTTGTTTGCATATACGCTTAATAACTCTGGAGCAATACCAAGCGTTATATCAACACACACACACACACACGCACACAGCTACAAGCACATACATAATTAGCCCCAAGCATTAAGTATGCACATGTGTGTCAATGTGCTTAATTGCAAGTGCCAGGAGCTCGAAAACGTCCTGTGACCCAGGTGTGATATTGACGTAGTGAAAACATATCATATTTACTTGAAGTACCGTTGATTTAATTGGAATCACTTTCAACTACATATCTGAATGTAGTCTTGTCCCAGGCTTCACTCAGTCCCAAGGCGAGTTCTAATTTAAATTACTGCTTGGAATTAATATGCAAATGAACTGAGTGTTATTAATACACAAGCTTGAATTAATGCGCATACATATGGTGTTATTAGTCTACTGAATAAAAGTACAAATAGTTCAATATAATCATCAATATCGTTCAATATGCTAATGTTCAGGAAGTGAGTAAATATTTCTACGTTCGGAATACGAAACAGTATTTTTGCTCAGTGGATCGAACTGTTGAAGCGCTTCAACTCCTCTGCTTTGATCAGTTCCCTAATGAGCACTATGCGCATGTATGTAAGTCGTGCGTTAGGTCTGCTTTTCAGCCGCCTTTCACTCATGTGGCGTTGGCCAAGCTACTTATCACAGACAGTTGCAGGCAAGACATGTAGTCTGTATATCCGCTTCCGTAATGCAGCAACTTTCAGACAGTAGGCTGTGGTCCCCAATATGTTGGCAGCATTGTGAAATGTTCCGAAGATGGGTATTTCCCGGTGTGGCTTCCATAAATCCTTCTGATGCGGCTTCCCACTCTCCTTGAATCCGGGCAAATGCCAAAATGGGCATGCAAATGTGTTCATTATTGTGCACCGAATTTCCTATCTAGGCTATCTGCGTCCATGAAAAAACATTGCATACTCGGAGCCAACGCCTGAAATGCTAAAATACAACTGGATAGGCATTAAAACCGCAGTCCGTCCAGTGCAATTCATATGACGCACAGCACAAGCTCTACTACGCCAAAGCCAGAGATTGTGCATTATGTGAATATCTAATGTAGCTTCGCCTCAAAGAATACCAACAAATTCAATCGAAGCACAAACCAGAGCTGAAATTGATGTAAAGTCATCGTTGCTGTGCTTTCCAATTGAGATCTGTTCTTAATCAAGCCAATCAATCAATGAGCTAATAACTGTTATTGAGATTTTATTTACCATTTTTGAATACAGTAATCATAGCTGCCATTTAAATAAATAAACCAAATCATTAAACTTTTGAAGTGATTTCAATTTATATAATCAACATTTTTCGATCCCAAGTTCCAGTGTGTTGAATGGAAAATAAAGTGAAAAAGTAAACTGATGTTTTTTTCTGCATTTGTATAAAGTTCCAATTAGTAAATGAAATGCTTAGGAAACAATCAAATATATTTTGTAAATTTATGAAACGGTTTTCCGAATGCCAAACAATAGGAAAGAAACAGATGTGCTCTGCTGACTATGGGAAAAAAAAAAAAACAAAAACAAAAAACAAAATAAAACAAAAAAGGAACAAAGAACAATAATCTTCAGTATTTAAAGTATGATTTCTTTTTATAATTCATATTTTTTGTTGATATTCAACATCGGAAATGTACAAAATCTCTGTATTCATTACACATCTCTGTATTCAGGCACGCCTCCTGCTGCCTGTTACAAACATTTTCAGAAAAATGTGATACCCTCAATTGCCATTTTCAATGGGTTCGTTCCATGGGTATAAAGAGCTTATTTCGAGTCCAAATTGAAAAGCGATCGAAGCCCACATTGTGTTTCCCAGTGCCCGTTATTGACCTCATCCATGGACCAGAGCAGAGCAGTAACCTGTTTTGCTTTTGCATTAGCCATGCTGTTTAGCGCTCAGGCTAATTAACGACACAGTAATTGCTCGAATGAGTATTTCCATTCGTTAAACCAGTAAAAACGAGTAAAAACACCCACACACACACACACACATAGACTGACTCATGCCATGGCAACACAAAGTCGGCTACTTACTTAAAAGCAAAGTTGCTTGCAACAATATTATGCAAAAAAAAAAAAAAAAAAAAAAGAAAAAGTTTTTTGAAAAGTCAAAAAGTTTTCGACTGTCTTAAGTTTTATCATATTTTTGCGCCAGTGAATCCCAAGCAACGATTCACAGTCGCTCAGATTCTGTTCAATTTGCATACGCACTCTGAGCTTTATTTTTATTTACCTGATTCAGCGTTGATTTATGATTTTATCTCACTGCAAAATCTCGGTAAGAAAAAACGCGCAGAAAACCCAAAATTGAAATGCAAACGTTGCCATTGGCCCCCACCAGCATAGCTGGACCTGCACTTACTCCTGTTGCTTCTGTTCGAGCTTCTGCTCGTCCTGCTTCCTGCCTGCCCATGCTCCTGCTTGAGTTTCTACTGCTTGTGTATGCGACCCAGTTGGTCATAATTCAAAGCTGGAGCTTTGTTGCTAACCAATTGCTGGCATCGCGTCACGTGTTTTCATTTGGCTTTTTCGCTTTCGTGGCAAGTGCTCGCCACGCAGAAGAAGTTGTCACGTGGGCGTCATAGAAAATGGCTGGCAATATCATTGGCCCATGAATACTGTTGAAGCAGATGAGAATCCCTAACATTGATATACTTTCAGATTTCTTTAAAGTTTCACTTTAAGCAGAGCCAAGCCCGTTGCAGTAAACGCAATTGCTTTAGGGCAAATTGATTCAGAGTTTGTTACTCCTCAGGGAATATTGTTTGCCTTGGCTCATAATTCATAAACCTTTGGCCTTTTAGTTAATTAATACAGCAAAAGCGACTGATATGTAGGAATTTTTATTTATTTAATAGTCAATTTAACGATTTTCTCTCAACAATAAACTACAACTTTATTATATTATATTATTTATTATTATAGATTAATTTCAGTTACACTTGAATAATTAAATGAAATTAAAGCCAAATATGATTTCAATTATGAGTCCAATTATGTCTTATATTTAATTTTCTTATGACTGACTTTCAACAACTTTTCAAACTTTTAAACTTCTTCAACATGATGTGCTACTTAACACGACAGAACCACTAGACGTCTCTTTTTCTTCTTCTTCTACCTATTTCTACCCACGACTCATAATAACCAGCTCAACGCTCACTTCAAATGTTTCTCTAGTTCATTTGCCAGGGATAAAATAAATATATTTTTGGGAAATTATTTATGTACATATATATTTTTCTTGGAAAAAACTGAATAAAACGTATTATACATATATAATTATTTGTTTTGATTTCTATTGCCTTATTGTTAAACCCTGAGCCCATTGAAAATGGGAAATCAGGGTAAAATGGTTTTGTTAAATGTATGTAACAGGCAGAAGGAAGCGTGGCAAACCCCATAAAGTATATATATTCCTGATCAAGGTGACGAGAAAAGTTGATATAGCAATGTCCGTCTGTCCGTCTGTCTGTCCGTCCGTCCGTCCGTCCATATGTATGAACGCGTAGATTTCCGAAGATACAAAAGCTAGAGAGTTCAATCTTTTTGTGTTAGGTTCGCATATTGCACGCGCAGTACGAGTTTGTATAAGAAATTCGATAACTCGTATATTTCCAAAGTTATCGATAAAACACTTTATCGGGAACCAGTTATAAAATTCTAGCTAATTCATCTTTAGAGCTAGAGTCTCCAAGTCTTCAGCATATATATAGATACTAATTTAATACAATTTCGGTTTTTGGATTCCGATCCCCAATTGCCCCCACACCCCCAAATGTGTAAAAAATTCATTTCAAATACTAGAGACATGCAGTTTTGTTTAGCCTATAGATATGAATATCATATTCATAATCTGAAGAGATCAATACGCCTGCAATGCTTACACACATATGTGCATGCTTACAAGCGTAGATCAGCGTGTATGTGTGCTCGTGTTTTTGCATGTATAGTTTTTTATGCGTGGAGAATCGAAACGTAGTATTCTTGGATTATTATTCGTTCAAAGAAGGGCTCAGGGGCTTTTGTAGCGAGCAGTCTCGACTACAGCTTTCTTACTTGTTTTATTTGTGCTTTTATTCTGTCTGAAAGAAATATTATGTTTTAAGCAATATAGTCTAGATTTTAAATATGTAATCTTTACTATTATGCATATTTGGATCTATAAACTGGTAGCCGGCAATCACCTTATAATAGCTGTACAATACTTTCTACTGGATTACGAATTATTCATACCGAACAGAAATAGTAATTCTGCAACAAAAGTTTTCACTTATGAAAGTTTAGTGATTGAATACAAAGCTTCATGCTTCATGACGTCAGTATAGATGCAGCTGGCTTTTCAGAGTCATTAATTTGGCTTTCATTTATTATGTGTCTATATACATATGTATGTACTTATGCGTATTTAAGATTAACATATTCAATTATTTGACGCAGTCATAATTATAGATATATGCATGTATGGGTTGATTAATATAGGTCAGCTTAATCACAATAACTGCGAACACTATTAAACGAGCAGCACAGCTTGTCTTCTCTGTTGAATAAAAAATGAATAACATTTTCTTAATTAAATATGCCTTTGATGTTTGTTTTTATTTTTATTTATTTTAATTTTTGTGACAGTCAGACTGTCAGGATGTGGTGTCAACGGAACGACGACTCGAGATCAACAAATATTGGCCACAGTCCTCGCTGCCCATCCACCATGGGGCATGTTCTGGCCGATGGCAGCCGTCATGTGGTAGTTTCATTAAAATATGCAAGCAATTTTGCGGTAGAAAAACACTCGAAATTATACACAAGCGCCACACTGACGAACAGTCGCACATTCGCTGCCGCCCACGCATGAAACTCACGCGAATTTTTCATAATTGCATCGTTTGGGAGAGTGAAATATTTTGCAATATTTAACAGGCAATGGCGGCGCAAGCAGAAGGAGCAGGGGCAGGAGACAGGAGCAGTGTCAGCGGCCAGTTGCTGCATCTGTCAGGCCGGTCAGGTTCGAGGAATAAACAGACAAGGACAAGCACCACGTAGACAACGAGCACATGGAAAGCGCATTTATTTGTCACTTATCACACGGCCAACGGCTGCTGCTGCTGCTGCTGCTGCTGCCAGCCCGATAGGTACTATATAATTTCCATATGCATGCACACACAGCGCAACACTGGCCTGGAAGCCATTGAAGAAATTTACTTGATTGTCTGCGACATGCGTACAGCCACACACACACACACACACACATACAGAGACAGAGCTGAGTAAATATGGATATATGTGAGAGAAGCTGCGGTTTTCGCCAGGGCAACGGCAGAAAGTTTTAATAATTACCTGCATGCGGTGGTTGTCGGTTTTGTGAGGCGTATGAGTAATGTACGCAAGTCACTTGTGTCCAACAATGTTTTCATTTAATTTCATGTTTTCATTTTCAAGCAATTAACGCACAAAGCTTTCTCACTGCCTCATCCTTGGCTAGCCCATACCCATCTCTTTCCCACTGCTTCGCGCTCAAATTGGCCAAGATGAGTGACGGCACCTGCTGTTAAAGACGCAATCCAAACAATTTAAGGCCAAATGCAATTTGTTAAATGCCAGCTCTCCGGAAGAGCGACGGCTGGTTTGCTTGGTTTTTCTTGTTCTCTAATAAATGAAGTGAAAATGTTTTTGGCAAACAAATTTTATGAGGCGTGCTATGCCAAAATTATGATAAAAGAATGACGTCTATGCATGTGCGACTGTATGTATGTATGTACTATGTGGCAGAGCCAGTGTACTGCGTGTGTGCTGGTGTGAGAGCAAAGCAAATATGCGCAATTTCGTGTTTCGGCTGCTGAATAAAATGAAGCACCGAACCAAAAGTGGCTCGAACTCAAATGTAAAATGTTTGTTTGCGGCTGGCATTGAGAGGATGGTGCGGTGAATGGGGGCCACCCCTTCGGGCGGGTTAGCTTTCGTGCAAACATCAATCACATCGCCAGAGCACCCGCGGCATGGGCCGTAGGGCGTAGAAGAATTCGGGCTCCTGGTCCAGGCTGTAGCAAGTCAGTTTATACAGAAAGCATGAAATAAGTGTGTACATAGCAACAATTCTGAAATTGAAAAGATGCGAGCTGAACATAGGCATGTGCCAATATAAGCGCGTGAGTGTGTGAGTCTCTGTCTGTGTGTGTGTGTGTGTTTGCACAATCATAACTGCAGCACAGTGGAAAAATAAATATGGCGCCAAGTCGCGATTACACACACACACACACTTGCACTCGCACATCACACATCACACACTACGCTAATTTCCGTCACGTTGAGCACACAAAGGAGCGGCAGGGCACGTGAGGCGCAGTCGAAAAACTGAACACGCCATGTGTGAGTGTGCGAGAGTATATACATATAAGTGAAAGTCATCTTAGAAGCAGAAAAGTTGCAACATTCCACAATGTAAGGAAACAGCAGAGCACCAATTGGCAGTGATGCGTAAAAGGCAGCAGGAAATGTAGCAACAGCAGCATCAACTACCAAAAGAATCGAATGCTCTTCAAATTATGTTGCATGTCTCGTGGAATTTTTTGTGAATTTTCTTTGCTTTGGAAAATAATTTCGTTTACTGCATATGTGTGTCAGAAATGCTGTCAAATATATGGTATATTAGATGGAATTTTTATGTCAAGCTATTGCATTTTATATGATAAAATTCAAAATATATTGAGATATTTTAAGTATTGCAATCTAAGTGAAATCAAATTACTTTCAAGAATGTTTAGTTGAAAGTATATATCTTGATATAATGCTTTTTGCATTGCATTTCACCTTGAGAGTTGATGTTAAATGTCCTTTAAATATTTCTCATAATTAATAGTTCTGAAAGATTAATGCTGCAACATAAAACCTTGTTTATCAAGAAACAATATTGCATTTATAAAAATCAAAATCATAAACAAGTGAAAACGATGCGTTGATATATTTACCACTATCACGATAGAATTTTGTATTTTTAAATAGTTTACAGCGATGCATATTTTGATTTTCTTTCATAGCGAAAGTAAAATAAATTTTTATAAGACCAATACCAACGTTTTTAGAACTATTTAATTTCAAATAGACAACAGAGCAATAGCTTAGCACAAAACAAAGCCACAGAAACTAAAACAATTTGTTGTCTATAGAAATTTCAAATATTAAGGATAGCTTAAATCTCATACATATGTATATGTATATATAGATATATATATTTTTTTATAAACACATATGCTTTAAGTTGTATATTGAGAATAGACCAAAATACATTCCAATAGATTGAGCCTGTTCGTTTGTGCCAAATTTAAAATGGAAATGATTATTTGACCATATCAAAGAACAATCGTAATTGCTCAGCATTAATTTAGTTTCGTAGAGTTATGTTAGTGGCAATTAGCAGTCGCCTTTGATGGCCTAAAAGCATATTGAATCAAGTTGAATTTGAATGGCAGCAACTAAACCGCAGGCAGATGAAGTTAGGCAAGCCCTCAAACAGAATTCAACACTAATTTCCCAGAAGCCATCGCTCGAAGTCTCCGGAGAGCTGTGTGAAGCATGTAAAACAATAAAAGCGCGGCACATTTGGCTCGATGAAGACGGCGCGGCGTTAGGGCAGACGGGGTGGAGCTTGTTGAAGCGCATGAAAGGCTGTGTAGCTCGGTTCCAGTGACTTCTAGCCGCGATTTTCAACTTAATTAATTAAAAGCAAATTAAAAGTTTTAATCTTTGTGCGGCAAATTGTTGCTACAAAAGGATTTTCAGCTGGCCCAATCACCAGCTGGTTGGCTCTTTCCAAGCGGGTGGGCCGAAAAATTGTCTACCGCAGTCGATGGGGTAAATATGAAGAAGCCTCAGCTGATGAACAAAAATAATAAACTGTGTTGAAACATTGAAAACAGTCGTTGCTGTTGTTATTGTTGCTATTGTTGTTGTTAATGCTGCCGGCAGTCTCTGATGTGAATACATACTTGTCGATGCGCCAACAGAAGCAACAGCAACAGCAACAGCAACAGCAATTTGTTGAGCTGTGAAAGGGTTGTGTGTGCTGAGCTGTTTAGTTTTATAAGCCAGTGTAAGAAGATTTTGCCTTAATTCAATGCAAAATTAACAAATTTTCAAAACCCAAACAGCGGCTGAGACAGCACGAAAAGTCAATTTATTAAAATGAATTTCATTGTCTTGCCAGAAACTTTACCTGCAATACAACAGACAAGAGACAGCAGACAACAGACAACTACAGACAGGACTGAGGCACTGAGCGCCTAGTGGCTCAATCTGATTATGAAGTCAAGGCAAGCTCGGGTGCG
Source organism: Drosophila antonietae (assembly GCA_030914385.1). Taxonomy (NCBI): domain Eukaryota; kingdom Metazoa; phylum Arthropoda; class Insecta; order Diptera; family Drosophilidae; genus Drosophila; species Drosophila antonietae. Next base: position 16,850,026 of record JAUESO010000609.1, on the reverse strand, counting down.
TAGACATTTTCGTTGGCCAAAAACTTTAAAGTGACTTCTGCAGTCAGCGGCGTTAGTGTTTTATGAACCTATAACGAAACCATAAGCTGACATAGTTGTAGTATTATAGTATTAAACCGTTCATCGCAATTTTCACGATTTTATTGGGTTTGGGATTTGTCGCGATTGATGAATGTGTGTATTGAAATAAAGCATAGGGCGATCCATAACAGCCAATCGAAGGCTAACCAATTTCACGTAGCTGCGACATGGAAGCAGCCGCTTCCTCTTCGCCTTTCTTCTATTGCTTACATAGCATCGCTTGCTGAATTTATGAGCCGCTGTCATCGGCATCGCTGCGAGCTGCATTCATCACGTGGCCGTCAGTTGCATGTCCAAGGCGTCGGTTGGCTGCCATAAAAGATGGCCATCAACAGCTTTGACACAAGTTGCCAGATAACGGGGTAGTAAAACGCTTACGGCCTGCAGCAGAAAGCTGAGCTGTGGCCGGCCACCATCAGCAGTGAAGGCTGGGCTGAGTTCATTGCAACGAAGAATTTCAAATGGTTTCGCTTACTAATTACGCTTGGCGGGAGCTTGGAGAGCTTACATAGCAAAATTTATAGGCTGTCTTGGCTGTTGTGGGCGTGGCCAACGTCTTGTTTTGCATTTACAAATTGAAAATATGTTGGCCAAAAGCCCGGCTGCTGACTGCCGACTGCCGACTGCCGCCTGCCAAGTTACGTCTATGACAATGGCGCCGCATTTAGTTGCAACATTTTATTGGTGACTTTTTGGCAGAGTTTGCTATTCGCTATTGTTGTTGTTGCTGCTGCTGCTGCTGGGTCTGTTGTGGATGCTGTCACTGGCTGCTGTACTCGTAAATGTCAGGAAAGGCATTTGCATTTCAATTTCCATTACAATATACAATTCGTAGCACCAACATTGCGATAGACGCCCACCCAAAATGCCACGCCTCCATTCCGTTACTGTTTGGCCGCGATTAGCGCGCAATAAATCTACAAATTTCGCTGCATTTTAACAATGTTTTTAGGTTCTCACTGCCAGCCAATTTTGTCCGCTTCCCAGGCTGTTGTTGTTGCCAGTGTTGTTAAATGCATGCAGTGACCATAAACCAAATCATTCCCAGCAGCCACGCCCATTGCGAGCCGTAAAACAAATATCAACGTTCCGAGCGCCGATCAAAATGCTCCAGAATATGCAACTCATTTTGCCAGAGCTGGCATAGCCTCGCACGCATTTGCATTATTTGCTGGCCGATACGCATTTAATTATAAGACCAACTCTCAGATTTGTCCTGAAATATGCTGATGCTGACTTATGTGCCCTTTGCGTATTGCAGCCACCCACAGCAATCAATAATAACGAAATTCAATGAAAACGCACAGGAAGATAACCTCTTAGATAAATATCATATATGAGCTGCAGTTCCATACCATCCCTACTTTACCACATCCTCTCAAGCGATTTATAAGCTTAATCTTCACCGATATTCCATATAATCAGAGCTCATTAAAATGTTAAAATACTACATTTTGCTTACGTTTAGCTGCATACATGTGTCTCTATAAGTTTTAATTTGAAAGCTTAACATATATTTAGCTTTTGCAGTACTTGTTAAAGTGTTGTTAGGTTGTTTTGAAAGTTTTCAACTGACTCGCCCCAGGAAAGTTTGAAAACATCTCAATAAAGCGTAAGTTTTGATTTAAGCTGTTTCAAAGCTTTTTAATTATCTTCTGAGTGTATGTTGCTCATGCTCACTAACTGAGAAGAGTATATTGACTTTACGCAATAGTTGCCTTGTGGTAAGTCGAAAAAAATCGATCAAGACTAGTTAGTCTTGACTATTGATTTATCAAAAATGTTTAGTCTATTTGTCAGCTAAAGATACAGCACTTTAGATTTATATCACTCCTGATTAATTGTGAAAATCTTCGACCTGTTGACCTCATTTACAGATTCATCAAAAATCACATGAGCAGAATCCTTTTGGTGTGCAAATTGAAAATAATAATGACAGTTACTATAATACAGTTATAAATTATCAAAGTACATAAGTTGCTACAGAATTTCCATGGAAATCATTTAAATGTTATAGTAAGTTTGATGTCAACGAATATTTTGTAGTTTGTGTCTCCCTACTACGACTTGCGTGCTTCAATTTAATTCTTAACTTTTACCCATTTGCCCATTCTTTAGGAAATTAATTCACTTAGATATGTCGTTGTCCCTAAATACATAAATGTATGTCATTTTATTGCAACACGACGACCTCGGTATTTACTTGGAAGTTTATTAATTTAAGTGCACATAATTAGTCTTTCTATATGTGGATATATTATATAAATAAATAGTGCTTAATTTTGTCAATCAATATTTTGACTGGGTTTTTTTTTAACATCATAAAAGTTGGAACCAGGTGGAGAAATTAATTTTATTGTTACACATATTCTTAAAAATATTATTTTATTTACCATAAATGTTCACCTTGGTATAAGTGCGTATATATTATGTAAATCAGTTGAGAACTTTTACCCATTGTGAACAACTTTGTAGTAATTTTTTTTTCCGAAAATAAATAAATATTTATATTTTTTGTATATCATTTAAATCAAGTTTGGGCATTCAAATAGTTATACTATATAGACAACAAATAAAACAAAAAAGGTAACAATAATTTAAAATATATTATGTTGTTAATAAAATATTTCATTTTATTATATAATAAAATTTTCAATAATAAAGAAGAAACAACATATATTAAAGTATATGATCTCAATATATACAATAATTATAATTTAAATAATAAGAATTTTTTTTTTTAATTTAAATTAAAATATTTAATTTTATTATTTTATTAATTTGTGTGGGTATATCAAATATACTTGAAAAACATTGTATTATCCTAAAACAAAAAGAAAACAACGTTTATACATATCTAATAGAAACTAAGCTCTTGACTTGCCGAAACAATATTTTGTTTTCCCTTAAAGCCCTCTTTAAAAAGGCGTATTGCGTATGTGAATAGCTGCTGCTTTGTTGCCAGCAGCGACCCTTGATTCAAATTTTCGCTGTGTCAGAAAAGTTTTTACAGAATTCACAGCGTGTCGTTTAGAGCTTAAGTTTGGGAGGCATTCTTGTGGCACTCGTTCTTTAATCCCTTTGTATAGCTACAGCAGGCGCCAACATTTTGCCTTTTCATTTTGTGCTACGCATACGCCAAGTGTGTCTGCGTGTGTATATCTGCGTATGTGTTGATAGAGCGCAGCTATGTATATGCGTAGAAGATGAACTTTAAGCAGCACGATGAGAATGACTGCACAATTATGGGAAAGCTGAGAGTGGGAAATGGGAAATAGGTAATGGGTAAAGTGGCTGCGTCTTAGCTGCAACCAATGGATCGTAAACATTATGGGCAGGTAAGCGATAGGGGCCAGGCTGTTGTTGCAGCTGCCGTGTCTATAACACATGCGCGTGCATACTTGGGCTGCAGTTTGTACTGCTTTTGCGTCTGCTGAATGTAGAGCAGCAGCAGCTAATTAAGACAAACTAACCCTAACGTGTGCGTTTGGTCTGGTCTGGCCTGGTCTGGTCTGAGTTTGTTTGGGCAGGGCTTTGGGACCTTTGCCAGTGTCCTTGGTCGCTGCGGGTGGCTGCGCTGCTCAAGGGCGACACAAAGCCCCACTACGGCGCGCGAGTGTTTTGATATACGGCACTGCTACAATCACAATGTGTTTACAAGGAGCACAACTGAAAACGCCACATGTGAGACCCGTGAGCCAAGTGCACTTAATTTGTTTGCTTAATTTACAAAACATGCTGGATGTCGCAGCAGTGCCCCACTCGGAGCCACACCATCCTATGTAGAGCCTGGCAACGGCTTGGGCTGATTTGTGCAAAGGCTATCCGTGTGCCTGTGTTTGCCAAGCACTCGCCACTTGCCTTGCGAAGACGTCCTACACATACTTAAAAGCAAGTGTTGGCTACGACTACACGGCTATCTCCACCTATCTACTACAAGGCTGCGTAGGTGCGCCCTGTGTGTGTGTGTGTGCCTTTCTGTGTATGTGATTGCAGATAGGTCGTAGCCCAAATTATGCAATAAGATACATAAATGGTACTAATGCCCAGCACTGAACTCATGGCATAATTGCTCCGACACTTAAAGCACAACAAGCATTAATTGACTGGCTTCTAAAGGATTCAAATAACTAGCACACAATCGAGGCAAATTGTGCTGCAATTGTGGGTTGTTGTATGGAAACGTTGTTCTAGGAATTGACATTGATCCCTTTGTTAGGAATAGTATTAAATGCAATCATATATTATTTACTAGTGAATTTTGGGAAATACTTCTTAAAAGACTTTCTATTTGATGAATGCCAGCAAATATTTTGCTCATCTGCTAATGATATAATAATATAAGATATATGTAAACTTAATAATCAATTTTAAATTTCTACAGGCCACTTTGTCCTGCAATTGTGGATTGTTGTATTGAAATTGTTGGAGTGGATGCCCGATAATAAATACAAATCTTGGTTGTAATTCCTCGACTTTATTTTTGGGATAAAGCTGTGTCTTCTTAGTCGTATAATGAAGTGTAAGTCGTATGAAAAGAATGTAGGAAGAATATCCTAATCGTCGATGGCGAACCAGTAGGAGAACTGGAGTGGGAGTTATGCTACTAACAGCGCATAATACTGTTAACAGCGCATAATACTGTTAATAGCATAGCATGACGATGTGAGGGAGGAGGAGTTCTTGTCTTTGTTAAAAGACTTACTCAATCGTGGTTCTTGTTAATGGAATCTGAAATTAACAGAAATAATCTGAAAATTCATATTGATCCTTTTGTTAGGAATTATACTAAATGGAATTATGCCAATCATATATTAAATCAAATCACTTATAAAATTCTTACTCAATTCCTCAAATATCAAATTTTGATAATCAGTTTTAAATTTATTAAAACTTTCAATAAAAGTCATTTAAATATTTTTATTTTATTTCTTTATTTCATCATATAATTTTGACATTATCATTAATAATTTTGAGCTAAGTTTTTACGCTTTGGCGTTTTGTTTTGTTTTTTGTTTTTGTCTTCTATGGCGTGCTTTGATTTTGCTTCAAATTTTTATTTTTATTTTTATATTTTTATTCTTACCACTCACAAATATTATTTTATTTATGCGTTTTACTTTAATATATCATTTTGTTTTGTTTTCTCTTCTTTTTTTATGTTTTTATTACTTATTTCGTTAAACTTTATCGTTTAATATTTGTTTTCGTCTTTCCTGTAATTTAGTTTGATTTTACATTTAATTATATTTTCTGTTTCAACAATTTTGTTTGACATTTGATTTCGCTGTTGTTTCGCTTGGTTTTGATTCAATTCATTAAATATATTGATTAAATTTAAATATTCGGCTTAGTTTAGAGGAGGCTTATGCATGCTAAGGTTCGAAGCTACTTGGAAAAGTAGTTGCTGAACTGTAAGGAGTTTCCATGTTATGCATAAATTCTGTTTTTGTATAGCTAGAAACTTACTAGGATTCGGCTACTCGCATAAGCCCCTGTAGTTTATCCTATTCATAGATGTCGCTCTGTTTTAAATATTACTTTCATCTCTTTTTGTTTTTTTAATTTTCAATTTTATTTGACTAACACTTAACATAGTTTTTCTTTTGAAGTTTTACAATTATTCTAAACATGTTGCATATAAATATATTTAAGTGTAGCGTAAAATAGAGTTTATCTTTTGCAGCTAACAAGAATGCTTCACAACAAACACGACAAAGGGCAAACAAATTGAAATTCACAACTAAAACATTCAAAAAACAACAAAAAACAAAAAGCCCGCAAATTAACCACAACGCGAAAATGCAATTAAAATAGCTTTACTTACATCCACATTACGCATCGGGAATTTCATATAACTATTGTTTTATTATTATTATGTTATAATTAGACTCCCAATCGAACATTAATTAATATTTGTTTACTTTAGTTTTTTATTTAACGTGCCATCACATAACGTGCCTCGCATGTGTCTATGTATGTGTATGCAATGTTGTTGTTGCATCCCGTTCATCTTGTTTATGTTTTTTACTTTCCCATTCTTTTGTTTGTTTTTAATTTTTTTACAAATTATATTTACATAGCTTACGTATCTAGGCTGCGGTTGTTGGAGGGTAGGGTGTACTTAATGTTAAATTATTTTTGACTTATGTTATTAATTGTTTTTATGTTTTTATTTATTTTTTTCTTCGTTACTTTTAATGTAAATTAGTTTGCAAAAGTGTGTTCCTTTTTTTCTTGTTTGCAAATCCATGGATTTGTTTATTTAGTTTATTGATTTTTATATTTATGTTTGCATTTGCAGCAAGCCTTTCGCCCTGCATGCATTAAGTATATTTATTTTATTTTTTCTTCTTCTTTTTTAGTAATTATTTAAATAATTCATAGCAGCTTGCTGATTTGTTATGTGTGTAATCAACCGCGGGCATTTTGTAATCTCTTCAGCTCGGATTTCATTAATTTTCATTAGTTACTTTAAAATGCGTGGGCTTTAATCGTAATAATATCTTTTCTGCTACGGCAGCAAGAAATAGTATATTTTATATTAAACGCATGGCCATGTTTTAATTTCGAAACTTACAACAACAACTGAAATTCAAAGGGTTACCCACAAGGACTTGCAGCGCCGCGTTCCCGTTAACGTTTTCAAAAAACATTTTCTTTCTATTTTTTATTTTCTTTGTTTTTTTTGTTTTTTTTTTACTTGCTTTTTTTGTTAAATAATTATGCTGCACTTTTATGCATTGTTTGCATTTGTTATTTTTTAATTACACTTTACGGGCTGCCCACTCAAAGCCAGTGCCAGTTGTTGTTGCCTCTGCTGGTATTATTGTGTCTGTTCGACCATTCGCTTATGTGGCATATCCAGTGTGCTCCGGTCACAGCTGAGCCGCCAGTAGGGTGGCCACGGCAAGAGTCAACACGCCAATGGCGCTGCAGCTGCACTGTGCAGCGCCAGTGAGTGCTGAATTGTCCGGATCGCCATTGACGTAGCGCTTGGAGCCCTCGAGGCCCAGCAAATTAGGTGAAATGGTTGTGGGTGGCGCCATGCTGAGCCCAATGCGTTGCTGAACATTCTTGTGGAACACGTGCAGTATGGAGACCTCGCAGAGGAGCAGTATGCTGGTCTGGTACTTGGGCATCGCCTGGAAAAAGCCTTGCAGAACCTGACTATGGGGATAGATCTCTAGCGAAGAGTACGTGGTCGAGCCCTCGAATGCATCCTGCGTTATGCGTTGCAGCGGTGTTTTGTATACCTGAAGCGCGGCATTAACTGATCAACAACTGGATGTTAAATAAGTATGATTTGCTACCCACCTTGCGTCCGTTGATGTACCAAGTAATGTTCGCCGGCGGATAGGAGGGGCCCACAGTGCATACAGCTTTGAAATTGTCGTTGACGCCAATCACCTTCTTGTCCACCTGCATCGCCGGATCGTCTTTCGGCAGTTCAATTACCTGCATGTGCGCTGAACGAATATCCGTATGAAAGAGCGGCGCATCCTCCGATACCTCGCACTGATAGCTACCAGTCAGATCCCGCGTGACTCCCTTCAGGGTGACCGACGTTGCATCCGAGTTGGTTAGCTGCAACGAGAATACGAATTTTATTGCAAAATTCAATTTCAATTTCAGCCCTTGCATAACGCTTGCATTTCTTGATTAAATTGAATTAAAATGCAAAATTGCATTCAAGAGCCCCAAATTGAGTACGTCATGTGGCCTGGCCATTTTGTTTATTATACCCTTTGAATGCAGGCGTACTGTGCTTAATCAGAATCCGATGATACAAAAATGAAGAATTTAAATTAAAAATTCGTATTGATTCGCCTTTGTCAGCTCAGAGTTTAGCTTGCTTCTTAGAATATGTAATTTAGCTTCTAAATGTCAATTGACAGCAATTTGCAATGAAATATGTGACGTTATGGGGCCAAATGAAAAAACACAAAATCATTTTCATTCGTGGTCCGGCTTAAATCAATCAAATTTCTTGTGTATTGCTTGATTGCATTCAATTATAGGTTCGAAAGTTCAAAAGCTGCAAAACCATGAATCCTGCTGTTGCATTTATTCCAGTGGCTAATAGACAGAGAAAAGGAGTGAGAGAGAAAGAGAGAGAGAGAGAGAGAGTATACCATCTTCGTTAGATTTCTGCAAATTGTGAATTTGTTCTGATAATTGGCAGCTACAGCTGGGCCACTTGGCTCAACTCGAGCACACAGCATGCAGTTCAAAATCCACTTTAAACACACAACAGGAGCAGCAGCAGCAGCAGCCGCGATTAACGTGTGTGTTGTTCAATGTGTTGCAGATTTGAGGAGCCTGCATTTAAGTGCAGGAAAGCCTTTCACGTTTTGCATATGCCGCCCAATGCTGCAGATGTTTTTTGTACATTTGCATCTACACTAATCCTCTGTGTAGCCTGAGCGGCCAGCCCTGCTATTGGCACTTTTAGTTGCCAGCCCCACAGGCTGAGTCAGTTCGCCATTGTGCTGCTGCCCCACGCTCCCAACAGCTTTTTACGATTGTTTCAACACTTTAGCGCATTGCTCTCCTAGCTTTTTATGTAGTTATCGTTGTCGTTCCTTTTGCGCAATGGTCATGTGTTGTTAGCCCTCTTCATTGTCTACTTTATACCCTGAAGCTATTGAAAATGCTTAAAAAAGGGTATAATAGTTATGTCAATGTGTGTTGGAATCAGATGGATAGTGCGCCGATCCAACATATATATGACAAGCATCAATGCATATATCTAGATAGATTTAGCAATAGATAGCAATAGATAGAGCAATCATCCAAAAGAGTTTATTTCTATAAAAATCGTTGTCAAATATTGACTTTAGTTGCATTTAAACTATTCATTCATTCATTTTAGTTATTATTAATTTTTATGCAACGGATTTTCGATTTGTCTTTTTATTTCTAACGGCTTTTCTTGACTCGACACTTCTGTATAATTTTCTACTGCGTTTCTTATAACTAATATGCACGACGATGTCTCATATTCTTTCATTCTCCGAACGACTCTCTGGTTCATCTGTCGTAACTTTCAGGGATCCTACATGTATTAGTATCTAAGTAGAAAAGGTTGAGTAATTAACATTTACTCTTTTTTGTTTTTAATATACGATTTACATTGTGAATAAATAAAATTAACATTTAAATGTAAAAATCTTTCAATCGAACTGCTTTGAAGTGATCATTTTAAAAGAGCGCACAATATACTCTCTACAATAAATGTAGCACAAGGAAGCTCAGCTAAGCCCTTCCGGGTATCTCTTAGTCAGGCCATCCCATTTCGTTTCGTTAGTTTATTCATATATTACCATCGATAATGCCGCCGTTGCAGTACCACGGCTGCACCCAATGCCATAGCCAGCTAGCCAAGAGCTCAGCTGGTTAGTCGCTCGCGGGTTCTATTCGCCAAATTGGGATTGGCTCACGGCTGATGTCTCTCGGTGCTCGATACTCGATGTTCAGTGCTCGGGGCTCGGCGTTCGGCTCTTGGCCCTGGGTACTGTATACTGGATAATAGGTACTGGGTGTTGGGTGCTCTGGGTGTTGGGTGTTGGGCGCTGAGCCCTCCCTTGTGGTCTGTGGCTTTAGTGGCTTTTCGATTTGTCGACGTTGATCTCGTTACGCAATCGTAAAATGAAAACAAATGTGAAACGTATTGATAAGGTTTCTATATGTTTCCGTGCATGTGTGCTGCTCTGTATTTGTATTGGCTTACTGGCTACTATGTGTGAGCTATGAATAAATGTGCGATATGCCACAGAATGTAGCTTAGTAATGGCCGCATTTGGCATCCGGGCACACGAGTTATGAGTGCAACAATTTAGTTCGTCTGCACAGTTGGATTGCTGCAGTCGAAGTTGGCGAGGGTCACGAGTGCCTGTTGCACAGCTGGATGGCTAGTGATTACAGTGTTCAACAGTGGACAGTGGACAGGATTAGGCGCTTTGAATAATTATACATTATTCATGGCGTTATCTGTTGGCATAGTATAAAAACATAAATAACATCAAAACATTATATAACTCCATGAAAAATGTTTTTCTTTCATTTCGGTTTGCACTCTGAGAGTTAGTTTATCCTGCCATACATGTATATATATATATATGCTTATGTATATATAGGTTTCAATTTACCGACTGCTTAACTTTTTCAAAACATGAAATGATGTTAATTATGTTATCAAATGATGTGCTTAAATATATGTATGTATATAATTGAATAAATATTTGTATTTATATATATAAACATATACATGAGAAGTATAATATTTAAATATGTGCTTCTCTCCCTCTCTCTCTCTATCTTTTATTTATTTAACTATTTGTCGTTGATGTCATCCACTTTGTTGTTCTCAGCGGTTAGCTGGAATGATGGTTGCCTCGCGTTGTTATCATATTTATTTAATTGCATGCGACTTTGTTTCTGTTGTTGTTGTTGTTGTTGTTGTTGTTGTTGTGCTTCATGGCTGGCGGAAACGGAAGTGGCAGTGCCAGGAAGCGCGCCAACAAACACAAATGTCTGCCATTTTGAAGAATTATATACCCAGTCGAATCACATACACACAGAGAATGAGAAGGAGACAGAGAGAGGGTGAGTGAGGGAGAGGGAGAGTGAGAGAGAGTCAGCTACTTTTTAGTTACTCATATGAAAATGTTGCGACACTTTTAGCTCCTCTGCCTGGCCGTAGGCTAGAAAAATTGAATCGCAACTCGACTCGACTCAACTCAACTCAAGTTGCTTTTGTCGCGATGAAAAAGTTTTTCTCGTTGCGTTATTTTTTTTTCAGCCTTTATTTACTTTTTATTTGTTGGCTTTTAATTTCTATTTATATTTTTTATTGCCTTAGTTGTCCCAGCTGCAACTCAGTTGCATAAAAAATTATGCTGCTAAAGCACAATTTTACATGACAGACGCACACGACTGTGTGTGTGTGTGTGTGTGTGTGTGTGAGAGAGCAAGCGAGTGTGAGAGTAAAGTATTGTTTCAATAATTCTGGCTTTATGAAATAATAACTTTACTGCAAAACCGCTTCGCCGGCTGAGCAGCCAACGACGAGTTGTAAGAATACAATGCATTGCAATGCCCCCGTTGCCAGGTCCTCCCGGCCATCTAGCTTTGGGCTCCTCTGTGTATGCATGTATGTGTGTGTGTGTGTGTGTGGCCCATACTTTTGCAGCTGTAGCCGCGTTTCTCTTTGCTTTTGTTGGCCCCTCGCTGAGTTTCCGCTGTTTGTTGTGCAGCAATTTTAATTTTTGCCAACTCTGTCGCATGCACAACACACACACACACACATGCACGCACACAATCATATGCATACATAGACATTTTGTGTGTGTGGCTCAGCTGCAGCCTCGTTTGCATGCAACACTTTATGAATTATTGCTGTATCAACTCAAGTCGCGGTAGTCAGCCAGCCACATACTCTATGAGCACACACACACACACACACACAGACTTCCTCACAGTTGCACACACATGGGCACGTATTATGTCATTCCGAATTTCCGTTGCCTCCAGCTTGGTTGGAACTAACGGCGCTAGCGTTGGCGGCTCGTTCCCGTTACCATTCCCGCTCCTTCCCCACACCACCTCCCTCCCCCACTCGCGCCTCATTTCCCCAACCTTGGGCCGTTCGTGCTTACAGTTGCCCGTTGGCATTTCAGAAGTTCGACTGCCTAACACGCTGAGCTCCGTACGCGCAGTGCGCCAGGCAAAAACCGACCACAAATTTAGTGAATGAGATGTTTCCGGTGCGGTTGTTCTTCTTCTATTTGTTGCGGTTGTTGTTGCTGCTGCTGTTGCTGTTGTTGTTGTTGTCGCTGCTGTAAACAATTTTTGGTGTTTGGAAAATGCATTGCTTTTTATTGTGCTCATTGTTGAGGAGGACGCAGGCACACGCCATGTGAACGCCGTGCCAGAGAAATGTGTGGATCTGGGATATGGACAATGTCACATGGACAGACCTGCCAGCTAGTTACCAGCATAAATGTATCTCTATATTCATACATGCATACATAAAGCCATAGGTCTGGGCTCGTCTTGAGTTGAGTACGTTTTGCATTTTGCAATTCCCAATTTTATTTATTATGTTCATTTGTGGCCATTTGTCAAACCTTTTGGCCACGAACACCAACGGCTGAGCGCACTAACAAATTTATCTGCAACATAAAGTATGTGGCATGCCACTTGCATTCCTTATGGTAAGTCGCCAGCCAAGCGTCTGCATTTAGCAAAGAGCACTTGGCATTAAAAACTCCTAATCAAATGGCAACACAATCATAAGATATAGCTATTAGTTATCTAAGAGTTCCCACAACAAACTATTAGCTTAAAGTCATTTCAATGTGCATTTTGCATACAAAAGCTGCATATATGATATATGTTTAGCTTCGCATGGAATTTGTGAGTAATGAAAATTCATATGCAAAACTAAGCGCAAGCAAAACAAATTTTAAATGAATCCAAATGCTTTCATGGCTCTAACTAAATTATGCAATTATTGTTTATACGCATATGCTACTTAATTGTCCAGAAGAGCTTAGCACTTACTTTTAATGAAGCAGTGAAGCGTTTGTTGTTTCTGGTGTTAAGCACATATGAATAGTGTATTTAATTGCTTTGCACATGGACAAGATGTTGGTCCTTTAAGCAGATTATTTGGTTCAGAGAAAATATATTATTCAGCATTCACTTAATCTATTTCTGCTCATCATTTCTAAATGCGCTTTGACAATTTTAGATAATTATTGCAAATGTGTCTTGGAAAAACTATTTCACATTTTCCATGTTCACGTGAAGGACTCGCAATTAATTTGCAATTCTGAAGATGCTTTGTCGAGCATGATAAAAAATCATAATTAGCAACATATATCTCACCCATGCTCATGCAGCGCTCAATTAAACTTTCCCGACTTAGAAGGCCAACAACAACAACAGAAGCAAGCACCATGGCTATTGCCCCCCGTGCATCTAATTAACAACAGTCAGAGCTGTATGGCTGCCTAAGAGGACACCGAGACAGAGTCAGACAGTGAGAGGCAGTGAGAGAGAGAGAGACAGGGCAAGTCAAATAGATCCTGCGGCAACAGGAGGTCTGGCCAGGGTGCTGCCAGGCGCAAAGTTTTTGGCCACTTCTGTTGCCGTCTGAGTCTTCTGGTTCTTGCAAGCGCCAACGGCAAGCGCCAACTGGAGAGTGCATTAATTTTAAGGGCACATTGCTGTGCATAAATGCGCGGCGGAGGCGTGTCGGGTTATTAACAATGTTAAAAGCAAACGCCAGCAATAACAACAATGCCCGGCCACTAGCTCGCTGCTCAGAGGACACTCGGTGTGTGACCGCCGCTGCCATTACCGCAAACTTAATGCGGAATAATTCCTTCCGTGTTGACAGTGAGCAAAAACTTTTCAGGGCACACATTTTTGGCCAGACCGACGACAGGGATGAGCGCGAGCAAGCCCCAACACAGGCCTGGCCATTCGACTGCACGGTTGGATTTTCTCGTTTTTTGTTTGTTTTTTTTTTTTTTTTTTATTGTTGCAGACAATGAATAAGCCGCAAAAGTTTTGAGCACTTGGCATATCCTATTCCTATTCCTGTTGCTGTTGCTGTTGCTATTGCCGGCATCCCTTCTCCACCCGACAGTTCGACTCAGCTGGTGGCCATGGTAATTGTGGCTTTTAATTGAAGATTGCCAGCGTGCCTGACGCTGTCTCTAAATTAAAAATTTAATTACATTTAACATGATGATTATTATTTCCCCGTTTTGTATACTATGCAGAGCTGTTAACATCGTTGTTTTTTTTTATTGCGACTGACATGTGACGTGTGCCGTGTGCCGTGTGCAGCTGAGTATGCAGGTGGGCTGTGGCAAGGCATATTTCTATGTTGAATGACTTTTGAAGTCTCATGTCGCGTCGCGAAGGGTGGATCCGCGGGACTTAGCCTTACATCTAACCCCATGCCCAGTTCCTGATCTGCATACATTTACATTCCAATAACGCTCAAGTGGGCGACAAGAGTGCACTTGGTCGGACGGTGTGCCTCTCTGTCTGTCTTTCTGTCTGTCTGTCTGTCGGTCGGTTGGTTGCTTGGCTAGCCATGTGGCTTCCATGCCCATACGAACACCCACAAGTGTATGGCATGTCAGTCACAGCTGCAATTGCAATTGAAGTGCTGTCCCGAGTGCGGCCGAGAGTATGAATGCACGCCCATCTTTTTATATGATTCGCCCACCCACACACACACACACACACATACATACAGAGAGAGAGATATGTCGCACACTCACTAATCTTTATGCATGTGCATAATCATAATAGGCGCGGGCTGAACTTTTCTCATTAAGCGTGTTTAGCTGCTTGAAATGATTTAGGAAAAGTAAAACAAGTCAAGTTATAATGTTTTAATCTCAATTATGGTACTTGCCATCATTTCGCCTGCAGTTCTCTACTCATCTCGACTTGTCTCACCAAGCAGCATTCGTGTGGGATGTTGTGTGTGTGTTCGCTGTTCGTGTTCGCTATTTGCCTTGGCATAACTTAAAAATTCCATTTCAATTTGCATTTGTGGCTCTAGATGGCCTTTGAATTCTGCCTTCGTTAGCAGCAGCAGCCACCTCTGCCTCTGCCTCTGCCTCTGCTGCAGCAGCAGCAGCAGCTATCAATGTAAATTAGAAAACGTGGCGCTTCATTTCGATTCGTTGCCTTGGGATGTGGAACATTTTCTTTTCTCTGTTCTGTATTTATTTTTTTTCCCCACTCACTCTCAAAAGCTGCCTTTCAGTATGACCAACATCTGTTGGAGCAAAGCTGCAAATAGCCTTCAAACTTAATTGCAAAGCCAGCTCGCTTGCTAAATCAGTTGCATTAACCAATGGAGAGGCCATCCATCACTGAAGCAGCAGCGTCCCTCTCTCTGTCTCTCCCTCTCTCTTTCTATGTGGCTGTGTGCTTTTCACCTTTTGCGGTTCATAATTCACTGCACTCAAGTAGTTTGCTTGTTTTAGCACACAGAAAGCAAAGGGCAAGAGGGAGACTAAGAGAGAGGAGAGAGAGGAGAGAGAGAGAGAGAGAGAGAGAGAGAGAGAGAGAGGCAAATTCGCATGAATAAAATTTAGTTTTGTACTTAATGCCACTTGAACAGCGGGCAACCTAAGTAGGCGCACAATTTGCGAATTGATTCCAATGCCAATGTAGAAGGGCTTGTGAATAGTTTCCAATCCACTGCCTAAATAAGCCATGCCATAAAAAGTATTGAGCAAAATAATTAACATGCCAAGCCCGCCTCCAACCCAACTATAGACAACTGTAATCGAAATATTTAATTAGTGCGAAAATGCTTTTGAATGCCAATTAGTGGCAAATTAACGTTTCAACAGAGTTCTCTCGCATTCATCGAGTGTTTCCTTTTTCCTCTCTTTTTTGTACGTTTCCCCATTTTGCTTCTTTTTTACCCGCCCAGCTACCACATAGAGTGCAAATTAAAGACACAATCAGGACAAATTAATCAAGTCCGATTGCTACTACCGCTGATTGATGTGGCCTGCCTCGTCCTTTTCGGTGCTCAAAGCCAGGCGGAAAGCAATATATACATACATCCGTATATAGAGGCAGGCGATAGCAGTCAGAGATAGAATATGACGGTCGGAATGCAAATGCAAATTATTTTTATAAGCGCACATTCCGCTTTGTTTCTTTATAACAATATGGAAGCTAAGGCAAACAGTGCTCCATCGATCGCCCTTCTCTCGCGCTGCCATTATTTATTATTATTTAAGTTTGGGCACTTGCGAATTTGAAAAATGTTTCATGGTGTGTTGGTAAATGAGTTTGGAAATTTCATATGCGGGCGAATGAGTTTTCAATTTATATTTCGTATATACAAAAAAATTGGGGGAAAAAAAACGAAGGAAACATTTATTTATTGTTCATGGAAAATTCAATTTTCTTTATTTATGATTATACGACAAGCGATTTGTTTTCCAAGCAAGCCCAACATATCGTTCAATGAGGTCTGTGGTCTGTCGAATCACTAAAAATACTACAAGTCCAAGTCATAGATGTGGAATTAAACGGGTCGAGCTAAGTCAAGCATTTCGCTTTTAATTTAGCTTCCATCCTGTTCAACTTGGAGTGAACAAACCTGTTCTTTAGAAAATGTTTTTATTTATTTATTTATTCTTATTTTCATTTTCAGTTTTTGGTTTGGGAAGCATTTTAAATGCTGTCCGAAAAATTTTCGTCGCTTTGCACTCAAGCAGGAATTTATTGCGTACTTTGCGGCTGTTGTTTTTATTAATGAGCGCAGAGCGGAAAGCGACCGCCGACAAGGATGCAGGCTCTTGCTCTTGTCTAAAATGATCGACAATGAATTACCCTATTTTCATTTATTAATTATTATTGAGAATATGTGAAACAGTTTCTCATTTATATGTAAATATTTGTCTAGTTTTATGTAATAGACATAATATGCATTTCTTGGAAAATCCAGCAAAGAACTAATATACCTTAGTGTATTTTGTATGTACAGGGTATAAATACAAACATGAATGCGAAACGTATTCAGTGCGAGGTGGCGCTGCTTTAGTTGTTTCTATTCGCACCATAAACTATTTTGCACATTGCGCAATATTTCAGTTAGTTGTATTCGCACTTTTCAAATTGTGGACGACACACACACACACACACATGGACACATACAAATACATACTCATACAAACACACACTGGCATACAAAACCGAAGCGCGACATAGAAAAATAAATTTTAAATAAAAATCGTGCATAACTGCCAGTTAGTATGGTCAAAAGAGACAGAGAGAGAGAGAGAGAGTGTGTGTGTGACAGAGAGAGATATGGCAAATAAAAAAATGAGAGAGAGAGAGAGAGAGACAACGTGGCGCAGATTTAGAAGCTGCTGGCTGGCTGTTGTTATTCGTATTGTTGTTGCCCCTGGCTGCATTTGGCGCCCAGTTGCCATTGTCCGCATTTAAATAAATATTTACACAATATTTGAATGTTTTCGCATTTCCATTTGTTAAAATGAAAGCTTTGCTAGCGCGAACGAGACACATGCGCAGCTCCTGCAGCTAGACATTTTGTCTAATTTGTTCGCTTAATTGACAATATTTCAACAAAAAGGAAAACTAATTCAAATACGAATTGGAGCAACAATAAATATTAAAACAATCGCTCTATTGCCTTTATCTCACTGATCGTGCTCACTCAGTTTCACTTACGTCAACATTAATGCCAGCCACGGGAAAGACAAATGTGGGCGTCGCCTCGCGGGGCACATAGCGATAGAACTCCTCCTGGCCAAAGTACCAGCGCACTGAGTAGAGCGCAGCCTGCAAAGAAGAAGCGGCGTTAATGAAAAGCAGCAGCAGCAGCTAACAGATGAAGAAGAATATGTCTCCGAGAAGGCCAGCGAGCACAGAAACAAAAAGCAGAACCAGAAACAGAACGAGAACGAGGATTACAACTGCGAAGACAAAGTGCTAATAATTATAATAATTAAGCAAGCAATTGCCGTCGACAATGCCGTCTCGTTGTCACTTCCGTTCCCGTTCCCATGTGAGTTCCTGTGCCACTCAGACTCGCTCCTCGTAGAGAGAGGTCTTCACTTACCTTTTCCAAATCATATTGGCATGACAATGTCGCAGCGTTGCCCATGATGACTGCTTCCGGCACAAATATCTTTAGATCCTTCAGTCCATGAACTATGCAAGTGAGTGAAGAAAGAAAATTCAGTTGAGCATTGTAATCATTGTAGAAGGCATTCCCACCCTTATTGCAATACATTGAAGTGTCCAAGTGCAACGCATCGAGATGAAGCATACGGCCAGTGTAATCCGTCGGACTCTCACATGGCCTATGCTTTAAATTCGATTACGGCACGGTGTAAAAACTTAATTACGTACTTTCAAGGATCGATTGTGTGCGTACTGCAGAAATCGTATGTATCTGCAGCCGGATCCGTTTACATGTTAATTTATGACAATGCATCGAGCGCGGCCTTTTCGCTTGAATTTAATGTGATTTATTTTCTTTTAATTTTCATTTTCATTTACTTTTGCGTTTTGCTTTAATTGAGCGCAGGCTCTGTTAAATAATTATCAACGCACCTACGCGCATCACGTGGCGTATGAGCAATGAAACCTAATATAATATTGAACGGTCTTATATACCTACACGAATCAGACACTTAATTATAAAATATTACTTTTAATTCAATAAACTGTTCAAATGTCTTACATTCATTTGTCAGGACAGAAAGTGTCCTCAAGTAATTCTAAATCAATGATGATGATATTAATGAGCGTCTATCTTTGAGAGACTTTGGCTAATTGGAAATTGTATAATTCTTGAAATGTATATAGCTTATCCATCTCATACTTGTGAAGTTGGCCAATTGGCTGTATGGCCTAGGGTAGGATGAGGCAAGAAAACTTTAATTAAACTGAATTCATCAGGTGAGCTGAATAACTGCGGGAATTTTACGTAATATTTAATAAATTGACTGCTTAACGAGATTGCGTAATGTTGAGCGGGGGTCTGGGTGGGTTGACTGCAATGCACAATATTAACAGTTATTCGTTATATTGTATAATCAATTTTAACCGCATTTGTGGACGCAGCTGGCATAATAAAGGAGGGACAGACAGACAGACAGACAGACAGACGGAGGAGGGCCAGACAGTGGCAGCCAGATAAATATGTATATATAGAAATTGTGGTTAACCCGTTTACGCTTATATAGCATATAAGCCGTACTTACTGATGTAATCATACTTACCGTTCAGTAATAAATCGGAGATTATAATGCAGCTCAGCGCCAGCATATTGAAAGTGGCATGCAAAGCGGGCAAGCCCTGCCTCGGTCTAGATCTTCCTCCCATTCTCACTCCCACTCCCACGTGGCTGTGCATTTTTCGAGTGCTGTGCTACAACGAGTTGGAGAGAAAGAACATGCATGAGTAAAAGTTGCCAGTTGGCTGTAATCATATTTGAATTGATGCCCTCATGCTTATTGATAACCGGCCACGTTGCTCGTTCAACTTGCTGCAGCGCATAAACTGTAGCTGCCTTTGCTACAGTCATAGTTCTATTGCGTAACGCCCATCCTTTGTCAGTTTGACAACTTTGTATGGAATTTAAATGACACGCGTGCGCAAGTTTTTTCAGCAGCGTCGACATGCTTAAAACTTAAAAGCGAGCCAAAAAAGCCTTTGCAACCAGCCATGCAATCCAAACTCACATACCCAATATGCTTGTGCCGTAGTTGCAGCTCGATATACTATGTGATGGACGACGAGCAGCGAACGCTCTCTGACATTTCAAATGGATTGAAAGTGAGTAAGTGTGCTGTGTGCTGTGCGCTTGCTTTTCCTCTGAGTGAGTGTGCGATTGGCAGGCGAATAGACAGACTGATGGACATGCAGACATATGCTCAGAAAGCTGACCACAGCATTGAAAACAATTGTCAGCTGCTGGCTGCAGTTGCAACTTTGCTGATGATTTCATTCTCGTTTTCGTTTTCGTTGCTGTTATTACTGCTGGCTTTGTAGCTCTTGTTGCTTGTATCAATTAGACCGCAATCGCAACAAAGAGGACAACAGGAATTCAAGCAACTTTAACGTTGTTTTGCTCTCCTGGCCACAGAAACAATAGCTAATGGTCGAACGTTACAAATGTGGCAAATCGCCAAGGAACAAAAATTGATAATAACGTTAAAGCCTTAACTCAGGGCGAGCTAAGTGCTTAAGCATGGCTCTAGGGCTCTCAGTTATTTAGCTCTATGGCAATTTGACTAAGCAACACATAAACATAAAGCTCCGGAGCAGCTTAAAAACCATTTCAAAATATAAGAAATACTCAGCAACCCAGAGTTTTGCGTAAATTGTCTGGTATTAGACTGGAATCGGGTCGAGTCGTTCACCAACAAACTCTACAATCACTTTGTGCTTTTAAGCGAAGGACTTCAAGTTGCCCCAAAAATACAACAACAAAATAGAACAATGATGCCGTGATGGTGCCCAGCTAGCTAGCAAACCCTTCGAGTTGCCGAGAAACCTTTCAGACATTTTCGGTTTCAAGCATATCGTTTTGCAAATTGTCCAGCAGATTGGGATGCGTGTCCTTCGATTTGTTTGCAGGCGTGTCCGTCTGCCAGCCACAGCTCTCATGTGAGCATTTAAATTAAATTTAAACATTATTGTTGGCAAGTCGATTAAGTCCGGGTCATCATTTCAACTTTAATGTCTTTGTTTTATGGCACTGCGTCCCCGGCACTCTGCCCGCCGCTCTGCCTAGTACGATTCTGGCAGTCAGTCGGTCTTGGTTTTTGATGGACCACTACAGATGCAAATTCCTTGTGGTTGCCATGACCGTGATCTCATCCCACTGTGTGTTGTGTATGGAGGCCTGATTGTTATTGCTGGCCGATTCTGCTGCTGCTGCTGCTCTTGCTGCTGCTGCTGTTGCTATTGTTATTGCGCATGCCATGGGAATTTCCCAAATTTTCATTACGCATAAATTTTATAACAACAAATTCTCAATTATTTCATTATGATTTTAATTAAAATTTTCGATCAAAATCATAAACTTCGCCATTGCAATGTGATGACCAGCTGAGTAAAGCGCCCTCGAGCCGCCTATGTAAGCTATTACTCTGCGAGCCATTTAATGCCTGTGTTCACTTAGGGCCAAGGAATTTGCTCATATCATTTAAAATTAATTGAAAATATTTGTTTTACATAGTTCGAAAATTTTAAGTAAATATAAACTCTTTACCACTAATGGAAAGTTACTTTCCAAGGGGTGTTATTGATTCAATTTTAAATGTTGAATGAGATCACAGCTTCGTATATAAATGGAATATGAATGGACTTTTGTTTTTTTAATAGGAATTGAATTCGTATTTAATTGATGTAATATCTCTTGTATCTCATCTATATGAACAATTCTTATATACATGCAACTTTATTATCCTTTTCCTTGATTTTTATGGATATGGGACATAAAAAAACGTTTCAACACTTAATAGTGCAATAAATCTTGATTTTATTCCATTTAAATATCATTTTCTCCACTCACACTCGTTCGCTAAGCTGAAACGAATTCTAATGGGAAAACGCTGGAGATATAATTAAAAAGTTACAGCTCAGCCCAATAAAAAAAAAAAGCTACGCGCCTGTTGTGTGTGTATGAGGTTAACTTTTTTTAAACTGTAATAAAACAGTTGATTATGGCGTCATTAACGCAAGGCTAAGCACGCCAGTGAAATACCCAGAAAAAAAAAACAAGAAGAATAAAATAATCAAATTAATTTTTTATGTATAAAGTTTGCATTTTACCAATAAGCGCGAACTCATCATAAACGCTTAGCCTTGGGAGCAGCGTGAAGCTTAACGCTAGAGCTGACGATGCCCAGGGTGTGTCTGGTGAGGGCGTTGCCTACTTTCGGATATTCAAATTCGAAATTCAATTGTAAGTCAAATCAAAACAAAGCAAACGAAATCTGGTGATTGACAGCATTTCAGCAGATAATGAGCACTTTGCAACAAGGTCAAATGGATAGACAGAGAGTGATAGATACATAGATGGAGATAAGTGTGATGAGAATGAGATACAACAGGATGTGTCAGCACTGCCATCGGTCTGGGTATACATGATGTGCTGCTGTTGGTGTCTGCACATCTACGTGGACAGGTGCAAAGTCACTTGATGAAATTATTTTCTTTTGTGGCGTAGAATGACAAAGGTGCAGAAAGTGAAGGAGAAAGAGAGTGACTCCCAGACAGTGCCAGACAGAGCTAGATAGGAACCGGAGCAAGAGCGAACGAGTGTCAATTCACAGTTGGCACTGCCGGAGTAAGGTGTACATTGACCGACCGGTGTCCATGACGGAAGCCAGGACGTGCAACAATGCTGACCCAGCAGAGATGCTGCAGCACAACTACCGTTGCTCTCGATTGCGAGCACTATTGATTTCAGTTCAGTTCCAGTTTATTTAATGCCAATCTGCGCCATTTGAGCCTGCCACGTAGCCAATTTGCAGATAGGTATCGCCGATAGCAACAGAAATTGGCCAGCTTAGCCGCTTCAGGTGAACTTCAATAACGGCCACTTGATCCGCTCGGCTCAGCTCCACTTAAAGTGTTTCAGCAGCGCGTGCCTTGGCTGGCAGTCGAGCCATCATTCACTTACATTACATACATACATATATGATTCATTTGTTAATCGCCAGCTGTCGGATGAGCGCACACATCTCCAGGAAAACAATCATCGCAAGTCAAGAGAAATCGTTGCCATCAAGTACAAACACATACATATATTGAGATACATATATGTATACATATATATAGAAAACAAATACTTATTTATATAAAGCGCTAAATACGCATTTGATTGATGCGACACTTGCTCAAGGGCCTCTCATTAGGTTTATTGCCCAGCGTCTGCCGCACACGCGATATCGCCAGCTATTCCTAAGACTTTGAAGCCGAGCCTCTAATCAATCAATCAGTGTTTATGCTCTGCCTCAGCACAATGGCTTCGCAAAGAATGGAGAAATGGGAAATGGGGAAAGGGGGAATGAAGACGACGCATAATGAACAAAGCGAAAAGAGAAACTTGGCGAAAGAAATGCTTCAGTTGCTGCGTCGTTTGACGAATGTCCCCAGGCAAATTCCAATCGAAATCCAAATGCGGAATTCTATAATCGGTTCCATGCCGCTGGTTAGCCAAGCATCAGAAGTGCTGCAAAACAAAGGCAACCAGCAGCAGCCACCGAAAATTCTTCGTCTATGTTTGCTTTGTGCGGCGTTGGCGTTTTTACAACTTCCGTTTCTGGGACAGAGTTCATCACAGGTTCCAAGCGAGGCAAAGGCAAAATGCTTGATTGCCAATGAAGGATTAATGCTCCTGTTGCTGCTCCTGCTGGTTATTCGGAACGCTTTGATTGCAGCAGCGTGACGCTGCAGGCGACAGTCACCGGGGCCCTGCGGAAGCATTGTGTAATGACACAAAGGATTGCAAATTGCCAAGGCACTTCCTTGTAGGACATTGATTTTGGTTTCTTTTCTTCACTCTATTTTTTGTTTTTTTTTTTTGTTTCTGTAAGTGTCAGCTTTGAGTGCATGTCATGACCACTGCCGGTTGACTTGGCCAGCAAGCATAACCACAATCGGATCTCAAATGTGGAATTATTTATGCATGACATACTAATAATCCATCACAAATGCTGCAGCACTTTACTCCTCAGCCACCGCTCCGTCACTTGTTCAATATTTAATCAAGTACTAAGCGCGGTTTGCCATTTGCACTTGCAACTTACTCTTGTGGCATCAAATCATGGCTCTTTAGTGCATGGGGTCGAGGCGGCCGGAAGTACTCCTAATT
Organism: Drosophila antonietae; assembly: GCA_030914385.1. NCBI lineage: Eukaryota > Metazoa > Arthropoda > Insecta > Diptera > Drosophilidae > Drosophila > Drosophila antonietae. The sequence continues at coordinate 16,826,526 of JAUESO010000609.1, read as the reverse complement.
TGGTTTACCTTAATGATTATCCGCTAGCTGCTGCTAGGTAACATTCCGATGTGCATAGCGGTCTCAGTCACCCACCATTGCATAAATTTTATGAATTCAGTTTGTTCCGATGAAAATCTTTCTTTACTCAAAACATAAATTATATGTTCAAATATCTTTATACACTTTTACGCAGTAATAAATTGGGAAATTTGTTGGTTCCATGCAAACTGTGAATAATATAATATTATCTCTCTTTACAATAAGACTCAAGAGTCAACGTAGTGCAGGCAGAGTGCATTATGGTAAATGATTGAGATAGTTAATGCAATGAATCGTGAAGTATAGAATGTTGTATACTCAAGTAGATAAAGAAAAATGCTGCTCATTGTATTGCAAACTTTGCCGCAAAGTTATTATAACAGAAGAAGGGTGCGCAAAAAAAGGGGCTAAAATGAGTTGACATTTCGAAAGCCAAAAAGTTTGCAAACCCACGCAGAGATACGAGCTGATAGAATGAGAGGGAAAAAAAGAAATCGAGGCAAACGAAGAAGGAGCCGAGAATGGAACGTTAGCCATTTGAAGTTTGTATTAGTTAGTGCCTGGCAATGCCAAAGTCCAACGTCCGCCCGCCAAGCGCCACTGCCCGCCCGCTGTCCGTAAAGCTTGGGGCTTGGCTGAGGCAAACACGGAAAATGCATTTGCAACTCGAACTGTGAACCTCGAAACCGATAAATCACACAGTGAAAAACGGGCATTAGTACGTTTTGAACAAAAGAAACTTAAAGGATTCTAGCTAACAGTCCGTCGCGACGACTGCCGGACCAAAAGCCAATGACGAAGCCCAGACGACGCCGGGGAACTGTTTGCATTTGGCGCTGTCCACTGCTATTTATGAAAATAGTTTTTGGAGCAAGTTGCCCCTGTCTACCTCCCCCCTGTGATGTCTGTGTGCGCTTGTGTGTTTTGTGAAAGTTTTCTAACCACTGAAAAGTTGTGCAAATTGTGGCTGAACAATGGACGGCGGTGTTGTGATTTCTCGGCTCTAATTTCAATGATTTAAGCTGTGTTGCTGGCGTGTGGCACAGCAAGCTAATCATGGCCATTTTGAAGATTATCTGTTGAAATTTGCATCTCGAAGCAAACGAGCACAGCGAACTCGGCGAGTGTCAGCCCGTATTAGGAAATTGCATAATTATCTTAATGCTCTCGGCCCGCTCGAGACTTTCTTTCAGTTTGCACGTGAAGTGCAGCTTAGCTTGAATTAGCATTTAAGAATCTTGGAATTTTCTTTTACCTGACTTTCTACCTTGCTTCACAGCTATTAATATATGGCCTTATACCTTATACCTTATCGTAGACATCCACCAAGTGTTTAACAACCAAAAAAGCTGCAGTTTTTCGCTTTACTTCTGCGAATAATCGTTTGCATCGCCCGCAGGGCCGAAACTTTGTGCGTGTGTCGTGACTGGCTCAATTTAGTTTAACTTAAATAATTAATTATTTGCCGTTGCCTGAGTTATGAAATGCGCAATTAGGCGTATTTAATATTTAATTAAGGGCTCACAGCAATCCAGCAACAACAGCCCTCCAAGAGGGCCAACAAAATAAAACGCGTGCCCCGGCGAGCACGCAAACACACAAGAGGATATGCTGCTGGGCTGTGTGGGTGTCTCGATGCGAGGCGACTGGATTAAGTGGCAGCTTAAGCAAAAAAACGAAACCGATTCTGGTAGTCGAGCTGACTGAAAAGGCATCCAAGTTCGCCAGGGAATAAGCGACTGAAATATTGCTGGACACTCGGCGTGCGACGGTGCGTATACTTACTATGTGGAGAAACGTGGAATAGCGTGGGTGCGAGCAGCAGCTTGATAAAGGCCAACTTTGTAATGAGTAGTGCATGAATTAAAAGATGTTGCGAATGATTGATAAGCAGTAGTTGGCTGTCCCGAATGAACGATAGGGACTGATATTACAGATGACGCACGAAGAGGGAAATTAAATTGAAAGAGGATTGTAAGGAACGGGATTTAGTAAGATTAATTAAATAAATAAATGCAAATAAAAATGCATATACATAATGTAGAAAAGTATGCATGATTCCGTATCACTGAGTCGTTTCTTCCAACGGATGAATTTGTAAGTGGCATATACAATATGTTTTTGAAGCTGAGACGAGCATTCAATTGTCCTACTGAGCAAAGTACTTGTAGCTATTTAACATGCCATAGATCCCATGTGGATAGAGAAACAACGACAGACACTGCCAAAAAAAAAAGAAAGAAAGAAAGAAAAAAAGAAAGCTGATGATTTGCTGTTGCCTTAGCAGGCCAATGTTTCCCCGACCAAGATACACTTGAACGATTTTTATTTTACACTCATTAAAAGATAAACGAGACAAGCTAATGACATTTGGGCTTAATAGTAAGAGCTGAGGAGCTGGAATAGGCAAGTGATGAAATGCGATGGCGGCAATGAACTGAAAAGAAAATGGCGGCGCGTCGCCAAGACAAACCATAAAATGGAAGAAGCCTCACCAAGTCAGATAATGAGAAAGACAGAGACAAGAAGAGGGGCACAGAGAAAAGAGAGAAAAACGTGAGTGGCAGGAGGCAGACAAGCGTTGGGCGTGGCCAAATATATGAGCCTGGCCTAGAAAAGGGCACAGCAGATAAGAGTCGTTTATGATGCCAACGTGCCATACGACGCTTTCGAAGCCATCGTACATTCTTAACACACGCTCACACACACACACACACACACACAGACACACACACACACACACACACAGAGAGAGAGAGAGATAGGCACGTGTGTGTGTGCATGCCGCAAGACAAATGCAAATCCCTGGGTAATTAGGAGTTGTGTTCATGTCGTCGTGGTAATAGTTTTATGTTGCCACATTGTTGGCGACACGAGACACCACGATGCGTGGTAGCAGCCACAACGAAAACAAAGACGACGCCAACAATAACAACAATGTTGACTGAGATTGAAGCGTGCCCTTGCCATTTTGGGGTTAATGTTTGTCTTTGCTGTCGCTTGCGTGACATGCCGAGCTTCTGAATAGTTAGCAGCAACTGCAGCGTCCCCTTACCCCAACCACTCTCAGCGGCAGCTAATTCGCAGCCCGCTTTCAGAATCTCAGTTCTTTTGCAATTCTCCATCTCCATTGCTGGTGGCTCTCATCAACTGGGTGCATTTAATTTAATTTGTCGACAATATTCTCGCTAATTAGCGCGTTTCTTAATTTCATTTTCTCTAATTTATCGCTGAGCTAAGAAATACATGTGGGAGTGGGATTTTTTGCTTTCTGTGAACTGGCTTGGCTTTATTTGCCAACTTAAACTGAAGTTATGCTTCTGCATTTGGCATATTTATTAAAGCGAAACTTCTGCGGCGGCAACATGACCAGGGAAACAAGGATACATTTTAGCAAGGATAAAATTAAACATATTTATTTTATTACGAATTTATGATTTTGTTTTTCTGCCGCTGTTTGTGCTCGGCCATAATAGAAAACGGAAGCGGAAGCGTGAAATGAGCTTTTTGCATAAGCAGCATGGCACGCACACACACACACACACACACATTCGCATAGCCCTTGCAGGTGGCAGCTCTTCTGCTATGGCTGTGGCTGCGTTGCTATGTAGCTATGGCATTTTATGACACGAGACTCATAACTTTTGGGCGCTGCTTATTTTGCTCATAGTTTGCCACATAAATTCACTGACAAGTCGCTGGCATCGTTGCCGTCATTGCGATTCTTCTTCTTAGTCTCGCTGGTGTTGTTGGCCCTGTTCTTGTTGTGGTTCTTCTTCCATGCGCTGCAGTAAATAAAGTGCAGCAGCCTCGCAGGCGCAGCATCAGCCACAAGATAAAGTGCCATTTGAAACTTCTGGTTGCCATTTTCTCATCTTTTTTTTTTTTTAATATTATTATTATTTTTGGGTTTATTTTTTTGTTTATTCCAACTAGGGGCATGCACATTTTTAAAGTCGTGTCGTGTGTTCCCGCAAATTTCTTTATTTGGCTGTGGGCTAAGACATTGACACAAATGGCTTGAGCCTCACTAATGGCCAGAAATGCAACTATGCTCAGCTTCTACCCGAGCAACTTATTGGAAAAAGTTTGCAGTGTGATGCGCTAACTGTTGTTGTTGTTGTTGTTGCTGACTCATTTGGCATATCAGGTGATTAAAATTGTCGAGTCGGCGGTGGCGGCGCAGGAGGCAGCGGTGGCAGCTCTTAACTTGGCTTAATGTTAACGCTTTTTATGCGCCGTCTTTGTTATAATTTATAGCAAGAAATAATGCGCCATTAAAACTTTGCAAGCCAATGGCATGCGGAAAGTGGAAAGCGGAAAGCGAAAAGCGAAAAGATGCCCAGCTCTGCTCTTCCTCCAAGTGGCGTCAGCGCGAAGCTGGGAGAAGTCGCAGCTGCCTCAACTCAACTTTGCATGCACGTGTTGAAAATGCGAGCGATACAAATCTAAGTCAAACTTGCGGCTGGGGCTGTGGCGGTGGCGGTGGCAGCAGGGACGGCTTGTGGCATGTAGGGCAGCTCAAAATGAAATCAACGCTGGCAGATAAAAATCGTTTGCGTTGCAAGCTCGTTAATACATTTTTGATGAGACACAACAAGTGGCAAACACTTGGCCAGGCCAGACCAGCAGGCAGGGCAGGGCAGCGTAGGGCAGGGCAGGCACCGGGGCAGGGCAAGTTATGAGCAAACTTCTGACTCTCACACTCACACACTCGCACTCACACACACTGACACAGTTTTGGTCGCTTGTGCTGTTTGGCGTTGCTTTTGAAATGCTGTTGCCGTTGCCTACATAAATCAAAGCAGAAAACTAAAAGGCAGCCACAGGCAGCCACGGGCAGTCCACCAGCAGCCGAGCTGACAGCGGCTGCGGCAGGTGCAGGCTGTAGAAGGCAGCAGCAACTACAGTTAAATATGTTGTAACAAATAAAGTACAGCAGTTGGCCAAAAGGGATCGGCTTAGTAGTGCTGGGGCGGGGCTACAGTCCGTCCACTGCTGCTACTCGTCAGCTCATTCATATTTATGGCATTTTTGCATTCAGCCGACATCATTTCGTAATGTAATGTGAAGACCAGTTACAGAGTGCTATGCCCTCCAGCTTCAGCGCAACTTTCTACCCCATTCCACCCACTCTCCCTTTCTTTTTTGCTGGCCCGTAGACTTACTGAAATCAAGGCAATTGGCATGTTGCTCATACGCAGCATTCGCCCAAGGGCTGTCGGCTGCTGGCAGGGGCTGGGAGCTGGGAGCTGGGAGCTGGGGGCTGGGGGCTGGGGCGCTATGGACATGACTTTAGGTTGGCTGACTTTATGTTTTGGTCATTTATGAAGCTCATAAATTTCACAAAAATTTCTTCGTTGCCTTCTTTGGCGAAAATTACTCGCAAAAAAAGGAATTGTCTAATAAACTTTGCAATAAATTCAAGCATAAATTTTTGTACACAGCGTCGCAGTCGAACTTCAAGCGCTAAAACTATGCCAACAAAAGCCATTAATTCCAGTCAGCAGAAATGAAGTAAAGTGTCAGTTCGTAAACTGAGCAGACTGAGCGAGAGCAGAATGAGGAGGAGCAGGAGTATTAGGAGTAGCAGGAGGAGCAGGAGGGCCGCCAACAGCGGAAATTAAATGCTGCTAGCAGTGGCCTCTGATATTTCTGCTCCTCCCGCTGCTGTTGTTGCCATTGTTGTTGGTTTCGCTTGCCTGCCCGATGGCGGACTCATAATTAGATGATTTAAAGTTATCGTGAAAGTTGCGATGCTTGCACCTGGCAGGTGGACCAGCAGCCTTTCGGTCCGCACTGCCAGTGTTGTTCGCTTTGCCAAATGTCTTTCGGAGCTTAATTGCAAAGTTTTGTGCTGAATGTGGCCAAATTGATTTTTGTTGAACTTTGCTGCATAAATTATGCGATTTTTAAACAGCAATGGCTTAGTGGTTGAGGCACTTGCTGGATATAACGTGAGCGGCGCTTTAACAACATGCGTACACACAGTCATACATACATACATACATACATATATAAAAAATAATTTTAAATTAATGAAATTCACTTTGGAGCGCCAAAGCTTTGCCGCGAGCTCAAAGTGACTGGGAGCATGAATCGGCCAGGACCAGGCAGGATTGGGCAGGATAATGAGCACACACGAGGCTGATGATCCCTTTCCCGCTGTCTGTATGTCTGCCTGTCTTCTGTAAGTATATATTTGTACGTGTATTGGTCTATGTTTGCCTGTATGCAGAATGGATTAAAAAACTTTTGATTAACCTTATCAAAAGCAAAAGCAAAAGCAATGTAAACATCGCACAGACCCAGCAATCAGGACAGCGTCGACAAGGATGCGTGCTGCAAGCGGCGAAAAGTCTCATGCAAGTTGTTAAAAGAAAATAAGTAACTTTTTGACAGGCTGCCACCGCCGCCGTCTCCTGCTGCTACTCCTGCTGCTGCTGCTGCTGTTGCTCACACGAGCTAAACTGGCAGCCTAAATGTTTTACTTTGTTGTTGTTATTATTGTTGATATTGTTGTTGTTGTTGTTGTTGATGCTGCTGCTGCTGCTGTTCTTCTTCTTCTTCATCTTATTCTCCTTCTTCGACTTCTTCTTGCTCTTTTCACAAAGCAAAGCAAAGCATAGCACAAAGTTTATATTTTGAACAGGGCAACTCACTTAGCCTTTAGCAGGACGCCCGAATGGCAAATAAATTAAAATAAATTCAAAAGGCCAGCACAACAAGTCGTTTCAGATCTGATGAAGTATAAAGTATTCATAGATGATAAATTGTTTCGAAAGATTTCAAAGTTTGCTATACTTTCAAATGACGACTTAAAGACGGCCCATGTGACTATTTGCAATTCGTGGGGAGCCACAGTTTGATAACACTCTGAGAATGTTATTAAAATACTGCAAGTTATTATCATTAAAATTTGCATATATAAATTCAATTTTCCGTCTTTACATGCTTCGCTCAACGCCTTAAATTATTAAGTAATCTCCTTCATTATTTTTTTTTACGAGCTGACTAAGCCATATACATATGAGGCTTTATCATTTTCGAATTCAAATATACTCTCAATTTTATATCGACTCTTTTCGTTCGTTATACCCTGCAATCAGAGAATGCTAAACCCAAGACGAGTTTCTTCTGGTAGCTACAATCGAAAATCTTTACATTTTCTGAATACTTTATATTACTTTTTTACACTCATGTATCTTAATTTTAACTTTTAAATTTTTTAAATTAATAATCTAAAGTCTTAAAATAAATAAATACGTTTATTATCTATATATTATATTATATATTATATTATAATGATTTATTTATATTTCGAGACATAATATTTAATTATTGTCTAGGTTCCTTTTCCCTATTTCTTCTACAGCATGAGTCCAAACAAAAGTTGAGATTAATCTACCGCTATTCATATAAAGGGTATCTGTTAGTAAGGCATAGGCAACGCGACATATACTTGACTTTTTCAAATTTGTGCCCTGTTTCACTTTCGAGTGCAGTAAAGCCACAATTTGGCAGCCACACACACACCCTCACACACACAAATACTCCCAACCATTCAGTCAGTTACATGTGGATGACTCTCAAGTGTCGCACCTTTTACGCATTTACGATTTTTAATAGGATTTGTGGAGACGAAAATAAAAGGCAACGCCGCAACGCTGTCACGTTTGCACAGTTAAATGTGCTTATCGCTGGGGCGTCGCACTTCAATCAGTCAACTTGAAGGGTCGGGAACGTGGCCAAAGGAGCAACCATTCTGTTCACTGTTTGCTTTTACAGAATTAACATGTCACATTTGACGTGCGCGAGCCATTCTTACTCTTTTCCTCTATCTCTCTTTCTTCCCTTTCTGTCGCTCTGACTGATTCTGTCTCTGTTGTGTGCCATTTTTCCCTGATTGCCAAATGAGCATTACTTGATTACCCGCAATTGCTTTTGTTGTTGGTATTTTGTGGTACATGCAACGCGCACATACGCTAACTTTTACACACACAGCGTCTAATTGCCGCACATGCGAGATAAAAACCCTGATTTTTAACTCGGCGCTGGTTGCGCTGCTTTCAACATACTTGACATTACTACGACTGCGTCTCCTACTGCGACTGCGACTGCGACTGCGACTGTGGTTACAACTGCCGCTGCGGCTGCGGCTGCGACTACGAAAATTTTAGGTCAAAATGCTGAGAGAGAAAAAAAAAACTTAAATATGGAAGCTCTACATAATACTTTAAAAATGCTCTGTGTGTGTGTGTGTGTGAGCACACTTATACATAAATGCTGCAACAGCTAGCAGTAGTTTTGTGCTGCATTTAATTACATTCGCCAAGTGGGAGGGACTCGAGGGGCTCGTGCAGCAGCAGTGCAGGAGGAGGCTGGGGTAAACGAAAAATATGGCGCTCGGCCTCGGCCGCCGCCAGTTGCATGTTGCTTTGTGCCAGCTAAAAACTCAAGCGCAACGCATTTCATTAACACAGCGCAACTTCAGCAAAACAATCGCAAGACAAATACACTCACAGACACACATGCTGCGTATAGCTGCAGAGAAATTCATTTTTTGCCTTTCTCTGCTTGTCGCCAAACATTTAGCGATTCAGGCAACAGCCAGGCATCTGGGCAAGCACTTCACCCGTAAGCCAAATGTTGCCGGGCACACATACACACATACATATATATATATATAATAAAAATATATTTATTTATAAATGCATACACATATATAAAATAGTCACACACACTCACACACACACATTGCTGACGACCTCAATTTGCAGCCCATAAACATTTGTGAGCAGAGCAGAAAAAATGTGAAAAGAACCCAAAAATCGCTTTATATTGTGGAACGCATTGACCGCTTTTCTTTTCTTTTCTTCCACAAAAATAAATATTAAACAAATTTGTTCAATTAAAATATGCAAATATAAACAAAAGCGATTAAGCTTAACAAAAACTAAAATGAAGCCTAGACAACAATTGAATGTTTGGCCATGATTGAAATAGCTGCAAATTGGAACATTAAATTGTTTTGTTGTCTCATTTTTGAAATTCATTTGGCCCAGTCGATAAGTGAATATAGTATACGAAACTCTGTTAAAGATGCAAATTTATACTCTGCACTCATTGCACATCATTAAACAGCGGGAGTACCTAAACTGGTTTAACTGTTTGCCTGTGAGAATATTTTTATCGAGACATAAATCATAAAATTTATTTATATTTATTTTATATTTTTTTTATATATAATTTTGCTTAAATTTATCTTAAATTTTGTTCACAATATAGCAGCCATGTGAGGTAACTAACAGCTCTGAAATTGCCTGAAATTGTAGAGAAACTTTTCGCATAACTTTCTCATTATCATTATATTAAAATGAAAGCTTGGTTGCTATAGTTTTTATTCGAAAAATTAAAATATAATTCTGAATGCAGAGTAATAATAACCAAATAGCATGCTTGGCACAATGTAGATCTACGACAGCAGTTCGTTGCTTCAATTAACTTAAACTGAAGTATATGTATATGTATATACAATGTATACAATTATTATTATTAGGCAACATACATATATAGCAAAGATAAGTGCTTGCTCGATCGTTGAATATTTCATGCCTATGCATATGTGGGCTGTCAATAGAACTTTCTTATGAATACAACAGAATTTTTTTAAAGCTGATTGCAATACATATGTATTAAAATCACATATCGCAATCACAGTTATTTGCATTACTTTTCACATTCTACTCACAAGACAAACAGAAAAAAGCATATAATCACGCTCTTACTCTGAGCAGTAAAATTTTTCGAGTTCCGCTTCTATCTTCGTGTGAGAGTTTTGCGTGGAGCTATACGCATTACACTCTTTTAAAGAGACTTATTAATATTTTTTTTTGTAATACGAAACACGTTTTCACACTGCGCCTTATGCGGAGGTGGGTTTTGTTTTCAGAATGTGAGTGAAAGTGACTTATTTTCGGACGAGCTTTGATTATAATCGATCAGAGATACGATCGATATATACTTTCTTGCTATGTAATCCTACAATTCCTATTGAAGGGAAGGCTTTGTTAAGACACTGTGAATTCTATGCTTGAATAGAATTTTATGCACTCACTAATATATTTTAAGCTGATTTTTGATATTCAATGTAATTTCCAGAGTTCAAGCTTGAAGAGCATACGTCTTTTATTTACGGATCTTTCACATGCAACTTGCTGCGTAGTAGCTCAGGGAATTTAGATTTCCAATTGAGTGAGTATTTTAATAAATATTTAGTATTTCCTACTTGCATGCTAAAAACTTTATTCATATGCTTTAAGTAAGCAGACTTATTTTGGTAGAGGAAGAATGTGAGGCTGCTGTAATGACGTCGTCAGGGGTACCAACATTATTGCCGTTGTCCGAACAAGGGGCCGGGCCTCAGTCAGGCTGTGAAGGAACTTGTCTACAAGCGAACAACAACATACATAAATATGTATGTACATATGTATGTGCACATATTTATATATTTATAGAGATAGTACTACATACTTGCTGTTACATGTGCTATCTTCGACACACGCAGACAGAAAGCGGCAGCAGGCGAGTCAATACGCTGTCTTAATTGCTTACAGGCTGCTTTTTGTTGTTGTCAACGGACATGTTTATCGTTTAAAGTGGAAAGCCTGACCCCGACTGACCCAGCAACCGGCCAACCGGTCAACTGGCGCGTCGGTCTAACCGACTGACAATGGACATTGGTTTTTGGCCCCGCTCTGTCGGCATTGATTCTTGTGGAGCTCTGCTCTCACACACACGCCCATTTTATGACATTTTTAATTACTTATTTTGCTTCAAGCTGAGTGTGGAGCGTAGGCGAATAAACAAATGCTCCACATTTTAGTGTGTGTGTGTGAGTGTGAGTGCGAGTGCGAGTGTTTGTTCGGGTGTGAGGGGACCGCACTCCATAGATTTATAGAAACAGTTTTATCCATGTTGGGTACATACACTTGCAAAAATATGGCTTCGTTTATAGGCAAATAAAATAATGAAAATTGCGATACGAGAATGGTCTCGCCAGCAAGAACAGACGCAGCAACGGAATCATCACCAAGAGTCCTTTGTTTGTCTTTTATTAGGATAGTAAAAGACTTTATTGTTGCTGTGCCTGCTGCTGCTCGTGGCCGAAAACGTTGTCCAGCCCGTCCGCCAGTCGGCTGGCCAGTCAGACCGGCAGCCACTTGACCAGGCCCAGTACAATGACGAGAATGACTATGGCGCTGCTGTGGTTCTTTGTTGTTGTTGCTGTTGTTGCTCTGACCTTTTGTCCATCAACTTGGCCGCTGGGCCACTGGGGCGGTGCCCGGGCAAATTTTTATATAGTTTACCATATTGCTTTGCCATTGTTGTTGCTGTTGCTGTTGCTGCTGCCTTTTGCTGCAAATAGTATTTGGGGGAATGAGGGCACAAGGCAAACTCTAAGCATGGCATAATTTGGAAGGCAACCGCAGCCGGGCTGAGCAGCTTTGACGACAGGACAAACAAGTGCTACCAGCTATGTAACTCAATTCTCTATCTCTCTATTGGCCATGCTGATGTCAAGATTGACATATGCAATTCGGGGCTCGCTCGCATTTTGATTGTCTTCATTTAGTTAAGTTTTATGCTGATTTACTTAGGCCACACACAAAATGACAGGCATTTACGACATTTTAACGCTTGAGTGATAAAATCTGAACGCGTGTTATATAAACCCTTAGTCAGGCCGTAAAGCAGGCTCACAATAGCCCACAAAATAGCCAAAACTCTTTGTGCAAATTCATTGAATTTCAGTTTGTCAACCTTGTGCGCTCCACACATCTTTGATGATTGTGCTATTCAATTTACAATTTTCGATGGCCAATGATTCGCGTCGTTGCGGCTCAAATTTTGTGCGATTGAAATTAGTTTCTAATACGGCTTCTCACTCGGCCACAACTGCCAGAACGACGTTGACGCGCCAGAGGCAAGGGGTTTCTCAGATTGTCTTTTGCGCAACGTTAGCCAGGCAGTAGTCAGTCAAGCAGTCTGCCAGCCAGCTGCCGCTTGTCTAATGAATATTTAAAATCCTGCACGGCCCACAGCACACACACACACACACACAGACACACAGTTATAAACGCACACACACACATGCAGAAAGGAAGAGCTCTCGCATGCTGGTTGCTCTGGCAGCGCATAATATAAAATTTACAAGTATATTGAATGTAAAATTTATTTAAATAACCCAAAGTCGCTGGTGCTTAAATAAATCCAGTTTAAATGCGGATTTTATTCTAGGTGAAGCGTCTATTCAATACTTGTACAATATCTGAAACGCATACGCTTGAATGAAAGCACTTTTGTTTGAGAAGAGAAGATATGGAATGGAAAGTGAAATATGTATGTATTCACATATGTAGATTGACCACAGCTTGGCTTTAAAGTAATTAAATAGATTTCGATTGCATGCGTATGCGTACGCATACGTCACATTGTAGTCGATAGGCATGCTGGGTGGATTAGGGCCAACAATCGTGTTGCCAGTAACCCAGGCAACCCATCAAACCCAACCCATCAAAGCTCGCATCAACAATGTAACAAAGTTTCCAGCAGCAGCGACGCCACGGCCAGCGTCGACCGCAGCGGGTTTCAGTGTTGAAATAGCAGAAATTTTGATTTTACGACCTTGTTGCCGTCATTAACGTTATTTTATGATTACGCTGATACGACCCCAAAATATTGTGGCGCAGCTTCCCTTAGCCCAGGGCCTTGCACTGACTTAGTACGGACCACCAAGGCTCCTATCCGCCGTCAAGTTATGATTCTCGGAAGTATAAGTAAAAAACCAATAAATGTTAATGAAAATACAAGAGACAAAGTTTAGTTTCAGCCAGCACCGCCCAGCCGCCCAGCCGTCGTTCCCTCTTCCTGCTCAGCATGTGTGAGCCTACTCTGCCGCAGACGCCATGTAGGAGTTCCTGTTTCCTCTTCCTGTGCGATTATGTGATTGTGTGCATGGCATCGAACATAAGCTGATAATATTATTGGGCTATTAATGGGCTCAGGTTTTTATGGGACTTTTAATCGCTTTTGCTACAGTTGTCAAAGTTGCAACTATAACTCGACACACACACAATGGAATCGAAAAGAATGTTGCGTGTGAATATCCTCAATTCTCGTACTCTTTCTCTTTCTTTTTTGCTTTCGCTTTCCCTTTTCGCCTTGAGCCACGTCTTTCAATCTCGCTTTTGCCTTTCTTTTGTGTGGTAAACAGTCAATGCAACATTTAGTTGCGGCCAAAGGCAAAAACTAATTGCAAAGCCAAACGCACTGCTAGCAATTGTGGCTGCGGCAAGGTGTGTGCCGCAAGCGGAAAAGCAATTTAGCAAATTCTTTGTCGTTTGGCAAATAGAAAACCTAACATCGAGCGTTTGGTTGCTTTGCCCACCTCAACTCCTTTCGCTGTCTGCTGCAAAATCAATTTTAATGACACGATGGAAAAAAGCAAAGCGCTAAATATATACATGTCTATATATATACATATATATATATATATTTGTATATAGAAATCACTTGACTAGCACAGTGCTGAAGCGAAGGCGACAAACTTCAATGGTATGCCGATAAAATGAGTCCCCAACCTCTTGAAGCAATGCAGCAGTTGCTGTGAAGGGGCAGCGTTTGCTGTTGTTGTGGTTTCTACTGCTAAGAACACGGCAAAGCTCCGAAACACTTAGGAATTTATTCAGATGAACAAGTTCCAAATACCCTTAGCTTTATGCATTGCCAAAGGAATTATCAAAAAAGTAAATTAAATATAAAAAAACAATTCTAGTATTTTTTTTTTGGCTTTAGTTTATTCAGAGAGTGGACAATTTCTCGAGCGTTGTGGCATGCCTTTGCAGTGCAACACAGTCAATATAAAGAGTATTGTGCTGCTCGTCGCTTGTGCAGCATCGCACAAAAGGTGTAATGAAGGAGCGGACAGAAAAAGGTATTCCTTTGTCGTTTTGGCTCAGAAGCCAGTGTTGGCTTGTCGCAATTAACGTTCACGGAAATTCCTGACAGTCAAGCAGGCAACAGCTAGCAGCCAGCAGCCGACAGCCAACAGCTACAGCAAAGGCAATGGCAACGGCAATGGCAACGGCAACGACAGCAGGCGGTGGGCAGCGAGCCAAGCAACGCGCTGGTGCGTAAATGGCACGGAAGTCGTTGGGCCCACGCGGCGCATACGTGCTTTAAACAAAACAGAGAGAGAGGGAGAGAGTGAGAGAGGGAGAGAGAGAGAGAGAGAGACTTTAGTGAAGAAAGTGACCTTCTCTGTGGGAGTGTGTCAACTACTTGTGTTGCATGTTGCACGTTGCACGTTGCATGTTGCATGTTGCATGTGGCATATGCTAGGCACAGTGCACTTGGCTTAGGATGGCTTCATGTCGTCCCCTGACTGCATTTAGCGGCAGTTTCCTCCTCATTTTTCTTTTCTTTTCTTTACCGTTTGTTTGCTGTGACAATTGGCGGCCTACTTGTCGTTGGCATGCCATATGCCAGCCGTACACAAAACAATTGCTGCCATTACAGTTTGTAATTTGGTAATCAGCCATACGAATCTGCATAATAGCAATTGGAGCAGCAGCAGCAGCAGCAGCAGCAGCGACAGCAGTGGCAGAAGCAGAAGCAGTAAAAGTGCCGTCTAGGTAAACCAGGCAAGAAAAGTTGCCAACTTTTAATTGAAGTGAAAACGACGATAACGACAGCATTGTTGGCATTGCTCTAGCTTTGTTGCCAGCCCAAGGGGTTCGGCATGAGGACTCCACATGGGAGGGGCCTTAACACACACTTGTACATTCACAAACAAACACACACACACACATACATATATATATTATATAGAGAGATGAAAGTGGTATGGGCACACATGTCGTCATGGTGTGCGCCATTGCAAAAACAGTTGCGGAATTGCTTTTTAAGCCCACAGCGCGCAGCATAAAAAGCAGCAGACCCGTACTCTAGGGTCTCTGGGATTGAGTTGGATTGCTCTGTGCGGGCACTGGGACTGAGTTGAGTTGAGGGCTAAGCCCTTAAAACGCAAAACTTTTGAGCTGCTTAAAGTTAGGGCCTGTGCGTATTTGCCACTGTGGTGAGCTGGCCCAAGCAAACACACACACATACATGCAGGCATGCATACATGCATCATTTAGATCGTATTGGCCAATGTGCACTGTTCTGCTTGTCCATGGGGCGTACCCAACCTGTTGCCAGGCAAGAGCAAAGGCAAACGAAGGCGTCCTCTGGGCCTGCTATCAAAAGTGCGCTGCGATAGCGTTACAAACGTGTCAGCACATGACCTTGGCGTGAGTGAGCGTGGCCAGCCAGACCTGGTTGCTAATGCTGGCTCCACCAGGCTCGTAAGAGGCGAGGGTGGCCCGGCATTGTTTGCATTGCAACACGCAAATATGTCGCCTGCCCCAGCTGTGGCCGTGGCACGCGCCGGCGTGCGATATGCGAGACATTGCCTTGAAGAACCTGCCTTAGTGCCAGACGGCTTGCCCGCCAGCCTGGCTTTGATTTATTGATTTTAGCCTTGGTAGCACTGCATACAAAATGAGACAATATTTGCCAATCTTCGTTCTCCGTTCAGGCCACATATGGCTGGCATTAGCCAAGGCGATGGAGCACGGAGCATCCAGTGTCAACTGCCGTTTAATAAGCCACCGCACTTAAAATATGCCACAAAAAATAGAAAGTGGAATGCAGCTGCTGGCCACGTCTCGGCCATTTTCTCTTCATTCTTCTTCATTCTTGATTCTTCTGCCTGGGGCAAATGGCGCAAGTTCAATTAAATCAAAGCCCGAGCATATTTCTTACCCGTTAGACAGTTCCGGCGCCAGACGCCGGCTGCTGGCGGCAAAGTCTGCAAGTAAAGATGGTAAGACAAATTAAATTGACTTTAAAGCGCAACTGAACTCAAAAAGAAAAAAAAAAAAGAAAAATGAAAGAAAGAAAATACTTGACTTTGTTAAGGAAAGTGCAAAAATATCTACACATACATATATTACACATAGCAAAAATGCTTTTGAATTGATGCTCAGAAGACAAGCAAAAACAAATTGCAATTTAGAGATATCCTCACTGATACAGAGATATAAATATTTTAAGCACAAGTTTGAGATGGTTTGTCTTAATTTGCAATGTAAAGAAGCTTTAAGTTTTTCGCAATCAATCAATAAAGCTCAGCCTGTAACTACGACTTATAGCATATGTTCTAGTCGTGATTTTTGATTTGAATATTGTACATTATTTTGTATTTTGTATATATGCTCAACATTTTTCTCAATTAGTTTTATTTAGATATATAAAAATCATAAAAACAATTCAGTTGTTAAAATATGGCCAATCCTGAAGATCAAGCCCAGTCGGTAGGTAAGCTGCGCTCTAAGTAGGAGACACGTTCCTATTGCTAGTCAAGAGCATCTGACTAGAGCACTGAACCTATTTTAGTTTACAGCTTTTGTGTTTCTTGTATTGTTCTCTTTTGGAGAATCCCCAACTCTGCTCTCTTATTGTGTATCTTTCCTATCAATCTCTTCACTTTAAATTTTAGCACAAGATGTCGCGAAACAAGTTATGTATAATTCAAGTTTAAGCTGTCCAATGCTTGTCTAGAATATTCGCATGGTGTATATTTAATAAATATTTCAGTATATAGTCGAGTTCAGCTGATTGTCGGTCAGTTGGGGCATCGCTTCAATTGTATAGATAGAACATTAGTTTGCACAAATATGCCCAATTCAGGCCATATCATGATTACAGAGCATAAGAAGCCACCAAAGTGAGAAATGGAAGCTGCAAAAGGGAATAGAATCAAGGCAACAAAGAAGCGGAAAAAGAACTGAGTGTACACATAAAAGAAATGAAATCCATGTGGGGGCGGTGGCAGGAATCAGCAGCAGCAGCAAGGGCGGCAGCAAGCCGTCTTTGCCAAGGCGAACTGAGGCAGGCTAGGCCATGTCGGGCGAAAGATAAGTAAAAGACCAAAATTAAATTGGACATTTATCAAGAGATTTTTATTGATGCCCCAAGTGCCGGGCAGAGTAAACACACGACGGGGCGCCGCAGACGACTGGAGACAAAGTCAAGTGGCAGGAACGACAAATGCGGCCAATTATCGTTTTGAGTGTAAAGTTTTATTGGCAAGCGGAAAGTTGATTTTATTTAAATGTTGCCACTGACGATGGCAGCAACAAATTGCTGTAAGACACGAAAGCATAAATTAGAACCAGGCCCCACTCCCCCCACAGGTTGGCCAACTAATTACGACCATTAGCGAGGCGAGGAGACAGCAGCAGCAGCAGCAGCAGCAGCAACAACAACAACAGCTCAGCGAAAACAATTATAGCGCATTTAATCACCTGCTGAAATTGTAATTGTGTTGCATACTTTCTGGCGGGGACTGTACGCAAGTAAACACACACACACACACAGTTGTGTGCTCAGCTAATTATACGGACAGCATAACAACAATTGCCCCATAAAACAAAACCCCTCAACTCGTTGAGTGCAGAAATTCAGATGAAACATGAATTGTTGGCAACGCGATTTTGAATTTATTGCCTGAAATTAACTTTCACAAAATAATTCACATAACTCGGGGCGTGCCGAAGGGCAAGCCAAAGTGGCTTAGTAAAATAATTTATGGTTCGGCAAAATGCCCAATTGCCGCTACATAGCCCCCAGCCACCCAAACTTCTGTCTCACTCTCTCATTCTCGCTTTCTCTTTTTATTCTCTTTCTATCTATCTGGCTGGCAGCTTGTAAGTCTGTCCAAGCGCAGTCAAGTGCAAAAAACAAAGCAAATTAATTGCAAGTCAAAGCGAACCTTTGACTCCACGAACACAACGCACCTTTATACACATAATCAGACACACACACATACACACACACACACACACACGCAAACGCACACGCACACGCACACGCACAATCGCACTGACAAGAGCTGTAGCAATGCCTTTATCAATATATCCTTTTAAGCCCAAGCTAGACTCTAATCAAATGGGACAGCAGCTGCTTTTTCCGGGCAGCATTCGAGACTGTTGCTCAGTGATGCGTGGCTAATATGCTTTTGGCCATAGACACGCCCCTTTGACCGGATAAATGCGTGTCTGGCAGAACGCTGAGCACTGCTCATGGCCCGTTGCCCTGCCAAAAAGCAAGCCACTGAACCATTGGACGGCCGAATCAACAGCTGCCAAACGCCTGCCACGCAAATTTATATTATCGAGCACAATTTTCACGCGTTTTTGTCAACAAATTTCACATTCCATTAACCTGGCCCAACTTGTGGCAGCGACAAAGCATCACTTTGCGCCATTAATTGTACGAATCGATTCGATTCCTGCTACAGCTAAAACTGACACTCATAACTTATAAGTGCTTCGATCTCGACATCAGCTTTTAAGGTATCTGTTATTGCACACTTCTCAATTCATCTTCACCTGTGTGTGTACATATGTGTGACACGTTTGACAGCTAGGCGTTTGTCTTTCCATGGAGGTTGCCTAGCGGTGTAAATGACAAAAATCTAAAAAATAAAGCGAGGAAAACGTACGTCGAAAAGGAGATACCCTCTCTTTTGAAGAAGTGGTTAGCATTAGCTTAACATTGTTTAAAGAAAAAAATCCAGTATATGAATAAATCAGAATTGTTTCAAAAATGTATTCTTGCCAAATACTTCATCAGGCGATTGCTCTTAAGATTTCCAAGTCATCTAGCAACTTCATTAAGTATTTTTAAGAAATAAAAGTTTGCTAAGCTCTGGCTAAAATGACTTTCGGACAATCAACAGAAGCCGTCAAAGCACTGGCAACTGGTATTGCGGGAGACCCATTTGGGAAATTGAGAAAGGGCACAGGTGACAAAGACAGCGGAAACAGCAGGTTATAAAGCGACTTTAAGTTGCCTACTGATGGTTGCTGCAGCAACTTCCAGCACTCGAGGTGACAGTGCAACATGTGTGAGTGCGGATGTCGAGTGTCAGCGGCAAACATGCCACAGACAATTTCAGTAAAAGCTTTGCTTCGCGGACCTCAAGCGGGTGTTGGCTGAGACGCAGCCATAATGAAACGTGGACACGACACTCCCCAGATCCGCTGCTTTGAAAGTGCTATCGCTGCAGTTGCACCGCTGCAGCTAAGTATCATAACTCAAGTCAGTGCCTAGCGACTGGCCCTGTCACTCAAGGAGTGTGAAAAACCAGCCAAGATGCTCAAGAGTCATCCTGAGGCGTTGCTGTTGGCATTATGCAAGTGTCCCAAAGCAGCAGCAGCTGTTGCAGCACCACCACCACCACCACCAGCAGCAGGAGGACGAGAAGGACTATCTGGCGTTGCATGCACTTAACATGTTGTACCACAAAATCGTCAGCCATATGCGGCGCATATTAATTTGATGGCACTCATATTTATGCCAAAGCAAAGCGTTTTCATTCTTTATGCTGTGTTGCCTGCCACTGCCACGGTTGTTGCGACATTTTTTGACAAGTTGCACTCAGAGTCAGCTTCAGCGTCAGCGTCAGTGTCGCAGTCGAGTCGTTGTTGCATTTGCAATGCGAATAGGAGTCAGAGCAGCTGTTGCAGCTGCTTTGCATACGGTCGGACAAGTGCGTTGCAGAAGCAAAAAGCTACCAAGCCATTCCAGCTGACTGCCGAGAATCCAGCAGCAGCAGCAGACAAGACAATGCTGGGGAGCGGAGGCAACTGCAACTTACACTGGGCCCCCTCTGTGAATTTTCTACTATTTTTACTTTACTTTTTTCTGTTCTGTTCATTTTACTTTTTTGTTTTTTCTTTTTTTTTTTCTTTTTTTTTTGTGTTTTGTCATGGCGCATTCCACTTTAATTATTTCAGCAATGCTGCCGAAGCCGCTGGTAACGACATCAAATTTACATACGCAATTTCATTGTTGCCGCAGGATCTGGCCATTGTCGTGCTGCTGGTGGTCCGCCTCGGTCGCCGATGTCGCTGCCGTTGCCGTTGCCGCAGCTTGTTGCAGCGAGCTTCGCCTATCCCTTACCACATAACGCATTTTATATTCAAATTTTTTCACTGTTGTCTGGCAGCCATTGCAAATTCAGCCAGCAGTTTGGCTTCTTTTTGTTTTCTGCACTTGACTTTTGCTTGCGGCCTGTGGTATAACGTCAGCTCCCGCGACTGCCGCGACTCCCTCTGCCACAGAACTCCGCTGGCTGCTTATGTACTCATAATAATCAGTTGCAGTTGCCGCCCCCGCTTAAATTTAGTGTCAATTTTACTGGCACTTACACACACGACTGTTCGTTCGCCCAACTATAATATGTTTCTGTATGACAAAGGGCATATACGAGATCTGTGCAAATTCATGGAACAGCCAGCCAAGCCAAAAGCAAGCAGCTTCAGATTCCATTTACATATATTATATAAATATATGTCTGTAGCTGACTAACATGGCGACAGTCTGCAGATTCTCTAAAGTTCTAAATGCAGCTGAAGGGTCATGCACACAAAGCCCTCAGCATAAAGTCCATTCTTTTCTCAGACAATCCTTAGTTAGCATAAAATATAATTGAATTGAGGTGGACTACATTAAATATTAAATATTCCTACATGAAAAGAATCATTTTAAAAACTCTGATTTACAAAATAAACGTTTCACTATAACAACTTCAATCAAAGTATATGCATCCAAAATATCAATCTAATAATTATCATATTTCTTTTCCTCTTATTGATTTATATAATCAATTAAACAAGAAAGATCGACTATGGGATTCCCCGAACCTTGGAAAGAGCAAATATTCCAATCATTCTACGTTTCTTTTATGAAGAGATACATACTCTTACATAAATAGACTATCATCCTCAATAATGATAATCGTTGCACAAGTACATATACACTGCTGCCCTTAGGTAAGTGCGTCTTAGTTAGTAGTTTTGTTAATATTTGCTTTATAACTTTTATTTGGAAAATGTTAAAAAAAAAGTGTATATACAGAAATTATCGATATTCGATCACTCTTCAAGTATACAATTCATAAACATTTTAATCTTGCAAAAATGCTGTATTTTTTTATCAATCATATGGAAACTGTTGAAAGTAAGGCTATTTTTCCTAGTGTACAGTATAGCAGTGTATAGTATTTGAATTATTTATTTTTTATTTATTTATTTATTTTATATTATTTTATTTTATTTATTTATTTTTTTTAACTATAGAAAATTTCCCTATTAATAACATGAAATAAAATATAAAAATGCAAGTCTCTGGTTCAAACGAGCCTCGTTTAAAAATCACGAGTAGAATTTTCGATTATTATCGATAAAAATAAGTCGGCTTTGTTATAGAGTATTTCCAATTAAAATGTCTCTAGCTTTTGTAGTTTACGAGACTTCTGTCTTTATACGTACGGACGTGCAGGCGGACTCAGCTCATCACAGTACTCAAACATATATATATACTTTGTGGTGTCTGTCATAATATTAATAATTATACAGACTATAAAATCAGCTTTTTCATTTTGAATGGGTTCAAGAGGATTACAAATCAAATGAGTTTTTCGGACTGAATTAGAGAATTAAAGCTATTCTTAATAGTCTAGAGGAAATTGAAAGCTCTTTCACGAGAAGTACAGAATATATTGAGTATATCGCATGTCGCCGACTCAAATGTTTAATCAGAGAGTCGATAATCGTGAGAAGAGAAGGTTATCATCTCTTTAGGAACGCTTTCAGATAGCATGAGTACTTTACATAAGTTGCCATCTCCGGCTCTCGAATGACTTTCTTGGCAAATTGTTTATGAAGTCAAAGTGCAGGTGGGGGGCTGAAGAAGTGTCCAACTGGCAACGAGCAGCTTTTAAGTCTCTTGATCGCAGGTGCTGTACTCATGTTAAATGTAGCGCAATAATGAGACGAGAAATTTGCATTTCGTTTGGAGTGGCAAATGCAATAAACTCCAAAAATAAAAGCAAATAAAAAGTAATCAGAATTTCAGATTTGGCCATAAAGAAAAATAAACACACGGACTAACAGAGCCAAAAGGAATTAAAAAGTATACTAAATAATTCATTTTTGAATTAAAATATAAATCACTTTCACACCATTTTGTCGGTCTCTGTCGACATAGTCCTCTCAGCGCGTCCCTTGTTACGCTTGCGTCGTCCCTTTTTTCCAGGACACTTGTTTATTTTATTACTTTTCAACGCCGCGCAATGAAAATGAGCGAAGAGGGAAATGTTGGCAAGAGGGAAGGCCGAGTGTAAGAAAGAAAGAGAATCGGGCAACGCGAAATCTTTTTAATATAAAACTGAATTACTTTTAGCAGCGATTTCCGAGAACGGCCCGAGAGTCCCGCACATTAAAATTGACGAACTGTAAAAGAGCTGGCACGCCCACATTTCTATTCAAAGGCGTCCCAATGGGCCAGTGACGGCGTCAACAGCCATATTTGCCACAGCAGGTCGCCGTGGGTTATTAGGGTAGCTTATTAACGTGGCCAAGAGCACAAGCCCATGATATAGCCATGGCATCATTATCGAGTGCTTTGCAGTGACGCCCAGCTCCAAGCAAAAGCAATTTGAACGCCCAGCGTTCTTTTTTAATAGCATTGCGTTTTGGGGAATTACCTGAGCTTAAGGCGAAGACGAGCAAGTGAGACAGACAGACTGAGAGAGGAAGAGAGAGAGTGAATCTTATGCGACCACAGGATGCGGAAGAGGCAGCGGAAATGAAAACGGCAACGGACACTTTTAATTTCTCAAAATGGCAACTTGCTGACATCCGCCGGGCGCATTCGATTCATTGATTTAATGCAGAATAACACAGTGAATACGGTATACAGGCGAGAAATAAGGATTCAACTACAGTTGCCGCTCCTTCCGGGCCAGCTAGGCAGTATGGCAGGATGGCACGATGCTCGGTAAACGGGATGCTGAAAAGTGGCTACTTTTCTTTCATTACCCATCTTGGCAGCCGGAGAATTATTGAGACTTGTTGCAAAAGTTCATATCGTGCGAAATAATTCAGAAAATGCCACAGACTGCTGGCATGCCCACAGCCAAAGGTGGCCAACTGGCTGCTGGCTTTCAACCTGGTTGGTTACCAGGCTACCTGAATGGCTGGCACGGCTAGCATAGCAGCATGCAATGCTTGCATGGCTGGCGTGTCTTTGGAGTGCAACTACTGCCAGCACCACGGCTTGTCATTTGTGTTTGTGAAATATGCGTTCAATTTTTTACGCTGCATTTTTCGCTTATCTGCCAACTGGCAACTGCAGCCCCAAACAGCGCCAGCAGCAAGGGCAGAGCACGAGCATCAGACAGCTGTGCAGAAAATGCTCATATCACGTATACGCAATGTTGTGGCTTGTTGGTTTTCTTTGGGGAGCGTGCTAGCACACTGCAAATTAGCCGCGTAACCGAGCCAACTTATAGAGGGGACGGGATGGCTGAGGGCTTCTTATGGTATGTGATAATTTACTCATTTCATGTGCCATTAGCTGTCAAGAGGCGCCGAGCTGCCATTAATGTTTATGTCTGTCTCTCTCTCTCTCTCTTTCTCTACATAAACACAAACACATGTGCACACATCTATATATATATATATATATACATATATAAATCTAAATGTGGCAAGGGTCGATGCTGTGCAAAGCTCTCAACTCTCAGTTCCCACTTCAAACTTCTTGTCAGTTCATATTTATGTTTAATATTTTAGTTACTTAGTGTTCGTTCGCTCGCTCTCGCGGCACATATTTATCATGGCTCACTTTTATGGTGGCCGCCTCTTCAACTGAATCATTTTGCGGGCTTTCCAGCCTGTGACCCGTTTTGGACATTGCATATCTGTGCTGTATCTCAAAAACTTTATCATTCCACAACACACAACAACAGCGTCAACTCGAACAAGCACAGCAGCTAGAAAAGGAGTGCAGGCAGGACAATGGCTTTAGCACTTGCTGTTGCCGCCTGTCCGTTGTTGCACTTGAGCACTTCCTGTGGCCTCTCGAATCACACACACACACACACACATACGCAAACACTTGCATGCACACATACTGACACAGTTGCACAGACAAAGGCAGCTGCGCTTTTGCAGACGTTTTTGGTGGCGCTTCCAGGCGCTACGAAGTCAGAGTCCCCGGCTGTGACCTAAATTTTTACCAAATTGGATAAATTTTTCGCATTTTCGCTTTGCTATTTTCATTTTTTTTTTTTTTTTTTTTTTTTTTTTTTTTGCATCGCTGCGACGGCGACTATTTTTTGTTATTGTTGTGGTTCTTCGTTGCTCAGCTGCTGGTTGTGATTCAGCTCGTTGTTGTTGCAATTTCTCGCCACATTTGATTTATCTTGCCTTATATACAACCCAAACAACATACATATAAGCACGAGTACTATATGTACCAAATTGTGCCGTATCAAGTTTTCTCGTCTTGCCTCTATCTCCATCCATTGTCGTCTCTCTACGAGCGTGTGTGTGTGTATATGTGTGCGTATGTGTGAAGTGAGTCACCGCAATTGTTGGCTCGACTGCTCGACGTTAGCGGCCGCGACTGCTTCAGCATTGTGCTTCTGCTTGTTTGCCACTTGTATCTCCAGAATTGAATCTTGCCCAGGCAGCATCCTCGTCAGTCAGTCACCAGCAGCAGCGGCTGCAAAAAAGCCAACAACAGCAACGCAAGAAGCTCGGCTTGGTTTGTCGTCCCGCTGGCCGCAGCGCTTTTTATTTGAGGTTTGTGCTGCCTGTTGTCCTTCCTTCTCTTTTTTGTTAGCTACGTGTTAGGCATGGCAGGAATTGTTAGTCAAGGATTGGATTGTGTGGCCGGGGCTGGTCTCTGTGTCGCCCGAAGCTTTTAATCATGATTTACGAGGCGCTGCGACAGACAGACCAGAGGTAAATATAAATGGAATTTTAAAATGTGATCTGATTTAATTATGCAAGCCTGTCCGAAATGTAGTGTAGGCAACATCAAGGCCCTGCTAGTCGCCTGGAAGCAGCACATTATTTGCCCTCCCCTACTTTTCTTTCTTGTATACCATCTATTTGTGTGTCAGAAAAATAAATAAAAATACAAATAAATAAAAATAAAATAAGAAGAGACCAAGGCAAAGCACGCATCCAGAACAGGAGCTTGGCGCCACAGCAGATCATTTGTTAGTCGGATGCCAGCAGCAGCCATTGTAGAGTTATCGGAGTAGATGCTTCTCATTACGACATCATGTAAAATAGAAGAGAAATAGAAAGTAACTGAATTTGTATTGATTTGCATCATTGAGCTAAATAACCGAAGAGCTGCAAGCTCGCCCTGACTGAATTAATTATAGTATTTTCCGTCATTGTGCTACTATAATTAGATCTTATAAATAAACTTGATTGAGTTTAATGTGAATGCCCTACATTTATAATTTGCTTTTTCTTATTTGATAAACCATTAAGTAATCGAAAAACATTTGTGATTAGTTTTCAGTACTCCACAATGAAAAATATGTAGAAGTACTTTAAGTCGTATCTGATTTACTTGAAGATCTCCTGAACCCTGCAAAGAACTGATAACTAGTGTTGGCACGATTAATCATTTGATACACAATAATCGATTATTAAGCTACCATTCACCATTTAATTGTATCGTAAAATGTGTTGACATTAATTGAAATCATAATCGATTACTCCACAAAAAAAAAAAAAAATAAATAAATAAATAAATAAATAAAATTAAAAAGCAATAATAATAATAATAATCCCCGGCGTTTTCTAGAATATTTTTTTTAGGTAATAAGCTTTTCGCTTAATAATTTTTATTTGCATCACTATTGATAACCCTCTTATTATATGGATATATCTATCTATAACCTACAACACGTACACATACGTATAAGCACTCACACATTCACATACGCTTTGCTAACTTGGGTTGCAGTATGGGTTATATTTGCGATACTTATAAATCTGCTTTAAAACGTAATAATATCATTAAAATGTGCGCATTTGCCAAATTATAGATCTAATGTACTTTTTTATTACAAATATGGGGCGAATCCCCAAATTCTTTAACTACATAAAAAATTTAAAATCTCTAAGCCTTAACATTATTTAAATTACGATAAAAAATAACAAAGAGTAGATTTCGATTTTTATCGAAAATAAGGATATTAGTTGAGTTATCGAAACAAATAAGCTAGTATACGGACGGACAGACAGACGAGTAGATGAACTCTATTCATCATCATGATTAGTTTGATATATATTTTATGTGATCTGCAACGTCTCCATTTGCCTATTACATATATCTTGAAAAAAAAAAAAGAAGTAATTTATCCTGATTTCCCATTTTCAATGTGTTGCGGATAAGCATATACATGCATAAACCAAAAATCCAGAGTTAAGAATGTTTTCATTACTCTAAATAGAAATGTATTTCCTTGTGGCATTTCAAACAAAATGATTCCACTGCAGTTCCAATATCTAATTCGTATTTGGGTTCGCCTCATTTAATTTTCAACTTGCAGCATAAAATGATTTTTTATATTTAATAGAAACTTTACGTTTTGCAGGTGCACTTGATCCAATAAACATTTGCGAAATACTATTGAAAGTAAGTTTCAAATTTATTTAAGATGCTTGCTCTATATACTAAGGCTTTTGGTATTATGCTAGCAACAAAGCTCATGTTTCCATTTCTTTCTCTGCTGCCATCTTCATAGTTGAGTAAGAATACTTAAGTCTAACAAGCATTTAAATATGCAAATGCATATTTGTTCTTGTATTAGCATTGTTCTTGATGCTGTTTCTTTTTCATGGATATAAACTATCAATTCCTGTACAATTCCATGAAAGTGACTTTTCCTTTTACATGGGCAGGGAAGAAGCTCTTTTCGTTGCTCTTGTTGTTGTTTCCGTTGTTGTTGTTGTAT
Organism: Drosophila antonietae; assembly: GCA_030914385.1. Lineage (NCBI taxonomy): Eukaryota > Metazoa > Arthropoda > Insecta > Diptera > Drosophilidae > Drosophila > Drosophila antonietae. The sequence continues at coordinate 16,799,561 of JAUESO010000609.1, read as the reverse complement.
TGTTCTTTTATGTCCGCATGCCCTTACTCACGACGTCGGCATTTGGTGGACTGGATGGCCGTGGCTCTGGTCTGGTCCACCCAGCTCCTCTCTCCTATCGTAGTTTTTGTTGTTTTTTTTCTTTCAGCATTCGCTCCGTTGCACTTTGTTATATTGCAACCAATTGGCCGTGGCGTAGGCAGCCAGCATCAGCAATTTATGCGCCATGTTGTCTATTAGCCATTGGGGTCAATGTTTTTGCCACTGCCTGTGCCAGAGCCAGCGGTTATCACGTTTGCATTCGTGCGCTCATGTGGCAATGCTTTGTGGCATCATCGAGATGGCGCTTTAAAAATCAAATTCCAAACAAGGCACGGCCACATTATGGTGTATGCGTAAACATGATGCTGATGGGACCCCATTGTGTTGTGTGCTTAACGAAAAACAACCATGCAAATTGCAAAGGAACAATTTCAAATGAGACATATTCAAAAAAAAAGAAAAAAAAAAAAAAAAAAAGGAAAAAAAAAAAAGAAGAGGAAAGAAAAGAGCGCACAAGTATAAACCCCAATTCCCCAAGCCGAATACCGCATACAAACAAACACAAATAGCAACGAGTGTAGTGTCTGTGTCTGTGTGTGTGTGGTATTTATATACATACATATACGCACAAATATACATGTATTTGCAGTACTAACATCAAACGTTTTGCTCTCAATGCTCACAGCTTCTGGTTGTTCTATCGCCCAACTCCCGCCCTGCCCCTGCCCCTTAAAGGTCTCTCGTCAACGACGTTGTTTTCTTTGCTGCCGCCATCGTTGACATCCTCATCCTCATGCTCAATCTCATCGGCGGCGTCATCGTCATCGCCATTGCCATCGCATAGTCAATATGTTTTCATTCAATTTGCAAAGCATTTTCATAAAATTTCCCACAAGAAAAACATTGCGCATATATAAATGTATATATATATACATATATATATGTATATATATATATATGTGTGTGTGTATATAGGATACTTATATTCGTACGCTTGGCTGATATGCAAGAAAGTTTGGCATGCGAGGCACAGCTTCCACATTGGCAATGGGAAATTATGCGAAATGTGCTCGATTTGCGTAAACAAACCGGAAATGATGGTCTTGCCTACTGTCCATTTTCAAAATGGATGCTATTGGGAATGAGATGGGGCAGTTGTGTACCCTCAAACCCCACCCTCATCCCACAGTCCTTCTTGCTTTTCATGTAACCCCAAATGCTCGACAAAGTATTTATGCATTTATTTATTTGGCAAAAGGATCAGTCGCCTCTCCGCGCTCTGGCTCATTGTGTGCCTATTATGCTAATTGAACAGTAAAAAAAAAGCGAGCCAAGAAAAAAGCACAAAACTCGAGCTGAAGTTTATAGGCGCAGCGCGTGCTCTGAGCCCCAAAGCAGGCCTCGAACCGTACCTAGGCCTCATAAAAATTTCACTCGCAGCGCGACTAAAAAAAGTATGTAAATGTCCTGCGCACGGGGCGAATGAGCAAATATTTTTAATAAAGTTCATGTCCTAAGCTGCTTTAGTGACCAAACGCTCTGCGCAACATAATTAGAGCATTGGCAACTTGTTCTTGTTGCTGTTATTTGTTCTCGGGTTCTCTGCCACAAGAGCGGCGGTTATTGCAAATTGAATTAGTAACCTCCGCAGAAAGTCGACAGCTAGCAAAAATCCCTTTTGCCTTTATGCTACGTGCCAGGCAAATCAAAGGCATTGCCTGAACCCCTCCACGTCTGCGGGCCTGGCCAAAACCGCAAATGGAAATGGAAATTTGCCGTTGCCCACGCGACCGCAACCCATTGTCCACCAGCCCCACTCCACTTGCACTTGCTGCGGCCTGAGACACATAGCTCCTTCAGCCCCAAGCCGCGACCCGTTGCAGCAATTTAATTTCTTAAGCAATTTTCATAATCTGCAGCAAATTGTTTCTGAATGCTGCCAGGCCTCGCCAGGCCCCGGGGCCAACCGACGTTGACTGACCCGTTACATTTTATGCAGTTGGCTATTAGGTCTGGCTGCATTTCAGCCACAAGGCAGCTGCCTGACAGCCACCCACTTTCCAGTCCCCTCTTTCCATTCCCCTCTATTCCCTCTCCACTGGCCACCTGCTACGCCACCCACGCAGCAAGCACAATTTCGTAATGCACTAGGCAAAGTTTTCGCTGTTTTTTATTAATTTTCAGTCGCTCGCTGCTAAGCTGCCCTTCGACCGTCGACGACCTCATCGCGCCCTTGAGCCAGCGCTCGAGTCGCCGCCACTGCCTGCTGCATAATTAAAATTGCAGTAAAATTCTAAGCGCGGCCAACGGCAAGTGTCGTAGCAGCTGCTGCTTCTTCTGCTCCTTAAGCATCCTTCACACCAACACATACATACATACACATAAATGGCAAGATGCTGCCTCACTAGCATATTGAAAAATACCCTATAAATAGTACTATGTGATATTGCTCACGTTATTGATTATACTTAAACTATAGCCAAAAATATATGTTAATTCGTTTAAAATTTTAATTTATTATTATTATTATTTTCATATTTTGAATAATATATATTGGACTATAATTTTATAAAATATATATATAGAAATAAATATGAGCATTAATTTAATATTATTAATTTTGAATACTTTGCTATACTTCAAATCACATGGAATAATACTTTTCTAGGGTATCTTAGCAGTCAATGCATATTTCTTATAGAAATTCACTTAAACTTGAACAGATGCAAATGGCAATAGTTAAATTGTGGAAGTAGTGTGAACTGTTTTTAAGCCCTTGGGCGATTGTCGGCCAGCAGGCCAACTGCTTTTTGCCAACTGCAATTGCTTCAGAATCTGGCACTTCGGTCTTGTCAACTATTTGGCGCTGTCGCTTGTGGGCAGTTAACAGCTTCCCACAGCAGCCCCTGGCATGGCCCATTGACTGCAGCTAATTGTCGCCCCATGAGCGTTGCCTGAAATTTGCACACACACACACACACACACACACGCAGACACGCACACACAAAAACCAATTAAGACGCCCGGGGCATGCTGTCGCCCAGTCACCCACTCATCCACCCACTCACTGTCGGGCTGCCTAACCCCACAGGGCGCAGCGAGTCGCGCGTGATAAATCAAATTTGGTTGCCTTAACAATATTTGCACATACGGCGTCCTGCACAACACAAATCAAATCAAATTAAAACATAAAGCGTGCTTGCCTTTGTGTGCGTGTGTGTGAGTGTGTGATTGTGTAAAAGAGTGGTTGTGTATGTGTGTGTGTGTGTGTGTGAGCATATGTTACAGCGGTGAGCGGTTGAGGCTGAGAAGGTTTAGGCCGAATTGGATATAGTCGTTTATTATTCCAGGCGCATGCAGCCGCCATGTTGAGTCAGGCGACGCGTTTATGACGCTGACAGAATTATGAGGCCTACATGCGTTGATTTCTGATGCTGCTGCTGCTGCTGTTGCTGTTGCTGCCATCGCCACCGCGTAACCCCCTTTAAATATTTTCACGCAAATAAACTAAACTGTAAGCCGAAGCGCAGCAAAGGCTCTCAAATGGTTTTTGCAGCAAAAAAAAAAAAAAAAATACAAAAAAATCCGAAAATCGCAAAACGTGCTTCACATATTTGCAGAACATGGCTCATCCGCCCGGATTCTTCCCAGCCCCATCATAAATACATCAGTCGGCTGCAGGCCTGCCAGGAGCACTTGAAGCCTGCGTCACCAGCGCAGACGCCGCCTGTCGCTGGCAGCGTGTCACGCGACCTGTCAGCAGGCATAATCTGACATTTTTATTAAAATGTTTGCGCAGCGAACATTAACTGTGACAACTTAGAGGCCCGACCAGGCCCGGCCCAGCCCGACCCAGCCAGCCTCCGAGGACCAGAGCAACAAAGCACCAGAAGGACCAGGCCCAGATCCTCGGATACTGGGCCACAACCCTATAGTCTCTGACTCTGCCTTGGGGAGCGACATGCTGTGCTCCTTCAGCTGCTCACTTGATAGTCATCTTTTTTGTCATTTTCCCAGCTCATCATTGATTGCTCTGCTTCCCAGACGCATCATAAGATGCGCTGCCACTAAGCACGCTAAGTAAGTGCTCCTTTGTGCGCATTTCGCACCTGCTCTTGCTGTCGCTTGACTTGCCCCTGCTCTGGACAATCGTTTTTGTTTTAATGTACTCGGAACTTGCAATGGACTTTCACAAGAACTAAATAAGAGTTGGGCGGCTCATTACTAAAACCCTAACGATAATATATTAAAACAGTTTTATATTCGGACTGAATTACAAAAAATTATACATTTTATTTCACTTTTCCGAATAGTCCTATATTTCATGGTGTGAATGAGCATCATTTGGATATCAGGTTAGCCAGCAAAATTTCGCTCTCAAACACTTTCACACATACAGACACACACACACAGACACCTGCACTCATCGTTCGTTTGACAGCTTACGCACACCCATGTGACGTATTAGGCTTGCCCAATTGATGCATAAATAAAAAATCAAGCGTAATATACAGATCCGGGCAAAGTACATTTTCATGTTGCTGTTCGCAGCGTTTAAAATAAAAGCAAAAAAAAAAGAAGAAAAGCAAAATTTAAGTACAGCTGAGCCTATACAATATCTCTGCATCTAGTCGGGTGTATAATTTGGAGTGTGGGCAGGTTAGTCCTCTAAACAAAAGTAAAACTCTTAGCACTCTTGCTAGGGAAATAAAATATTTATATTTCTGTTGGTTGTGCTGCTCTCAAAGGATTAAGTTTATATTGTATTTTATTTTTTATGATATATATATTTTGGTTAAAATTTGTTTATAATGACAGTAAACTAAGTAAGTTTCTTTTAGTTGTATTTTATTGTTATTGTTGACCATTAAATCTAATTCAGTTCCATTAAATTATTAAAAATAGTTGAGCTTTTTCATCAATTATATATATACTCGGATCGTACCTACAGCAGCTTGAATACTTTCGGATTAGCTAATGTGCCTAGCCCAGAGAAAGAGCTTCTGATGTTTTGTCCTTCACGAGGAACCTAAATGGCTTATGTATGTACTTGAAACTTTGAGCTTATGCATTGCAATCGATTAGATGGACTATTTAAACCATTGTGAATGCTGATATAGCAGGCGAACCCTTATGGCTGTATTTCACAAATTTTCAATTTCAGGCACATATTTGTTTACTTTGGTGCCAGCCGATTTTATTCAGTTTCCCTTTCCCATATCGTTTTGTTTTTCTCTTTCTGCCAAGCACACACACGCGGCCAGCTGACGCAGCGCGAATCAATCAAATCAATGTGGAGCTGCTGCCCCTACCAGGATTTGGGATTGTCTGTTGGGTTTTTTGTTGTGGTAGCTGTACGGGCATTGTAAGGAATGCCAAACAATAAAAAGCAAATACGCTTACAGACAAAGATCACACACACGCACACGCACACATGCTTATAGACACGCAGACGCATACGCAAACGCACACGCTCACATAATACAAAGTGGCGTAAACTAACTAAATAACAGTAACAATAACTTAAGTGTGCTTTTTGTATTAGCAAGGGCAGCGCACGCTTGATGGCCCGCTGGGCTACTGAAGTGGAGAGCTGAGGGACCATCTCGATATCTAGGTTCAACTGCCGACCCACCTCGGCATCTCCTCCGCAGCCATCCACCAGCCACGGGCGTCTGCTGCAAAGTTTTTATTTATACACACGTTTCGTGTGCTGCAGCAGGAATAGCAGGAGGAGCAGCAGGAGCAAGGACTGGGAAAATGGCAATCGCTACGTTTCGTTTCGTTTCGTTTCATTCGTTTGTTCGTTCGTTTGTTTGTTTGTTTATTTGTCATTTGCTTTGTTTCGTGTGTTGGCAATCTATGCCATGCTCCTAAATTGACTGCCCAGGCAAGTGGAGCACACACACATACACACACACACTCACACACAATACGTAGGTGAAGCAAAGAATCCCATACGATTGTTAAAGCTCACGTACCGCACACAGCAGTGAGACCAACGGCCACATGTCGTATACGTAACGTGGCATATCTTTTCGCCAGCCATCTAGCCCGCTCCCAGTCTCGTGCTCCTGCTCCTGCCCCTACCCCAGCCCCTTGCCTTTCATCTCTCTATCTTTGTGTATTTGCAATCAGCCACAGAGAGCGGCTAGCCGCGCGCCCAAGCGACAAGTGCTCACATTCTCAAACAAGCAGAGGCACATACATGTGCACACATCCACACACACTCGGACACACACACTCCGAAGTTTCGATACTTTTAATTATTGCGTACATGACCGTAACACTCTCGCCGGACTTTAGAGGTGACAGCAGTCAGGTCCGAGCACCGGACCCGTTTAGTGCACGTATGTATTAATCAGAGAGCTGTGAAGTTTTTTCCTTCTGCCTTGTTCGTTGCCACATTATTCCCTCCACAGCTGCTCAGCTCCTCAGCTGCTCAGCTTGTGGGGGGATATTGTGCGTGTGTTTTTGTCTTGGGCTGCGCTAGTTTTGTGACTTTATACCTTTGGCCAGAAAGTTTGGCTTCATTAAAAATCAGTAGACGTTTCATATTTTCAAGAACGTGACACAACGTGCCCGAAATCTGAAAAACCCTTAGGCGAGGCTGGGGAGCAATTATGAAACCGCATGGATGTATTTTGTGTCCAAGGCTTGTGGCTAACCTGATTGACGCATAAACAGACAATTAAATGTAAAAAGCAGTTTCAATTGTTGCAATCACCTGCAGCAGAGGTGCGTTAAATGAATTTCCACGCACGCGTTTCAAATCAAATTTACGAAAATTTAATTTCTGGCTCGCTTTCATGCTCCGACGAATGTGCGTGCGTGTCCCATGTGATACCCAACAGAAATGCCAACACACACACACACACACACACACACACACACACGAGCATATACTTGCCAAAATTGGGAAAGGGTCTGAGTGTGTGTGCGTGCGTTGGCGTGTTTGCCTGTGCCTGGCCTGGCGCCTGCCCTTGTCCTCCTTCTATGACCAGGCTACGGGCACGTTCCTAGATTTGTTTACTTTGTAGCCAGTGGGGCGCACAAATAAATTTCTATAAATTCTTGCGCGGCATTTCATTTGCCGTACTCGTTGTCCTAAAATGCCAACAGAGTCAGTCACAGGCTATGTTACGAGTGCACCCAACAAATATTTCCATGAACCAAGCGAGAGAGGGAGAGAGAGAGAGAGAGGAGAGAAAGTGGTCCTCTGGCTTATTTATTTATTCATTCGCTGCGCTCTCTCGCAACTCGTGTGTGTTTGTTTGCAATTTTCTGAGCAAGACGATATGCCAGAGTAAGGTGGCAGACACAAAAGCAAACCAGCCGCAGCAGCAGCAGCAGCAGCAGATGACTTCAAACAGCATCTAGAGACAGCACGCACTGTGACCCCGGATTGCAAACCTCATTCCTAAGCATATTTAGAAACATCGCTGCCCATAATGTTGACCCGAATTTTTGGCAAAATGTTTACACATAAATAAAGCAACAAGAGATGCAAACATTTGAGCATTTCGTACTTTGAATGCCCTGACTGAATGTATGAAATATAATATATAATTACGAAATTACAAATTATGTAAAATTAAATTTCAAATATAATAATGTATATGTTAACTAATATTTATATTTGTGAATTTTAAAACATTTTTTAATACAACTGCTTTAAGGAAAGAGTATCGCATGGGGCATTTGGAAAGAAGCACAAATGCTGCGCCAAGGGGCAACTGCGCAATGTTGGGTCAACAGACGGGTTAAGTCCTTCAATGTATTTTATCTCCGCAAAGCAACACTTGGGCTGGAAATATTGCCAAAGCAAAATAAATAAGATTCGATTTATGTGTGTAGTCCCAAGAAGCGTTTCTCCAATGGGTTTCCGTGTTTATTTATAGCCGTTCAAATAGTTCGTTTAGCAATCGGCAACCGTCATTCGGCATTCGGCATTCGGAGTTGGGGACTTTTATCACACAAGTTTTCTGTTTCACTTTCAGGCCGCAAACATTTTTATTTGCGTTGCGGATTTGTGTATTGTGCGCCATGTTTCACATCCTGTGGCAGCACATTTTTAATGAATTTACACGACGCGTCCTGGGGATTGAGGCTCGCTCGCTGTCTCCATTTTATACGTATTTCGGCCTCATTTCATATTCAAAACACATTCGGCAAATATTGATACGGCTGCAAATTGTTTAAAATACGCAATGCCAGCTACAGTTCAAGACAATTTGTTAACTAAAAGCGAAAAACGCAAATCACGCGATTTCACAAAGTTTCTCTACTGCGCAGCCCATGCGCCGTATACTTGATTATTAACAATCAGCCACAGGATTTGCTATTCTCCTGCTGCGCCCCAGCAAAAACATAGCTAATTGTATAATTAGGACTGCCTAGCAATCAGCCCTTTCTACCCCGATCAAGTAAATTAAAATTGATGCTAATGCCAATTTTTTAGTTCGAAACTTTTTTCCAGAACCGCACCACAAAATGATTAATTATGCCTCCAAAGCTGCACGTCAAAGCAGTGAATTTTACTTTTGAGCTACCGGAGGGTATTAGTTCATAGTGGCAAGCCAAAAAAGAGGAATAGCTTACAGCCCGATATCGTTATGGCCGCATAAAATTTGCGGCTTTTTGTTGAGAATCATTGCCCCATTGGCGCTTCATTGTATAAGTGTAAAAGTTTTTCGATTATGCAAAAGTTGATGGCAATGGCATTACTCATACACACGCACATTCACACACACACGCACACACACACAGATACACTGGCATGAATTAGCACACACTCGCTAAGCCTTAAGCTAATTTAGCAATTCTCGGCTGCCATGAAGGAGATGGCAAATGCAGGAAAATTGAGAATTTTAATTGGAAATCTTTGACAGCACACAGCATTTGGATATTGTATGTGTGTTGTTGTGAATGAACCACTTGACATGCGAATGTGTAAGGAAAAACATTGATTGATTTATCTGTCAGTGGATTGGAAGGCAGTCAAATGTGCACAATACTCAAAGCTCGCACAAGGGCCAAAAGAAAGAATTGAATGTAAAAATTGCAATTGTTAACTCAACTGACTGTGACTGTGACTATGACTGTGACTGTGACTGTGACTATGACTGTGACTATGACTATGACTGTGTTGTTGTTTTTCAGTTCAGTTCAGTTGCCTAGCCTCGGCTCGGCTCAGACAGGATCTGCTGTCTATTTTCTGCTTATTTGAGTTGCCTTCATGTCCTTCACTGTCACTTAGTTAGCTTTGTGCCCGGACACTGGAAATTTATGCAATATTTTTGTTGTCTTTCTCATATGCCGGCTCGGCCCGGCACATCATATTCAGAGCAGCCTTTTGTATAGGCCCATGTATGCTTGATAGCGGTCAAAGTTCATTTAAAAATCACATGCCTTGCACACGCAGCTCATGCCCAAGCCCATAAACTTGCCGCATTTACATAATATGCTGCCCCACTCCACAAACGAAATAGTCCATCCACATCGGAGCGGCAAAGCAAAGCAGCCAAACTTGGCACCGAACGTATTTCACCAATAAATTGAGGAAATGCTCTGCTTCAAACTTCGCCTCCTGTCTCATGTGCTGCCATAGTTTAAAGCAATGGCTTCATTTTTGATTTGGCAATTCGAGCCAAAAATAGTGCACAATCTCTGATGGCTCTTCATTTGGAGAGGAATTTAAAGTGCAGCACAAGGCTTAATAGCCTGCTTTAGCAATAAATATGTGTGAATTGAAAATAAAGAAAGGGATATATTGAATACGTTGCACAACTGCCATGAGAGCTAGTAAGGCTAGCAAAATAGTTGGCAAATATACAAAATACTTTATCAAATATTAAATAAACAAACTAGAAAATAAAAATGTTAGTTTCAGATCAACTTTTACACAATTTATATTTTACAGAAAAAAAAAAACATTATTTCATGTTCATAAATTCCTTTTCTGCTAAAAAAAAAAAAATAAGCATAAAATGTAAAGGAAAATTCTTCAGTTATGAAATTTTTCAATTTTAATATATTAGATACTACATATATCCGTAAAACAAACAACAGAAACTCGTGCCCAGCATTGCGTAGAATGTTGCAAAGCTCTTGAATACTTTTTTCCAGTTGGCTGCTGCAACTTAATCAACCTGTGCGTCTGCTTGAATAGCTTAATTCGAGCTGGCAGTTGGAGGGCGTGTCGCAAATGTAAATGTGCTGCAAGTATTCGATTAATTCATTGTGGCTAGGCAGGCCGACAAACTGTTAACGTGCGCCAGTTGTCAATGTTGTAGTTAAGGGCTTAGTTGTGGCATTAGGCGTCGATTTAGCAATGGGCCGAGACGCACTCGAAGCGGGAAGTTTTGGTGTGCTAAGAACGCTTAAAAGCGCTTCGGGCCAGGCTTAGGCCAACTTATGAATGCGCGTGATCACAGCAGATATAGGCACACACACACACACATTGAAGTGTTAGTGTCAGAGAGCTGATAAAATGTGAAGCGGATTAAGAGGTGCTTTCTGTTCGCAGACTGCTGCTGCCATCCAACCACCCAACCATTCAACCACCCAACTACCCATGACTATGAGTCAGGGCCTGTCGCCATCGCACAATCAGTAAATGGCACTTGATTCACGGCGCAAGTGGAATTTTTGATAACTTTAGCCAAAGAAGAAGCAAAGTTGGTCAAAAAGTTGGCTGTCGCTTTAATGCGTATAAATGCTTAGCTAGGCTAGGCAGCGGCAGCGGCAGCAGCAGCGATAGGATAGGCTGCTAGCTATCCTATAAGTAAGTATGATTTGAAGGCAATGACTGTGCCGCTCTCAAAGCTAAGTTAAATCCAGTGCTGACTTTGCCTGTGCCGCCTGCCTTACGTGCCTTCGTCTATGCTTCCATTCTTGTTCTTGTTCTTGTTCTTGTTCTTTTTGTTTATTTTCACGCTTCTTTTCTTTTTTGCTACGCAAAGTTGACAAAGTTTGCAGCTTGAACATTTGCGCCCCAACGCACAGGCGAGAGCACGCACACTCAAACACACTCAAACACACTCACACACTAACTGGCACACTCTCTCTCTCACACATACAAAATTCAAGCAGAAGCTGGCAACACGTCACACAAATGTCGCCAAAAGCAACTCGCAATGCACGCCATCAATCTTGGGTCTAGCCGGAGCTGTGCTCTGCGCAATTGAATTATTACAACGGGTCGAACAGCGTTTTGCCCGATGGTCACTTAACCAGCAGCAACATCAGCTACCACAATAACACTAACATCAACGAGAACATTACTTAGCAGCTGGACAGCCAAAGGCGGCGTCGATAACAAGACAACAAGAGCAGCGACATTCATTTGCAGTCATGTTTGTGTATTTAAGTTAGCCATTCGCCCGCGCCTCGAGCAGCGATGTCAACCTCATACAGAGATTAAAAAAATAGCTAGAAATACTTTTCATTTTCTAATTGTAAGCAAGTGTAAATAAGTTGACTGGCCAGTGCTTTCGTCAAAACTCATAGTAATTAGTTCTAATATAATAATATGATGATGCTAATAAATCAGGACAACGTTCCAGGCGAATAGCATGATGCGAGTCGAGTCTGTCACGAATAATTAAGTATTTTTCAAAAGTTGCGTTGCCATGTAATAAACAGCAAACATGTTCATAACAAATTAAAGCGAGTTTCTAGTAAATTAATTAAATTTACATTCATGAGAGTCACAAACTTGATTTAAGCACAGTTTGCGTTGCTAAGTTTCCACTTGTGTTGTACAAAGGGAAAACAGTTTTCCTCTTCATATGTAATTATGGCAAAAATGCATTAAATTAAATTAAATATATGAATCAAGTGTGATATAAAGGTATACAAAGAAATTGTTAAAGTAAACAGTTTCTACAAAAATTACAAGACTTGGCTGTAAAACGGCTAATCTGCCATCACTTGTGTGGCTTTGTGGCACTTGACCTTGTGCCTGTGACAGCTGCGTGTACATTTTCTTGTTGTACGCACAGAAAATTAAAACAATTTTAACAGCTACTCTCAATGTCGTTTGTCGTTAGTCGCTTGTCGCTTGTCGCCTGTCGCCTGTCGTCTATGTTGCTCCATAAATAAAACATGTCAGCTTGTTATTGCTGGGTCCAGACAGCGTTTGAGCCTGGTCCAGGGTCCAGGTCCAGGGTCGTGGGTCGTGGATCGCGCTACTTGTTAGTGTTATTGGTATTGGTATTGCCATTGTTATTGAACTATTTACATTTGTTGCTGGCTGCTGTCGCTAATTTACGACTGCTGCCGCGGGAAAGAATCAGAAGAAGTCGGCCCTTTCGATGTCTGCACATTAACGTGGCCTTTAAGCAACCAACAAATTGTTGTACATAAATAAATATGCGACGCATAAATCGCTCTGCTATAAACAAGCCAAAACAGGCGTCAGCCGATTTATAGCCATTGATTTTTCAACGCCCTGAACGTGATAGAAATTCATCCTCATCCCCTTGACCCGGCCGAAAGTGAAACTTTTTTGAAACACACAAGTTTGCAGGTCACCCGCAGCACTTTAATACAGGCTACGAGTGTATTGGCCATATTGTCAGTTCGGACCTGGTTGTTGTTGTCACGGGCCAACTGACAGTTATTAGATAAGTTTTTGCGACTGGCTGAGACTGGTGTTCAGCTTATCATTTAGCCATTCGCACGGCGGGGCAAACTGACTCTGATTTTAATTACTTAGCTTAGCTAAAAATACATTTATCCGAGTGCCGAGTGCCGAGTGCCGAGGGCCTGCACTCTAAAGCCCGAGCTTAGGCGCAGCCATTAGAGATTTCGTTGTCTTAGCCTTAGCATTTGAATTGATCAAAAATATAGCAAAGCAATTGGGGCAGTCGGTGAAGCGGTGCTGGCTCCTGTCGGGGTGTAGACAATTTCATTCAATCTATAAGTAATTTCTTTGCCGTTTTTATCACTCGGCTGCTGACTGCTGGCTGCCAGCCGATGAGCTGAGACCACCCACGTGATTTGAATATTTTTCCAATAAACTTCAACAGCTTTTCAACTTGCAGTCAGAGGCAACAGCCTCAGCCTCAGCCTTGGCCCTGTTTGTCCTGCCGGCCCTGCCGTTGCTGTCTGTCGCGTCGTCTTTCTGTCTTTATCTATTGGAATTTAAATTCCCAGGCTCACTTTCATGTCCGGCTGAGTGTTTTTCCTGCTTGGCTACGCCTCAATTCCCTCCGCCCTGCGCCGCATTGCTTTGCTTTGGTTTGCTCTGCTTTGCTTTTGTGCTCGCGAACTTAAGCTTAATCGAATTTGCCGCAAATTGGCAATAAATTTTAATTCTGAATAGATATCCCAGCGTTGATTGAAGTTAATCAAAGCCCGACCACGTTCTACATTTCGCTCCCAGCCGGACTGGGATGCCGGTCGGGAGGCTTGCACTTCATTTACAATCCAGTTCATCCAGGCCATTGTAGCTGTGGCTGTTTTTCTTGCTTTTGTGGCAGGGCAATGCACTTGCGTCCAAACCCCATTCAATTTGTAGGCAAAGCACCCACTACAAGCAAAAACAAAAAGAGAGCGCACATCAAATAAAAAGAGTCCAACGGTAAACAAGTTGCAAAGAGCGAAAGGCAAAAACAACGGCACCCACCTTAGCCAATGAATAAATTTTAGCTTTTTTTCATTTTTTTTTTTTTTTTGTCAGCCACCCGCGCATTTTGCGCTTGTTTCTGCTGTTTTTGCAAGCACTTCATCAAATTCATTCAGAGTTGCGACATCGCGTTGAATACCCTGTGCTTGACAAGTAACAAGAGCTAAGAGGCCTGCTTAGGCGACTCGGGCACTTGTCTGGGATGCCGTTGCTCGTGAGAGCAACGAATGATATAGTCTATGATAAGAAGATTATTTTATCACTATACACTTCAAGTAAATCGAAGCGGCTTGCAGGTGACTGGCCAGCTCATCTCGTGAGCTGTTTTCTTCGCATTTAAGCCCTAATCAACTAAAAATGCCATGGCAACAGAGAAGAAAAAACAAAAACACGAACTGCATCAACGAAGGACAATTTTGCTGTTGAACTGCCGGCGGCTGTCTGGGTAACGAGCAGGGCGATTACGCCCACTTTGAGCACCCGGCCGTGTCTAGATGCTTGGCCATCACTCGCTGTCAGCGTCGTCATTCACGGCGTCTGTCTGTCGCCCAAATTCAAGAGCTGCCCCACCGGCATGTCCTTTGCCGTGCGAATGGCCCGTGTATTTGACAGGCTGCGCACGGACTGGGAGGGCTGGAACCAGTTGAAGTTGCAACGTTTTGACACTAATTTCATTTTGTTGAAGCATTTTTTGCGGCAGCGCCAAAGTGTGCTACCAAAGACGAAAAAATAATAGCAAATAAAAGAAAATAGAATCATAACCCGAAAAAATTAAATAAAATAAAATAAATATAGAAATGGTTGTCACACATCCGTTTCCGCCGAGCGACTCACAGAAGCTGCCCCAAGTTATTATTGAGTTGCACTGCGTTTAATTTCAATTTCAAACAGCTGCCAGGAAAGTTGCTCAAGTGCTAGTCTAGCACTATTTATTTATTTTTCGCGAAGTAAATTTGTTTGTATTTCAAGTTAACTGCAAATGCTAAACGGTTCTTAGATCTACTGCCAAATTGACGAGCGGGCGGGCCATCTACAGCTACAGCTACAGCTACAGCTACAGAAACTGAAATAGGAACAAATTGATGGCAGCCACTTGTTTCGCCTCGTTTAACAAAGTTCTCAAGTGCGTCAGACTACGGGATTTGCATCTCGGCCCAAAAGCATGCAATGGCAGCTAAAAGCAACTTAATTTACAGCATTACCGCCATCTGCACTTCACGCTATGTGGCAACGCTGTAAAAAGCGCCTTTCTACGAAATTCTCAAACCAGCAAAATAAAAGCAGAACCAGCAAAAAGTTTTCTTTTTCATATTCTCACTGTGTAAATATGCGAAACAAAAATGTTGACTCCAAAAAATGTTGACCGAAAAAATATGAAATTCACCTCTATTCATATTTTACGGCTTTAACTGTTTTTATGCATATTTAAACTTTTTAATTGTTTATTTTTGTATAGAAAATTTTAATTTCTGTTCACAGCTGACTAAGGTGAATTTTTTGTGCTCTTTGATAAGCGAAAATAGTATTCATGATTGGGCTTATGACTCAATAAAAAATCTTATATCCATTTCCAATCAATTCTTTTTCCATATATTTGTGAATCGTATTACGCACAATTAATGATATATACGAGCCGAAATAGGTCATAACGTTATCTAAAAATAAAAATTAATCTACTATTAAAATTGAAAATCATTAACGCTCTTTGGCTACATTTTTATTTGTATAAATGAATCAATTTTTTATTTTTTATTTTTATTTTATTTTTGCAATTTGTATAATTATAATTATCGAGATAGACTAAATATGATCCTGCTGATAAAAAAAAAATATATTTCTATATTGTTTTTTTCGGCCAACTTGTATCAGAAAAAATATCATAATATATAATGCCTATAATCAAGGATTTATTTATATAATTTAGAACATTATTCAGTTCACATATTTATTATTTTGATTAAATTTCTATTTCTGCGGAATTTTGAATAAGTCCATAAACATTCATTTTTTATTTTCATATAATAAATTACCATACTAGCTACTATATTATAAAACAATGTTTATTTCAAGTCGCACAGTGGGACCAGCAGATAAATAATTGTTTGAATTAAAAATCTGTTTAATATTCATTGCTTTGACTTCTGGACAGGTGCGATTCACATGATTTATTACTGCCTATGCACAGCTTAACTGTATACGCAATTGCAAAATCAATCGCTGGGATTTGGCTTTGTTTCGATTGTGGCAATCAGCCCGCCATTCGACGGCTACTCTGCGTGCCAGTGCCTGGCACAGCAACAGCAACAACAACAACAACAACAACAACGACAACAGAATACTTCATTCACACTCTCCTGCCATGTTTATCCTATATGGCTGTGCGTTGTGCTGTCATCAATTCGCAATGCCAATGCGTGTGTGGCACGCTTTAATGCGAAATTCTGATTGCGCTCGAATGGCTTCATTTATTTTCACCAAGCAAAAAACGAAAAGAAAAAAGCCGAAGGAAAACGCGAAAAAGCGCAAAAAAAACATCAGAAAACAAACTCGACAGTTGTACATAATATTTCACTTATGCATGTGCGCCCCCAGTGAGAAAGTGTGTGCGCGCTTGGAATTGCAAAGTGAAATGAATGAGTGGCATGCGTAGCGTTAGAAAATTTGTTATAGCAATTTGAACTGTCAACGCAAAACCAAAAAAGTAAATTAAGAAACATTTGAAATTTAATTCACTCTTACTGACTTTTGACAGAGTCCCTGTCTCTCTCTCTCTCTGTGTGTGTGTGTGTGTGTGAGTAATACAGCTTCAACTGTAACTAGCAGGATGCCTGGCAGGTGTCAGCTGCTGACTGCCATGCGACTGTCGTGACACAGAGCCCTTGGGCATAGCAGAGGCAGCCGACATGCAAAATTAGGAGACTGTCACGAATTTAAAATAACTTTTAATTCATTCTTGATGAGGATGCGGCTGCGGTGGCTGCTGCTGCCGGTAGTAATGCCGCTGCTATTCCTACACAGAGCTCTGAGCTCAGAGCTCTAAGCAAGTACCACATGGCGTATGAGTGCGGCTGGCAAATGTGCCCCTGCCACGCCTCTTGAGCGACACATAACTCGAGCTTAGCATAAACAACTGCACAAGCATAAATGTTCGTTAAGCCCAGCCGCCCTCACCTCTCCTCCTCACACTCTCGCGTCCTTGCCTAAGCGACATAGAGCAATTGGGCACTTGGAAGTGAAGCGACGGGCGACAGGAATCGGCGCCGGGACTATGCCATATAATTATTTAGTTTCCAGTTGGACGGAATTTGTGAACCGGCGGCATGGGGGTATGTAAATATCAGGTAACCAAGCGCATAGAGCCAGCAGCCAGCAGCCAGCAGCCAGCAGTGTGGCCGCTTTCGATTGCCATAAATCACGATGATTAGGCCAAGGGGAGATGTGCGTGCGGCCATGCGGCTGCATGTGTGGGCATTAAATGTCGGTTTGGTTGAGTTCAGGTGTGCAGCACTTAACCAAAATTCGAGGTCCGACTGAGGACAACAGCATGCTCAGCTTGGATGCGAGATGAAAGCGAAGAGTTTGCATAAATTATGCATCAGCGCGTGTTCGTCTGAACTGAAAGGAAATATAAAACGCGGCCAAGGCGCATTGAACCAACTCAGAAACACTAACCTGTTTTCCTGGCTGTTTCAATAAGCAAGAACAACGTGCTCGGCTCCTTGTTGTCGTTGTTGTTGTTGTTGTTCTTATTGTTATTATTTTAGCTGCTGTTGCTATTTGTGCTGGCTGGTTATGATTTCTAATCCGTGCACGTTTTGCTTTTAATATTTATTTTGCGCTTTTTCACACTTTTACACATAAACACACAGAGACGGCAACGCACCGAGATGGAGGCAGACGCACACGCAGCTACTGGCTGAAAGATCAAAGGTTGGCAAACTGTCTGGTCCTGGCACTGGGATCTATTGCCAGCTGTTGTTGCTGCTTGGCTTTGCTTGGCTGTGCTTTAAGGGTTTTGAATATCGATGATTATTACGCTTGGGCTCTTAACATGCATGCCGCGCATCGTGCCAGAGTTCATCAATGCAAATTGCCAAAGAACATGAGCGGGCGTCTTAAGTAACGGCGAGTCTATAAATACCGGCTAAAGTGAAAGACCGGAGATATTCTCACTCAGGTCTCAGTCTCTGTAGTTGACTAGCTGACTATTGAATCAATGGACACTGGACGAATATTTGAATGTTATTCAATGTTCGCATATTCAATTGTTGTTGTTTACTTTTGTTGATTGACTGTTCCCAGTGGAACGAACTCGTTAGGAGCGCGAATAGGTACCCCAACACTAGTCAACCGAACCGCACGAAAGACATTTTCAAACTGATTGCAGGCGAACGAGCGCTGAAACGACCAACTGACGAAAGCGCCAAAAGGCACGAGCCGACGAACGAGCGTCGTGTAGAACGCAACGAAACAAAACGAAGCACTAGAGTGGAGAGTGAAAATAAAATCCAACGACTGCCGAATGTAGAGTGTGGAACGTGGATGCTGTGTCCCAATGCCAAATGTTTCAGCTGCTGATAAGCGGCTAGTTGCTGCCATTTGACTTTCAATTGGTTTCGGCCCTCTCAGCTCGACAACAATTTATATTTTGCACGTTGCGCGCATTTAAATGCTTTCGCTTATTGTCTCTCTCATGCCGCCACCCATTCTTTATGTGTGCGTGTGAATGTTTGTAAGTGTGTATGAGTGTATGAGTGTGTGTGTGGGCACTTTTTTAATCACTTAAAAATTTATGCGGCACTTTTTGTCGACACGTGCGTGTCAAAATGTTAGCGCTCGGCCAAAAGATTAACATCGAGGAACGCCCATGTTGCCAACTTTATTACAGTGACAAACAGAACATTTATATACAGACACACACACATATACATATATACTGTATATATACATATATATAATGCAATGCTTAACTAATGGAAATATTTCTTGCAGCCAGGACACACAGAGCAGCGCTCCAAACAGCAGTTTCTTTTTACGAGCGCGTAATAAGAAAGAGTGAAACGTGCAACCAGCCATGAGCTGGACGTGATGCGTGGCCATGGCCACAGCGGAGTCAAACCTGAACACACGTTAACTAAACACTCACACACACACACACATACACACACAGAGAGAGACATGCACAATGCGCTCACTTACGCTAGTGCAGTGTTCAAGTCTTGTAAATTAAAAGCTTGCCATAATCCTTGTAAAATTAAAAATACCAACGGCAGCAAAAGCCGCTGCACAAGAGCAAATCTAAGAAGCGTAGCAAGAAAAAGAAAGATAAATGGAGAGAGAGAATCAGATATAAATAGAGAGTGAAAGAGATAGAAAGAGCTAAAGAGAGTGAAAGAGAGTCATTTAAAGTTAGCCGGGTCTGTGTTTTAGGTTACTGGGACAATTTTAGCGGAGTCGTGGCCTCGGGTCTATGAGGTCTTCGTGGCAGTCGTTGAAGCTGCTTCAGCCAGCAATTAAAATCAAGTTGGGTTTATTTACTATGGGCAACGCTATCATACAGATGTTGCCGTGGCAAGCGGGTGCATTTCACACCTTAGTGCACTTAAGCAGCAACGCCAACGGCAACCGCTCGGCAGCCAAGCACCCAAACTCCAGCCGAAGTGTTTGCCATTCGACACCCTCTTGAACTTGAAGTAGACTTTGACTGCGGCGGCAATGGTGACGGCGACTATGACTACGGCAACTAGGAAAGCAAGAACAAGAGTTTCCTAAGTATTTTTCAATTAAAACGTCGGCGAAACTTGCACGCATGATAAGCACAAAAGTTGCTCATTGTCAGCGCCTAAAAGCATGCTACACCCATTGCCACCCGGCCGACCATCCAGAAGTTTGCGCACGCGATTCGCAAAGCACACACACACGCACGCACACGCACGCACACACATGGAGAGACAGCTACTCGACTCGGGCGACAATCAATCTCCCTTCGCCTGAGCATACGAAAATATTGTCATTGTGGCGTCTTTTCTTATATCATATGCGAGATATTTAAATCTGTGCAGGGCGGGTAAGCGGAAGTCGGGCAGTCACTTCCGACCGCTTAGGCAGTTGAAAAATTAACTTGTCTGACGCTGACGAACTGGCTATAATGACAACTGGCGCCAGTGTTTAAATAAGCCTACATACATATATATCTGTCTATAGCCGGATACTAGGGGCGACTTCTCGGTTAAGTGCCAGGCCACAGCCGCAGCAGCAGCAGCAGCGGCAGCTACTTATGTGACAATGCTGACGAATGAGAATTGAGCGCAGTCGGCGGAATGGAAATGTACAGTATTGTTCAGGCAGGGCAATTTGGGGCTGCTGCTGGGTTGTTGGAGTTTTGGATGGGGATGGGGTGGCTGTGGGGCGTGTTGGTGTGGCAAATTTTAGTGGACAACGCTGCGCCTGTTGCGCTGATGTCGCTTTGCCTTGCTGCTGACATGAGCTGCAAAGTGAAGCACGTGTTGGCATAGCAATTTGCCAGGACAACAACAATAACAAAGGCTGGCAAACACTTTTATGTGCCGTAATGAAAAACTGTTATCTGTGTGCGCAATTTGAACGCAATTTGGTAACGCGTTGCGCCACATAAAACTTAAGTGACCCGAAACCAACACACACACACATACATTGGAGCAAGTGTGAATGTGGTTGGGGGAATTGCTCTTCGAATGCGTTTTGGCATGTTTGTGCGTGCAGCCTGCAAAACTGTTGACATTTGCAGAAAAGCCAACAAGCAACAGCCAAAAGCCAGCAGCAAATGGGCAAACGGGCTAACGGGCAAACGGGCAAAAGACAATGGCAATGACGTTTGCGGCTGCGAGTGTGAGGAATGAAATTGTTTGGTGATTATGCCGCATTAAAGCCAAATGTGCCATGCGTAAAGTGCAAACATCCGTTACCAGTCACCGTCACAGTCACTGTCGCCAGTCACCAGTCACCAGTGACTAGTCACCGTCAGCATTCACCATCACCATCACCATCACCATCACCATCACCATCACCATCAGCATCGCCGTCAACATTTCACAGTCGACGCACTTCAATTTTATTGACATGCCCAGCGTAAACGCCTCGCCACGCTCCGAATTCAGCCGTGGGCCGCATTGCCTGCAACAGATTTTTTACAGCTGCATTGGCAACAGCAGCTAGCATTAAAATTTCGAGTGTTGCTGGCTGAGCTAGAGCCGCAAACAGCTTCATTGAATCCAGCCAGAAGAGTAGAAAATAGTATAAGAATGTCATCAAGTGTGCTCGACTGCCAGATACCCTGTAATACGTTTAAAGCAGCTGCAAAGGAGTCTTGCTTGCATATTTATTCTATAAGTAATACAATAACTGATCTCGCAATCGGGTATACCCGGTCTCTGATGCTTCAACAGTGTACAAAGGCATCGTTATTTTCTATGGTGCAAGGTCTGCCCGGCGCTTGTTGACTACTAAAATTTATTAAATATTATATCTTTTTTTTTTTCAGTGCCATGCTCAAGGTTGTTGTTGTAGTTTTTTATACACCTCCTTTTATTATTATTTTTTTAGAGCTTCTCTTTGTTGCAGCGCGGCCGAAATTGCTGGCATGCTTAATCCATAAGAAGCTCTTGGCTCACATTTTTTGCAGCACACAGCAGAAAGAGGTAGCAAAACGAGCGAACATTCGCGGTTTTAAGCATTTATTTTTATATTTTTTTTTTAATATACATTTTGCATAATTTTCGTATAAACATCACTCATACGCCACGTGCAGTGCGCAGAGCCAAATAATAAGTAAAACAATTTTGCAAGCTTAACACAAATGAACACTTGTGGCTGGTCTCTCTCTCTCTCTCTCTCTCTCTCTCTCTCAATGCAATGGCCCCGCCTCTAGTCGCTGATTCGACGCTTTTCCGAAATACCTCTTGAAAATATTTTGTTTTCTGCTTGATAAACTTCACGAAACTAAAGACTACAATCATAAATATGTGATATGTATCTGCATGATGCCGATCCACGAGCACAGCACACCACATTGAGCTGCCAAGCAAAAAAGCGTTCCTCTTCGCATGATGCATTGTGTCACGAGCCATCGAAATTTAATTAAAATTTAAAGCAAAATAAATACTCTGCATGGCAAAATATTGCATGAACTGTCTGCAATAATTTGCATATTTCCGAAACAATAAAAAACCTATACATGTGTGTATGTAATGCATAACAACTGTTTTTGTTGTTTTGCTTTCTCATTTCGGAAATACTTTATACAATATTGTAAATTCATAGGCAGAGAAACGTTTTGTTATTTTAATTGTTTTTATTGGTAGCTAGGGAAGAGAGCCAACAGCTTTGAATTGATATTCCTTCTAAAATCTACCTTCTATATTCGTTTGACGAAATTTTTATAAAGTTTCATTGGATTTCAACATAATAAGAGATGTCTCATAGCAGAGAAGTTAGTTTAATAATGAAACTTTTTAATGACACTGATAAGAGCTCAGTTCATTTGTATTAGCTATAAGTAAAATGAATTTATAATAAAACAAATTCTACGATAAAATAAATCTATTGATTACTGATTGAGAGGTTTTCAATATGAATTTGAGTCTGATGTGAAGCTGTGTGAAATTGAAAATTTATGATATTAAATTGTGAATAGATTTGGGCATTTTGATCGAATATTATTTGGGCTCTGCTCATATTATCCTCACCATTTAAGCGTCTTAGTATATTTTCATGTTCCAGCTTACCTGAACTTTCACTGATAGTTGTTGGCCCTGGGCCAGCTCGTGGCACTGTCTTTGCCTGGTAATTAAACGCCAACTGAAACGCAATGTGAAATAATAGAAAGCAAAAACAATGCAAACATATTTTCCAATTGCTTGCCTCCTGTGCAGCGTCTCCTGCTTCTTATTGTTGGCATTATTGTAGCTGTTTGTTTGGCTTATGGTTGAGCATACTAGTTGGGCGTTCGCAGCTCCGCGTCTAAAGGTAGATAGTCCATCCCTTTTCGTTGCTCCTTTGTATTGCTTATGTATCCTGAGGATAATGACGCGTTCTTCATTATGCGATGGTGCTCTCGCTGACTATGGCATGGTTGCCTCGATTTCGACTCCTGCTTCGTATTCTCTTTCAGTTGCTCCGGGCACTTTTTTGCTTTATGTATTTGTGTGTGCTTATATTTATTTTTTGTTGTTGAATATCTTGTATGTTGTTTGTGTTTTTTTTTTTTTAAGTTGTTCCATCCATTGCGTGAAAACTTTTCGACTCCTAGACGTCGCGACGTTTTCCAGAGATAATAGAAACTCGATACGCTGCGCGCATCTAAGCTTTATCTATGTCTGCCTTCTCTATCTACATTTTCCGCTCTTTTGGCATTGTTTCTCCCCATAGATTGGCTGGCGGTCCTTTGTTTTTATTTACCCACACCGGCGCAGCGGATTTTGCAAGCAGTAAATTTAAGTTGCGGCTGCTTCGGCACCACTGTGCACTGTGCGGTTGAAATAAAATTGTTGAATCGTCATAAATGGCTCCATAAACTACGTCAATAATGCCTCCGTCTCCTGTTCCGATGCCCCTTCCCATGCCCACTCCCAGTCCCAGTCCTGTGCCCATGGCATCGTATGGCGGACCATTGCTCGGCCACGACGACGACAACTCAAACCAAGTGCAGGCAAGCTACAAGCAAGTGTCGGGAGTGAGCATAAAAATGAAAATAAAAATAGTTGGCCAGCATAAACGCCTCCGTGATTTTTACATAAGACCAACACTCAGCAATGTCCATAGCCCTGGTCGTGTTCGTATTCATGTTAGACTTCATAGCGAAGTTTGAGCTCAAGTCCAGCCACTTGACGTTCCTTTGGCCCTCTACACACCGCTCCACACATTTTTATTTCATTTTTTTCCATCTTCTTCTTCTTCTAGATTGTTTGCAGTGCGACGTCATTGCCATGGGCGCAAAATGCTAGCAGGAATTAATTAAAATGAATGAGGGGACATGTCATAAACAAAAGCAGAGTCAACTGTTGACTAAGCGAGTCTGCGACCGTGCTGCGTGCTGCGGGGGATGTGATCGTGGGCGTGGTACTTAGATAAAACCACATCACAGGAGAATCCACAAAAATGTAGCCAAAAGAAACTCCATAAATATTTCAACTCGCTGGCTCGCGAGTGGCGCCATCTATCGATGCTGTATTGCTATATGTGTGTGTGTGTGTGTGTGTATGTGTGTGTGTGTGTGTGTGTGTGGGGTGCTGTAAAACAAGTCATAAATTACAGCACAGCACTGTCAAAGTTCAGCTAGCTGCGTTGGCCATCCGGCCAACAGCGAATCCAGTCAAGTGCCAAAGAAATGCTGCACAACCAGCAAATATTGCGCATACGCCGCTTGGCCGCCGCTGCACGCCGCCGGCTGGCTGGCTGACAAGTGCAATGAACTCAATTTACAGACCGAAAAAAGTTCTGAGCGCAACATTTATACTGCGATAAAAATTGAGCTGCGCTGCCCGACCAAAATTGGCCAGTCAGCTGACGTTTAATTAGCAAGAAATGGAAACAAAATACATCTCTAAAAGAGTAAATCCAAAAAATAAAGGGGTTATTGCGCAGGCAACATGTTTGATGTGGCTTTCAATGGGAGCTAGGCTGAATGGTTGAGCGCGGTACATGACCATTTCGAGTATTTTCAGCCATAATTAAGCAGGCTTTAAGCCTGCCAAAAGCCAAAAGCACGCAGTCATCAAACGTGCTCGAAAATCTGCAAAGTTCACATGCGCGCACCGCAAAGCCTCCAATTTAAGTGAACGCACGTCAAGTCCTCGGCGACGGACGATGACAAGGTTGGGCTTTTAGATTGAGATCCCCACACATACATATACAGAGAAAATGAAATAAAGACGAGGGCGGAGGGAGTTCGGAGCTCTGAGAGCCAACTAAAGCCCACTCGACACTCGACTTGGCTCACGCACTCAGCAAGCTAATTATGCTGCAAATGCCGAAGAGATGAGTCAGCAGAACCACTGAACACCACCGAAATGCTAGTGACTTGACTCGACTTGAGTTCAGTTCAGTTGAGTTGAGTTGAGTTGAGTTGAGTTGAGTGCGTGTGTGGCAGTGTATTATTTCATAAAATATTTTCTTAGCAGCTAGCACAAAAGATAATGTCATGACATAAATCTCGACATTTCAGTTAAGCAAAGCGAACAAACAGATGAATGGAAACTACTGCGAGACGTCTTAAAGTAGTCAGCAAGAAGCCGACTGAGCTGTAAACTAGCATTCGCTACAAGCCTTCGTTCGCTTGTTTTTGAGCACACACCCACACACACACAAACACACATTCAGAGAGACAATACAAACATACAAATAATAAAAATACTCGTGGCATATTCTCATTGCCATTACTTTTGTGGTGCTGACACAGCTAATAACGCGGCACATGATTGTTGCAAACGCTGCGTATGAGTAATCATAATGATGCCCTAAGCTTGCGCATACACACACGCACACACACACACACACACACAGACAAGCAGCAGCACAATGGGCAAAAATGTTGTCGAATGTTTATGGGCAATGCGTAAATTATTTACCCTCGCCGAGGCAACCATCCACGAGGAGAAGCAGAGCGTTGAAAACATAATGAAAAATCGCCTAAATTTTGTAGCTGCAGCGAACGCTGAAATGTGTGCTACACTTTTTTTTTTCTTCTCAGTATGATTAATACTCCCATATGGCAACTGGCAAGAAACTCGACGCGTTCAAATCACATTAATAAAATATAAGAATTTATGGTTTGCTTATAATGAGTGCAAGCGACAACAATCCCAAACAAATACAGGGTGACTGCTGTCTGTTGCCTGCTGCCTGCTGCATTGAACTTTGGGCTTTTATTAATAGCTTATGCAGTTAGTCGAATAACAGGAGAATCAGTCAACTTTTTGTATACTCTGTAGTTATATTTTCAGCTCTGCAACTGCTCTACACCCTGCACATATTCAGTTTACATACTTGGATGCTAGCGAATGTCATATGAAAAATTTACTTAAACGCAGTTTTCCGTTACATTGAGAAAGTTTGCCCAGCAAAGTGCTCGAAGGGGCAACAATGATGGCTCGCTTTCCCATCAAATGGCACACAACAATGAAGCCAAAAGCAGCCTACACAATCTGACTAGAAGAGAGCAAGCAGAGCATTTAGTATACTATATAAATATAAATCTATATATAAATAAAAGTATATATATATATAGAGAGAGAGGGCATTTGTATGTATAAGAAGCACAACAATTCCTTGGCAGCCTGCTAACTGTGCGCATTTGTTAGACTTCAACGTGGGCCACGGATTTTATGCCGCATTTAATAATGCCAACCCACAAAAATCACATCCGCCAATTTAGAAGGCGGAGCAGCAGTGGCACTGGCAAATCGAAGCTATGTCCTCGACGGTTTAAGGATGTCGATGAGAGCAAACGCAAACGCAAACGCATAAGGCAGGAGGCAGAAGGCAGTCCTGGTGACGTCTACTCATAAGAAAAATCAGCCCGGACAAACTTTGCAACAAAGTTGTCCTCTACTTATTTGTTGCCTTTTTCACAATTCATTAAATTTGATTAGAGAACTTTTGCCATAAAAATTACGAAATTGTGCCGTTGAAGGCTCACTTCGTCTGAGAAATCATGGGTGCACATAAATATATATATATATATATATGTGTGTGTGTGTGTGTGGAAGATTTGTGTTTGTTGTGCGTGAATATGATTTCGTACATGTGTGTTTGGGTAAAAGTTTTGAACTGTCAGGTGGCAAAAGCCAATTGGCCAGCATTGGAATTTTTCACAATCAACAGCCTCCTCGCCTGGCGATACGGCCGGCATAATATTATTTATTTCTGTTCGGTTTGGTATAGATGCAGACGTACATGTTCTATATAGAAGTGAAATATATATTGCTGGGATTATGTATACATTTACTCAGCCTCGGCCCTTTCTTATTCTTATTCGGGTCAGCAATGCGACACTTGAAAGTTCTTTCGAGTTTGGTCCGTGTGACTTATAATTAAATGCAAACGCTCGTTTGCGATTAAAAACACAGAAAAAATGTAACTGTAAAGCCTTTGCCATTGCTTTTAAGACTAATTAATAATTGAAGCATCTTAATGGACTTGTCCCAAACGAGCAACAACTCGTTCTCTGTCTTCATCTCCATCTCTGCCACTGTCTCTGTCTCTGTCTCTGTCTCTTATTCGATTCTGTCTCCATCACGACGTTTGTATTTCCTTCGTGTCTGCTTCGCTTTCTCTCTTTCAGTTGGTAACAAAAACTTGCTTTTAAGCGCAGAGGCAATTGAATTAAATTCCCGCTCAAAGAGAAATCTCTCTTATTTATAAATATTTGAGACACACAAATTAATTATACAAATATCAGAAGGTCCTGGGCTAAATAGTTACAGTTACGGCAGACACTCTTCTAGCTGGACTGCGCTAGCTTTTCATTAACGTGGCATTTGGATACGTTTATTAAATTTGTTTATGGCTTCTTTTGACCCAGCAGACAGATTCTTTTCACTGAATAGTTGCACAACAACAGGAAGACAGGGGTACAACGAGCGCAGTACACATGAATACCTGAATATTTCAATCGCATTTTAGGTAGGGAAAATGAAAATGTAAACCTTCAAGCATGACCCAAACATAAACTTCTGTTGACCACACCCACACTACAGCCACTGTATGCCATGCTCCCCACTCCCCACTCCCCCATCGAGCAGAGCACGTCAGCAAACTATGCGCTCGCCTGCTACCCATTATAAACCAACAGCAACAGCAGAGCACATTGAAGATTCCGGTATTCGACATAATGTTGTGGTTGAGCTAAACGACTGCATAGAACAAGCTTTTTATGCCATACAGTGCCCGTTAGCTATGTCCATCCAATATCCATACACACACACACACACTCACACTCTGAGAGGAGCTGCCCACAGGCTGCTTTGCGGTCGGGCATATGCGATTACGGTCTGGGTCCGGTTTGGTTCCAGTTAATGCCCCGCAAATGTGTATCACATCACATCAATTCAAATATTTTCAACATCCAACATATTTGCACCTTTAAAATAATCAATTTGTTTCTTTAATTTCTGTTCTGGTTGGGGAACATGTAATTAAGAGTTAGACTTTATAGTCGACATTGTATTTACGCAGTAAAATGTTTGACTATTACATTGAAAAGCGCATTTATTTTTCGTCTATGCCCGAAATAGTTTCCCCGTTGCGTATTCAAATGAGAATTGCCGCAAAATCCATTTGAAGTTCCGGCCGAGAGTTGCGCAGCCCGACGGTTGATCAGCCATCAATGGCTAGTAACGCTTGGCACAGTACTCATGCTCAAACCCACTATGAATGAATACTTATTTCCGAATATTTTCTGCGCATTTATGGCTAAACAGCTTTTTTTTTTAGTGCTGCCGGATATGGCTGCCGAGGCACCCCGTCGCGAATCTATCTGTTCTGGACCCCCCTCAATATATGAATATATTGAAATCAGAAATGTTAAATGGACAACTTAATTTTAGTATTTTTTCAATTATTAGATTTATTTTGTAATTATTATTTATTTATTATTTATATAATAATTATTATTATTATGTTATTATTATTATTTGAAAGCATTTAGCGTATGCAAAATTTCTGTTTGTATTAAAAAAAAGCTTTTTCCACAAGCCTTCGCCGAATTCACATTTG
This sequence comes from Drosophila antonietae, assembly GCA_030914385.1. Lineage (NCBI taxonomy): Eukaryota > Metazoa > Arthropoda > Insecta > Diptera > Drosophilidae > Drosophila > Drosophila antonietae. Next base: position 16,771,156 of record JAUESO010000609.1, on the reverse strand, counting down.
AAGAACTCGACAAAGTAACTACGGATGCAACAACCAATGAAATTATATTTTTGACTTACCAGATGAATAGCACTGACATGGATGAACTTGCGACAGAGCACAGCAAAGATTTGACCACCGAAGAGCTCGTAGAATCGCCTTACACCAAGAAGTTGAGATGCAGCTGGTAGAAGTACAGAAATCGTCTAGTGCAATCAGAGAAATGCTCAAAGCATGAAAGGTCTGTGGCATCATAGGTTAATAATAAATTTCATCTATCTATATTCAACGATATCTATATTCTATCTATATTCAACGACTCTAGAAAATTGTTTGTTAAAAAAATCTAGGTAATTTCTTCTCTTTTCCTTTTCAAACTCTAGAAAATTGTTTGCACAAAAAATCTAAGTAATTTCTTCTCTTTTCCTTTTCATATGTCACCTTCAGTCCATTTTCAGTTGTTAAAAATTGTTATGCATTTTAAACGGGTTTCGCTTAACGAACTTTTCAATTTCACTAAAGCAATATTATTATATTTTGAATATTAGTTAGAAAAACAGTAGCTAAAAATAATAATAAAGGCAAAGTTTAATTCAAGGAATTCTTCTAACTAATATAAAGAATATAATAATATTGCTTTAGTGAAATTGATAAAAATGTATATATATATTTTTTTTATATATTTAATAAATGCACACGTAGCCTCATCTTTCCTTTAAAGAGAAGAGGATTCGACATGAATTTCACAACTGCTGCTGAATATTGAGTGCAATTCGACTAAAAGTTGCAAATAGAAAACTACAAACTAGAGACAAAGGCCACTGCCTGTTTCTCTGCTACTTACAAACATGTTAGCCAACCAAAGTAAACCATCTCCATCTGGAATTTATAATTCAATTAATAATAATAATTTATCTATGCTATATATACTCACTTTATGGGATCTGCCAATCCAGCTTCTGTTTGTAACACTTTATACATTTTTAGAAAGCTATTATGTACTAAATTCCAGCTTTCAATGTGTTTAGGGGTTAATAAAATCATTGAAAATATATGCAAAAGTGATGCTCTAAGATGCTGCCATTATTACTATCGGCATGTATACATGCATATATGTATATAAAGGGCTTATATATATTTTATTATATGAATATATTCATATATATTTATATATATATAGATTAAGAGCTTAACTTATAGGAACTTTAGTCTCCTTCCAAATTGACTTGTGGCTAAAGCTGATTTGTGCAGGATATATTAAATGCATTATGCGTTTACTGAAGTCTATTCATAGTGAAGTTCGCAGTTCTACATAAGCTTAAGTTCAATTAATTATGGAATTATTAATAAGGAATTAATAAGGAATTGTATCTAAGTACTTAAATAATTCACAAAAATAAATATTTTGTGCACTTTGATTGGATATCATTTGGCTGTGGTGCACTCTGGAAAACAGAGAGTTTATTCGCTTTACCATGCACATGAATATGATTGATTTTGTGGAGCTCAATTTCATCTTTGGATGACTCTGTCAAGTTCAACAAGGAGTCAACAACGAACCGTCGGCATTGTGGTCTTTTCTAGTGCCAATTTTCCAATGTATTTGGCATCGAATTTGAGCTTAGCGAGTGCTAATGGTATCGGGCAGTGGCAAATGAGATTCGCATGTGAAAATCGAATGTAGTTGCTGATAGGCGCTGCTATTGGGTGGGCGGAGCCAAGAGCCATTTGCACAGCGACTGTTTCACCCGGAGCCAAAGCCAAAGTAGTTGACAAAGAAATGCTGATAATTGACAATGCGAGAGCTCAGCTGATTTTCTGCTTATGAAGTAATAATCCAGCCACGTCAACAAATTTGATTGTCAGCATGAAACACTGGCGTCAACCAGCACTTAGACGTCAACAGCCAAGAGACGTGGCTAGAGAGTGCGGGGCACACTGAGCAAAATCACAGTCAGCAATACCGCCAGTCAGTCGAGTTGAGTGTATAACAAAATCAGTTAGTAAATCCACTCAAATATACGGCACACATTTCCATAGACACATTGACAGCTGCCCGCATGCCCGCATGCCCGCATGCCACCATGCACCACCACAAGCACCACCCTAAAAGTCGCGCCAGCGCCCACAGTGGATTTCTGGCCGCCGGCTGCTCATATGAATAGAGTCAGCGGCGCATCGATTTCACTTCATTTGATTTAGACCAGTCAACGAAGCATGGAACAGCGAGCACTCCCTGACTGGCTGACTGACTAGCTGGCTGGCTGTTTGGCTGGCTGGTGAACTGGTAGACTGATGGATAGTCAACTCAATAACAAGTCGAATATCGCACATGCCGCTGGATGAGGCAAATGTTTGTTGTCGGTGCCTCTGATGCTGTGACATGAGATTTTCAATTTTGCGTGCTGACTTAGCCAATGGAACCAGAGGTTCCAAAAAGTCAAAGCCAACAAGAATGGCATTCCCTTTGGCTTCTTTAGTTTATGTTGCTGTTGCCATTGCTTGTTGCTGTCATTCTCAAGCGCCAATGTCGTCGAGTGCTTAATTATTTTTTGCGGTTTTGTTGCCGCATCGGAGCATGAGTGCAAACTGAAATTGCCTGCGCCACCCATGCTCGCAGTGGCCAAGCTGCTAATGAAACCCAGGCGAAATTGGATTTTCGTGTACATGACAGACAGACATTTGGACATTTGGACATTCGCCCACTTCAGCCAGTCAGACAGTCGCCTTCGACCGATGGACGGGGCGTGGCAGCACGTGCTTGACTAATCATGGCTAATTGAGCGCATATTCGTAATGCGAGCATATTAATTGTCTGCTAGTGCGTATAAATAAATCAAGTGGCTTCTCCAAGAGAAAGAGAACCTTGAAGGACACTCGAATATGGCCCATAGAGCTGCACCTATTTCAACTAAAAACATAATCGTTTCTAAGTACTTGAAAAGAAGCAAAATACAATTAGGGTCTTACCAATAATCTGACTCTGTTATAGCTAAGATACCTAAAGTAGTGTGCTCAAATACCAGCAATAATTGGCTTAAGCGTATTTAACAGCCAACTCTGTATTAAGTTCAACCTTCATTCGTGTTCATTAAGATCCAATGGAGTTGTCGCTGGAGCTCGCTTCCACACAAATTGCAACAGCAACGGCAGCGGCAACTATAAAATCTTCAGGATTAGATGCAATCAACAATAACAACATCAGGAACAGAAACAGCAGCCAAGGAAAAGCCCGAACAGCTGGGCAAACTTTGCGGAGCACAGTATGTCAATTCTAATTGTCATTACGTATACGTAAAGTGCACAGAAAGACAAACGAGTTAGCTACTGATACCCAATGACAGACAGCAAACTAGAAAACGAATGCGCACCAGAATGGGTAGGGGAATGGGTGGGGGAATGCGACTGCGAATGCAACCAGAAAATGAGTCAAAAGTTTTTCGCCCAAAAGAAAAATGAAGCAGCCAACAACTTGGCTGTCGATGAAGACAAATGCAATGCTAAAAGAACTTTAAGCTAGAGAAATAGCTGCCACGAAAGATCCGAATTTGTAAGTTCTTGGACGCTATTGTTTTGTGTTTCTAACTGAAACATCATTTGAATAATGTATATATGAGTATAAAGACTAACTGGACTCCTGCTCAGCATTCGAATTGAATCTTAATTCTATTCTGAACTGCTGATATGGGATGGGAATGATGTGGGAATTATGTAAAATAATCTTTCCAATACACATCTCAATAGAGAACAAAATCTTCAGATAGAGCATTGTTGCAGGGCGTGCTGATAGCAAGTGATGGCAACTTCTGCACATTGTTAACTAAGCTTCAACACGAAAAGAAGCAGAATTAAAACTGAACGTTTTGCTTGCCCCCATGGTCATGGTTAGCCAAAGCCAAACAAAACACTAATGAAGGTAGTCGAGGATGCAGCGAGCACTTGGTCAACGCCAAGCCACTCACTTCTTGAAACAGTAAGAACGTCTTGAGCTTTGTCTTGCTTTTAGTGTCTACTTTTTTATTTTTTGAGGAATTGAAGTAGAGGGGTTTTGGGGCTAGGAGTCAGCGAAGACGATGACGACGACGACGACGACGACATACGGCATCGATAAATTACAAAGTTAAACTAAAATTAAATTCTACGCCAAACAATGCATCTTGCTGGGGCCGTCTGTTGCTGCTGTTCCGCTGTTCGGCTGTTCGGCTTGGTTCCGTTTTCGGCTGGATTTAAGCTGCCTGTCAGCCAAGGCTCCGGCTCCTGTCCGGCTCTCTTATATATAGCATTTCCATGCTGGCGACTAATGCAGCTCGGGCGCTGGAGCTAAAGCTGGCACTGGCGATGGAGCCCAGTCCCTATGCCAATGCCATTCATTATGCTGGACATTTTTGCTGGCCAACGGCTTCTCTTCTACGGTTTCTTCCACTGCTTTTGCTGCTTAGTTGCCAACAGAAACCAATCATTGTGATACTTTCATTAAATTGTTCCAGCTGCTGGCTCTTTGGCTTGGCATCTTCTTGTCTGTCGTCGGTTTATTGATTTAAAATGTAATATACGGAAATGTATTTGCAATGCATTTAACGGAGCTTCCATAATTCGCACGCCTGCGGAATGCAATTTAATTGGTCAATGTTTGCCTTTGTCACAGACACGGCCGGACTCCATTCGCCGCACGGCTCCCTTCTATTGGGTCACCCCCGGGTCACGTTTATTATACGGCAAGCATATGCACAGTGGGTGCCGTAAATTTGATACACTTCTGGCAGCAGATAATTTAAACAAGATATGACCACAAGCATGTCATCACACACACAAACACACACACACATAGTGACAGGCGCGACCCGCGAACACAAACGCAAGCCCCCGTGACTTTTGCCATATGCATAGAAACAATCGTAGGATATAAGGACAAATACACGCTGTTGGCTTTGTTTGTGGCAAGTGATACCATAACGTTATCTATTAGCCGAAATACCGGGGGCAACTGTGCAGCGCTCCGGCAGTTGCTCTGCTTTCCATTGCCTCCATTTACCCTGGGCTTATTTATTCACTATAATTGCATTTCGATTTCTTGTTTAATTAAATGCGCTCAAACGGTGTATGAAACACGGGAAGCGTCTTAATTGGAATTCATGCTGCCACTGCCACTGCCACAGGCTGATTGCATATTTAAAAAAAAAACGTCGAAAAATAATGCGATTCAATGCGGGCAAAAAGAGCTTTATTAAGTCAAGAGGACAAGTCAATGATAATTAAATTTATTGCAAACAAATTGCAAATTGAAGAAACAAGATTGAGCAACGATATGCCAATAAATACATATTTTTCTTAGCATATAATTATAATGAATTTTGATAAGTTCAGGCTTATGACAGGCTTCAATGATTGCATGAGTTCGTGTTCATTATTCCTCAAGCAACTTTAACTCTGTGAAAACATTCTTTGAACTTGGCTAATAAGTAAACAAAAAAAAACGAAATACATCAAATGAAATATTATACATAACACACTTTTCATAGCTATGGAGCAAGTAAGCTGTATTTCACACAACCCGCTTTATATTACCTGCCCAGTGCCCTCCATTGCTCTTGAAATCGCAGCGTTGTCATTTAACATTTCTCTCCGACAGGTGAGGGGTGTATCATTTGTGTGAAGCAACCAGTCTGAGTGGCAAACTCACTCAGAAGACCCGCCGAGCAAGCTGTGCAAGCCAGAAAAATCCTTCATGCCGCAGTGGTTCCTATTAATGCGACGCAACCCTCCACATGCTGCGCACTTGCCCCGGGCGACAGCTGCAATTTGCAGCTGTTATAAAGCACAGAATATACAAAGTAAAAAGCATAGGGAAGACAAATAAAAAAATAAATAAACACAGGCCATCGGGTGTGGTCGACTAATTCAACTCTACTGTGATAATAGAAATTTTGTATATGAAATCCAACATTTCTGTTCAATTAAATTCATTCTCATTACTAATTTGTTTGTTTATAAATCTAAATTGGAAGAGAAATTTCTTATTGATCTTCCATCATTAATCATTCGCATTACAATTGTAGGTATCACTTTTCTACATAACTTAATCATTGATATTTTTTCTGTTCCTTTCCGAATTACCAGAAACTATTTACCACAGTGCACCACGGATTACCTTTTACATTGTCCTTTCCATGTTTCATGTGTTAATTATAATCAATTTCATCATTATAATCAATTTCATCATTATTAAGTTATCCTATCTTATTTGTTCTCTCTTCATCTCTCATTCTGAATTTTGTATTTAATATCTCTTTTTTTCTTGTTTCTTGCTAATCTTGACTCTAAGAATTATTCTAAAATGTTAGTTTATAATCATACCTAAGAAACTATAAATTTAATTTTGAATTTTTCAATCAACACTTTCTATATTTTGTCATAGTTTCAATAGTATCACTGACTATTCTTGGCTGTGAATTGGGGCAAATAAAACACCTCCATCGGGTTGGTGATACTATTGTAATTTAAATGTTCTGTACTTTTTTAGGCTCTATTATAATACAATTAAGTTTGACTCTAGGATCAACAACACATTAAATAAATAAACTAAACAACTAAAAATTCAAACATAAATTAGCCAACAAATAATTTAAAATAACAAAATGAAAACAATCTATGTTCAGTAAATTATAATTAAAATATTATTATTAATGATAAATGTTATTCTTATCCACGCCATTCATCACTCCACTCCACAAGTTCATCTTGCCACGAAAGAAATCTGTGAAACAAAAAAAACAAAAAATTATTAGTAAAATATATGTATATTCTTTTTTCGATTATCCTTCCGGCTCTTACAATTTAAAATGCAATATTAATTTCTCATTTATTGCGGGCAGGGTATTTCGAAAAACCAGAATAGTCGAGCACGAATTTATGTACTGCAAATGACACTACAAGGCCGCCGCCGAGGAGCACCCCAAGCAGTTCGGAACTCGGCTCAACGCAGAGGCAGCCACCTTTACTCGCAATCGCAGTTGTGAGTTGTGGGCGTGGCTTCTCCCACCACTTTTCACTTGACACTCCGCGGCTAACCTTTTGCAGGCAAAGCGTTTTGCAGAGTCCTTGAGTGGCTTTTTTCGGTTGTCGGCTCTTGAATATGACAGGGGTAAGGGTATGGTAAGGGTATGGGTATGTGAATGGAGAAAAGGGAAAACATAAATGGAGGATGGGAGATCGTGCTCGCGACTTTGTACCACAATTTGTGTTGACATCATCAGATTAAAAATTGGGCGCAAAAACAAGCAAAAATGATTTCCTAGTTGCTGCTGTTGCTACTGTTTCTGTTTCTGTTTCTGTTGTTGTTGTTGTTGTGTTTGTATGTGCCCGCTCGTGGCCTGGCATTTAACTCGTTTCACTTCATAAATTCACTTTTACGTAATAAGTCGGTTCGGCCCCTCACTAAGCTCCGCCATTTTTCTTTGCTTTCCTTTCCGTTTTCCATGTGTGTCTGTCGCTTCCGCTGAGTCGCTCACTTTGCATTTCGCGGCTGGCTGACTGACTCGAGCGTGGGCTGCAGCAGGCTGCTCTGTCTCCCTCCGAATGCGACTATTGCCACCCAGGCAGCTAGGCTGCCTTTCTATCCTTTATTTGAGTTATCATGACACATTTCGCTGAATTCAGTCATTTCTTCTGGGCCAGCTTCATTCGCCTTACGGCTGTCACTGCGACATGGCGCCAAATAACTGCGTCTCTGCTATGCCACATAAGCACGAATCTGTATGCTCGCACATATGTACATATATATGTACGTGTGTGTGTGTGTGTGTGTGTTTGTGTGTTTGTGTGTGCTATCTTTGTTCGTTTGCACGCGTGGATGGGCGTGCCCACCTTAACAGTTCAGCCTGTGCCCTTTCCATCCTAGAGAGCAAGGCTGTTTTTGCGCTGCTTGGTTGCTTGCGCCATTTTAAAGCAATTTTCAAACAAATTTACTGTCATTAACTTAGACAGTTGATGAAATTTATGTCAGACATATCAACATCATGACGTCCCGCCCTCTCCCACTAGCGCCAATCACCGGCCTGAGCCTTTGTCTGCCCCACTCGCTCTCTGTGTGTGGCAGCCGCGTGGGCTAGAGCCCAGTTTGAGTGAATGACTTCAAAAGCAAAAAGACATTAAATTTTGTTTACACAAACTCAACGAATCCAATTTAATTCAATTCTTGTGTGCATACGTGTATGTATATATATATATATGTGTGTGTGTGTGTATGATGGTGTCTAAATGTCGAGTCGAGTTCAGACATATCCACATATTTGGTACATACGTATGTTGGCTACATGCAACGCCAGCAACAACAAATCGTTTACCACAGTTCAGTGACTTACATCATAAAACGTCTCGCTCTCAGTAACTTTACCCATCACAGCCAACACTTAAGCAATACGCCCGACCCATTTCCCAGCCTCATTATGAGTTTCGCTCTCGCCCGTTCGCTCGCTGTCTCTCCTGCTGTCACTGCTATTCATTTCACTCCTTTCAGACAATCGATCAATTGGGCTGCAGTAATTTGTGGGCACAGGCGCAAAGTGCTCGTCATCTGTCGTGCATATGCCGGCAACAGCACCAAATAACAAACACAAAACATGGACCTGCCCAACTCCACAGCCACAGTAAGTATTCTACTCATACATATGGGCGTAACGAGCCAAAAGAGAAGACGATGGCAATGTTACGACCGATGTGTGTGTGCTCTTACCGCCACAATATAAAACAAATTACTGCAGGCAGAATGCGAAAATTCTTAATTGTTATAGTAGTTACTTCTACATCAATGTTTGTTGTAAATAAATTGAAATTACTCCACATCAATTACGAGCTAAGCGTTTAAATAATTTCTATACATACATGTTACCAGCAAATACTTCACAATAAAAAAAAAACAATAATAATAATAATAATAATATAATAATAAATAATTAATTAATTAAATAAATAAATAAATAAATAAATAAATAAATAAATAAATAAATAAATAAATAAATAAGTAAATTCAAGTCTCTAGTATTTGAATGGCGTGGCGTCAAAAATCTGCATATCCATAATATCTATATTTGAAGTCTCTCGCTAAAACGGCGTAGAAGTTATAAACGTAAAAAAAGTACGCGAATTTTCGATTTTTATCGATAATTTTGAAATGGGGTGAGTTATCGAAAAAAACAAAACAAACTCAATTGCGTAACTAATATACTTACATAGTATTCATGTGCAATTTCATACAGACGGACGGACGGACAGACGTACAGACGGACAGGGGTCAATCAACTTATTTTTTTCTGCTGATCAAGAATATATATACTTTAAGGGGTCTGCGACGTCTCCTTCTGCCTGTTACATACATATTCACAAAACCAATCTACCATATACCAATTCCCATTTTCATTGGGTTCAGCGTATAAAAATACATAACTAATATTTTTTAAATATTTCATTTATTTACATGAGACAATAATTTGAATAATCTGAAAATGTATTTGTTTTTATTTATTTAAATATATTTACATATATAAAATAATTATTTTATTTTTAATTTATTTACTTAACACAATAATTTTATTATTTTAAAAATCTAGCTACTTTTATTTACTATATAATAATCAAAGGAAATATAAATTATATTTAAATCGAATTTGATTTTTTATATCATTTCTGAAATTCTTAAGAGGAGCCCATTTAAAAAGCAATTTAAATTGCTAAATCATTGTTTTTTTCCTACTCTCTATTTGAAATGTGAAATTTAAATAAAAATACTATCCAATATCATGTGACATATGTCCTGTCATAGTAAAAGTATGCGTCTTTGGGGGGGATTACTAGAACCATCATTCAGGGCAAATCGTGTGCAAATTTTAATTTTACGAGTGCTCGCGGCACGTACTCAAGTTCGACTTTGTTGCGACGTCTGTCATAAACATCAGTTTATTCAGCAGTTCAGTGTTGCCAGCATATTTATCTTCTCGTTATGTCAGTTGCTCGAATGCCGAATGGCAGGAGGGACCCCAGCAAATTAAGTGGCCGTTATTTCTCACGCAACTCGTCCACACTCGTCGTATGGGAGTCAACAAAAATTGCCTATAAATGGCTTTAGTTCGATGTTCGATGTTCAGCAGAGGCAACAAAAACATTGGTGTTGATGTTGGTGTTGCCATTGTCAGAGAGTTTTCGTCGTGATAGTAAATGGAGATGCTGCTGGCGTTTGTTAATCCTGTATTGTTTGCCTTATAAATGCGTTAATTTTATGACAAGTTCATTTTATTGGTTTTTCTTGTTTGCTATCGTTGTGTTCTCGCATTGGTTTTTACAAGCCAAACATTAAACGACAAACAGCAGACAACAGACAACAGACAACAGGCAACAGTAAACAGAAAACAGAAAACAGACGACAGTCGTCAGACAAGACAAAAACAACAATGCGAAATACTCAATTTGATGGTCTGTTAATTGCTTGTTTTAATTGTTGTCTTTATTCCCCGGCCATGGCAGTGCGTATGTGCGTATATTTATTTGTGTGCCCATAGCAATAACTTTAAGCATAATCAAGTTCACAATTGAGTCGACAACTTGCATAGTTTATCATGCAACATTATGATTTCGATACTGGAGCAATTAATTTTAATTGAGAATATCACTAGACTTAAACGAATTATAATCAATTTGCAGCTGAGCAGTCAGTCAACAAATACCTGCCAGAATAGACAATTCAACCAAAATAGTCTATAGACAGTGTGTAAATACACGCAAATTGTTGCATGCCTCTGGCATATATAGATAGCTATGCTTAAATTTTGCTTATCCCCTTAATTATTTGTTGTAGCGAGCTGCTGGATAATTGTGCTACTATCAACGTTTAATTAAGAGCTAGCAAAAGCACTTTCAAAGTCTTGACTCTTGAGTTTTTATGTAACTTTATTAACTGTTGCTGCCGAGTTATCCGTTTGCTAGTGTGGAGCTGCAGGCGTTGCGTATACGACACACTGAACATAATTAACACAAATACGTTTAATTGGCTTAAGTTCGATTGACCGTTAGTTTTTACGTTTTACTTTAGATTGGCTGCAGCAAGGTTGTCATTAAACTCGGGAATGACCTCGTTGCCAGCTAAAGACATGTGGCGCAAGTTTATGACAATAGATTGCGACACCTGTTCTCCGCCCCAGCCCAGCGACGTCCGGCAGTGGACTCCATTTCGCTCTCTTTGCTTGTCTCACTCAGTGGGGCAACACTGCATAACTGCACAGTCAATCATGCATGTGATGTCGCCGCCAGGCACCAACTCTGGCTCTAGCTCCAACTACAGCCCCCAACCCAACCACAGCCAGATCCACAGCCGCAGCTACAGCTACGTTGTCTACTGTCTGGAAATAAGCTCGTTAGTTGCTTGTATTGGCTTTGGCTGCGTCTTGGTGGGCTGCGCCCCATCCATTCTCCCGTTCCTCCATTTTGACTGCGACTGTTACCCCAGCTGCTGGAACAGCAAAATATGTGCGCAGTGAATGTACTGATGTGCTTGAGCAGTTGCCTGCAGGCTGCTTGGGCAAACTGCATAAATGTCAGCTTGTTTCCAGTTATCGCACGCGTTTTTAGAGCAACCGAAAAGGCACTCAGGCGTAGTTGACAAAGAGGGCGCAATCGAAAGGTTCGCTACTTTAAATGGCAGAGTCTTTAAGCTTGTTTCAATGTCAAATGAGATAGTAAGGTAACTTAAGTATATCAATACTGACGCTGAGTAGGCTAAAAGTAATGCTCAATTGCTTGAATTGTTGACATTTATAGATCGTTATCATTGTAGACCTAATATGACAATTATTGCTATTCACAATGCACTGATGAAGTCACTTGATTCAAAGCTTGTAAAAGGTACAAAGTTTTTTTTTCGGAACAGAAGGGAATACTTCATATATAATAAGCCAAAATATACTAGAAATATAATGATAATTTAGAATTAGGCATTATTAATAACGATAAGATCAGAAACTTAGTCTGGGAAAGAGAAAAAATCTTTGCTCTATGGCATAAATTTATCAAGAGTTTTTTTGTTATGATAGCTTATCTGCAATATGTTGCTCCAGCGCAGAGCACATGTCTATGACCGTAAAGAGTATTCGTCTAGCAGAATAAAGCTGTTTCTTTTTTTCTCTCTCCCTTTTTGTCTGTTGGTATGCACACACACACACACACAGACACACACATACACAGCTAGTGTCCGGTCCAAGCTGAGGCAACTCCTACAGCAGCCTTCCCCACTGCCCCACTGCTCGCCGCTGTCATCAATCTTCCTTAATAGATGTTCACACAATTGAATTATTACATGTGTCCAAGTGGCTGGCAACTGACTGGTTGCTGCCTCTCGTTTTCCCTCTGGTACCTTTGGCTGCTCGAGCTGCTCGCACTTGACATAGCTCATATGCGTTGGCAACTGCCACAGGACGTGCACCGCCCCGCATCGCCTCCTCCTGCTGTCGGTCTTACTGTTTGCATGTGTCGGACATTAATGTTGTTTGGAATGGAAACGGAACGAAAACAATTTCTAGATATTATGAGGTTCAGTTAGCAGTAAGCTGTCGCCACAGTCATTTAATATTTTCTTATGATTTCAAACAGCAAATATTTGTACTCTGCGAGCGTGCTATTATATAATAGTCACATATTTTGTATTGACGAATTTATGTTTTTTATTAAGTAGAATACTTACAACTCGTATATGATATTTGAATTGCATCTAAAATAGATATACTAATTACTCCAACTTTTAGCATCGAAGTGTTATCGTAACCGCTTCGCCTTTATTCTGCACCTTGGCGCAAGTCTATTATATTTGCTGCGCTAATTAGTTAAGAAATTAAGAATGCGTTACATACATATATGTATGTCAAGCATACCTTTTGTTTAACAACGTATTCCCTGAATGCATCAAGTTTTTAATAAGGTGAACACGAGGTCAAACACAATGCAGTCTGCTCTGAGACTGAGACGGCAGGCGCCAAAAAACTTTCAAGTCAGCGGGATTAAAAGTTTGTTAACTTGTCAACTCACTTTGGTCATAGAAGCTTTGCTGAAATAAAAACTGATTATTTGACGCTAAAGCTAGAATAGCTGGCACTGTTCTGAGCTCAAATTCTATAATAAAACAAACTGTAAACATGGGAGTGCCGGACTAGTAGATGCTGCGAGCCCCGGTCTATCTGCATTTGTAAACATACGACACACCTTGTATTTACACAAGGCATACGCAGTTACACATTAATTTACACACTTGTATATAATATACTTGGCCATAACATTCGCATTCCAATCTATACAATCAATCATCACATCTCTATTGCATGCTAAGTTGCTGACATTTCAAACAGAATTCAATAGATCTCAAATGCATTGGTGCACGTACATATGCATATATAAATATATATATACATATACGCTGATAACAACTTTTTTTGACCACATATTACAATTAATAGCTTCTGGATTTCTGAGTTTTATATAAATATTTTATTTAGGCAATTTAATAGAAATGTTAAGCTTTCATATATTGGACATATTTGCCAATTCTTATTTAGAAAATTATTTCTAGAAAAGGAGTTTTCATAATATATACTTAAAAAAAACTAAGTACAAGATATAATCTGCTAAATCGATTATATCGCAAAGCAAATAGTTATCGATTCTTTGAAATAAACTTGATCTGAACCATAGTTCTTAGTTCATAGTTCCTTCAGTTCCTCTATTTTCTGAGATCGATTCGCTCGTTAATTATGAACAGACGGACAGGGCTGTATCGAACTCTCATTTTAGTTGGGGTATCACAATTAGATTAGATAAGCTGCTAGCATTTGTATGTTATCAATCGTAAGTCTCGTAAGTAAACAAATAAGCAATTGATATCACTCAGGTGTTCATATATATTTCAATAGTTTCGAAAGCTTTCAATTGTTTTATAGACTTGTTACCTATTGCTTCTTGGATAGTCTTACAGGCACGCCTCCTTTTGGCAGCAAGGGAACTCCGTGAACTGTAAACTCAATTTCACGTTTCTCCTGACTCTCAATGGTAAAGTTGGTAAGTATTTTCGTAAGTGCAATTTTGACATTGAGCTTGCCCATTCTAGCCGCTGAAAAGGTATATATGATATTAGAATCTAATCTCTTGCCTATCTTAATACTCAGCTTACCTATGCACTGACGCGGTCCAACGCCGAAGGGCATGTAGGCGGCAGGTGTGTAGTTTCTTAGCTCTTCTGTGAAACGTTCCGGCTGATATTTGAGTGGGTCAGGGAAGTATTCCTCGTCACGCTGCATGCCAAGCAGAGATATGATTACTTCGGTGCCCTTCTTCAGGACCAGATTGCTGTGTGGCAAAGGATAGTCTTGGTTGCACATGCGATTGAGTATCGGCAGCGCAGGATACTTCCGAGTGGACTCTATAAAGCGGAAAATATGATTTTATATATCACAGCAGATGTGTTCCAGCTACCTACCCATCACGCAGAGCTCCAAGTACTTCATATCCTGTATGCTATCATAGTTAAGCACTCCGTTGTGTTTAGACAGCGTTTTGTTGATATCATCCAGTAGCTTGGCTAGAACATCCGGGTTCTGCGCCAGTTCGTATAAGGTAAAAGCCGCAGTCGACGCAGTCGTCTCATAGCCAGCCACAAAGAACAAAAACAATTGTGCAACAACGTTGTCCTTGGAGAGAGTCTTAACGGCATTCACGGCAGCCTTCGCCGACCATATTCCGTCATCGCTGTTTACCTGTCCAGTGTTACGCAGCTGTAACAGCAGCTGCATCAAGTCGCGACGCTCCACATTGTTTTCCTCCCTCAGTGTAATCGTGTGGTGCACTAGACTTTGCATTTCTTTCATTCCTGGTGTTGCCCAGCCCAGACGGTTGAATAACTTTTCTAGCCTTTGATTGAATGGGATAGTTAGCAATCATTTTACATTATTCAGCAATAGGGGTCTTTGCCTTACCCTGGATATAAAAAAGATGTCGTTCCACGCAAAATGTTTTGAGGGGTGTTGTCGGTAACCTTATTACTTATTCTGCGCAGTTCGTTATCGGGTTGCGTAAAGCTGTCCACGTCCAGACCAAATATGGTAGAGGCAATAATATCAATGCCATAGCTAGAAGCAATCGAAAAATTCTGAAGCTTTTCCAAGCTCGGGTAACTGTTAAAGAATAGTTGCTTACCATGCCATCAAATTCTTCATGTCGAGTTCAACAGAGTCTGACTTTTGTAGTTTCTTATTTAAATGGGCGACCATCTTGTCCGCAACATCTTCTGAGGTGCTGAACATGGCCTTCAGTTTGCCAGATGTGAACGAAGGCGTCATCTTTGTGCGCATTGTCCTCCAGCTCTTGCCTTCCATTGAAAAGAGGTTTGCGGACAGGGCATCATGTTTCTCGTCTACGTACACGCCGCGATCATGGAAACTGGCAAAGTCCTTGACGAGCATGTCGTGTGCCAGCTGAGCATCACGCACCAGCAGCGCGGGTCTTAGAGTCAGATATATGCCTATGAACGGCTTTCGTGTGGATAGGTACATATCGTAGATCGCCAAGCCGAAGGAACGCTTATTCCTGCGCACCGAGTCCAGAGCTCCGAAGGGTATGCATCCCCGATTGCAGGGAAAGCCCTTACGCTCCCAGAAACTGAAGGTCCATTTTAGATACGTGTACAGCAGAACACCGATAACACCAATTAAATATATTATTGCACTCATTGCGATAGTGAAGCGTATGCCAAGCAGCTCAAACTTAAACTAACTGAGAGGCGAACTGATAGTTCTAGGCTATATAGCCTCTTACCAAATGCCGACTTATCTACTGCGCTCGTAACTTGTATCGTGCTTCGTAAACCCTTATCAGTAAGCTGCTAAGTATTTGCCGATGCCACTGGCGATGCCGATTCCCGAACGTAGATAGAGAGATAATGAAAAAAATGAAAATAATGAATTTGAAATGTTCATTGTGACTTGGCGAAAAAGCATTCCATTACAAATGAATATGCACATTTAGACATATGTTTCTATATATACTCATACACTTATATAGGTTAATATTTGTATGCTTTATACTGGATACTCATCATTTCATGTCAACTCAATCCCGCATACTCTCCCGAAATAAAGGGGGCTACTACAGTGTGATCGTAAGCATGACGCGACGAAAACACTCACAGAATACCAAAATCAACATTAGGAAGCAAAAATTTAATAGTGTTTGCTGATTACGCGCACGTTATGAGGCGTTGCTTGTTGATAATTCGCATGACCTAAACAATAAAACAACTTCAAGCATGTTCGATCAGACAAATATCCACGAGAATTGTGTATGATTTGATGGGGTAGGTCGTTGCAAATAATCAGCTATTTAAATAAATAATCAAACAACAAATATTTAAATTTGATAATTACAAATACATTTTTCATACTCGTTCATGAAGTGATATTGAGTATATTGATTTTATTGGTTTTGCCCAATGGCAAATTGGGATAATATTGATTTTATGCAGTTTCCTTGATTGATCTCTTTAATTATGTATTTTTGATTTCTTAAACAAAACATTAAAAAATATATAAAATAAAGTTAAATGTCGTTTATTAATCTGATTGTATTTCTTAGATAGTTTCAATAGTGACACATACTTTAAAACAAAATAAAAGAATATTCAATATTAATTGCATTGTGAAACGTTTTGTGAGTATAAATATTTGATGTCCTATTCAATGAGGTCTTTAGTTTGCTATTTTGAAAATGACGTAATTGCCCAAAAAATTGAAATAAAAACGTGGAAATAATCGATTAATCAAATGATTTATTTTCTTATATAAAAAAGTAGATATTGTTAATTATTTATTTAGTAGTGACAAGTAAAGTAATTATTATTGTTATTTAGTGTTGAATTCAGGAAGAGTAGTTTGAACGTGTGAAAATGGCAACGGATCCGTGACAATCATGTTCATAATTGACATTGCCATCTTCGTATGTTTGGAGCCACCCGAAGAAAAACTATGCACATTTAAAAATGCATCAGAAATGTGTTCCTGCTTTTTAATTGGTTTTGATTGTTGGCTTGTGCTAGCCACTTCCATGTTCCTGCTCACGTTCAAAGTTTTTATTGTTTGTCTAAAGAAACCAATCTAAATAAAGATTTGTTTATTACCAGTAAAACTTACCTTGAGAGACGCGAACTCGATATGCTTCAGCTTAAAATGCTGAAGCATGGTGGCTGTGTTTTTGCAAAATTTCAAAGGTTTTTGACATAATCGGCACTGCACTTCTGCATCAGTTGTTTTGGAAAAAATACTTCCACACTTTGCTTGTTTTAGGTGACATTATAAACATTAAGGTTGTCTTTCTTCGCTCTTCCAACTTACGGTTTGCGCGCAAATGTTGTTTCTTAGTGGTGCGAGCAATTAATCGATTAATGTTTCAATTAATTGAACCCCGTTTTGCGATACAATCAAACCGCATTGAGACGATTAATCATCAAATAAAATAAAATAAAACATTCTTAAGCATTCAGATATATTCTATTATATATGTACATATATATGCGCTCTGCATATGTGGCAAATAGGTTAAGTAATCTGAACTTGATCAACATTGTGGAGGGCAAAAACACAACTACGAAACCTTAAAGTACAATTCGCTTTCTATCATACGTTTATTAAATCTAAAAATCCATTTCAAAATGCTATGCGAGAAAAACAATGTGCAGAGAATAGAACGCGCCGTATACTGCTCCGCATTCGCATTAAAATGAAATTTAAATGGAGCACGCCTCGTCGGTATTTAATATCAATAATGCAATAAATTGACGTAATGGAGGCGAAGATGGAGTTGGCGCTATTGCTGGAGTATTGGTAGCAGGTTCAAGTCCCATACATCAATTTGTGTGCTCACAAGCGAGATGTTGGAAATGCAAATGCGTTTGAAATAAACCTTCAATGTAAGTGTGTATGTGTGTGTGTGTGTGTGTGTGTGTGTGTGTGTGCGTGAACGTGTGTGGTAGCCAATAAATCAAAATATGAAACTCTAAAAGCTTTTTCAGGTATTAGCCACAAGCTGCGCAAGCTAAACACATTTTGACGCTGAACCCGCGTCTCATTATAAATTTGCCAGTTTGCACGTTTCCGCTGCGCGCGCCAAAAAATGTCACAAAGTTTCAACTGGCTGCACATATACAATCACAAGCTCAAACATGCACACAGACATACATACATACATATAGATACACATACCACGTCTAACCGTTGCGCGGTAAGGTTAGCTGCGCCTGAGCCTTTGCCTGTGTCGGTTTGCCTCTGTTTCTCCTTGGGCTAAATGTCAGCTTTTGTCTTGGCTCGCACGCCAAAAAGTATGCTGAAACAATGTCAAGCATAATTTGCATACAATTTTTGCTCTGTCCCCCCGTGCACTGTACTGCCTTTCCGCCTGCTGCTGTTGTTGGTCTCTGTTGGCCGCTGTTGCCTTTGCCGGTGGTCATTATGTTTGCCGGCCGTGTCAGGCACGCACAGACACTCACTCACGCTCACTCGCTCAAAATGCTCTTTTGACACTATTTTAATTTACGTCACTTCATCTCTGCTGGGCCAGACGAGACCAGGCCAAGCCAACCCTCTGCCTAGCCGATAAAGCAAAGTAGGTTGCTTTAAATGTTTTCAAATTGTATTTGCCTTGTCACAGTACTAAACGAACTGAATTGTCCCATACCCAAAGAGCAATAAACAAAATGCGATACCAAATTATGCCACAACACTGAAACATCAGAAAAATGCTGAATCTCTTACAAATCAAATCAGCAAATGTTGCAGATCATTTAAGGTTGACCTTCACAAAACAATCTTTGATATTTATCAAATCATCTAGCCAAATCTATTGCAACTTAACATAAATCACTTTAATTATTAGTCTAAAATGTTTCTGTGTCTAATGTCTAATGTCTAGTAAAGCTGCAAGTGAATGTTTGATGTATTTAGTTGTATTCAAATGCCACGTTCATACTTGCTCTAGCCCTTGCTCTAAGTTATTATATTCATCATTTTTGCACTCTTCTCCTGCCTGGACTGCCTGGACTGCAGTCAGATTCATTTCCTGAAACTCATTCTTAATCCTTGAAGTCAAACTAGATTTCACTTAAATTGTCACCTGAATGAATTACCTTTTTGCGAGGCGCACAGCTTTATTGCTGCATTTTATGAAATGTGCTGTGAGTTCATAGTTTTAATTGGCTTTATATGTGAAAACATAAAAATCAAAAGGGCATATGTAACTTTGTAGTCATTTGTCACACAAAGTGCAGCACTTAACAGCTGGCACATAAATTAACCGTCGACGTTGAACATTTCAACGGAATATAACAGCATCACTTTTACAAATTAACACGCCCGCTTGCCCGGCTAATTGTAATTAATAATACACTGCGGCAGGCAGTGCACCTGACGATGCCACGCCCCCAGCACACACACACACACTCATACATACACACCTTCATCAAACGCATACCAATGCATTGCAATGTGATGCAATTAATTAACGCAACATATTCAACTTGCAACATTTAACGATGACGACCACTTCCGCTCATTAGCCAGTTGAAAAATTAACATGCGGTCATAATTTATGTATGAGCCGCTATATAAATAACAATATAATAATAGGAGGCGTCACTGAATGCCAAAGAGAAGACAACCCTAGCTCTACTCTAAATAGCATAATTGAAAGTTACATGAGACGACGCAAAGACGTCACAGTAAATAAAAAGCGATTTTATTTTACTTGTTATGCATATACATATGTATATGTATGCATGTATAATTATGTACACGCGTCCTTATGTAAGTTTACTCACCCGTCTTGCCTAGCGGCAAGCCAGCATCAGTCAACACATCCACGCAGTAAATTCTTGGAACTGAGCTGCAATGTTTCAGATTACGCAATGTCTATTATCCTATCCTTCCCTATGGAAGAGGAAGAATCTACTGCTGTACGAAGCAGGCTACCTCACTTGTGCCGAGCTTACAGAGCTAATCCTGTAAATGTTAGTTATATGCAACCAAATTCTACTATGTATGTATACTTCATGTCATCTACGGGATATTTTCGAAAATTTGTTAAAATTGAAAATAAATAAGTAAGAAAGCTCTAGTGGAGACTGCTCGACTGACTAACCCTTTGAAGAACCAATAATCTTCCAAGAATTCTTCGTTTCTTTTCTTCGTTTAACAAACTATTCAGAACTTATTTGATGAATAGTTCTTATTGTATATATTTAGATGCTAAACCAAATTGTATATCACTGTATAGCATATTTGAAATACATTTTTATACATTTTGGGACGATTTGGGGGCTGGTTGATATACGCGTGCATAATATATAAATAACATTGGAAAAACGAAGTCTTTAGCTTTTATATCGACGAGTTCAACCATACGGATAGACACACATATGTATCTATATCGACTCAGTTCGTCGCCCTGTATATACTTTATGGGGTCGGCTGCGTCTACTTTTGCCTGTTGCATACATTTAACAATACCATTATACCCGTTATATAATAATAACTAGGAGTTTTAAAACCCTGATACATTTCTCGAAAGAGTATACAAATATGAACAAGTTGCTGCTGCAGTGCAAGAATTAAAAATATTGTATGTTTTTCTCTAGCGGTCTCCATAGCAATGAAAATGAAGTTTATTATCAGTAAAGCAGATTTCATGAAAATTAACCGAGCTTTACAATATTTAACTCAATCTAATCTCCAGGCAGTACATTGAGGTTAATTATTTTTAAATTAGATCAAATTCTTATTAAATTGTTGATCTCCCCATTTAAGGAATATTCCTATAATCTTCTGCTCGAATATTGTTTTAAAATAGATTAAAAAATTAATTCATTTTGCATATAACCAATATAAAAGATACTTACTATATAAGATCCTGTCAATCTTATAGCATAAATTCATTTTGCATATAACCAATATAAAAGATACTTACTATATAGGATCCTGTCAATCTTATATTTATGCTATATTTATATATAAAACGTATTTATATTTATATATAAAACCACATAAAAAGAAAAATCAACTTTTGACCTGTACATCGTTGTAGGTGACAGAATCTTGGATAGTCATATGATTATATTTGCATATGCCGCTCCATAAAGCTTGCTATCAAGTATTTTTTATTCAATTTGAAGTTTGAGATAAAATTCAACTCAATTTGGAAAATCTTTGTCCAAATTGTTCAGCCAATGACCGTCAGCAAAGTAAACGAAAATACAGGAAAAAAGAAGAAAATAAAAACAAAAGCAAAAGCAAAATTACAAACAGACACACAATACACACACACCTATATATGCACACACACACACGCACAAGTATTGCCAGAGCACGGCTTTGAAAGAGCAGACAGAAATATTAAAAGAAAAGAGACAGAGACTGCAGGCGGAGCAAAGCAAACAAGGATAGGGCTGAGGCACTGAAGCACCAAGATCTGTTTGCATTATTGATGGCCTGGATTATCTTTGAGTGACAACTATATGTGAAAGGTATATATGTATGTGTGTTCGTGTATTCTCGTGTGTGTGTGTGTGTGTGTGTGGAAGTGCGAGAAGTGCAGCTTAAGCTTAGTCGATGCTGCTGCAGCTGCTTCAAGAATATTTGCAATTTAATTAATTTAGAAGTGTTTGTTTTATCAAGTGTTGATTGTCTCACTTGTTTGTGGCAGTTACGAGCGTGCCATTTCAAAGGCTTTACTCGAGCATTAAGACAATGCCTGGCCCAAAATCGATAAGCCACGAATGGTCAAGTTGACGCTGCTGCTGCTGCTGCTGCTGCTGCTGTTGCTGTTGCTGTTGCTGCCTCTCCAGCTACAGAGCAGCTTGCAATCCACTCCATTCCGCTGCAGCACCGCTTTCAATCACAGTCCCCGGCGAGTTGACCAAAGTCAGGCGGCGCCATGCAATGCTTTTTATCTTAATCTGCTGCAAATGGACATTAAATGCTATTTCTTTAGATTTATTCAAACAACAACTACAATAACAAGAACAACTGCAACAATGTGGCGAGAGCAACAGCAACAGCAACAGCAACAAACATAACGACAGATTGGCACGAGCGGGCAGCCAAGTGGCAATTTGTGGCTTTGCACGGCAAACCGACATCATCAGCGTTGGATAAAACAAAGGCCACACGGACAGTAAGCCATCCAGCCATCCAGCCAGCCAGCCAGCTATCCAGCCAGACAGACAGCAAAGACATCCAGACAGCCAGTGAGATGGAAACTGAAGGAGAGAGCGAATACGAGTGTGGATTATGGAGTGTGGGGGGAGTTGTCGGCATTTGTCCCACGGGCATTGCATGTTTGAAGCAAATTTATTACAAGCAACAGCCCGCAGTCGCAGTTGTCTGGGCCATCAGCACTTGGCTCCGAGTAGCTCGGCTTCGTATCTTCGTACTCTTGGCCTGCTACGTGTCGCCTTGTATTGAGTGCGAATCTGTTACGTGCCAGTGTGGGCATGTGGGGGATGCGCCAGCGCCGGAGCTGACCCTGGGCCAACTATCGACAAGCATCTTGGACTTGGACTGTTGACTGTGCTGTCTCTGCTGACTATTTTGCCACTTATAAATTCCAGCAGTACATGGCCCAAACACTTGTTACATCAATTAGACGGCCACAGAGTGGCAAAATCTGTGTGCATGTGTGTGCTTCTGCCCTTGTCTGTGTGTCTGCCTTGGCCGGAATGTGAAAAGAGATTGTTGGTTTTCCCATCAAGGTGTCCAACTCGGCTGCAATGTCAAACGCGCTTAGCTGGGCGTGACAATGGCATCTGACTTTAATTATTAGTCCTCAGGCCAAGAGCCAAAGGTTAGTTGTTTGCTTAGTTGTGAATGCCGACGTAGGGACAGACAACTCCACGTGACTTGTCTCAAAGCGATCCAAAATTAGGGGTGACCCAGCACTCTATGTGATTAAGCGGCGATTGGTACTCAAGGGAAATAAAAAATACAGGTATGTAGATTTTTTTTTTTTTGGATATTTTTTTACATTGATTCCTCAACAAATAATATTCGTTGCTTTAAGTTCTAGTTCATGAATTTTGTAAAACTAAAATTATTTTATTAAAATAAAAATGCTTACAGAACTGAAGATATAGTTGCATTCTCTAATTAATGCCCAAAATTGGAGAGGATTTAAAGGCAAGCAGGACCAGATCGGCAAGAGCGAGAATACAATACGTTTTGCCTGTTTCATAACCTTTTATCAAAACATAATACCCCAAGGGCTTCAGGTTATGAAAAAACAAGTTGCACTTACAGCATAATTGGATACGAGTAATTGAATTTGTGTGGCAGACACAAATAAAGGTTGCACTGTACATGCATATGCTTAACTATTGCCATGAAGCCAAATTGGCTGTGGTTTAATTAAATCATACTCGAGTTGAACTGCAGCAGCCGAAACGCCAATGCTGTAGGCCAGTTGCATCTTTACATACTTACATATGTACATACGGACGGAAGGACAGACATGCATAGCACTGATGTATGTGTGTGGAGGGGTGAAATTGCATTTAGAGAGCGAGCCATGCAATCTGTGCATAATTAAAATTATTTTAGCCAAATTATTTTGTATTTCAATTTGCGCTTCTGCGCGAGTTTGGGTAATTGTGGCACATCATTTTCTAATTTGAGTGATGCTGCAACTGGACGTTGGCCACTCAATGGTCACTTGATTGCGATGTCATTAATAATTCGCATTTCTGTGGCCAGCAATAAATGCCTGTGTGTAACTAAACAATGGCACTCCAGTTCCAGTCTGGCTGCGAGGCAATGCTGTGGCATTTCGCTTTTTCGCATCTATGTTTAATAACTATATACAAATGTCGGGCAAATATGTTAAACATTCACATGTAATATAATAATTAAATAAGCAAAAAAAAAAAAACAGTTCCTAAAATAACTAAATTCATTTGAAATGATTGTAATCAATAATGATAATGCAAATTAAAATATCAAATTCTTAAACTGTTTTAAATATGCAACTAATATTCTCAAATTGTGCACACACAAATTTATAACAAGTAAATACTAGACTTTTAATACCCTTTACAAAATTATCTAATATATATTTCTATAGTATAATTAGATCTCGTCGAGTCTGTGTATTTGCCTATCTATACACATACCCATATATCTGCCGATTATTTAAATGATTTCTTTTCATTGGGATCACCTCAAACATCATAGAATATTTATATTAATCAGAGAGAGTACCTTCTAGTCGTGCATTCCATATAATCTTGCTGTTTAGCCATGCATTTGCTCATGCCCACGGGACACGCCTCGCTCGCTTTGACCAAAGTTCAATGGCCTCGGCCAATCAAAGCAAATACAGCATAAATAAATGTAGTTTCTAATTAACTAATTTCAAATTTATTTTCACGAGTCGAGCTAAGGCCTTTACTGCAATTACAAAATTACTTGTCAAATAACAATAACTAACCAACCGTCAAAATTATGCTAAGCCGAAACTGTGAACTTTTTAAATGCGACTGGAAACGATTTATTAATATGCTATATGAAAGGCCACAAATGCGAGAACTTCCCTTAAATGTAGTGTTTTTTTTTTAAATGAACATTTGACTTTTTATACGCTGAACCCATTGAAAATAGGAAATCAGGGTATAATGATTTTGTTCAAAGTATGTAACAGGCAGAAGGAGCCGTGGTAGACCCCATAAAGTATATAAATATTCTTGTCCGTCTGTTCATCTGTCCATATTAGAGCTGGGAGTCCATCGATGGAGGCACCACTCGATGGATTTTGCAGCGATGGAAAAATACCATCGATACTATCGAAGATTAAGTTTTTATCCATCGATGGATCACACCATCGATATATCGATGTTTACATCGGTAATTTAAAAGGCTTTTTTAAACTATTTTAAGGTTTTAAACATTGTTTTGAAATTGTTTAAGAAATTGTTTTTAAGAATAAAATTCAAAATGGGTAATTAAGATTTTAAAGTAATTTTATAACTTTTCAAAGAAAACAAAGGATTTCCGTGCAAACAAAAATAAATAAAACAAGTAAGAAAGCTGTAGTCGAGACTGCTCGACTACGAAATCCCCTGAGCCCTCCTTCGAACGAATCACATTCCAGAATGCTTCGTTTCGATTCTCCACGCGTAAGAAACTATACATACAAAAACATGAACACACACACGCTGATCTATGCATGTAAGCATGTATGTGTGTATGCATGTGTGTAAGCATTGCAAGCGTCTTGCTGTCTCGCTGCTTTGCTGCTGCGTCGCATGGGTTTTGATGAGGAAACTTTAATGATTTATAATTCTGTTTCTAGATGGACAATCGTATTGATACGAAGATACAAAAGCTAGAAAGTTAATTCTTTTTGTGTTAGGTCCGTATATTGCACGCGCAGTACGTGTTTGTTTCAGAAATTCGATAACTTGTATATTTGCAAAGTTATCGATAAATGAATTTATCGGGGACCAGTTATAAAATTCTAGCTAATTCATCTTTAGAGTTAGAGTCTCCAAGTCTTCTGCACATATATAGATACTAATTTAATGCAATTTCGATTTTCGTCAGATTTTGGATACATGCTCTCAATTCACCCCCACACCTCCAAATGTGTAAAAAATAATAGAGACTTACATTTTTGTTTGGTATATAGATAAAATTGTCATGATCATAATCTGAAAGTTTAATTATGATTGTCCGTCTAGACAATTATTAATCAAATAAGTTATGACAGCAAGCGAGACAGCAAGACGCCTCCAATACTTACACACATACAGGCGTACAACCGTATATCAACGTGCTGCGTGCGTGTGTGTGCATGTATATTTTGTTACGCGTGCAGAAACGAATCGAATAATTCTTGGAATATTATCCGTTCGAAGAAGGGTTCTGGGGATTTCGTAGTCGAGCACTCTCGACTAGAGTTTTCTTTCTTTTTTTTTTATATTTAATATAAACAAATAAAATATACATTTCTGATGCTGAGTTAGACTCAGTTAGTTAGACTCAGTTCACAAACAATTCTCTGTAAGCATTTAATTCGCCAATCTATAATTAGGAATTGCTATCGAAGTATCACATTGCATTTCACAAACAATGCTTGAATTAGGGATGTAAGCAAATTATTATTCAAACTAAATCGCTGCATGTCTTAGCTTAACAATGTAGTCAATTATATTGTCTGGCCTTATGCTGTTATTGTTATTGCAGCAACCATCTACTGAATTTCCCAGCAATGCCACAGAGTCAATTTAGCTGCCAATGCACCTCCAATCTTCGAATTCATCTATAAGGCTAATTGCTATATGAGAATCGACGCGGACATGGATTAGGTATTCAGTTTTCCAGTTGTGCTGCATAAACTAATTATAAACACAAAGAGCCAGACACCCTGCATAATGTCAATATTATGGTTTGACTTAAGACGAATCTCGTTTCCACATCTTCACTTAATAATGAATTGCATTTAATTTGATAATGCTAATTTGTTATTGCATTTTAAAGCTGCTTGTGTAGCTATTCACAGCACTCGCTGATCTTTTCAATTAGCGACACAAAGTCGCATGGATCAATTTGCCATGCCACAAATTCAATTTACGCTGTCGTTGCGTCTGCTTTGAAGTTAACCCGAACAGAAAATTGAGTACGCTGACCCACAATGTATCGAGACGTTACCCACTTACTCAGTCGCCTTTGTTTGCTGTCCAGCTGCCGCTCTGACTCTGCATCGGGATTTACTCGCACCCTGTATTGCGATTGTGGGGTGCGACAGCTTGCAGCAAATGAATATTTAATTCCAATGTATGCAAATGCGTTGCACGCTCTAGTTTAACCAAATGCAAACTATATTCTCGAGGAATTATTTGACATAGCTGAAGAAAAGCAGCACCGCCGAGCCTTGTAAAAGGCGTTGCTCTCACAAATATTAACATGATACCAAATATAAACATGATTAGTATTAAAAATATTAAAAACACTGCGATTTTATGATACAAATTGAAATACAGTCTCTCAGAATATTGTACAAGTTTGGAAAGCAAGAGAAATATACAAATTGCGCGGCTCAAGAAAGTGTAATAAATAAACTCAACTCAACTGCCAAAAACTGCACAAATAGCTGTCATTAGGGAAACAAAAAGCGGACTGGGTCTGATAGAGAGCAGGTGCGGCATAATTGCCCAACATTTTGCCCGTTAACCTAAGAAAATTGCCAAAGCAGAAAAACAAGCTCACACACACACACACACACTCGCACACACAGTCATATATGAGAGAGGCATAACGAGGCAGGAAGCAGGAGGCAGGAGAAGCTGGCAATAAGCACAACAAGCTTAGCAGCTTAAAATAATTTATTATGCTTAAAGTAAGTAAATGGCTAAATGCCGGCATATGGCAGGTCAGCAATCGAGCAGAACGCGCATCGCACCACCAACTGGCAGGAGCACCATCTGCGCGCTCGCTCATATGTGCGACGGCGTCTGCCACTACTGGCACGCACGGAAGTCAAGTAATGTTAATATCTGGTCAACTGGAAAAACAAAGTAAATTAATTGTAGGTTCAAAGAACGCCAGGCAGCGCAGCCTTGTCCCGGCCAACCTAAGCCTGCCCGTCCACTGCTGTCGGCCATTGCTGATTATCGAGTCCGACGCGGTCACTGAAGACTTCCTGCTTGACTTGAATGCCTGACAGTCTGCTATCCGCCTGCCCCACAGTCTTTTGGCCTGGCTGCCTTGTAGGCATCTATGGCTTTTTTTGCGTCTGTGTGTGTGTGTGTCTTGGTATTGGATTTTTCAGCAAAGTGCAGCCAAGCGAAACCAATTTCCCATACATTGTAAGCAGGCCAGGACATCACTTGTAGGTTTGTGTGCGTATGTGTGTGTGCGTGTGTGCGTGTTTCCTGTTGCAGCTGCCTTGTTGGGTTGACAAAGCGCGTGTTGACGCGCGCGTCAAACTTGCACTGCCTGCCGGAAGTGTTGCGAACAATGTGCACTCCACAGCACTCGGCGAGCCAGCAGGGGTTCGCGCGAGTTATGCAACCAAATATGCTCATGCAAATTGCACAACCACTTGCACTTATGCATGAGAATAATGATAACGACCAGGTCAGCATAATCATGCAGAAATATTTAAAAAGAGATCAGATTACCAAAATATAAACAACGTAAGCGTCGCCGCCGTTTCCGATGTAAATGCTTAGTTAGCAACAACAAACATAAGCAAAACAGGCATTTGCATATGCCAAAGAAAAAGCAACAATAAATATACATAAGTAAAAAGGGCATTTGCATATGCCAAAGAAAACTTTACAATTAGTCTTAAGATTCATTCCAACGAGAACAGAAGGTTTTTTATTCAATAAAGACAAGTTTTAATATCCAAAGATATTAAGTGTTTGTTCTTAATCATTATATCCATATATCAGAAGATATTTTGCCAAAGTGATTTTTCAGCCTTTATTTGTGTTTGTGTATCCGAAGATATACAAAATAAAAAACCATAATTGGCGCAGCCGAAATCGAACAAGTGCGTTTCGTTCGAACCGAAAGCAATAACATTTCATTTTTGTTCAGCAAAATAAAATAAAAACAGAAACAGTTAAAACACAAAATTGATTCGTGAATTAACAATTAACAGAACAAAGTGACAATTTTATGTACCCAAAGTACTCGAAAAACAAAAACATACACAAATACGACGAGAATCGAAGAATCGCAAATACAACGATGGAAGAAGAAATGCAAAACCTAAGAGGGGTCATACTCCAACAAGAGGCAGCCCTAAATCTTCTCCGACAACAATACGAACAACAACAACAACAACAACCAGGCCAATGGTTGTCAAACAAAGACATCATTCAACAATTTCGCCAACTACGACAACTGGATGACCAACATGATGTGTTGGCCTTCATCAAATCCGTTGAATTCCTTATGACGCTATGCCAAGGAAACGAGCTGCTAGTCCAATTCGGCACCAGCATCGTCGCCAATGAAAAGGTCTCAGGAGCAGCAGCAAACTTCATCAGACAGTTGGGGATGGAGCCAAGCTGGGAACAAATGAAGACTAAACTGATGGAACAAATGCGGCCGAAGACGACTTACGAGGATGTATTCGACAGATGCAGATTCATTAAAGTAAGTAGTTTAAGAGAACTGTTCCAAGAATTTGAAAACGCAAAATGCGAAATAAATAAAATATACATGTTTGATGAACTAAAACCTACAATATATGAGAACGATAAAGTAGATAGAGATTTGTTAAATATATTAATAAACAAAATAGACACTCCATTCAGAATTCATGTTGATCAAGGTATTTCTATGCATGCTCTACAAACAAAATATTCAAACATTAAAGCACTAGATGATCCCAGAGCTATAACACAAAGATATAGAAAAACATCTAACAACACTTACAATAAACAAAATAACGCTAACACCAACACCATCTATAACAAGCCAAATCAAAACAGCCAAACCCCTAATAACAGTAAGAACAATGATCAAACAAATCAACAGACATATAACAGACCACAACCCAATCAAAACCAAAATCCTAGACCAAGTTACACCAACAGAAACAATGGCTCAAGACAAACAAGAATGTCTCATATGAGCGTTGATACCCAAGGGAACGATTCCACTCCTATGGAAATCGGAACTTTAGAAGAAAATCAGGCAGAAGAAGTAAATTTTTTGATACCTTGCCTAGGGCAAACCTACCCATAATAACGTGGACAATAGGAAAAGAGGAAATAAGATGCTTAGTCGACACTGGTGCAACGACAAGTATCTTAAAATCAAAAATTCTTGAACAACAGTACCCTAAAATTGAACTCACAAAACCTTGTTCTTATAAAACTCTTAACGGTGTGAATATTGTAAAATACGCAATAACTACACCTTTCCCCAAAGATATCCCCAAATCCACGAAAAAGAAATAAATAGACAAATAAAAGAAATGCTTAAGCAGAATATAATAAAAGAGAGTAACTCTCCCTATAACAGCCCCTTATGGATTGTTGAGAAAAAACTCGATAATTCAGGGTCCAAAAAGTTCAGAATCGTTATCGATTATCGTAAATTGAATGAATTCACGGTCGATGACAGATTTCCAATTCCCAATCTTAATTCTTTGCTAGATAAACTGGGTAGATCACAATATTTTACAACCCTCGACTTAGCGAAGGGCTTTCACCAAATTCTCGTTAAAAAGGAAGACAGACCAAAGACAGCATTTTCAACACCGTCAGGTCACTACGAGTTTATCAGAATGCCGTTTGGGCTCAAAAATGCTCCATCGACATTCCAGAGACTTATGAACGAAGTCTTAAAAGACTATATTGGCGAATATTGCGTCGTTTATATGGATGACATATTAATTTTCAGCACGTCTCTCCAAGAACATATGACCATATTAAGAAAAATATTCAAAACTCTGAAAGAAGCCAATTTAAAAATCCAAGTAGATAAATGTGACTTTCTAAAGAAAGAAACACAATTCCTCGGTCATATCTTGACCACTCACGGCATTAAACCGAACCCAGAAAAAGTAAACACTATTCAAAACTTAAAATTGCCCAAGACTACAAAGCAGATCAAGTCATTCCTAGGAATGACAGGGTTTTATAGAAAATTCGTTAAAGATTATGCAAAAATAGCATTCCCTATGTCAAGATATCTGAAGAAAGACGAGACAATCAACACTGACGACCCAAGCTACATAACAGCATTTGAAAAGTTGAAAACATTAGTTACAAATAGTCCAGTCCTACGATACCCAAATTTCTCAAAAAAGTTCACTATCACTACAGATGCTAGTAATTTCGCGGTGGGAGCAGTCCTTTCTCAAGAAAGCCACCCAATTGCGTACGCATCCCGAACATTAAACCAACACGAATGTAATTATTCAACCATAGAAAAAGAGCTCCTAGCCATAGTGTGGGCCGTAAAATATTTTCGACCATATGTTTATGGTAGAGAATTCAACCTCGAAAGCGATCACCAACCGCTAAAATGGCTGATGGCCAAATATACAGGCAAAGACATAAGCCCAAGATTGCAGAGATGGCTCATTAATCTGGGGGAGTACAATTTTCACATAGAATACATAAAAGGGAAATGTAATAACATCGCTGACTTTCTGAGTAGGATTAGAGAGGACGAAATAAACCTAATGGAAGTTGAATCTACTGATGAAGAAGACAGAAGATCTATAGCAGCTCAAACGATTCATTCTAAAGAAGAGGATCAGGGTTTCGACATGTCTATACTAGAAACAGCAGTTAACAGATTCAATGTACAACTAATTTTTACAGAAAAAAAAACTCGAAACCACCGTTCAGGTGTTTGACAAAAAGAGAATTTATATTAGCAAAAAAGACGTTGAAGACAACCAAGCAATAAACATCCTCCGTCGGGAAATAACCACGGGAAAAATAGGAGTTTTTTCACACATAAGTGACCATGAATTTTACCAATTACAAAAAATAATAGCAAAGGAATACACTTCCAACCCAAAAATAAAATTTGTAAAGTGCACTAGGTTCGTTAGAGATATCGAGTCAGAAGACGAACTGCATACGCAAATAGCCTTATTTCACAAGAACGAGAGTGGCCACTGCGGGATAGTTGCCACTTATCAGAAGCTTAAGCTCGAAATTTACCATCCCAACCTTAAGACCCATATCCATAGAATAATCAATAACTGTGACGTCTGTAGTGGTGGGAAATACGATAGAAAACCCATAAAAAACAATTTTTATCTTACAGAAACACCAAAAACTTGCAATGAGATAGTACACGTAGACACATACGTAAATTCAAAGCAATCCTTTACAATATTCATTGACAAATTCTCAAAACACGCCACTTGCTTCCCACTAAACGATAGAAATAGCGTTACAATCGTAGAACATATTCAACAATTTTTGTCAATAAAAGGGAAGGTCCATAAATTCGTCTTCGACAACGAATTTAATAGTCTTAACGTCAGGGAATTTCTAGAAAAAGAAGGTATAGAATATCATTCAACTAAACCAAACAGTCACACTGGCAATAGTGATGTCGAAAGACTTAATAACACACTAACAGAGAAAATTCGTACACTAAACATAGAAGAGAAAAGACCTATAATCGAACAAATGGCTAGAGCCGTATATTTTTACAATAACACATACCACACCACCACGAAATTCACACCATTTGAAGTACAAAATCACAAAGTAAATCACTCTAAATTGTACGAAAGAATGTCAGAAGAAAAATCCAGAAAAATAACGAAACTAAACGATAGTAGGGAAACTTACATAGAGAATAGAACAGAGGGATTTACAAAAAATTATAAAAACCTAAGACACAAAGAGGAACCCAAATTCAGAAAAGCAAATTTACGAAACATCCATACAACAAACGTTAAAAGACCTACAAAATTTTCAGATAATCACAACAATCATCATCATGGTCCTGTTGCCAACGCTGTCGAAAGCAATGATCAATATAACCCCAATCCTGACTGAAAACGGTTTCGTATCATTAGGAGAGAGCACAGTGGAACTGGTCAACAATTCTAAAATGGTTCTACATATAATAAACACACAAGAAATATTAGAATTAACAAACATAATACAGAACAATACAAAAATCTTAGTTAAGCAAAACAGACATAGACTAGACGCAGAAATAGAAACCATAAGAATTAAAATAAGATCAATAACCCCAAACCCAATAGCAAGACAAAAACGCGGTCTCATTAACGCTATAGGAAAAACTCAGAAGTGGCTCACCGGCATCATGGACGATGACGATAGGGAAACTATTATGAATCATCTCCTTAACAATCAAGAAAACGAACATAATATAATAAAAAACATTAACGAACAAGTAAAAATAAACAATGACCTTCAGAAATCAATTAACACATTAAAAGAAGTAATACTAGACGACAGAGAAAAAATAACCAAAACTCTTAACAACATAGAAACATTCAATAATATAATTAAAACAGACATAATGTATCACGATCAATTACTAAAATTGAAATTCTTGCATGATAAAGTCGACACCATCTTAGACATAATAGCGTCAGCTAAATACAACCTCTTTCATCCTTCAATACTAACAAACGAAGAATTCACACTATACAACATAGACTTCTACAAAATTAAACTAATCCGCATGGGAGTCATGACCTACGAAAATAAGATAATCATTGCAATCAAAATACCAACTAACATCATAACAACTACAGTATTTCTGACAACCCCACTAACAAACCAGAAAAATAAAAGAATCGACATGAGTCCCGAAAGAGTGGTAAAAATCCAAAACAACACTTACACATACGAGGAACACAAAACAATAAACGAGCTGAAATTGAGCTCTAACTGTATCATTAAGAAAAATTGTAGAATGATAGAAGACGTAGAGTTTAAGACGAAATTAATAAATGAAGGCACATTACTAATAAGTAACGCAGAAAATAATGTAATTCAATATAGTTGCAACGAATCCACCAATAGTCAAATATTAAAAGGTAACTTCCTCATAGAATTTACGAATTGTACAATCTTCATTGACCACACCTACTATAAAAATAATCAAGAAATATATATACAATCGTTCTCTAATGATGAAGAAGAAGTAAATTCATTTAACTTTACAGAGAAGCAAACATTCAAAGAAATTATATTAGAAGAAATAAAAAACACTAAAGCCATAAAAGAAATCAGAGCACAAACAATAATTTCCAACAGCTTCGGCATAACATCAATTGCTCTTGTATTCCTCTTCATAGGAATATATACCTATAAAAAATGTAAAAGAGGAATCCAGGAGAATCCCTCATCAAAAAGGGGAGGAGTTATGCAACCAAATATGCTCATGCAAATTGCACAACCACTTGCACTTATGCATGAGAATAATGATAACGACCAGG
Source organism: Drosophila antonietae (assembly GCA_030914385.1). Classification (NCBI taxonomy): domain Eukaryota; kingdom Metazoa; phylum Arthropoda; class Insecta; order Diptera; family Drosophilidae; genus Drosophila; species Drosophila antonietae. The sequence continues at coordinate 16,737,151 of JAUESO010000609.1, read as the reverse complement.
TCAGCATAATCATGCAGAAATATTTAAAAAGAGATCAGATTACCAAAATATAAACAACGTAAGCGTCGCCGCCGTTTCCGATGTAAATGCTTAGTTAGCAACAACAAACATAAGCAAAACAGGCATTTGCATATGCCAAAGAAAAAGCAACAATAAATATACATAAGTAAAAAGGGCATTTGCATATGCCAAAGAAAACTTTACAATTAGTCTTAAGATTCATTCCAACGAGAACAGAAGGTTTTTTATTCAATAAAGACAAGTTTTAATATCCAAAGATATTAAGTGTTTGTTCTTAATCATTATATCCATATATCAGAAGATATTTTGCCAAAGTGATTTTTCAGCCTTTATTTGTGTTTGTGTATCCGAAGATATACAAAATAAAAAACCATAATTCGCGCGGCTTACTGACACGTAATATATCAATGCGCTTCGCTGGCTCAACGATGGACCGCTGCGCTGGCTAGCTCGCCAGCTGAAATATGAGTTAATTTTGAAAGGCATGATTATGTAAATAGTCAGAGACTGTCAGCCGGGGTAGAAGGCGTCAGCATTAAGCCATCATATTTATTTACTTAGGTCAAGTGCCGGTCAGAAACACTTTCGCACACACATGCCAAGGTATTAACAGTGTGCATACAAGATGGGTCAATAGACTTGCTCTAATACTCAGGGTGAATATTACATTTTAGGTCAGTTTGTAATCACTTTATTTCATAGGCCGACTTTAGTCCTTATTATGTTGCATAATAATTGTAATTGATTGAGATTAAAATTTATGTAATTTAAATTAAATCAAGATTTTACACCTAATAATAAATATTGCAGTTTTTTTGTTGTATAGCATAATAAATTTATGAAATTAATATTGAATTGAATTTTATATAAACAAAAAAAAAACTTATTTTTAATAGCTTAAGTTTCGTATTCTTAAATTTAAATAGTATTCAGAAATTTAATAGTCAATTTCTATTTATATATTTTAATGTGAGGGCTAGAATATTTCGACTTTTAGTGTGCAAACTTTTCACTTCCTATTGAACTTCAGTGCCGATTGAAATTTTCAGTGTTTGCAAACGCCTTGGGGCAGGGCAGCAACTCGTGACATGTGTCTCTATGTGTAAGTGTGTACATATGTATGCTTAGCCCCCCCACAAGATCCAAAAAATAAAATCATTTGTTGACAATTTGTTTAGCTGCTGTTGTCACTACAATGTGTTTCCCGCTGACCCCGCCGACTGCTGCCGCCTTCCAAGTTGTTTTCCGAAATTATTTGGTATGCAAAACACTTTCGGCAAATATTGATTTTGGAAATTTGTACAGAAAAAAGCGGGAAAAAAAAGAAAGCAAAGCGACAGCGTCTACGCGACATTGTAGCAGCATTAGGCGACGACAGCGACAGGCCAAAATGCCAAAAGGCACTAAAACCCGTAGCATACTTTTTGGGGCGCTCTATCGCTGTAACGCGATGCCTTGGTGCAGCGACATCAAGAGTCTTTCTTCCACACTGACGTCATAAAGGCTGGCTTCCAGCATGGGTGCATTGGTATGCACGGACCTCATCTGCAATGTCTTCGCCGTCGTGCCGCGCTCGGCACGTGATGTGTGCCACATGCCGGCGCGGAACGTGGATAGTTGAGGATGGCTGTGCCACACTTTAAATTAGCTTTAAAGATGTCCGAAAAAAGCTGCATACAAATTATTATTGTGGGATACAACAGAGCTTTCTATGGCTGCTCGCTGCAATTTGACGCTGGTATTTAATTAGCTCCTAGCGAGGCGCAGCAAGTGCAACAACCCGAACATTTGCATGCATAAGCACAGCTTCCAACGACTGAATGAATGCAATGAATGAGCCGCGGCCATCGCGCCATCGCGCCGCACTTCTAGTTTGGGTCCGCGCAGTCAAAGTCATAGTCAAAGCGCTTATAGACAGTACGGCATGCAGCGTGCCTGTAAATGTAAAGTTTTTCGATTTAAGTTCATAATTAAAGTGCAAGCAGCCAGTTCAGCCAGGCAGGATGGGTGCAAAGTTAAATTGGGTTTAAATTTCGCATGCATTCGCATTAATTTGCTTAGCCAGGCGGCGAAGGTCACAGGCTGAAGGCGACTTTACCCCAAAAGACTGAAGGCCAAATTCCATGCTCACACACACACACACTCGGACACACACACACACTAGCACACTTGCACACTTGGGCACATGCAGCCACGCATGCCTCGCGCCATCTGCAGTTTGCTTGGCGCGTGTTCCAGGCAATAATTTGGGCAATTTTCGGCAGAGTAACGAGCCCACACAGCCGTAACTAACCTGGCAGGCAAGTCGTCGACTCGTGGATGACATTTATTAAATAACTTGACGGCATTTTCAATATTTAAGCCGCACTAATGCGCCTAAAGTTAGGCACCCAACTGTCAGCGAATTTCGGTGGCGGCTTTCAACAAATACCAGCGAGCACTTTTGCCAAAAGTTTTCACAGTTTTTCGAGTTGTCGGATTGTTTGCGACTGGCTTAAATTGTACTTGCGCCGGTCCGAAGATGGCAACGTTGATGACGTTGTCGACAGCGACGCTGACATTTTGCGGAAGCAAAAAAAAATGTTTGAGGCTTGCAGTTTATGAATGCAAACGGGGTATCCGATTGGCGTTGCCCCATTCAACATACCCTGTAATGTATTTGATGAATAGAAAATCTTCTTTCATCTGATAATGCAAAAGTTTGTTTTTTAATTCATATAAATAAATTTTTAAATTATATTTTTCATCTGATAATTAATATCAATTCAAGTCGAGGATAATTTCAAGTCGAGCAGCTTCACTCATCCTCCTTCTTTCTTTTTTGCCAATTAGGAAAAGTTTTACGCAGCTGAAAATGAAAATGGAAGCAGAATAAGCGCCAAAAATTTGCATTAGTCTTGCAAAGTGCGGCACATACATAGTTTCCAGTAGCCTTCAAAAGTTTATTTTCAAGTAATTATGTAGTTCATTATGCTGGCCATATTAAAGTGGATTTAAAACAAGCAAACTACTAGAATATATATATATTCTGAAAATAGTCTGTGGTCAATCAAAGGATTTTTGGCTATTTTAAATGCTATTTATGCGATTTGTAAGGCATTTCGCCAGACCGAATACAAATCATATATGTGATTATGGCAAATGCCACATTTTGCACACAAAGCAACCAATTTGCTGCGGCTTTTAAATTTAATTCAATTCACTTTGGTCATTAATTGGCTTACATATGCGTGCTTGCATCGTGATTTACGTAATGATAGATATACGTCCGTATAAAAATATCAGCACACACACACTTGCAGCATTCTTGGGGTTTTTCCTGTGGCATTTGTAAAATGCATTCCAGCGTCAATTTGCATAGCTTGGAAAAGGCAAAGGCAAAGGCAAAGGCGAAGGCGAAAGCAAAGGCGAAGGCGAAGGCAAAGGTTGCTTTAGCGGCTGCATAAAATCCTATTGTGCATTAAAGTCAAATCAAAGTGTGCTGCAGCAAGCAAATATTAGCCGCATTACTCGCCAGCTGTTTGCTTTTTAGACAAAGGCGGCTGCAGACAGTAAAACAAAGTGAAATGTTTTATTTATGGGCGTTTCATGGGCGTGCTGCTGAGTGTGTCATATGCGTTGTAGAGGCAAGCCAAACAATGAGGCAGTCACTTGCCTCCGTCATCGTTGCTGTTGCTGTTGTTGTCTTTATACTGTCTGTCAACTGCCAGGCAAATGAACAACTTTAACAAATGCAAGGCGCTGCCTTTAGCGTAGATTGTCCTGACATGAAAGATTTGCGTTCAAGTCAAACACACACTGACAAAGTCGACAACAACAATGCGACAGTTGAATATGCCTTTGTATATGCATGCAAAAACGAGAGCCAGAGCGACGAGTCTCGCAGCACACATACAATGTTCAACTTTCTAATGTTATTTAAAGCACTTTAAGTGCCATATTTCCTACTCCTGCTCCAGCGCCTACTCCTGCTGCTGCTGCATTGCCTGCTTTATTTATTATGTGGTACTGCTATGCTTACTTTTGGCACTCCAGCAGGAAGAATCAAGTAGTTTTTTATGTTTTCCGGCTGAACTGCAATGCCAACAGCCAGCGGCAACTCATTGCAGCAGTTGCACACTGACGGTTCTGGCAGCACTCCCAGCCTGCTCGACTGCCTCACGGACAGCCAGCTCAGCCCGACAAGCGACTGCATGCCTGCTTTTATTCAAAAGTTTAGTGAGCCATTGAGCGCGCCACAGTCGACGTCGTCAGTCAAGATGCGCTGCATTACTGCTACTGTTACTTCTGCTGCTGCTGCTGCTGCTGTTGCTGCTGCTGCTGTTGCTGCGGCTGCTGCTGTGTAGGTATCTCGCCAATGTTTGTTTTATGTTGCAAACTTTGCCAGCGACCAGAAGATGCCGCAACAACATCAACTACCACTACTACAGCAGCAGCAGCAGCAGCAAGTACGGCAACAGCAACCAACGACTGGGGCGCGGCGACAACAGCAACTTGAACTCTATTGCCGGGTACCGCAATTTAATAGATTTTCTATGTAAGCATCTCAAGTCTGTGCTTCTCAGATTTGACATCGGCGACCACACACACACACACACATACACTTACAGATATAAACACCTACCCTCAGACGAATCACTGCTGTTGTTGGTCTGTATTTTGGTATGTGTGTGTATAGATGTCTACAGTTATTTTGCACATCACAGCGACACAACACAACTCGACGTTGTGTGAACACCTCAACAACTTAAAATGTAAATAACTTTTCAAGTGGTTTCGCAAAGTTTTTGGCCCCAAAGTTTCACCCAAAATGCGCCCAGCCCAGCTTCAGTGGCTGCCTCGGTGTCAGTATTCCTGTCTGTGTGAAGTGCTCGAGCACTCAAGTGTTTCGTTTCAATTTTCGCACGAGTTTTGTGGCCATCCCAATACAAATACAAGCTAAATTTTGCAAATTAATTTTGTTTTGATGGACTTTCAAGCGTTAGTCAAATAAAAAAAAAAACACACTCACACACACACATACACGCAACAAAACAAACACATTTCACAGCATAAAAAACTAGAATAACCAAAATGCAGTCACACGTTCACACTGCGTATACGCGATGGGCAGGCCATTTAAAACACAAAATTCGGTCGTTCAATATCAATTAAAATACGTCGAGCGCACATCTGAATATCGTGGAAAAACAAAGGAAAAACAGGAACAGTAGAAACCAACAAACGCACGAATAAGTTTGTGAAAAATTCAATTTATATGCAACCACAACATGGGCAGCATCGGATAATTATTGGCACATACCTATCTAGTGTTGAAACATATGCTTTTTGTTGTAAAATGTCCTATCAAACAAACAAAAACAATATGTGAGACTTTTTCACGCACTGCTTAACAGCAATCAACGCTCGTACCAAATGCCATGCAAATACACCACGACCGAACGTCATAGAAACGGAATATGTAAATCTCTAACCGTTGCAACTGTGACCTGTGACCTGTGACCTCTCCCGCCAAGAGTCGCTTCACAATATATGAGAGTACCACAATTACACCCCTTCTGGCACTGACAGCTGGCTTGAACTTGATATATCAAATATCTGGCAAAACAAATATATGATAAAAACTGTCCAAATGTGGAGAGGTGCGTTAGAAAATAGTTGTCAAAACAAGCTCAAACCACATGACACAATTGTTACGTAAATATAGTACACAAAAAATATTGCATTTATTGCTAAACGCAAATCTCAGTTTATTTGAAGTACATAGGCAAATAAGACAATAATAATAAACATCAGCATATAATACATATAACAATTGTATTTGTTTGCCTGAGCCTTTTTATACCCATTGAGCCCATTGAAAATGGAAATTCAGGGTATAATAGTATTGTAAAAATATATGTAACAGGCAGAAGCAGATGTCGCAGACCCCATAAAGTATACATAATCTTGATCAGTGCGAAAAAAGTAAGTTGATATAGCCCTGTCCGTCTGTCCCTCCTTCCGTATGATCGCAGAAATTTCGAAAACTAGAAAAACTAAAGAGCTGCAATTTTACATGAATACTCGTATGTTAGTTACGCAGCGTCTATTGAGTTTTTTTTTCGATAACTCATTCCATTTCCTTATTATCGATAAAAATCGAAAATTCGCTTACCATTTGAGCTAGAGACATTTGAATATTTCGATAGATACTATGGATACGAAGATTCTATAATTTTCAGATTTTGGATGCAACGTTTCCTTTACCATCAATTTGCAAAAAAAAAAAAAATTAAAAAATAAATAAAACACACTTATTTCAATTACTAGAGACTTGCAATTTGGGAAATAAGCAAAGCTTTTGGGCTATTATTATATTCAGAAAGTTTACTGAAGATCATCCGTCTAGAATGGCAACTACGCAGAGTACATCGTAGTCGAGCAGTCTCGACTGGAGCCTTCTTACTTGTTCTTATTCTTAAATATTATTTGATTTCAAACACTTAACAAATTAATTTGGCATTTCATTTTATTTTCAGCTATTTATTCAGCTATTGTTCTGTGGCGTATTTGTGTGAAGTCAATCATAATCAGCGCATGCCAGCAGCGCTATTTAAACAAAAGGCTTTTCATTGAATCAATGAATGGAATTATAAGTGCGCTGACTGGCATGAAACTTTAATATTGTATATAATGTATGGGCACTTTGAATGTGAACCGATTAGTGACACACGGGCTCAAAGGTGTTGGACATGGCTCGGTCACAATATAACTTGCAATATGAATGGGAAAAGTGGAAAATATGGTGGTGAAACAAATGTAAGTAGCGCTTAAATCCACTTAAATAAATTGGTGCTATACTGGCACAACTTGAAAACTTTCGGCCCATCGCCCCATTCATTACACTTACGAGTAGAAGGCCGCATGGCTGGAAAACGAAAACGAAACGAAACGAAACGAAACGAAAACGAAACCGAGCCAAAGGAAAAGGAAAAGCTGCAAAGCCGCCGCCTCAGGCGTCGTCGTCGTTGCCATCGTAGCAAATGCGCCACTTGCGTAAATTGGCAGCATTGTAGTTGAGGGATTAGTGCGGCATTAAACGCAGTTTTTGCACATTACACGCGTGTAAAGCGCAAATCCAGAGTTCGCCAAAGGCGCCGCCAACGTCGCGGCGTGGGTGAGCCTGAGGTCTTGAGTCTGTCCCAGAGCCAGTGCCAGTGCCTGTGCCTGCTGTGTAGTCCTTTTAAGTAATGGCAGACAACACCCACATACGTACTCATAGAACTAGTTCTCAAGCAGCGCTGCCATGGGCACACGCTGTCTTGCCAGTTTCTAGTTGCCACTTGGCTCGCGCCTTAGCACTAAAAGGATTAAGCGATTTAAGCGTGATGTGAAAATTTGTTGGCTGCCTTTTGTTGCGGGCCCACTTGATGAAACACGTTGTCTTTTATACTTTTGCTGCTTTGCGATGAAACTTGAAATAATGTCTACATAAATAAAATTGGCTGCTCCAGCAGCTCCACGTAAATCCAATTTATCACAAACACCAAGAGGAGAACTGACTATTGCGTCCAGATATATGATTTCGAATCCAGGGCTCGGTTCATATTTTAATGGACACTCGTCGGCAAGCAACAAAACGTGACGGCTTAACTCTTTTGCATCTTTCTGTAAAGAGAAAATTTCTATAAGAAAAGTAAAGGGGAAAAAAACACGATCTAGAGATGTCTCAGTAATTCCTATCTCTTCAAATGCCTTTACTTAATTCAAAATGAAAAAAAGTTTATTAATATGAAAATTAATTGTTTGACGAATTCCAAAATTTAACTGTTTATTTTCTTAAAATTCTAGTGCTTATATACCTTAAAACTACTTCCATTCACTGAAACGGTAAAATTCTATTGTTAAGCCGTTGTCTAGGCTCACGTTTCAATTTTATTAGTCGCTGCAACTAAGGGACGATATAAAGAATACCCACAGGTTATCGACTAATGTTTTATTTCTAACATATTTATGTAATTGGCGTGTTCATGATGGAACACTAATTGAAATTATTATATAAATAATCAAACACATCTCACTTCAGCTGCGAATAAATTCAAATTAGTAAGACGAATTAAGATTTTCCTAATTAATTTTTATAATTGTTGATATAGCCCTGTCCGTCTGTCCCTCCTTCCGTATGATCGCAGAAATTTCGAAAACTAGAAAAACTAAAGAGCTGCAATTTTACATGAATACTCGTATTTTAGTTACGCAGGGTTTATTGAGTTTTTTTTTTTTTTTTTTTTTTTTTTCGATAACTCATTCTATTTCCTTATTATCGATAAAAATCGAAAATTCGCTTACCATTTGAGCTAGAGACATTTGAATATTTCGATAGATACTATGGATACGAAGATTCTATAATTTTCAGATTTTGGATGCAACGTTTCCTTTACCATCAATTTGCAAAAAAAAAAAAAATTAAAAAATAAATAAAACACACATATTTCAATTACTAGAGACTTGCAATTTGGGAAATAAGCAAAGCTTTTGGGCTATTATTATATTCAGAAAGTTTACTGAAGATCATCCGTCTAGAATGGCAACTACGCAGAGTACATCGTAGTCGAGCAGTCTCGACTGGAGCCTTCTTACTTGTTCTTATTCTTAAATATTATTTGATTTCAAACACTTAACAAATTAATTTGGCATTTCAAAATTAATTGTTTGACGAATTCCAAAATTTAACTGTTTATTTTCTTAAAATTCTAGTGCTTATATACCTTAAAACTACTTCCATTCACTGAAACGGTAAAATTCTATTGTTAAGCCGTTGTCTAGGCTCACGTTTCAATTTTATTAGTCGCTGCAACTAAGGGACGATATAAAGAATACCCACAGGTTATCGACTAATGTTTTATTTCTAACATATTTATGTAATTGGCGTGTTCATGATGGAACACTAATTGAAATTATTATATAAATAATCAAACACATCTCACTTCAGCTGCGAATAAATTCAAATTAGTAAGACGAATTAAGATTTTCCTAATTAATTTTTATAATTGTGCATCATTAGGATGATTAAATGATTATAGATTAATATGAATATAGTCTAAAAGAACAATGAAATATTCACATATTTATTTATAGTTAATTATAAAATATATATTATTAACCAAGCAGAGCGATTAGTAGATCAAATATTCACCCTGTGAATACTCGGTCTAACTGAGATTGAAAAAAAAAAAAAGAATAATGCTGCTGGCTTAGTGAAATTATAATAAATCTGAAAGCATTTTAGCTGCAATAGCTTAAGCGGATTAGGCGCAAATCAACAAGCATTCGTGTTGCTACAAAGCCCCAACAATATTTTAATAAAATTACATGGATTTACGGTGCGTGCGTTGGCTGCGAACTTAATGCGGCCAAAAATTTGTAACGTTTCGTCATCATAAACAGCCATGCGAACGGTCGCGGTTTGTGGCATGGCCAAGCCAACAGAAAACAACTTTGCATATGTATTATACAATATGCTTAAAATTTAGAGCCAGAGCAACAAAGTTGGCTGGTAAACATGTGTAAATTCCTGAAATGAACAATCATACGCCAGTGTAATACATCACGCAACGCACCAGAATGATTACAGTGACACGAGCCTCCGCTCAGGTATTCGCTTGGCGCACGCAACTGCCTTTCCGACTGACTGACAGACAGTGAGACAGTCAAATAGACAGACAGTACGTCTGTCTGAGGGAGAAAACGGATGTTGGAATGACTGAGTGCGTAGCATTTGGATGTGAGCTACAGATACTCTTTGGTTGGCATTGGTGCACATCAAGCGGGTGGCAGACACCTGACACACGGACAGACAATCTGACAAACACACATGAGCAGTGTGCAACATTTTTAAGCAGGCTATTAATATGAAACACATCACAGAGAGAGAGAGAGAGAGAGAGAGAAAGAGAGCGCATCAGCATCTGTGTGGGCGAATAAGTGTGGCATTTCTGTGGTGTTGCGCAATTTGGTGGCGCTTCGACAGTCATAAATAATGTAAAGTGACTTTCGCGAAAATGAATCACATGATTGCAACTGCGGTTTCAAGTTAAATGACATTATTATGGAGTTCTTTTTATTATTATTTATTGATTTTGCAACGAGCTTGGAGCAAGCATATCCGCATCGCATTGAAGCGAAAAAGAGCTAGATCTTTTTACAATGTACGTAATGGAATTATCTGTTTTAGAAAATTAAGTTTTATATTCTTATTATCTGTTCGTGTTTGACAAACATTAAATAATCCATATATGTATAATAATCTAAACACTATAAATAAATTGAAATTTAAACAATATTTAATGCTCTTGATTATATTTGTATATTTTCTGCTAAAATATTTACATTTAGCACTCAACATTATGTTAATCAATATAAATTCACTGCGTCTAAAAAATGCAATGTGAGCATTAGCTTTAACAAACATAAAGTGCATTTACTTAAAATTAAAATTGCATAATGCGGTTTATTTAACATCAACATTTTTAGAGCCAGCATATTAGCGAAAATATATAGAAAGAAAAAAGAAACGAGAGGAATGGATATGAAAATCAGGATTGTTTGCAAATCACACAAATGAACAAATTTTATTTTGTACACAAGCCAATTGAAAAAATAAAAAACTATTTTGTAAATGCAGTCAAAACCGCAATATCCCCGCCCTCACGCAGATGCATGTATAAATAATTCATAACACTTTTATTTGCATGCAAAATGAGTTAGAACAAAAAGCCAAACAGTGAACTAAAAACGCCAAACAAAATGAATGCAGTCCTTGCGATTTTTGCAGCAGAGCTATTTTTTTATATTTTTTATTATAATTTTTTTTTTTTTTTTTTTTTTGTGGCGAGCTATACGCAAAGGTAGCTGGCCACAATTCGCTATACCAAGTCCGTAGCACAGTCAACCTCGCTGGGAAGCCACACATTCGGTTTTATTGTTAGTGCTAGTCATGGCCAGGTAGTTGGCGCTGTTGCTGCGGTTGCGCGCGGACCCCGCCGGAGCTGGAGCCGCACCTTGGCCGCAGACAAACGCGTAGGAGTGGCCAAATCGACCAACTGGGTGCCCGGTCTCTAGCAATGCTGATGCTAATGATGAGGCAACACCATCGCGTCGGCGAGACGGCATCCCGAGGGCCAAGCGTGACTGAAATAGCTGCTCCATGTTGACTCAGCAATTTCATTTTTTGCTTTAGCTCACAGAGCGCTCAGGCTTAGTTAGCTTCCTTGCCCGTGTGTCTTTATTATGAGCCTCGTGGCTGGCAGGCTGGCAGACAGGCAGTCGGTTGGTCCATTGGTCCGTTGGTCCATTGGTCCGTTAGTCTGTTAGTCCGTTTTCGTGTTCATGTACTGTGGGCATTTGCGGCTCATAAGGCATAAACTTTCAAGTGGCCAGCAGCGCAGTGGGCCACTCACAAGTCCTCGCTGCTGACACGCTGAAGGACAACTTTTAATTGAGATAAAATGAAAGAACACGTCCAGCACCTCCGCTGCTTCGTAGCCATGCTGCCATGCTGCCATGTTGCCATGTTGCCACGTTGCTAGCTAGTCCGCTCACCGGCTCAAAATCAGCATCAGAGTAACTTCTAATTTAGTGGCCGTGAGAGTCCAGTTCCAGGCCAACATGTAAATCAGCGCTTCCTTTTAGCACCTACTGCATCGTTCCCGCCTCAGCTAGCAGCGGCCATTCTCGCTTGTTTGCAGGACAAACTTTGTGTTGTTGATGTTGCTGGAGCTCGTGCTGTTGTTGTTATAGTTATACTTGTTGTTGTTGTTGTTGTTATTGCTCTTGTCATTGCTACTATGTTGGCTGATGTTGCTGTTGTAGTTGTAATTTGTATTTTTGGCCATAAAGTTTGCCCAATGCCAGCCCGCAGAACAAAAACATAACAATTTTCTTTTTTCCAGTTTCTCTTTATTTATTTTTCTCTTTCCAGATATGCGTGTGTGTAATGCGAAATATATTTACAGTTTATGTTTTAGTCATAGTCAGCATCAGGCAGCTTTTGCTGGACACTTTGCACGTTCAACGGTTTTGTCATGGTATCCAATGGCAACAAAACCGCAGCGCACCTTATTAATAGACCCTCAGGCATACAGAGAAATCTCGCACGCACCCTCGACCAAGCAACGTGCTAAGCGCTCTAAACCAAAATCGTCAGCAAAACCGCAAACTTGTACAAGGCTGCTCATGCGTTTTGTGACCAAGTGTTACGCAGTCTACACATCCTCTACCCAACTCACACACACACACTTCACACAGACACAAACACAAACACAAATACGCAGAAATTTACATCTATCGCACAGTAATGCAAACCAGTAGACCTACACACGCATTGGCACGCATAAGAGACACCGGCTGGCACATGGTAGTCCTAAATCCTGCTATAATTAACCAAATGAATTCGCATATGCCAAGTGGGAGTGCTTGTCGTTCGAGAGCTACCTCATGAATCCTACTTGAAGGCAAAAAGGCTTTAAAATCAAATTGAAATGTTACATTTATCCTGCATTGGAAATATTTGAATATATGTTTGCTGGTTTATTTACATAAGGAGTTTCCTCAATTTAGGGCAGCAGCGGGAACTGCTGGAAAAATTCTGTTAGTTGATCAAATTATTCGCCATTGCATGGAATTTAATTTTGTTTGGAAACTTTTCGTTGCCTACTTTCAAGCGCAAGCTCAAAGGTCATCCTGCCAGCAAAAGTTACTGCACAAAATTTATTGCAAAAATAAAAAAGTGAAAAATACAAGAATGTTTGTAAGGCCGTGCAGCAGCTCTACCACTCATTTATTATCGTATTAAAATTGCAACACTCCATCGTCATCGTATTGGAGCAGGCGTTGCGGAAATAACAAATTTCTTGCTCGGAAATTAATATTTCCATTTAATATAGAAAAACTTGCGCTAAATGTTGCAACTACTATGTGAATATACTACGTACTACGTATGCACTAAGTGGATGTAAATGCTGCTGCGAGGGTCAGGTCATTCCTGCTGCTTGGTATCTTGGTATAATTTTCATAAATTTCAGAGAAAAACTACGAGCTTTAGCATGTTTGCTCAAAATTAAAATGTTGCAGACGATATATATATATTTGGCAAATGAAGAGCTTTCCATGGAGAACAAGAATGCTCTGCATTCCATTTAGTTAAAGTCTTGCGAAAAATGCTTTGATATTTTAATCAATTTTGAGGAAACCTTGTAAGGGACACAAAACAAAATTGGAATTAATATAAAGATATTTTTCGGTGTCTACTTTCCAACAGAGACAAAGCAATTAAGAATCTGATTGAACATGAGACAAAAGAAAATTGCCAATAGCGGCAATAGTCAGCAATGGTCAACCGGTGAAGACAATCCGATTTGCCAGAGCCTTTCATAGAGAGTATTAAACTTCTGTTTAAACGCTTTTCATTTCCTTGTCTGCCGGCAGTGGGCAGCGCCAGAAGTCGCAACATCAGAAGGTTTTGTATTTACCGGCATCAGGTTCCGACTCTGCACTGTAGACTCGACTCGCAATTGTAGGCCAGCAATGCGAATTGGTTGGACAGTGGGGGAAAAAAAAAAAGAGACCCAGTCAAAGCCGGAAGCTGCAGCGCCAAATTGAAACACTGAGGCTCACACACACGCACAATGTGGCTCATACGCGTTCACAGTTTAGTTGGGTCTTTGCTGGCGGAACGAGAGTCTAGGGCCGCGGGCGCAGTTTGCCCCATAGATTGCACAGAAATTGCTTCCGTGGCACGTGTTTCATTTAACAGTAAAAATCGAGAAGCTGTTTGTGACGCATTGTTGAGCCATTTGATACACAAAAAGCGAACTAAAAAGGGCACAAGTGTAATCATTTATTACAAAGTTGCCAAAAGGATATCAAGCCCACATTTACGCCCACGCCCACGTCCACGCCCATGCCCACAACTACAACTATTTGATATAGCATGCGTGAGTTTTAAGCCTCTTGGTCATAATGTATGTAGATGCTTTTATGACAAACACACACGCACACACACACACACACTACGCACCACACACTAGCAAGCAGCCGAAAATGACAACGAACTGAAGCAGAAGGCAATTATTTTTATTTACTGCCCAGACGCTCACTATGGCGCCAGCATTATTATTGTTGTTGTCGCCAGCAACGATGCCGCCACATAAGCCGCATCATTGTCAGTTGCTCCGCCTCATCAAAGCGGGAGCCAGTCCCTCGCGCTTCCGTTCCGTTTCGATTGCCGATCCCGATCCCTTCTCGTGCCCTGCATAAGCAAATTACAGTCGAGAGTTAATTTTTCACTTGTTTAACGAGCGGAAGTTACCATTTTGCACTGATTTGAAAATATGTCGCTGTTTGTGGCATTGGCGTCGCCGATGGCACTGCCAGGCTCCACACTCGTTCAGCCCGTTTCGCCCAGCAACGCCTTACCACGACCAGGACTTTATATCCATTTGCTAATACGCGCATTCATATGTGTATTTGTGTGCCTGTCTATTTCCACTGTGATTGTTTGTCTGCGGCAAATGAATGAATGAATTGCGCGTCGTTTTTCTATGGCAAATATGCCAATTTCGCATACCCTCCCCTCCCCATCCCTTTTCAAACATAATCCTCACTCTGCCCACAAGTAATGCCCCAGACTCGCGCTCCATAAAATCTCTGCCTCATCCATTGACATGTGCTGTCTATTGTGAGAAGGCCCCTTTATTTCCATGCTCTGTATATATGTACATACATATATGTATATATGTTAGTGGTTATGCATGTTTGTGTGCGTTATTTATTTATTTTTTATTTTTATTTTTGTATTTTTGTGTGTTCACTGTGCTGCGCTATGCTCATCAAAATAATCAACCAAAGTTTTCATTTGTTTTATTTTTATTTTAAAAGGAATTCGTAACTGCACAATTTATGTCACATAAAAATAAAGTGCCGGCAAAAAAAAAAAGAAACAAATTGACAAAAAAAAAAAAAAAAATTTTATACATTTTAATTATGTGGGGTATATTCACTGACACGATGATCTGTTTAATTAGCAAATAGTAGATGATTTTAACAATTCTACAAATATGACGTATATAAGTTGAGATACGAATTTGAATTTGAATTTTATAGAAACAATAATTACTGAACTTTTGATGTTATTTTCGTAAAAGTAATAAATGTGTATTATATTATATTAATATCATTAGCTTTATTTTAGTTACAAATCTTAATTAATGCAATCGAAACGTGATTTTTGGCAATCAACAGCGTCCATTATTAATATTATTAATATATTTATATTCAGCTATTGACCGACCCATAGTTTCTTCGTCATAGAACTGCGAATAAGGAATAAGAACTAACACAAAATTTGGAGGATGTCGTTGTTTTACGGGAATCCAGCATACATTGCCAGATATAGTGTCGTCATTGTTTTTTAAGATTATATATCATTTTTGATTATCCCTTTAACATAGAAAATAGAAATACGAGTAATATCGATATGAGCACTTTTTAACTGAAGTGAATTAAGGCTAACAAGTAAGAAGGCTCTAGTCGAGACTGCTCGACTACGAGATCCCCTGAACCCTGCCAAAAAGTGATACTCTTCTGCTTACGCACTTATAAGCGCGCGCTCTGCTAACTGCGCAGTTGCTGCCGTGGCTTGGGGGTGGGTTGGGCTGAACTTTGGACGTTAATAACTCCATTTCTAGATGGACGATCTTCATGAAATTTTTAGAATAGATTAAGAGTATATAAATCTATCTATTTGCCAAATTGCAAGTCTCTAGTATTTGAAATGCGTTTTTTTCAAATTGGGGGCGGAGGGGGCGTGGCATCCAAAATCTGAAAACTACCAAATCTGCGTATCCATAATATCTATCTAAATTTATAAAGTTGAAGTCTCTAGCTAAAACGGTGTAGAAGTTATACCCAAAAAACCTAAAAAACGGAAACGAATTTTCGATTTTTATCGATAATTTGGAAATGGGACGAGTTATCGAAAAAACAAAATAAACTCGTATTGCGTAGGTAACATACGAGTGTTCATGTGAAATTTCAGCTCTCTAGCTTTTGTAGTTTCCGAAATCTCGACGTTCATACGGACGGACGGACGGACGGACGGACGGACGGACGGACGGACGGACAGACGGACAGGGCTAGATCAACTTATTTTTTTATGCTGATCAAGAATATATATACTTTATGGGGTCTGCGACGTCTCCTTCTGCCTGTTACATACATTTTCACAAAACCATTATACCCTGAATTCCCATTTTCAATGGGTTCAGGGTATAAAAATTACGAATATGAAATCCAGCATATAATAATAGCCTAAGCGAAGTAGCTTCCATCTTAGAAAAGTATTATTTTATTATATATATATTTTATTAAATTTTAATTACTGAAAATTTATTTCAAATATATTGTTAACCAAACTACCAGTCGTTGCTAAACGAATCAAATAATCTATCACTGTGATAAAGATAAAGGTTTATATATATATATATGTATATATATATATATATATATATATAAGTATATCAAGCTCGAGAGATTGACGGACAGTTTAACAATAAACAAGAGAAATATTCATAAACGAATAAAAGGACAGCTTTACTTTTAAAGTCAATGAGTGCAATCTGCTGTTGCCGAGTGTTATATATAGTATATAATATTATCTGACTAATGACAAGATTTAAACATGGGTAGTAAATAATTATGCTTTTAAGCTCTTATCTAGCCAACAATGGTTGCTTCATATTAAATTAATTTACCAGCACAACTTCTATAATACCTTATCTGCATATTATAACATATTCACATCATTGTGGAAACAGCCATATGCATACTGTATTCTTACAATGGACCAGGAAAAGCAACAGAGACAGCATCTAAACGGAATGCCCATGTGTGGACAATTGTGTATCGCTGGCGCGCTGTGAAGGCTTGAAAGTGACTGAACTCAGCATGGGGCATGAGCCAGGACTGATTTATGTGCTCTACGTGTGCAGCTGTGATCGAATTTCCAATCATGTTTACGAGTACACGCACACACACACACACACACACAGTTATGCACACATTCTACTCGCACATACTTGTGGGTTTATCTAGCCATGGATAGAGGAGCAGACGGAATTCATGTTGTGACGATAGACACGCCGCCAACGTCGTCGATTCGTTGGCCAGCAAACGTCGGTGTTGTCCGCTTCTGTTGCTGGCTGTGATAAAAGCGACAACAACAACAATAGCAACAATAGCAACAGCAGCTGAAACAGTAATAGTAACAACAATGCCATCAACAATACAAATGAACATGAATTGCATTGAACAGGTGCGCACATGACTTCATTTTCTCGGTAACATTTCCCTGTGTTGTTTATTGTGTGGATAGCCATCGTTGCCCCTCCCATCCACCCTCTGAATCTGCCAACTGTTTGGCATATGCTTGCTGTTGCTACTATTTATGTTTTCTTTAGCAAATTGTGCGTGCTATGCATTTGCACACCCACACAATCGATGTCGAAAATTGAAAATCAGCTTGCTGAAATTGTTTTTCCAGTTTGTCAAGTTCATTTACAGCCTTTTTTGTGCCCAACTCGCCAGAGAGTATTTTTTTTTTTCAGACTGTAACTGAATAATCCGGAAGCAACCAAGTTGCTGTGTCTTTAAATCTTTAAATAGCATACGTATTACGTACGTATATGGAGCCTAATATCAAATTACAATTTGTTGCTATATATACATATGTGGTTAAATCGTTCAAATTCACTCATCACATATATATATATGTATTTATAGCCAAGCCCTGGCACCGAGGGCACACAAATTAATTCTAAATTATTTGAGTTTATGAATTCCTTAGAGATAATTAAGCAGCAACATTTGTTATGATTTTATGCAGAGAGGCTGCCAGCAGCTTTTCAATTTACACAGCGCAGGGTACACGGTAATTTCTAGTCCTTGCCCCAACTGGATCTGTTAAGCCAGTTTTTTATGCGACAAATAGCTTTGCCTTTTTGTTTTTGGCTGTCCGGCAAATTGAAAATTAACCAAGTTCTCAAAGCAAGAGCCAAAAGCAGCCCAGCAGCGACTTTCGATTTACAGTTGTTGCGGTCGTCCCAAAATGTGTTTTGCTCCATGGCCATGGCCATGGCGCACATTCGGGCTTTAGCCCATTTTTTGCCCAGAGCCTGCTCCCCAGGGACTTCTTATGTCACTCGTAATTTGTTGGGCATTTGCGCTTGGTAATTCCTTTTGTTTTCCACCAAGTAAAAGCTGAACTCTGCAAATCAAGATTCAAATCAATTGGAAAATTGAGTCCACAAACTTTTCATTTGCTTAAGTTGCTTAGAATACAAATTGACTGTAATATTAAAATATTTAAATAACATCAGATATTAATTTCATTTATTAAAGAGCATACAGTGTTTGCTCTCCAGAAGCCAAGCTGTAATTTCGTTAGTGGCAATTCCCCTTGTTTTGTTTGGTGCGTTGAAAAATGCCAAATGCTTTCACGGCAGTTAATCTTTGGAAACGAAGCGTTAAATGCCTCTGGTGCTCCCCGAAGGTGCAAAAGTGTTGAGTGCCTCGAAAATTATGTTAATTATTAAATGTGTGTGTGTGCGTCCCTTATTTTTGCTAAATTTAAAGTTATCTTTCGTGTGGTATTTTAATTAGCGAGCAGCATACATTTGTATTTAGCAACTCGTGGCCCAATCGCCAGCCAACGGCTGCCCGTTGCCAGCATAAGCTTCAACTTCAAAGGCGAATTGTGCTCGAGGGATAGAAAATCTATGGCAATGTGCTTTCTATTTTACCCCCTGCCGTATTGTCTACAATTCTATTTCAACCTTTTTGTTCTGTCGGGAAAATCCTTTGACGCCAGCAAAGCACAAAAAAGCTTTAGCTTTTCTTCTATGTACAAAATGAAATTAGTGTCAAAATGTTTTTGCGCTGACTGTGACTGAGTTTTCATGCTGTTTTACACCGGCGCCACGCCCCAAAGCGTTTAGCGCGCATCAGACACGAGAAAGAAAGCGAATAAACGAATGGGCGATAAAATGTGCAGAAATGTACAACATAAAAAAAAAAAACAGCAAAAACAAAGAGTTCAAAGCAAAAAAAAAAAACTATTTCCATGATTCCGAATGGTAAATACTCTTATAGTAATTTAGTAAAGTTAGAAATTAAACTTTTAAGCAAGGTAATCCCATATAAATGTTTCAGATATTTACCAAAGTTGGTGATATATAAACTGTGAATTCAGACAAATTCAATATTCAATTTACTAACAAACAAAAAAGTTGTTAAACAAAACTGCAGACAGAGATACTTCAGAAAGGCTTCGAAACGAAATATGTTGTTTAGGTAAATACAATGAGGTAGATGTACCTTGATGAGAATTCAATGAATTGAGTTACCCATCATGGAAGGGTATACAATCGAGCTATTTTTTGCAATGTTATTTTAACTCTACAAGGCAAAATAAAGTCTGACACCCGAAAGAGGAGGCGGAACAGTGCCAGCAGGAGAACGGGCAGTTATTGTAAGTCAAATTCAATTTTGTGTGAAGGTGCGACTCTTTTATGTGTACCATCCATAGAAACTCTGAGCATTTGCAGTATCTCGATTAAGCTTTATTTAGACAGTGAACAGAGTCAAGACGGCTCCACTGCGAAATTAAATTAGTAAAGCTCGTATAGGCAAATAGAGAGCTTATCTCAATTAAAGTTCATGCGATGAAATGAAAATTGCGCATGAAAATCATTTTCGCCTGCACTGCAGGCATTATGCATTATGCAAATGCTGGCAGCTGCGTATGCAAGACAACATTTTCAGGCGGCATAAATAAACATTACGTGTTGACCGCAATATGAATATGATGTACATGCCATTGGGGCGTATGCGTATTAGGCAAAAGGGCAAACATAGTTTCGTGCATGTGAATACACTGCTTTATCGTTTGATGAACGCCAGAGCTGCCTTAAGAAAATTAAATGATATAAAGGATAAAATGACAGTTTAAGATTCTCGTCCAAAGCCATTTTAAGCTGACCAAAGCAGCGCACGTGACTTGCCTGTCTGAGTTGCTCTTGCTATTTGGCTTCTGTCCAGACGTTCCCAATATACTCTACGATATAGGAATCTAGGACTTTAAATTCATATAGATATTCCTACTATTTGGCTGAGGGCTAAACTTGTTATTGAAATTAGTAATGTTGACAATTAGGAATCTATGATAATATTATAATTAATGGGGCACTAAGCTAGTATTGTGATTTTAGATATTGAATAAAAAATGAGATTATGCGCATAATCGACTATTCTTAGCCGCGTTGAGCTGACCTACATTTCGAGAGCTCGTTTTATTGATTGCAAGCAGCATTGAATACAATAGCTGTACACATGAATATAAAACGTTTATCTTATAATTAAATTAAAAAGTAGAATACAATATTTTCAATCGTATTCTGTTGACATGTTTATTTACCTTCAGGTTACATATGGCTTTCAGTAATCTGTAAGCAAACAGCAGAGCATTTGCCTTTTAATGTTAGCAAATATAAATTTTGAGACGTTTTTTACATTCGCTCTTTGATTATTTTCTTTGCACTTTCCTTGCGCTCCATAAAAATATGCAAATCACGTTGGAGCTTTTCCCATGAACCGAATAAAAATAAAAGCAAATTAAAACAGCAAAAAATGAAAAACACAAGCTTAAGTTTTCTCATTTTTCCATACGAAAATGTTTTTTCAGCCTATCGATTTTATTGTGTCTGTCCTACATAAAGCAATTGAAGCGTTTTTTTCTGAGTTTCAAACGAAATGCCTCTAGATTCGACGCGCAAAAAAAAAATATAGACAGACTACCTGACGGCACTCGCTGAGGCATGCAACTGGTTGCAAGTACGAGCAGCGCACAAAAGTATGCTACACTTTTGACTACGCCAGCTACGGCAGCTACGTTAGAGCCAGGCGCTCAGGGGTTATCTTAACTGTAGCCTAATATGTTTGTGTGTGGGGTGTATTGTGTGTGTGCGTTTGTATGTAGTTTATTTGATGTTGTGTTGCTTGATTTTTATTTCGGCGCTTTCTTCATTTGTTACGTAATATCAATAACTCACGCGCAGCTGACACATGTAATAATTCAATCGTGCGGACAACCATTAAACAAGATTGATGATCTCTTTAAAGCGTGCACGGAGCACAGTAGATCCGACCCAGAATCGCGTACAGTAGCAGACCCATTGACGCCAACGGACAGGCGGACAGACGGACAGGCGGACAGAAGGCAGGCGCCTTTAAAGTTGTGTGAAAAATGAATTCTGTGGAACAATTAAAAGGCCAGAGGCAAACAAAGATTCAACCAAAGATTCGGATACAAGTGTCTTTGTTTATTTATAGGCCAGGCACACTCTGACACACACACACACACTGTTCAGAGCGATAAGCATTTGTGTGATTGATGAACTGCCAACTTATAGCCGCAATGCTGACTGTCTGTCATTCATTCATTCATTGCTCAAATATTTTGATATTCAGCGGCAGTCGCAATCTCCTTAGTATGTTCACATTTTATGACAACCGCAGATTAGTTGAGATTGCCCCCGTTACCTTGCCTAACCATCAGCTCCTGGAACCCCCCAGCCAAATAAGACAGGCTACAAATTCCGCAGCTGTTAAAAAGCTAACAACGTCACCTTTGTGCCGCAGAAATATTTACGGTAGGCATTCCAAAGGATGGCAACAGGCGTCGTCAGACAGCCGACAACCAACAACCGACAACCGGCAACCGACGACCGAGAAGAGGCGATGAACGGCAGACAAAACGTCAAAGTGGCAACTGTTTGAGCAGCTAAATTGAAATATCCTTGGTCTTGGCATTGTGGCGACAGGCTTTGCCTCTGGAAATTCATTATGAAAGGTGTAACAATGCCATGGCTAAGTAGCTAATAAAAGCTTGAATCCCCGAACCATCAACTCAGTGCCAAAGACAAGAGCTCAGACCCAGAGGTTGGACGGACGCCTGGACCGCAAGGCATGCCATGGCACAGAGCACGGGGCAACGGGCAACGGGCAACGGGCAGTGGGACACGGCCCATGACGCACAGAGACTGTTGCCTGGTCGACTTGTTTACTGTCATCATAATTATAAAAAGGGTTTTTACAGTCTTCGTACAATAGCAGCAAATGGCATAAAAGGCAGGTGAGTTGTCGCTAGGGATTTTGGGAGTTTGGGTTTTTATTGTCGCTCTGACCCCGCTGGCATTATCATCAACACGACCTTGGGTCGGCAGAAAGGATTAAATAAGGATTATCTTAATATGTTGACAAGATTCTGATTAAAATGGCTTGTGTGATCCCTTTATATTTGGCTGTCTAACAAACACTCACAAGTACAAAAAAAAAAAAAAAAAAAAAAACAGCAATTGATTGTCATTTGACAAAAAGATTTGTACATTGAAAGTGTTCAATGAAATAAGAATCTTTTACTTTTTCTTTATTTTTTTTCGCTTTTGGTCTTAAACTTAATTTGAAAATCCTATTCCAAAGGAAAGCTCGCTTTAAGAGCATCCCTTAAATATTTTTCGGAAAAATGTCTGTTGTTTACTTGTCTTTAAATATTGTGGAGCTCAAGGCAGAGCAGAACAGAGCAGAGCAGAGCAAACGTCATCCTTCCTAATTGACTTTTATACGAAAAACAAAATGTGGAAAAATACAAAAATGTTCATTAAATCGAAATAGCTACAAGCAAAAATTTCATTTCATCAAATACAAAAAATAAATTTGAAAAGTAATACAAAAATATGCTGATATTAATAGCCTATATATAAATATTTATTTACTGATTTAAGTCTTAACCGTTTTATCTCGAACTGTACTTGAAAATATCTAAAGATGAAAAGAACTTTGAGTCCACACATAGTCACACGTACGTGTGTATGTGTTTACATATGTACATATGTATGTATTTTAAACGGTTTGACATTTTTTCTAGATTCCTGTCGCTCTATGCATAAAATCAATGGCAGCAACAAAATAAGTGAGGCACATGATTGACAATCTGGCTAGACTCACATTCAAGCAAGCTCAGTTGTCAAGTCAGTCGACTTGACTCGACTCTAGGAAACGTTAAAGTTTTCAGGAAAATTAAGCAAATACGAAGCGTGCATATATATGTATATAGATGTATATATTCATGTGAATATGTAAACGACGTTTTGGCTGCATTTTTATTGAATTTAATAAAAAAAAAAAATAAGTTTGGAGGGAACTACGCTGAATCTCTAGCACATCGTCGCATTTCTCTTCATATCATCGCATTGCTTTCAATCGCTTTTTTCCTACCTCTTTTCGACAATCAATGTCATATGCACATATATTTATATATATAAAATATAAATTTAAATTTGTATATTTAAGGTTGACCTCGCGCCTGCGAGTCAACTTCCAACTGAACTTTTGGCTGCAAATGTATATCACTTAATTTAGACTCCATTTGTGGGTCTAAATGGGGCGCACAGCTGCCCCCGGCGAATGTCTGTCAACGATGGGTTTGAAAGCTAAAGATTTTCAATTAAAACTACTTTGCCAATCAGCATGTGAAAGCAGTTAGCTACACAGACAGAGACATAGAGGGAGACCAATGGAAATCCGACTGCCATCTCCATTTCACTCTTCGTCTTCCTTTGACTCAGTCGCTGCAACATTGCAACTGTAATTATGAACTTAAATCGAAAAACTTTTTACAACTCATTGCACATTCCTTTACACATACACACATACACACACATACACACGCACGCACACATATTCACTCTAGCGCATATTCATTGCGCACATAGACAGCTGTCTATCACAGCCAAAGTCGAAAATCGCTTAATGCACGAGCGCAGTTCACTTGCTTCTTAAAGACCAGCAGCTAAAGTAAACAATTTAGAGGTTTTTAAATCGAGATTAAAGCTAGTACAAATTTCGATTCCTGAATATGTAATTCTTCTATTTATGCTTAACTAATTTCTGCATTAACAATTTTTAGACCATGAGCATGTCATCATTTAGTTTTCTTATTATTCTAGCATATATTATTTGTTAAGCTAACCAAATATTGTCCCATTTGGATGCATTTGTTTCATTGTGAAAGGCCTAAACATTATTGCCGCCTGCAGTTGTCTGCAGTGGTCGCTCGGCTATATCCAATATGTTGGCGCCTTTGGCTGGCCTAGGCCCTGGGCGAAGCGGCAAACAAATACATAAAATGGGTATTTGAAAGAAAAAAATGCAATTCGAATAACAAATACCAACACAGTGAGTGCCAGGCCGCCTGCACATAGGCAACTGTATACAAATGTGAGGGCTTGTCTGGTCGAAATTGCATTGAGAGTCACGAGCGCGTAACAAATAAAATTCACCAATTTTTTTTCTCTTTGGCTTTTTTTTTTTTTTTTGCCCCTTTTGAGATTGCTGGTTAACCTACTGAAACGGCTTGGTGTTGGTCAAACAGTTGGCCAAATAGAGAAATAGAATTGCATTCGTCGATGAATGTGTGTGTGTGTGTGTGTGTGTGTGTGTGTGTCTTTGTGTGCAATAAGTGTTGCCCCGGGGTGCATGTCAATCAAGAGTTGCATAGGAAATTTCGCTGATCGCCCACCTTCACTTTCAGGTCGCAGCTTGACGAAGTTTCTGCCCGCCGCGGGCTAAAACTTTGCGCATCTATCAAAACTTTCGACGTCGCCTGCCGCTTATAGCGTTATCTTGCTGCGTATCCCGCAGCCGTTATCTGCATTTTATTTGGTTAATAAATTGAAACTTGCATGAAAGTTTCGCTAGTATGCCGTAGCGTTTACCCTGAGCTTCCTTCATGTCCAGCTACTGCCAAAAGCTGTTACAAAATGATTTGAAATGCCCGTATGTTCACATACTTTTTGCCATGTCAACGAAAATTTTCAATTCGGCTGCCTTTTATAGACCACTTGTCAGCGCTCGAACGAGGCCTTCAAGTGCTCTCAACTGCATTTAATGGACACTATTTGGCATTGCTTTAAATCCCACCACAGCCACACCTACACGCTTACGCTCCTCCATTCATATTAAACTATGTTGCGTGGTTGCTGTGACAGATGCAAAAGTTTCAAGCTGCGGTTTATCGTGCCGCATCCCTGGCATTGGCCAGCACTCTGGAGAACGTGCTACCTTTGCTTAATTACATTTTGTCGAGCAATTAAATGCTCAATAATTGTTTTGTTGCCCGCTTTAACAGCAGTTATTCAAAGTGCCCAGCCATAGATATGGCCACAATCGGCTTCAACGGCAGCTAAACACCCTGCAAGCACTGAGTAAATGTTAAACACAAAGAGCAGCTAAATTATTTGTTTTTTCATACTTTACTATTATGTTTTATTTATATTTTGGCATTATTTTTAAGCCACTAAATGGGCCTTTCGCAGTGCAGGGAATTGTATAGTCGCTGAGGCTGTTTGTGCTGACGGGTTGGAGCTCTGCAAAGGTGCGTCCTGCGTCTGCTGTGTCCGTTTGTCTGCATTATTTATGGCTCTGTAATAATGATCAGGCATTTATCTTGTTGTTGTCCGTCGTCTCACCGATTGTTGTTGTTGTCTTCAGTTATTTTTAGCAGTGGGCCGCTTAACTTCCCTCTCCCAGCGCATGAGTAATACCTTAAAGTTCGGTTGTTCTTAATTAATGCTCACACCTACGACTCGGCTTTGTGTTTGGCATGATACTGCGCTGTAGTTGGTCGTATTTTCATAGCCTGAGGTCTCACAACATGTCTTCGATATTGACAAAGTCCACGACGCTGTTGACACTTGTCCGTGCTCACCTACCGCTTGCTGTTTACCTCAATGCTTCCATCAGTGTCGTCTCCTGTGTTGCCATGCTTGTTGCTTCAGTGCACTTTAAGGAGCCGTGGGCAGAACAAACAACATGCGAGCAAGTAATTTTACTTTTACTTTTTCTTTTGCATTTGTTATTATCGTTTCTCAGCTTTTCATTGATGGAGTTTGGCAAAATATAACAATCAGACAAGACGTAACAAGTTGACAACCAATTCATTTGGCAAGACTGTTTTCATTGCTCCAGAAGAATCTCAAGCAGGCAGTCCATTAGCATATTTGCCGGGGCCATGGAATTCATTTAGCCATTGGCGACGTTTAGCATTGATTTGTCAAGCAAGTGCAGCACTTTCATTCCCCTGGCTCACTGTCCTTGGCTCGTGCTCATCAGCTTATCTGCTGCATGTATCTAAAAAGTTTTGCAATAGCATTCCGAAAAATACAGCGCACAGAAGTTTTCTTAAAAGCTTAAGATTTGCTATGCGAATGGACGGCGAACGGGCGGCGTCTGCCTGTCTGGCTGGCTGGCTGGCTGGCTGGCTGACGGGCTGCTCTAGCCAACCGCACGCTACAACAATTTCCCATAAGAAATTTGCAAGCATTCAAGGCAATTAAAACTGTCAGATAGAAATGGGCAAAAGCTGCGAGTGGTGTGTGGCCCACTGATAACTTTTGCCATGGCACATGGCCAGCCATCCGGCCATACAGCTCGGAGAGAACAGAAGAAGCAATGGAAATAGCAGCAGCAGGAGCTGCAGCTGCTGAAGCGGCGACATCAGCGGGCCATGGCCAACATTTTGACCACGGATGCCGTCGCATTGTATGTCAGTCTGTTAGTCTGTCGCTACTCAACAGTCAACAGAGTCAGCTGGCTAGGTCTATGGGCAGGCAAAAGTTTTCGGCCCACATTAGTTGGGATTTGTGTTTGAGCTCGAATATTGCGCACTCTGGTTAGAGTCGGATTGTTTTTGTTTGTGTGGCCAAAAAGAAAAATAGCAACAGCAACAACAACAACAACACACCAACCAAAACCGGGTACAACAACAATGGCAAACAACTAGGATGGCACAAATTAAGTGCACACTTCCTTTGCATATTTAAATGCCCCTATATACTTCCGCTTTGAGTATGCTACGGCCAGCCTGTGTGTGGACATGTGTGACGTGTGTGCATTGAATATATGTATGTATGTGTATGTGTGTGCGTGTACGCGTGTGCGTTTGTGTGTGTGCCACTGTGTGGATAAACATTTTTTTTTTTACCATTTGTTTGCATGTTGAACACGGCCACACCAACTGTAGTTGGACAAATATGTGGGCCCGGCCTGCGGTGGGGTGTGTAATAGGACGCTGGCTGCCCGCTGGCTGCCATTGTTGTTTGATTTCTAATGCTGGTTTGTATTTGGTAAAGCAACTGACAATAATTTAAGCTTAATTTCTGTGCAGCTTCTGTGCAGACTGCTTGAAGCTGGAGCTCTGGACAGCCAATCGCTCGGCCCCCAGTCCACGCAGCAGTTTCATAAATATGTATGTATATAATATCCATACATATAAATGAGTATTTATTATTCTGAGGTTGACCGAGGTGTCTGTTTTGAATGCTTAAAGATATTTTTAAAAACCCCATTTCAGAACTGAGTGAGGCACAAGCAACAAAGTTACTGATCAAATTTAAAGTTTGCAGCCGAAATTGCAGAATTTTAAATGAACTTGTTGTTCACTCGACATGGATATGCTACAAATGCATCTATGTATGTATGCATGTATGTATGTACACATGCAAAGCCCACAGCAGGACAGACAGACAGACAGACAGACAGGCAGACATCAGGCAGGCATCAGGCATAACTAACTACGCATTGGCAATGCGATGACTTTGCCTTTTAGTGCCAGCCATTGAACCATACAGACTCTCCGATTTCGATTCCCACTGAATACCAAGGCAAAGTGCCAGCTGCAAGCCGCTCAACAATCACAAGTCTCTGTGAGTATGTATTTGTGTGCATGAATATCTCTGAAGAGTGCTCATAAACTCGAAGCGTGTGCGCTGCGTGTTGCAACTTGGCAATTCGTATCTGAGGCAAAGGGCACTGAAACGTCAACATTATTTCCAGTAGTATTCAATTGCTGGAAAATTCAGCCCACAGACAGGCATACGCATTCAAGATTAGATGAGTTCGGTGAGCCGGGCAGCTTAATTAATGTGAATTATGCTATACAATCTGAAAATCGGAAAAACTGCATTTGCCGTTATAGTTTTGCCAAATGAAAATCTATTTTTAAAAAGAGTTCGACTTGAAGCTAAAATGACCTAAAATGTTATTATTTTAAATATTTTAGGCTTTCTCTTATGCTAAAAACCCTTACTCAAACTGTTCAATTTCCTGCTAAATGCATTGCAGAATAAGTTAGGAGGATTCTAATTCAGAGTATTTATTACGTTTGCACCTAAACTGAAACGTTTATTTTATTTATTCTAGTGTAGAATAAATATTGGTAATCATCGATAGAATATTATTTTGCAAACCAATTCTATAGAAATAAGCTCTGCACATGAAATTATTTCTTATACATTTTCGGCCTGACTTCAGCTAGTTTATATGAAGAGAATATTGAACATTTTATTTTAAATGAAATTTGTAAAAAAAAAGTTCTTTGAATTAAATACCTAATGTAGCTCTTAAATAGAATTTCAAGCAATTCGAAACTGACTTATGAAAACAGCTTGTTAATTACATATTTAGAATGGGTTCAGTGTAAGTTTGCAATTCTTGTAAATTTATTGCTGAAAACTAAAATATTTTGAGAGGAATTGAGAACTGCTCGGCCGTTCAGGATGGTTCCTGTTTAATGACATGCAACAATATGCGCTTGACCACATAATTAACATTGTAATTGGACGGCTCAAGTGCTGAGTGCCTGCAAAGCCGACAGGCGATGCGTGACTTGGCAACGTTTTGGAGGCTGCGCCGTCAAGTGTCAAGTTCGGGAATGGAACTGATGTTTTGCAGTGCTTTTAATTACAACGTTGACATATCTAAGCTGCTTCGATACAAACAGAGCGCGGCTAATAGGATTATGCACTGGCTGTGCAGCTGTCAGACAGACGAAGATGGTGAAGGTGCGGAAGGGCTAATTGTGGCAGGGCTTAGCACGTTTGAAGAGCAAAAATTAAGTATACGCCACGAGTAGGGCTGCGGCAAGATTTATTGCATCAATTTCGTGGGTATTAAGTGTTAAATGCTGCATGGTGTATTTAAAAATAAAATGCAGACGCGATTGGGAAATCTAAACACCCGCCACATGGCATGCATACTTATGCAGGCGACTGTATTTAATGGCCACTATGCGCTGCGTGCAGAGAAAAAGGCGTAAATTTTGCTAATGGCCTGAAAATTGGGCAATTTTATAGCCTCATGAATAAAAGATTTTCATTTTGCTTCAATTACAGTCAAACACACACACGCACACACACACACACACACACACATGCACACAAACACACACGCTTAGAAGCAGACAGCACATTGCGAAAGGCTAGTGGCAGTGCCAGCAAGCCAGTCAAGGATGATGCCAAGATAGCAACCACACATACTTACATATACAGGCACGCGTGCACACTCACACACGCATACACACATACATGCAGAACCAGCTGCAAACATATGCGACAAGTTAGAGGCCACAATCTTGGATTTATACGGCTTTGAGTGGCATCGTTGTCGAGTCGTCGACTGCCTCTAGTTGGCGCTGGCAGCGCTGCCTATTTAAAAATTAAGAATATATTAAATTTTAATGCCGCTCAGGCATCCATAAAACCCGCAAGTTATTAGCCAGCCAGCCAACCAGCCAGCCACGTAGCACCACCACCACCTGAACGCCCCAGCACCAACCACTTTCAGCATGCGACGACAGTTTGCAGCCGCCAATCGACCGCCGCGATGATTACAAAATTTCCACTTGAGCGCATATTTTCGTGATTAATTTCGCTGTGCTATGATCCCACCAAAAATATGCATTGTGTGAATAAAGTCGTTAATATTTGATATTCCAACGAGCCGCGACAGCCCCAAAGTGGGGCCATAATACGACCAAAATCCGAAAGGAAACTGATATCAAATAAAAACCAGCAAGTGCCAACCACACAAAGTGAATTTTATTTCTGTTTGTGGCCACAAACGTGTCAGTTTGGACACATGAATGATGAATTACGTTCAGTTGTCAACATACAGCAGCATTGGCAGGCCCATACACACACATACATATATATACATATAAATTAGCAATATCAAAAGCCACAAAAACCTGCAATAAAATGTTGCGAATGGCCGAATTTAAGCAACAGCTTAACTAAATGGAATACAAAATGCTCTATGTATGTGTTTGTCTCAAAAATTTCTTATTGTATTTTGAAACATACTTTTGAACTAACCAGATTTTTCTAATAGTTTCAAGTTGATACAAGTAGAAGCTCAAGACTTCAGGGCAATTTTATTTAGAGTGTTTACTTAACTATATTTGATACATAAATAAGCGACTGCATGCCATGCCATCGACTGTCATATAAAATAAATTGTGAAAGTGAAAGTTACTAATGCTCTGCATATTGGAGTGACGGCTTAGCATGATCAAGCCTTATTAAGACTTATAAAAACGATAAAGACCCGGACTGACCACAATTTCTTTGCAATATATGTATGTATAAGTCTCTTACAACTATAAATTTATCGCGACAACAGCAGCTCTTAAATTGCTAAACGTAGTGCTCGTTGCTACACGTAGACCAAACACATCAAATGTAATAGAAAAGTTGATATAGGAACTCAATCATTTAGGGAGTACGAATGTAGTCTTAGCTACTGTCAATACCCTAAACTAGTGAGGCTTAACGAATTAAATATTACTTTTTACTGTGTCCGTTAAGCACATTATCGACATTGCCTTATTTAGGTATATTCCTGATTATAACCCAAACTATTTAATAAATGATTAGTAAACTTCAAATTAAAACAAATCTATCTCGTATCTTACCTTAAAAATCTTAAAAAACGGAATTAAACTTATGTGACCGACTAAAGCAAGCGAAGCAGATCACTTAAATTAAGTATGTTCTTGATCAGGATGATGCGTTGATTCCATCTAATCATATACGTGGGATTTCAGAAAATAGGACATCCCTGGCATATGAACGGCGGAATCATTTGTAGCGATCATAAGCTCTGAGCTAGTTGTTGTGAACGGTGGAAAATTAGAAAATACTATATTAGAATTAAAAGTAGAATAAGCGAGTCGGATAGCAGCGGCCGTACTGGACAGTCGTATGCAAAAGTAGGGGTTGTTATGAGAATTCAAAGTTGCAAAGACGTTTAAAATCAGATCAAGAATGAAAATCAAAGAAATTCGCTATAAAACGGGAATCAGATTCGCGCTAGATTAATTTAATGACCTAAGAGTAAGGAAAACTAATTGCATATTAATAAAATAATCGAATATAATAAAGTTGTAGAATAAAATTGAAAGAAAATCGCCAAATTGACTTTTCAATTCAATAAAATTCCTACATATATATCATCTCATTCTAGAAATGTATCATGAATAACTAATTTGCTAGAGCTCAGCCAGGAGCGCAGTTAAATATCAACATTTTTACATCTATTTTTAGTCATGTATGTATACAATATGCGTAGCATTAGCTGCATGCGGAGTACAGGATATCTTATAGTCGGGCACTCCAAATTTTTACATTTATCTATTTTTTGCTGACCTTTTATTAATTTGTCAAAAATACGTATAATGAGGTTGAATATTATTGGTGGCCTATGTAATTTAGTTGGATGATAATATTTGTTGGTTAGTGAACGTATTTCCCTCCTATGCACGCAGCTGGCTAGGTAACGAAGTAAATCGAGGGCCAGCCCAGTCTGAACTGAAATTCAATGGCAAATTGCAGTTTGCTAAATTTGAGAGTGCGGACTTTATCAACTAGCGTTGGCTTTTGTTGCTGCGACTGCCTCTGACCCGACCAAGCCGCGGTCAAATCGACTGGCGCTTAATTGAAAAACGTAATTAACTTGCATTTTCTGCTTTCGGCGTTTATTGGCGCTCATTTGCAACGGTTTTGGTTAGCAGTTACTAGGCCCACGTAGCGCCAGTGCAGCTCTCTATTTATTTGCGTTACACGTCGAATATGGTCGTACAATAGGATTGCAATGCTGATCGGGAATGGAAATGGCTGTGGCAAAGAGTCGAAGGATGCTGAGGGTGTGGCTGACGGACGATTTATAATTTTGAACGCAATTCATGTGCAAACCAGTGTCAGTACAGACTGTAATCAGCATTAGCAGGAAGCGATTGCCGTTGTAGCCTGTTGCAAGGAAATTATTATATATTTCTATATAACCTTATAACTTAGTTTGGGCTACTTAACACTACCTTGCTGTAAATTTTCATTTCCTTTAACTAAAAGCCTCTTAGCCAGCCATCAATTGCAGCTAAAAGCAACAATCTCTATAATAGCAGAGACTTCTCCCCTTCTTTTGCATTTTATGTTTGATTTAGGCATAGCATCGGGTGTTGTTTTACGTTAGTCGATCGAGCTTCACTCAAGCGTAGTTTAATCGTTAAAAGCGTTCTATGTCTGTCTTCATTAATGTATTGGCAGAGTTTTTCCTCTCAAAAAGACGGAATATATCAATTGCCAGTAGATAGCAGTTTCTTCACTGCTGTGGCACTTTGTGGATAGCAACGAAGGAAGTTTCCGATTGACTTCCACTACGACAATTAAGGTTAATTAAAAAAAAAAAAGAATGTGTTGAATTGGTTCACAAATCGATTCGATTTCTTGATATTGAGTTACATTTAGTATATCGAAAATTATTAAAGTAATTTGACTCAAATGTCGCAAGCAAAGCTTGTCCTCCTTAAGAAATATTGAATCGAATATTAATTCAACTAAAAAGTGAAATGTATTGTATTTACATGTAGCCTATTAGTTATTCAAAGAGCCTGTAATCATTGTTTTCCCTTAATGGTATAGCATTTATAAAGAAGAAAGAGGCTTCATATTCCTTGCTCACAAATATCTCAGAATAACATTTAAGCTAGACAATTAATTTCATAAATAGAATAAATAAATACCTGAAAATAAACTAAACGCCTTTGGGTAAATTTAGCTGGACAGAGACAGTTTAATAAAGCTGCCAACTGTTCTTGTTGGACATTAGCTAATTATTCTGGTCGAAAACATATAGTAGCTTCAAAAGTTGAAACAGGAGAAAACTCTACCTGAAATTCCATTAATTACTAATTTAAAATGGCGCACGTGAATGGAATGGCGCGGTGCAGAGCTAAAAGGCTATATTACATTGATTGAGCTCTTAAGCTCGCTTGTGTACGGCAAACACGTTTAATTTAATTGTTGATATGGCGACGCTACAAATGAATCAGCCGCAGAGACAGACCGTCTGCTTGAGGGCCAGGCGGACAGACTGAGCGTCATCGAGTCAGCTTTTCGCTATTTGCCAAGGGAATCGGCTAAGAAAATCCAAGTTGACTCTCGCCTGCTGTGCGGCATCGCCGCATGCTGGGTTCAAATAAGTAAACATCAAGGCCCCAACCAGCCAACGACCGGTCGACCAAAGTTGCTGACTTTACAGCGCAAAACCAGCTACAACAACCATCCTTAGACTGGGCCAACAATCAACAGTCAGAACAACAACAACAACGATGGAAAATAATCAAGAGCTAGTAATCTGAGATAATTAACTAAATAAGCAAGCGTCGCCAAATTTGCTGCGACAAAGCATAAATGGCATGTGACGGCATAGAATGAGGTGAAGCGACATGGGTTGAGAGCGTGCGTCATGCCGCGCTTTTTGTAGCATACTTTTTGGGGCAAGGGTGCAAATGTTTAATGCACTTTAAGAAATAAAGAAAAATTATTTAAAACATAAAGAAGATTAATCTCAATAATTAGACATGAGTAAAATTGTAGAAAACTATGTATTGTGAACGTTCTGATTTTTATTTGAATTCACAACGATCAATAAAATTCGTCCAACTGAAACAATTTTTTAATAAAGTTTGCAAAATCAAGGTCATAGAAACCGTGATGTAATAAATAGTAAATACTAAATACTCTTATTGCTTAAACGATATTGTTGCGAGAGTCAATTACCTTAAAAAGCATATTCCAAAGTTAATCACTCCAATTGCTGAAACTAAGTTAATTAGCAAGTGCAACACTTACTGAGCTTAAAAATTTTAATGGCATAAAAAAATGAAAATGTTAATCAATTAACTGCCCCGCTCAGATAAAGTAGCTGTGTATCTGTGTGGGTGAGCTAGTTAATTAAATTTCAATTTTGTACACTATAATTTAATTAAATCCTTGCAGCGAAAGCGAGAGATAGAGATGAAGAAAAATAAGTGAGAGGAAACACAGAAATTTTCACTTTTTTTATTTTAAGTATAATGAAGTGGCATCAAAATGATTTAAACGATTAATAAGCATGCGAATTCAGCAGGCATAGTAAGTAATGTCTGAGCTGAATAGATGAATGAGCAAAATATATTCACATTCAATACAAATAAACAATACTTGCTGTAGAAGGACCTATAGCCCTCAGGCAATTACCAAATTAGTCAATGATTGAAAATATTTGAGCCGGACACGCCGGCTAATAAGAGGAAATTGTTTGCTAATTTGTTTTTATTTTTTTGTTTCAAATCCCTTTTATGGTTAGCTTTTAAATCAGCTTAAAACGAAAAAAAAGAAAATTGTTTTAGCATGAATGAAAACAATGCGTGGGCAGCCAAAGGAAAAGCTTACAAAGCAAAAGAGAAACAAGCAAACAAGAAAAATACACCCAGAGAAAATTCCACAATTTTTTTTCAATCAAATATAATTATATACACAAAAAATGAATTAATTTGAAAAATCTTAGTTTACTCGTCCATATTGATAATACCTCGAGCAAGCTGCTGTTGATCTGTGAACAATTATTATGTAGTTCCAGAATTCAACTAGCAAATTGAATCATATACAACATTCTCTAAATGTATTGCGCTAGTGCGCTGCTCATGCATAAAAATTGAGTTTTGAAATTATTTGCATAGTTTTGTCAACTAAGCAGATTTCGAGCATTCATATTAGCAATAAAGAATTAATATTGTAGTTTAATAAAAGTATGCGGAAAATATTCTATATTTCTGCTCTAGCAATCACTTTCTAATCTATGGCCATGGCCACAGCTAATGATTTTCAGGCAGCATTTTGTGAGGCAGCCAAGTCAAGTTGGCAGAGCGTAAATTCGCCTCTAGGTTCTGTTATATTTTTATTTTTCATGCTACTTTGCATTAACATTTTCTGAATATTTTTCCAGCGTGGCATACGAAGGGGAGGCCAGCCAATTTTCTGCTTAATAAAAATTAAAAAGGGTGCGCTGCAGAAACTTTTTCATTAAGCTGCACAGCAACAGCGACGTCGCTGCCGATGCTGACGACAGCGACGCGGCTCAAAATAACAACAAAATTGCAGCCCAGCTCTGCTGAACGGGAGCGAGAGAGAGAGAGAGATCCTGGACCTGCCAGTGGACCAGCGTCAGAAGCAAAAAGAGGCAAGTGAAGCGGACTGCCGCAAATTGTATAATGAAGATAAATGTTTATCGCTTTTCAACGGGCTGAGAAGGCGTGCGTTAGCTATAAGGCGTGGCAGGTTGCCAGAAGTTGGCAAACACAAATTTCTACGCTGATTATGCCAATAAAATCGATGATAAGCGGCCCAAGTCCATGCAACAAGCAAATTTATCTGACTATCAGCTTTAATTTGAGTTCGGTCAAAACTCGTTGAATGCCAACAAACTTTTTGATTGTGAGTAATGCTGATAGACAAAGGAAATGGCATGTGCATTGCACAGAATTGATATGGCCGATAGAACAAATTAAAAATAAAAGAAAAATATCAACACGCAATATACAGAATGAGAGTATTGAACGCGTGTTTCTAGGTGTAATTTCACAATGTCATGCGAAAATGACGTTTTCCACTTTTGGCACTAAATCAATTTCATTTGAGTTTCTACCTTTGCAACGCTTGCATTTTATACATTGAACTGTAACATTTCAGTAATTACGAAATTCATTTACTGCTTTATATGCTGCGGAAAAATGTTGTAAAATTAATAATAAAATGTATTTATTGTGAACCAATAATGCTTATATCTGGCAAGGAATTTGATAAGGTTATAAATTGAAAATTAAATGGTTTAGATCAATATAAAGTGTTATTCAGTCTGCAACTATTTGGCTGTAGATATTGAATTTCATTTATTTTCCCAAAATATCAAAAGTTCCAAATCTTCTAATTCAAAGGAATACATAGTGAAATCAATCAACTTTAATATTATCTTCTATTTGTACATTAAAATAAAATGAATAAAATTAGCTGTTTATATGAATGTTTATATATGTTTGATAGTTCATCGCACCTGCACTTTGCAACTAACTTCCATAGCCCGATCGTCTTCTTCTTTCTAAACATGTGTCCAGCTTGTGTCAGTGGGTCGTCGGTCAATGCACTTGGACATCATGCGGGATAGCAACTGCAGTTGAAAACACTGCATCAGTTGACAGGCCAAGAAAAAGAAAAGGAAAAAGAAAGAGAAAGAGAAATGAAAATGGGAAAACATATGGCGCCCGCAGCTAGTTGCATGCGACAGACAGACAATGCTAAGGTAAAGGCAAGGTAACATCCGCATGAAAAGCAGATGAAGATGTTGCAAAAACATCAACAGTAGCAACAGAGTCCAGTGCGCGCAACGAATAGCTGTCAAGGATACGGGCATAAAGCATGTGGCAGAAGAGATACGATGATAGCTGCTAAAGACCAAAAGCGCGGAAGCAGCTTGTCAATGGGATTGCTTATTCCTAGCTAGTGCTAGTGTTGGCCAGGTGACCAGCTGCAAACAGCCTGCGGGCCAGATCGTTGATGGCCACGTGCTGAGTTGCAGCACGGAAGTTGCAGCTCCATGAATCGTTGAATATGTATTTCCATTGCAAAGGGTCTTTGTCTACGATAAAATTTCATTTGCTACCGTTCCCACACTTATCAGAGCTCACATACCTTTCACTCTTGCATTAAACCTTTTTTGCATTATGCACGCATTAAATAAACAAATAATTCACACTGCTTGAGTATGAGTGTTGTGCGAAAAGTTTTGAGCAGCGAAGGGGCCAGCTCCTATGTGAAAGTTATATATAGCAGCAGCACTTAAGCGATTGCATGTAGATTTTTTTTACAATTTTATTTTTTATTTGTGCTCAGGTGAGCATTATGGCAACATCACTTTGGCAGAAACTACAAAGCAACGCTGTGGGGCAGTGCAAAAATGACTGGCTGCAGTCAAAACAAAAGAGGAAAACCTCATAGCGAAGGAAATGTGAAAACAAGGAAAAGTTTTGGCCTTGAGGGCATTTGAAGACCTTTTTTTTCCTAACTGCAATTTAACTTGTTCGTTTAATTTCATTAGACATTAATGTGGCTAAAGTTAAAGCAAAATTTAATTTGATAAAACATTTTAATTAACTCAAGTAATTTTATTCCCTATTCGAGGACTAAGATATTAAAATAAAAATAAAAATAAATATATATTTCATTAATTAGAATTTAAGCAATATATATATTTTTAGAGTTTTATTTATTTTTAAATTAAGAAATTATTTTAGTATCAAGTTAGTCAATCAATCAAGATAAATGTTAGCTTAAGCTTTATTTTATTTGCATTCGTAATTTTTCCATTAGATCACAATCCAATATTAATCATTGAACACCTGGCTTTCAGTAGAATTATTGATACGGAAAGGCCAGCAGTTTTTCTATAGCAGAGAATTCACAATATAATCTTGAAAATCTTATAAATAAAATAGAAGCCTTAAAGTGCGGGTGGCAGCTGAATGCAAGATGACTTTGAGACAAGTGCAAAATGCAATTTGCTTTTTGATAGCCCGCATAAAAAACACACGTCATAAGTCAAATGCCCAATAAGAGCGTAATGCAGAAAAAATAAAGTTGTTTGGCTGTAAAAATTACTTGCGACATAAACTTTTCCCACACAATTTAGATGTGCGTGAAACGCTGGCATATACATAAATTTAATATGCCGCCGGCAGCAGCAGCAGCAGCAGCAGCAACAGCAACAACAACAAATCAAAAGCACTTTTAAATGCGCACGTCGCTGCAGTAAAAAAGTCAACACATTTTACATATACCAACAAATTTATGTAATTTAGTATTTTATTTATTGAATGTTTAGCGAGAAGCTAAAACGCTGCAGCGACAGCAACAGCAGCGGCCCAGCAAATGGCAATCAGCGTATATTGTTGTACTTTTATTATGACTCTAGCTATTGTTGTTGTTGTTGTTGTTGTTGTTGCTGCTGTTGCTGTTAATGCTTTTGCTGATGGAGCTGTTGTTGCCAAAATAAGCTACACATGCCATGACCATGACATGTGTGGGCATAAATCACAATTCACAGGCAAAGCTGCTGAGACAAATTGTAATTGTGCTTCAAGAAGTAAATATCAAGAATTTCGAATTTCAAGATTTATACGAATCGAAAAGGTAATAAATATAATCCTCACAGTACTTAAGCAACAGCATCGTAAAATATCTAAATCAAAAACTATGCCAACATACATATTCTTATTACTTTTATTACTAATGTATAAACTGCAAGTAATTGGATTTATGTTTATTCCATTATGAATGCATCATTGGCCAACTCTTTAGACTGGTAATAATGTTAAGTAAATACTTGCGGCTTTTGTGTAAATATTTGTTATTTTATTTTTATCTCAAAGCTACTCAAAGCTCAATGAAGAGTCGCATCAGCTTTTATACTTTAAATTTACCAAAAGAAACAAATGACGATGACTGCCATATACAGAAGATGGCAGCTAAAAGTATTGCAATATTTGGCATATAAGACAAATAGGGAAAGGAGTTGGCTTTTTGCTGAGCAGCGAATGCAAAGCCGACAGCAACTACTGTTGCGAGCTTGAAGTGCACTTTATGCTGCATCTATATGCATGTTGTTGTCACTGTTATCGTCGTTGTTGTTGTCATTGTCGTTGCCGTGTTGCAAGTTGCATTTGCATGCCACTCACAGCTCACATGCTCTGCATTTTGCAGGCATTTCGACTTTTGTGTTTACGCATTGTCTACTCGCTTGTTCGACTCGTTGCCCGGCCGTGCTGCTCCTGCTGCTGCTGCTGCTGCTGCTCGTTTTTCCTCTGCGATTGTTACGCTCTAATTGAAAATATTTTTGTTTGCACTTCATTAAACTGAAATGGCAGACAGCAAGCCAAAGCAATAAACGTGTGAGAAAAACTGCAAATTTTTATTTAAATATTTCGCAGCTCTTCGGAATTATTATTATTATTAATAAAATTGTCGATTTTGTTGGAATTTTTTGTTTGTTATTTTAATCCAAAATGCAATCATTGAAATGTACTTTAAGCTGCACTTGGTTATTGCATTTTTTGCATACAATTCTGGAAGCTTTCTGTATGTATGTATGTGGCTTGAATCTCTAGAGACTTATTGTTATATGCTTGCAACTATTGTGGTTCTTACAGTGTGCCCGTGCCGCTCGTGCTGCTCACCATGCTGTGGCTGCTCAGAGTAAATTCAATGGTATTTTGTGCTTTTTGGAACTTTCGGTTGATTCTTTATTGTCAATCGAACAATAACGAAATCATCGGGCAAGTTACGTCAAACGCCACAGACCCAGCACGGCGAAAACTTTAAGGTAGGCAGCACCAAGTCAGACAGCCCGAATGACAAGCCCCAGCAGTGAGATTTATATGCCCAAGCGATGTGACTCAATCAATGGCATTTGTGTTGTGTGCAACAACAACAACAACAACAACAGCAGCAACAACGATAGCAGCAACAACAACAACAATGTTAACAAGTAGACGAGCGAGAGGAACTGAAGATGCAGCAGAACTTCAGACAGTCGGACAAAGTGAAAGACATGCACAGCATTTTGTATAAAGAAATCAAAAATTTATACAAACTTTGCACAATGAATGAGCAACAACAAAGAGTGCGCACCGTTCCATGGCACTGTTCCATGCCATGGCAGAGTGTCCAACAGGCCAAGATAGGAAGGCTGGGCGGGGCATCGTCCTCGTTCCATGGCAATTGCTGAAAATGGTTGCTGTTGACGTCCCTCTGCTCTTTGACAGCAACAACAGCAGCAAACGGACTCTGCGACTGGGGCAGGCAAGCGGGCAACAAAAGGACAAGGCTCAGTCGCCAGACTACTCAGGAAGCGTACGGAAGCGTTTCGACTAGTATGTGTGTGTGTGTGTGTGAGCTATAGCAAGAGATGCATGTGCCTGTGCCTGTGCCTGGATCTGTGCATGTGCATGTGAATGTGCAGGGGAATTAATTAAAAATTCCGAAAATATCCGGCTAGCTCTTTATAACAATTTCTCATGCTCTGTGAACTTCACATCTAGGCCAAAAAAAAAAAATAAGAAAATACTTCAACAGTGTATACGCATTGTTTTTTAATGCACTTTGACTTTTAAACTGAAAGGCATTCTATTACCTAAGCTGTAAGCCGCAGCCCAGGCCGGAATCATTTACCTAAATTTATTTTCCATTTTGTTCGCTCAGTTAAATGCATAAATTCAAGTATTAGTAATGTGTATCAAGGAGTTTCATAAACAGTATCTATGTACTCTAATCAATGCTGATTTCATATGATAAAGACTTTCCCTTAACCAAATTAATGAGCAGCCATTGACCTTGATCACAAGCATATTGTAAAGGACTGAAAAATAATTCACAGAGTAAAAAAGAATCTGAAAGCCCGTCCATTGACCGGAAATGCTTTGGCCAAGCTTGATGAGGCAATTTTTCAATAAAATTGAATGGAACGCTCATTAAAGGCAAAACAATTGACCACATAAATTAGCGACATTAAAATGGCGAAGCAGGATGTCAGGATGTGCGAGCGATTGATTCAATTAATTGCCAAATGAAAAAGGGAATTTTTCTGCAAAAGGCCACAAGAAAGAAGGCCGAATGACAAAGAACGATATTATGACAAAGTTAGAAAAGCAAACAATAAACGATTTGTGGGCCACTGGCCTCGAATTGGGCCAAATGCGCGCTCGGCTGGATCTGGGGCGTCACACAATAGTGACAGCAGGCGCCCGGGGGAGTCTCTCTCAGACACAATTGAATTTATTATGGCATTTCAACTCGACAAGCATCAATTGAATATAATTTTATCAACGCCCGCCCACTCACATACACGACTTTACCAAAGAGTAAGCAATAAAAAGAGATAGACAGAGAGAGGGAGAGAGAGAAAGAGAGAATATTTCGAGGGCGGCTCAGTTGCAATAGCATCATTATTGAACTAAACCGAAGCTATTGGTCCTCAATGGGCCACAACACGACACATTTGTAGACAAACACATAGGGAAAAGCCAACAAACGACCACAAAGCCAGTTGGACCAATGCCCTCGGGGTGTATTTTTCGCCACTTTCAGCATTCGCTAAAGTGTTGTATTTTGTCTGCCTTTGACTTGGTTCGTCTGCATCTTTTGCGGCTAAAGTTTCCCACAACAACCAACACACACGCCTAAGCTCATTCCTGTAGATGTCAATGTTTTTCGTGTTCGTGTCTTGTACATGATTTTCAACGTTTTGATATGTTGTCACAGACTGCGGTGTCTATCACAACTTTCTGCTTAGTTTTCTCTAGTGATCTTTGGCTTTTACTAAGCTTCTAAGCCCCATAACTATTATGGATTTGTATTTATTGCTATACTAATTTCTTAAATCTAAAACAATAAATTATATAATAAGAACTAATTTTATTAACAATTACTAGAATATTTTGATAAAGTTATTATTGGGAAAAACCTAAAGTCGAAATGTAGCTTTAATATTTTTGCAGACATTTAGTTTATTATTATTTTACATTTCAGAAGTGTAGCTCTTGAAAATATCTGATTGTAGAAAAAGTAAAAAAAAAGTCCAAAATTAAAAAAATAAATAAAAACATATTTTTTAAATAGAGCATATCTCTCCTTTCGTCAATTATCATATTAATTATTATGTCAAATAAATTGTTCAAAATATCCGTTGAATGTTATGCGCAATCGTTACCTGTACTTCCAATAAACCATAATATATATATTTTTTAAAACGCGAATAATGCATATAATACAGAGGAATGTTTTGTGTACATGCAGCTGATGGCATTTATACATGTTCTGATGGCGTTGGCTGAGCTCCAATCGAA
This sequence comes from Drosophila antonietae, assembly GCA_030914385.1. NCBI lineage: Eukaryota > Metazoa > Arthropoda > Insecta > Diptera > Drosophilidae > Drosophila > Drosophila antonietae. The sequence goes on along the minus strand of JAUESO010000609.1, from coordinate 16,694,928 downwards.
AATAATGCACGAAGTATTAACAGTCTCTGAACTGATTTGTTGGTTATTAACATGGCTTAATTAGCCAGTGGCCTACGCAGCTCAGCTTAAAGCATAATTCGAACCAATAAATTGTTCACTGCATTGTAATTAATACAAGAATATAAGAGTGCTGCAGTTGTCACTTTTCAACTAGGTAGGACATAGCTCTTCTATATGAAAAATATCATTGAATCAAGTCTTTAATTGGAATTAATTGTGTAAAACGGTTAGCTTTATCAATTATGAAATATGAGTCAGAAGAAATTTTATAAATCGTATCATGTCGCCAATAAAATAAACGTTCATTTAAGTTTTGTAAAATTCATGTGAAGGTAATTGAAGTTGAGAGTCAGATATTTATCTCAACAGCAAGCTTAGAGCTGAGAGCATTATAAAGACGTGAGTGTGATTGCAATAGCAAATGCTATTGCACAATTCTCTTCCTACCAAGTTGCTTAAGCATCGATAATGTGATGAGACCTGGAGTCTGTCATCCTTTATTACTGCTAATATACCTACAGTGTAGAAGCTCAACGCGATAGTGAACAGGGTGTAAAGTTGTTAGCAGGATGTCAGCTGTTAATGGATACTTGCATGGTTAATACGCGAAATAGTAGTAATAGGTGTAACAGCTGCATACAGAAATTTATTAAAATTGATTAGATACATGGTAGCTAGTAATACAAATCTATAAAGCATACATATATTGAAAAAGCTTCCAAGTTGTTAATTGAGATCATTTTCATCCTTTTATAACATATACTCCAATATGCAGGCTGTTAATGTCAGCCGTGCTCCTCCCTCACATCAGCATGTTATGTTATTAACAGCATTATGCGCTGTTAATAGCATAACTCCGACTCCAGTTCTCCTACTGGTTCGCAATCGACGTTTAGGATATTCTTCCTACATTCGTTTTATTTTTCTACCACTACAGTTAATTATGCCAATAAGAAAAGACACACCTACACAAAACACACACTTTGTACTTAGCATCGAGCCTCCACTCCAACACAGACTAATCAAGTGAGCAGTGCTCGGTAATCACGACTTTGTATACCCTGCACTCATTGAAAATGGGAAATCGGGGCATATTGGCTTAGTTAAATGTATGTAACAGGCAGAAGGAGGCGTGGCAGGCCCCAAAAAGCATATACATATAGTCTTGATCAAGGTGCCCTTTCTACTTGTCCAACTGACCGTCAGTTCATTTATCCGTAAGTGAACAAGTCAATCTCAGAGACTATATGAGCTTGTTTTTAAGATTGTTTAAGAATATATTCTCTTGCATATACTATATAGATAATAATTCATTACAATTTTTATTATTTTTAACATTTTGCATACCTGCCGCGATTTCAAACCCATGTGCCCAAATAAAAAATGTATTTGATATACTAGACATACTTATATATACTTTGTTTGGCAATTCCTTGGCTGATTTGAATATAAATGAATTTATACAATAATGTATAGGAAAATCATAGCGAGAAGAATGTCTTCATGTTTGCCTCCACAAAATGGCCATCGATCCGACAGTCACGCTGGGAACGCATCATCGAAAGCTTTAAAGGTTGCCCGATGCATGCCAGCAGCAGACGACCTCATAGCAGGTGCTGTTGTAAATGGCCCACAGAAAATTTGTAATTTCCTCTTTGAGATATACACCGCAATGACAGTGGAGGCAAATCTGCACCAGAATAGAGCTGCTGAAAGTAGCACAATAGGAGACCTCCAGCTGGGTTAAATTTCCTGACAGCTGATACCTCAGCACGCACAGTTGCAGTGAAGCAACAACGAACTGCATGTTGATCAAAGGCTGAAAAGGCGATTCAATGTCACATGACATGTCCAGAGAGTTCTGGTAAATTGTTAAAATGTTTCGCAAACTCTTCTGTGTCTCCGACAATGTTGCTACCTGAAAAGGCTTCACTTTGCTCTGCGCTATTTCAAACAACGCGCACCAGTTGATAGTCAGCGAGCAGATGAGTGCATCCGTGCACACAGTAGACAGCAGGACGCCCACGTCAGCTGATACATTCCGCACATACGACACCAAATAGTTGCGTGCAATGCGATTGTCCCACAGATACCTGCAATGGGCGATGCGCGGCAGCAATCGACGATTTCTTTAAATCTATCTGGCTAACGCGCTCGGAAATAGCGACTCCTGCTCCTAACTGGATTTCAGCGCTTGTACCAAGGCCAGCAGATAGGCCGAAGAAAGCTCTAATGACGAACGATTTTCATATAATCCACAATAGAACAGCGCATATCGGTTTGTTGGTTTATGTGACGCTTTGCTATAGAAAAATTGATTTTATTTATGAAAATAAATAAAGAAAATTAGTAAAAACCATTATTAAATCATCTAAGCTCCTTTTGCCTACGTAAGATCAATTGAACTTTAAACAGAGCCAACAGATTAATCAACATGGAGCAGAGGACATCCCTTAGCTTGTCCATATTTTATGAATGACACACTGAGTGACATGGAGCTGACCACAGACATAATAAGGTAAGCACTCCTCGACGCAATCGATCCGCAATCTCTGGCAACAAATATATTGATGCCTAGCAGGCGCAAACTTGAGAAAGTTGTTCGTCAGCATGTTGCAACTGTGCGATTGTGGATGTCAGATGTCAATGTCTGTCACTTTATGGAAAGCACAGTTGATGGAACTAAGCGCAGCGACCCAGGTGTCTAATTGCAATATAATTGGTTTTACCTGCTCACACACACGAACACAAATCAGCCCACAGCACAGGCCTCAATTGTGAGCTCATTAAATTTAAACTCGAGTATGGACAGCTCGACAATCAACATGCAGTTTCCCTCGCCATAAAGCCTACCTGAGCTCCATGTGACTAAATCCTTTTCAGCTTTCACAAACTTTTCTCTTTTTGGCATCACTTGATTGGATTTATTCCTCATCAAAGAACATAAATTTAAAATTTGCTAGAAACATTACAATTAGGAGTATTAGTGTAGTCATATTACAGAAGAGAATACCTCAGAATACCTCTTCTACTTTACCTCAGAATACCTCAGAATACCTCTTCTACTTTTCTTTTTTGCATGGAACTTTCATAGATTTAAGCGTCAGGATTTTCACTTCAGAGTGACAATCCGATTTCAGTCGAAATTGGAATGAAATGGTATGTCGAAGACTCTATATGTAAGCCCACAGCGCAATGATGGACTCCTTCCTAGTGGCAGGCGTCTACCTAAAAGCGTATCACAAATCCTGCGATAACATGTCGAGTTTCATCAAAATGCAAATGCAGCATGTTCTTGAAAACTTCCAAAAATGGTAAACAAACAGCAGAGTGCAGAAAATTGCGCATTGTGAGCTGCTTATTGTTGTTTGTGCAATAAATCATACTTAATTAAAAACAATTAGAAGCAAATCTAATACTATTTTGCATACAAGCAAAACATAAAGGCTTGACCCCAATCATCTTCCGGCAGAGTGTGGAACTTTTCCATACTGTCTGTTGGCAGCTTCTGAATTCCATGGCAAATATTTGGCAATGTTTTCTAGCAACAGCCAAGCAAATCTTTGTTACATTTCAAATGTGCAAACGTGATGAGCCTGCCATCCCCGACCAGCCCCAATCAGCCCTAACTAGTCTTTGCAAACGTTTGTAGAACTTTTTGTGCATTTGCTTTGAACAGTGGCATTGATAATCTCAGTTTTGTGTCGAGCATTAGAGTTGATTTTAGAAATATTTTAATTATTCTATGTCCCAGGGAAGTTTGCTGACTGTCCTGTCTGACTGTAGGTCGGGTCAGCACAGAGCTCAGCTGAGCAAAAATGATGCTCAACAGTTGGCCAAACAATTTGGCAAACATGCAATCATTGGCCAACAAATTCATGCAATTACTCTGCAACATGCAACCGCTTACGTAAATGGGCCACTGGTTGACCATGTGGGCGGGGGCGTGGCATGCACACATGCACACACGCATGCACTTGAAGGTGGTGGCATAAATTGGAATTAAAATTAAACGCAAGAGCAAACTGGGAAGATTTGACAAATATTGACAGCATAATTAATTTGTCAGCAAAACGACATTGTAGTATTTGCCTTTGCGCTTGCTTATTCAATTATTAACAATAACATTTTAATTATGCAAACTTTTGCGTTTTACGACTGTAATTAATTAGAAAATTTTTGACAAGAAGCCCGCATAGCTTCACTACCATCAAAAAATTACCAAAATAAAAAAATATATATATAGAAACAGAGAAGAATAGAGCCCAGGGGAAAAACTTTTGCAGCTAGTCTGCGCCTAGGCACATAAAGCAAACATTGACACACTGCCACGCCCACAGGCAACTAAAGGAGTTTCAGTTTATACAGTATTTTGTAGCACAAAACTTGCTCGAAACTCAGCTGGCAGCTGGTAGTGGCCCTTCGACCGTCCAAATGGGCGCCGGCCAGTGTGAAGTGCGACAAGTGACAGGGGCTCAGAGGGGGGGGAGTGCAGGGTATGCAGCACCGAAAACTCCCAAGAACTTTATACACTACGTGGTATTGTTATTACTATGCTGATATTGCTATTGTTGTTGCCTTGCCAATACTTTACCTTGTAGAGCTTCACAGACTACATCATTGACTTGAGAGCCTTGATGAAAGGCATAGAAAGGCAGGAATACTCTGTAAAGTATTTTTCAATAATTATAATTATTTTTATCGCCAAGTTATTGAAAGAACAAAGAGTTTCAATTATTCTTATATATCTTTTATGTTAAACAATTCTTTACAAATAAATTTGAGCATTCATCAAGTTCATTTGATTACATTTATTATATGTATATATTTTTTATATATTATATTATATTCGGTCCATTTCGAACGCTTTGGCAATGTAAGTGTATTTCAAGCTTCGTTCATTCAATTGTATTTAGTTTAATTTGCCATTTTGTAGCCGGTGCTGCTGCTGCTGCTGTTGCTGGAGCTGTTGGTGGTGTTGTTGCAATGCTCGGACAGCAGTTGAATCCAAAATGAAATAGTTGATTTCAGCCTCCATGGAATTTGCAGAGCAAGTGCAACTGCAGCCAGAAGTTGGAGCAGCGGCAGGAGTGCAACAAAACTTTGCCGCTGCACAGGAAGTCAAGTTCCCATCCCCGTCTACGTCTGCGTTGACTTCGAGGTGCAGATGGAGATGAAGATGAAAACGAACACGAGGCAGAGCAAGACGTTGACTGTGCAGCAGTTTACTTAAAATGTTTAGTGGAAAGTGTTTTAAAATACATTAAAAAGTTCACGGCTGCTATGGCACGCATAGAATTTATGCGAATTTGGTGAACTCTAGAGTGCAAACTTTTTACATTTGCGCCCGCCCAATCAACTTAAATATTTGTTTAGCTCAAGCAGCTGAGCCCTTAAATGGCCCCAAACTACACACATATAGCAGCTAAATATACCAAATGCTACTTCATACCATACGCTGTACACTCCACATGTACTGAGCACCTGTAATTAATACCTCAAAGACGATGTGAGTCTCTTTGTGCTGGTGTACAAAAGCCAAATTCAAGATATTGAGTTCTAGGAAATCCACACTACACATTCATCATCATCATCATATACGCCTTTGCAGTGTATAATGTGGTCGGTCGTATCACGAGCACCTTTCGATATTTTCGCCAGTCATTTAATGAGCTGTTTTGGTTAGCCATCTCTTATTTATGAGGCGCCCTGCTCGCGGCGATGGGCCAAATAAAATTATTGATATTCAATGTGGGCTGCGCTGCGATTGTAATGGTTCGAGAATTCGCTCACGCACATTTAATTCGCTTCGAGGAAAACTGTTGAATCTGCAGATGACAAAGTCGTATTTAGTTTCTCGAACGCGCAATCACAGCGTGAGTGGCATCGAAACCCAAAACCAAAGCGAAAACAGCAAATAGCAAAATATTTTTCGCTTTAAATGTCCTTAAATTAATACCTTATTAATCTTGCTTTTAAAAAATAAAAATATAATGTATATATACTCTATAAAGTAAGTTGGTGCTAATGCTTGAGCCTTGTAATAAATAGCTGTTCAGAGTCTGACTATATTTGTTGATTGTTCAGAAAATGGCATTAGGAGCGTGTTAAATCGATAATAATCGTTTATTTCAAGTAATCTGATTCAAAAGCCAATACACAACAACTGCATCGAACTGCGAAACTTAAAACTAATTTCATGAAAAAGTATAAGAAATGTAATCCAAAAATGTTCCCCATTTTAATCTCGTGCGACTTCAAATACTCAAAGCATTTTTTTTTCTTTTCTGACAACAAACTGAACTTTCAGTTCAACAACTAAAGTCCTTCACTTCGAGTGAATTTCTCTCAATTCTATTTTAATAATAACAAGTAATAGTTCTCCAATCGAGAACTCTGCATAGAGCTGACAGTCCAATGGAGTAAATCTAAATTATGATGGATTCACGTTACACTTAACAAATAAATCGAATTATCGATAATAAAATGAAATAAGTTCATGCTCATTAAATAATAAATATACATTTAAAATTTCAACTCTCTAGCTTACGGAATTCAAGAAATCACTACGATCATATGGTCGGACAGACAGATAGACTGACATAGATAAATTGACTCAGGTCGTCTTCCCAATCAAGAATGTATACCGATTAAGAATGTATACTTTATGTTACATACATTTCAACAAACCCATGATAACCAGAATTCCCATTTCTATGGGTTCAGGGTATATAAAATGAGTCACTTTGGATGTTTAGTAAAAAATTCCCATTCAAGTGATTTCTATCAATACTTTTTCATGATCTAAAATGAGTAAAACATCTTTGCATCAAAATATCTGTCAATCATAATAAAATAATATAAAAAATAATAGACTTAATATGCAACAAACATAAATTATCGATAATTTCAATCACGAACAAAATTAAAATAATTAAACAGTATTCAACATATTAAAATATCTTTAACCATATCTTTAATAAGCAAGGGCATGACAATAAATTACACTTATAAATACTCGATTTTTATACCCTGAACCCATAAGTTGATTGAGCCCTGTCCGTCTGTCCGTCCGTATTTTGCAGGGTTCAGGGTATCTCGTAGTCGAGCCGTCTCGACTAGAACCTTCTTACTTGTTATTTTTGGAGAACTTTCTCTTTTCCACATATTGTGTGTGTTTAAGTCTTATTTATTTATTTGACAACAGAATATTAAATATACGATACAGAAAACATATCGTAATCACAGAGAATCGGAAAATAAGACATAAGATATTTACAACATAAATATTTGAATTGTTTAATAGCCTGATTAAAGTATTCTCTGGCATGGTATAATAAGCCATTTGCAGCGATTCGAATGATTTTTTGCATTATTCATTGTAATTTTACAATTTTTCACAGCTGCAATTCGCAATTCGCGATTCGCAGACTCCTTATCAGTGCATCTGTTGGTTGAATTGCTGTAGCTCCATCGACAGTTGAAACGAATATATATTGTATATACAATATTAAAGTTGTACGAAATTATACAATCGACTGCAAAAGGTGGTAATCAGAAGAGAAAGAGAGTGAGAGAGAGGGAGAGGGAGAGAGAGAGCTGAAAAATGGAAAAGCCAACTGATGTTTCACGCAATTGTTGGCTTCGCGTGGGCAACAAACGCATTTAATTAAATAACCTATTTAAATTTGAATATGTTACAGAAGAAAAAAAAGGGAAATAAAAGAAATGCAATTTTATATTGAATTGAATCAACAAATAATGGCGTACAATAAAAAATAAATTAAATTAATTTAATTTGTGTCAATTGAAAATTGCAAAAAAAAATGTATTCACTGCAATTTGTATTTTAAATTCCATTATTCACAAGAATATAAAGAGAAAAAAAAAGGAAGCGTGTAAATATACTTACCGCATATTAAATACCCTTTCATCTATTTATAATTGTTTGGTTTTTTTATTTAGAATATTACTCTTTTTTTTACGTCTCGATTTTTAAGATATAAAATAAATATAAAATAAATTGATATAAAATTTAATTTTTAATTTTATTACATATATTTATATATATATTAATCCAATTAAAATTGTATTTATATATTCAATTTCAACATGAACAAATATTCAAATTAAATGTGATAAATATAATATAGTTTTGTGTAAACAATATATATAGTATTTAAAAGCGAATACTCTATTTACTATACTATATCAATAGGCAAAATTCAAATAGAAAATATATGTAAATCTGAATATGCATATGATTAAAACATTGTTTAAATTAAACACCAACGACTATTTTAATAAATTATTGTATACATTTCAATCAATGGGACACACACAGACTTTTTTTCTTCACCTTTCGCATACCACAAATGTATGTTGTTTTTTTTTTTTCATATTAATTTTTTACTAATTATATCTGTATTTGCAAATAGGCAAAAACTATTTGTTTAAATGTATTTGTATTTAAAGTTTGTGTATTTCACAGGCTTAAGATTATGTTTTTTTTTTTTTTGTCGATAATATAGATTATTGATATATTATTTTTAAGTTTACTAAATTGTCATAATGAAGTTTTAAAGCTTTTACATTATAACATTATTAATTGGCCCAGACAAAAATACGCATCTTTTTCTCTATCCCTTCCTCTCTCTATCATAATATCTCCCTTATTGAATTACTAGCTTTTTATTATATATATAGTAATTATAATTGTAATTTTTCTTATCTTTCATAATCATATAAATAACAGAGTTAAAATATATCTATATACATTGAAAAAAAAAAGACTGCAAAAAACGTCAATTAATAAAATAGAATTGTAGTTATACTTTTTAAAAAAATTGCTTAACCGAAAAAATGAGCAAAGTCTCTCAATAAAAATATTCTGACCAGGAACACCAAAACACAACCCATAATAGGTTTTGCTTCGTTTGGTACATTAACTAAATTGAATATTCTGAAATAGTAGGGAGAATATTATTTTAATTACTATGTTGTGATTTATTTTTGCTTTACTTCAAGCATATTTAAAAAGGGGAAGGGGAAAAAAAGAAAAAAAAAGAAAAAAAAGGAACAAAACAACAAATAATCAAAAAAAAAATAAGTTAGCTCTTTAAGTCTCGGCGCGTCACATCTATGACGACTTCATTACCCTCAATAGCCAAGCGAGCGAGAGGGAATGCAGGCTCCAAAGGCTAATAAGCCAGACGAATGCAGCGCGCGCCTGACGAGCAAACTGGCACCAAACGAAATGGAATCCGAAAAAAACGAATTATGGAAACGGGAAATGAAAATAATTCCGAGCGCAAGGCGAAAGAGAAAAGAGGAGAGGGAGAAAAGATGAGAGGACGGAGGTTTTGGAGAGGGAGGTGAGAGAGGGGAGGAGAGAGGAAGGGAGGAGAGAGGAGGAGAGAGGGAGCGGTGAGAAGGAGAGGGGGAGAGGGAGGAGAGAGAGAGAGAACAACAAAATTGGCACAGCAGTGGACGCTGTTCCAATGCCAAAACGTTTTATGCTGTTGCGACTCTCTTAAGTTCTTAAGAGCATTTGGCCACAGTTTTGCTCGCCAGCTTTTCTCGCACTTTTGTCAACAATTGGCCCATCTTAAGCGTATTTGCACGCTTCAAGCATCCACAGATGACAATAAACAAGCGGCGACTGCTTCACACATTGCCCGCCAAATTGAATTAATTGCTACATACTCTTGTTCTTCACGCTGTCACTGTTGCTGTCGCTGTCGTCGTCGCCGTCGCCGTCGTTACTCGCTCAATCGCAAAAAGTCGCTGTTCGTTGTTGTGGGTGGGTGGCTGCGCTGGTTAACAGGGGGGCTCGGTATTCAAATGCGGCCAGTGGGCAAGGGCAGGTGTTGGTGTTGGGGGTCCGCGCGGCCGCACATTTTGTGACCATAAGACGAACTAGTCAAATATAAATCCACCGAGCAACAACAAGACAAGCGTAGGCTTACCTAAACGCCAGCCCCAGCCAAGCTTATCTTCATATGGTCTTCTTTAAGCTTCGGCCCCTCTACCCGAGGGGCACGCCTATTGCCATTGCGAGCAACAAGTAGCTTTATGGCCATATGTTAAATAAAGAAAATCCGACCCGGTTCTCACTTGGCGTATCCTATGGTCAATTTGAAAAATATGGTATAAATTATGAGGTTTGTTTTTTATTTTTGCCAAAATCGTGGAGAGGAAAAAAAAAAAAAAAAACAAAAATAGGCACTCTGAATTATATATAATTAGATATATATAAGCATATTGTTATTTATGTTTTTGTATATTTTGTGCAAGTGCAGTATATAGTAAAGCCAGAGTCTTGCACTCAGTCGACAGCAACTGCATAATACTCGCTCACAGGTAAAACTGTATATAGCAAAACTAGCTGATACTATCTCTATAATTATTGATGATAAACTGTTTTCAGACTGCAGTTGCGAAATTTGTGATTATCTAGCAAGATTTCATATACAAATGTGGCCAGTCAGTGGAATAGTTAAATACTATAGGTAAAATAAATATTTAAAAAGTAATATTTATGTTTATGTTTCTTCAACAATGTTGATTGGATGAGTCTATAGAGCGTTGTCCATATTCGACTGATTCATGGTATCACATTTAGCTTTGCAGATTTCTTAGTAGATTTGTTGACATCACTTTTACTTTTACTATATCTCTTAAAAGGATGGGTCTGTAGAATATGGAAATCCATACATATAGACACACAAATGGCTTACACAGATGGATATCGAGACGAATTAATGTACAGAAAACCAATATACTCTAGTAATAGTTACACAGTAATCTAGATTCTCGCAAAACGCTTACAAGATTATGAGTCGGGGTTACACAGGTGTATAAAAGTATCCGCATTCCTTAGTTTCATTACTCATTAGTTTATTGCTGCCCAGCAACTTGAATACTCCACGAATATGCTCTCTTCGGCTGCATGAACGAGCATTGCAAGTGAGGGAGCACCTCTGACCACCTCTGACATCGCGTCTGTCTGTCTGGTCTAATTAGGCGCACATAAATTGTGCCACAAGAACAGCAATAAAAGCAACAAATCCTAAATAACAATTAAAACAATTTTCAAGATTAGAAACACCTCACGGCTGAGGCTTTAATATTTTAATTAAAAATTCTTTAGCCTCAATATGCTAGCGGGCAGGCTCTCGCAGTTCAAGGTGTGGTATGCCCTGTTGCTGTGCTTCCTCTTATTGTTGTTTATGTTTATATTATTGTTGTTGTTGTTCTCGTTGTTGTTGTGCGAAGTGTTGGCCATAGCCAGCGGTCGAGTGTTCTGAATGGTCTCCGGAGGCCTATGACTTTGAATTATTGCAGGCCAAGTCATAAATTAAGTGCGCGGCTCACAAGTGGGCTGCGCGTGAGATACTTGGGCATGGGGGGCGTGCCGCCTGCGGCCAGCGGCATGGGGGCGTGGCTGGTTCCACCTCCTTGAGTGCCGTTTAGCGCCAGCTAATAATCTGAAATGGACGTAAGAGACGATCATAATCCCACGCAAAACACATTCAATCAAATTAAGAATTTGCATATGCAAAATATGTCCAATAATATGGTTTATTCAGCTATATACAGCATATATGCATATCTTCTTTATGCATATATAGACATTTGTGGATTCACAATGTAAAATTGTAAAGTAATGAGATTTTATTTCTTTTTATATGATCTGCTATCGTCTGATGCAATTTAACTTAAGCTGCGACATTTTAAAACTGTAATATAATAATATCTGTATATGTGTTGATTTTTTTTTTTTTTTTTTTTTTTTTTTTTTTTTTTTTTTTTTTTTTTTTTTTTATTTATTTTATTTTATTGCAGCTTTTGTCTTAAACTCTACAAGCGCATTTATAAGTGTACCTTAGTTATTGGAGTGGCTAAATGCCTTTATTGCTATAAGTCTAAATTAATTTAGGTCAGTTCTGAGATCCAAGGGGTGTGATCTTTTCAGCCTTCTGCTTATTGTATTGATAGTTAGATTTACTGCAAGTTGGTTTGGGTGGGCGGATAATCTGTCCGCGTACCTTGTGCTTGTGTCGGCCAATGACGCTCAGCAATTGTCGGCATTTCAAGGTCAGAGTGCAGTGTATCATTTCTGACAAACCATTCGGCTCCGGTCCATGTCCTTAGTGCTTTGTTTTGTGTGGTTTGAACTTTTTTGATGTGAGTTCTTGCAAGCAGACCCCCATAAAGGCATTGCATAGGTGAAGACAGGTGCCAACTATTGCGTTGTTATATTGCCTCTTACTGCGTAGTGGACAGGGGGCTATCGCTTCTTAGCATCCAGTTAAGTTTTTTTAGCTTAAACTTGCACTTTTTGATAGTCTCACTTATGTGCGGGCCATAGGTCAGTCTCTTATCCAGAGTAACTCCCAGGTACTTCACCTTGTTTGCTCGTGGTATTGGAGCTCCTAGAGTCACTTCGGGGCAGACTCCCCTTCTGGTTGCAAATGTGATGTGCGTGGACTTATGTGTATACATATACTAAAGTTACTAGCGAAAAACGTAGAATGTTCACGGAAAAACTCAACATACGGCGTGGGAATCACCTTTAATAATTCAAGCAATGCAATGTAAAAATGGGAAATCCCAGACTATTTTGAGGCCTAGCTTCATTGCGTATCAAGTGTGTGTAGTAAGTTGACAGAAGTATTGCCAATATTCTTTTTATTACAAAAAAAAAAATGCAACAAAGGAAGGAAATACAGTCTTCTGTTCGCAATTTTATTATCAGCCTTCGAAATTATAACAAGTAAGAAGACTCTAGTCGAGACCGCTCGACTACGAGATACCCTGAACGCTTATAACTCCATTTCTAGATGGACGATCTTCATGAAATTTTGAGGGTAGATTAAAAGTATCTAAATGTATCTATGGGCGAAGGGGGCGTGGCATCCAAAATCTAAAAATTACATAATCTGCTTATCCATAATATCTATCTAAATAAACAAATTTGAAGTCCTTAACTAAATCGGAGATGTATGCTTGAATATATGTTTTCAAAATAATAAAGAGTTGTTCATGTTCACCTATATAAGGTAAATGCATCAATTAAATATTTCAAAGTATTTTTTATTTAATTATATCTTATTATAGTTGCGGTCTTGAGAGAAATAACAGTAAAACAGTGAGCGAAAATGATGAAAACATTGAAATGAAATGCGAATATATTAAAAGAAAATATATATAGCATACATAAATTATTAATATTATATATAATAAAAATACAAATATATACAAAATAAAATGATTAAATAAATAAATATAAAATAAATATGTATATTCTATTTGTATTTTTTATTGAATAATTAATATTATATTAAATACAAATACAAATGCATACAAAATAAAATAATTAAATAAATAATAAAAAATAAATTAAAATAAAATAGATTTGTATCAAAGGAAAATATGTGTTAATAAATATTTATTTATTTATATTTTATATACATTTCACATTACATATAATTATTTACCATTTGTTTTTTCTCTTCTAGCAATAGTTCTGTGTTTTAGTTTTTGATAATTATTAATTATAATTATAAAGCGATATTTTATGATAAGCATTTCGTATGCATATATCCATCATTTGATGAATGTTGCTTAAAAGCAGAACTTTATGTAAAAGTCAAAGTGAAATTTGTGTTTTTATTTTTAATAGTTAATGCAATTTCCATTATTATCGAGACTGCCTCGAGCTGTGCACAAATAAACATGCGATTGGTAGCTACTTGAAGGGGCGTAGCATGAACTTGTTGCATAACCTTTCGACCTTCTCTGGCTGCGCTTGTAGGCAAAGCAATTTGAACGCAATAAAGCTGAAACAGTCTCGGCTTGAGCCTGCATATTAAATCCACCAGCAGCCAGAAGGGCACGGCTCAGACCCTCATAAATAAGAGACGGCAGAGCGTTTGCCTCCACGGCTGAAGGAGTTAACCCAACAGACGTTGCGGCCGCGCAATCAAATTCAGATACTTGGTGACTCTCAATGCGCCGCTGCTTAAGTGTCGTAAAGTCCTTTTGCGTGCAACAGCAACAGCAACAGCAACATCTTTGGCTATGGCTTTTATGATTTATGCAACTATCGCCTGCAGCAGCAGCAGCAACAACAGCAAGAGCCAGACCATCCAGAGGTCTCATTGCCGAAATCCTTGAGGCGCATACAAAAAAAAAATTTTTTTTTTCAATTTTTTTTTTTCCATTTTTAGCCAAATGTCTCCGTTGATGGTGTTGGCGGTGTTGGTGGTGTTGGCGGTGGCGGCTCTTCAAATTGTGCAATTTTATGGGTTGGCGGCATTCATGAATAAAAGATTTCCAAGTGTGCTGAGCGCCTTGCCCCCGCCCAACGACCAACGCCCAACTCTCTCAATTTATTATGCTTCTGGCTCTGCCGAGTGCAAATAATAAGCAGCAAGTGCACAGCCACGCCCACCACATCCCCACAAAACACTTTAAGCCGGCACCTTCAGCTGGCAGCCCTCTCGCCCTCTCTCTCTCTCTCTCTCTCTCTCTCTCTCTCTCTCTCTCTCTCTCATACTCAATATCCGCCCACACAATTGCTGAGGCGCCTTTCGTAAAATTAGCAAAGCAAAGAGTTGCAGTTTACTTGCCATTTGAGCGCCGCACTCGACAGCTGTGTTTGTCAGTGCCAGCAACAACAACAACAACAATGGCAAAAACAACAACAGCAACAGCAACAACAACACTAAACAAACAGCGACACAAACAACAATGTCAGCGCTGAGGTTGCATTTGGATTGTATGCAGTCGCCGTTTGTTTTCCTTATTTGTTGTCTCTCAAGATCGCTTGGCCGTGCCCAAAAGCAGAAGCCCCAATAAACACCTGGCCGTTAAATTGCTTTAACAAAAGGAGAGAGAGAGAGAGAGGGAGGGAGAAAAAAGCTACAGCATTTGGGACATGTGCATAAATCTATTTTTACAATTATATAAAACTGCTTGATCCCCCGAACCCTTTGATATACAAAGAATTCAAATCTTCTTTTCTGCATGCAGAACAAATATATATATATATATGCTTTTTAGGCTATATATTATGTTGAATAGTCAAATTAATATGACTATGCCAAAAACAAATCAAGAAAGTCTAATATTTTAAATACGTTTTTTTACATAATTCGGAAGATGAGGAAGGATTAAAATATAAAATATAATAAAAATCAGAAAATATACAAAAATTTTAATTCAAAATAGCAAGACTCTAGCCTTGAAAAAGAAACCTAGGATTAATAACTTAATAACTGAATTTTTATACAATTTTTAATAAAAGAAATATGAAACAATTTGAGAACCGAACAAGTGGTTAACACTTTAGTTTTGTTAAATTGACACGTTCAAGCATGCATACATGCGAACGGATGGACAGACATTCATGGCAATTTTGAATCAGCTCGTAGCCCGGATCAACTATATACATATATATATACATACAACTATATACATATGTATACTTTATTCGCATTTTTACATTTAACAAAATTATTATACCTTTAAAAAATAGGGATGTTATACTCAATTTAAAACTTGGCGAATAATTAATTTATGCGATAGTTATTTATTATTATTACTCATTAGGAATTGCTTAATAACTCAGATCAATTTAAATTTGGTAATAGTGACCAAGCATGAGCATTACACAACGTTTTTATTTGAAATTTGAAGAGTGCGCCAAATTGTCTGTTCCACAATTTACAGCACTGCGGAAATAGCGCAGCCATCTTCAGGCCACACATAACAGAACCTTTTGAGCTCTATGCCGCAAAACTGTCTGTTAAGTTAACAGTGCTACGTCATTTTTTCTGAAATTGGTGAGCGCACACTCATGATTGCCACATTGAGTGGTATTCTGAGTGTTTAACAGTGAGTTTAACTGTGCAACATGCGCTCATTGCTTAGTGCGTAAATAGGTTGTCTCAAAGTGGAATGATGAATTGTCCTTGTGATGTCACAATTTTTGAATACTTTTTCAAGTTCCTTAAGCTTGGTTTAAAAGTGAAACAACTATGAATACACTATATGTTTAATTTGTTGTTATATATTATATTTTTAGCAAATTCATCAAGTGTAAACAAATGTTATATTGAAGTACTTTCAAACATTATTCGGCGACTTAATTGAAGGTAAAATACCTATCCTATTTTCATATATCTATTCGCTGCGCAGTTATTACTCGAGTAATCAATTGACGGCCTTTACTTTCGTGCTGAATAGCTAGAACTTTATATCTTACGGCTTCAATTTTTGATTAATATGTAATAATAATATTTAGTATTAATAAAAGTAATTAAAGACAAACAATTTGTATGTTGTTTACATTTCGAATTTTCTATAAAATACTTTACTTTGGTTGGTTTGAACCACTTGGCGAATCTCTAATTAAAAGCCCGCCAAACTTGAAATCGATTTTTAGAACACAGACCGAAAAGGAATCGTCACAACGAAACTGTTAAATTCAAAAATAACGGAACTGCTCTTTTTGAAATTGTAAACTTTTTGTATTTGCTCAGATTCATTCCGTTAAAATTCAAGAAAGGAAAATATGTGAAAGGATCATAATAAAGTAACACTAGCTCACTGTTTCGATTACTTTTAAGTTAACAGCTATGTTGCGTCGATACTTTTTCGGCTTATGCTCTGTTAGTTGATTTGAAGTTTGGCGGGCTCTTAAAAGAGATCCACGAAAATAAAGTTATTTGTAGTAAATTCCAATAGTATTAATACTTCATTTTATTTCCAAAATTGTTAAAAAACCAAGTAACAGATGGAAGAAAAAGGAAAATATGCTGAAAATCGTAATTATATCTCAGTGTGAATGTAAGTTTCGTAAATTTTCTCCATGGGTAATATATGCCAACATATATGTCTATATACCAAAATATTTAATTATGGCACATGTTGAAGGTACATCAATGAAATATCTGCTCACAGCATGTCAGCATGACATGTCAGAAACACTCGAATGAATGAAACAAAATATGTTTATTACTTTCAAAATTTCACACTCAATCGCTCAGAGCTCGAGGTCGATGCTGTGATTCTTATACTCTAAACATATTGCAAATGGATTGGTCTAGAGTCTCCAAATTTTGCATTCCGATTTATGCTTGCTTTATATATTTTTGATTTTTGTTATATTCGGTTCGCTTGGCAACTGGTAGTCAGTTGCTAGCCTAACCTATTGGGAATAAGTTGGGTTACTTGAACTGTCGAATATTCATTAGAATATGTAAATTAAGTGCTGAAGGTTTCATTAAATTAGATTAAGAGACTCGATGCGTATTAAAGCATTTCCCACAACATACATACAGACTAGCAAGTATTTTTTCTGTGCAAAGAATTACGATTACGATTGAACTATGATTGACTTAACGTTACGTCAGTTTTTTATGGTATATGCTCAGACACGCCATATAAGAATTGCTTGGACTCGAATCCCGCCATTGTCAAATGTTTATCTATTTTATTCTTGACAAACATGCTATTTGATTGTAGTTAAAAAATATCTATAATTAATACTTAAGTTTTTTTATTTTTTTTTTTTATACTTTGTTCCCGAAGGGGAAAAAGTATATTGGGTTTGTGCAATGTCCGTCTTGCTGTCCGTCCGTCTGTCCGTCTGTCCGTCTGTCCGTCTGTCCGTCTGTCCGTATGAACGCAATATTTTTCGGCGCTATTAGAGCTAGAGACTTGAAATTTTAAACATATACTCATATATGTTCCCGAATTATAAAGTGTAAAAATTTTCCCGATCCGCCCACTAGGGGCGTGGCAAATCGGAAAACTCTTCCGCCCATAGTTAAGTTATCATACTAGATGATGAGCTAGAGAGTTGCAATTTGAAATGTATACTCGGGGTGACAACCCAAGTTCAAAAAGCTATGGCGGATATATCTACGCCATTGGGGGCGTGGCAAATCGGGAAATACGTATCTTCTACACCGTTTAAAGCTAGAACGCTGAAATTTTGCATGTGAGTTAATGTTATGATTCTAAGAAGATCGATCAAAAAGTTTTATGTCTACGCCCATTGGGGCGTGGCAAATCGGACCTGAATATATAGTGATTTTTCAAATTGTGCTATATTTTGGACACTATTGACACTAGAGACTTGAAATTTTGCATGTATACTCGGGTGACAACCCAAGACTAATAAGCTATGGTAGATATATCTACGCCCACAGGGGCGTGGCAAACCGCAAAAGTTTATATCTCCTACAGTTTTAGAGCTAGAAGCTTGAAAATTGGATGGTTGAGTTACTAATGTTCTCCTCTATCGATCCCCCAAAAATAATTTTTCAGCCTCTTGGGGGGCGTGGCATATCGAAAATACCCTGTAATTTTCGCATTTTTGGAATGTAAGCACCCAAATTTTGCAGGCATGTTAGCCTCGGCCCTTTCTAAGAACTGGCAAAAAATTATGCGTCTACGCCCCCTGGGGGCGTGGCAAATCGGCAAAGAAGTTTGTTGTGGCCAACTGCATAATTCATGCATACAATAGCTTAGTAGCAATTGCTAAGATGGCAAAAAGCATTTTAACATAAATATAATAATATTAATAAATTTAAAAAATAAATTCATAAGTTTTTGATTAATAAATAAAAAGTTTCCAGCGGGATTCGAACCTGGGTCTTTTGAAACAACATGTAATCGTTAGCTAAACCTAAATAAATTCACAGCTGATCAGCTGACCAGCTGATCAGCAGCTTGTGACGTCACAAAACAATACAATCGCAATTCTTGCAATATGTATACACTTTTGGATGTGTATACACGTACACATGCATACATACATATATGCATGCATAGAAAAGCTGCCTGCCACACAGCGTCGCAAATCGGAAAGCATAAAGCAGTTTTAGTTTTTACTTAAATGCACAATTCATATGCGTATGTTTATAAATGATTATCAATTGGCAGCAAGCATTTTATAATAAATATACAAATATTAAAAAAATAAAAAATTAATAATTTTTGAAAAAAAGTTTTCTGCGGGATTCGAACCCACGCACCTAAGTATAGCTTCCATAGCGCTTACCACCAGCGCCACTGCCCTGACTTGGGTTTCGTTAACTAAAACCAAATAAGGTATTGCTAGAGCGCCTTTTGACAAAACTAAAGTAACGATTCTTAATTCAGTCACAATTCTTAGAATATTCTGGCATCCAAACTTTTGTATGTATACATAGAAAGTTGTGTGTATACTCGTATAGTGTGTACATGTGTAAATCTATATGTATGTGTAGGAAAAACGTTTGTTGCTTGCCATGTACGTTTTCTAATTGCCGAAATATTTCGTTAATTAAATGTTTATTAAAAAATAAGATGCACCTATGGGAACAAAGTATATCGCTGTTAGTTGCGCCTAACTGCAACGTTCTTACTTGTTTTTTTTTCGTTTTATAAAACCCAGATCAATCGAGGTTCTGCTAGTCTAAACTTATATGTATAGTATCATCCAGTTCCACTTATCCTAACTATGTACATATATTCCGATTCTTCAATTTGAGTAGTTGAAATTCAGTTTGTATATTTAAAAGCCTAACCCAATGCATTAAATACCTTACGTAGTAAAAGTGTTTGTCATAATTTACATAAATACAGTAATTGCTATTGATTATGAGAGTAATCTAGGAGCTCCACTGTCGGGTAATACTGGTGTCTGAGCACATGCTACGCGTTTCGCTCAGACAGGATGCATAGGCCATGGCGTGTGGGATGTAGTGCTGCTCGAATACCCCAGTGAAGAGGTGGGAGTAGGGGCCGCTGGCGAAGACGGCAACATCGTCGCCGCCATGTGTCTCGGACTCCAGCGGCACGGCGGTGGGGAACATGAAGTCCTTGTTCTTCATGTTGATGGAGCGCAGATTCTTGCGCTTGACAGTGCCGCCATCGTCCTTCAGAAAGTTGCTGTTGTAGCCCGGCCCATTGGCATAGCTGAGCGTGGCATAGGGCAAGTCGTCGGTGGCCAATTGGCCATCATTGATGCCAAATATATCATGCTTGCGACTGGAGTAGCCCGCCACGGACATGGTGTGCGAGTGGTCCGAGGTGACCACAATCAGCGTGTCATCCACGCTGCTGTGCGTACGCGCCCAGCGCACCGCCTTGTCGAACTCCGCCGTCTCGTCGATGGCGCGCAGTGCTAGCGTGTTGTGGTGACCGTGGTCGATGCGTCCGCCTTCGACAAATAGGAAGTAGCCCCGGCCGGCACTCTGGCGCTCCAGTATGGGCAGCGCTGCTGTGACCATCTCCTCCAATGTTGGCTGATCCACGGCATCGGCGTCCAGATGATACGGCATGTGATAGGGAGCGAATAGGCCGAGAACACGCGATGTCTGGTTGTTCAGCTCCAGCAGCTGGCGACGCGTGTGCACGTAGTGGGCGCTGTTGGTGTGCTGTCGCTGCCATTCCTCGATGAGATTGCGTCCATCCTTGCGCTTGCCGAACACTCCGCTTGCATCTCTCACGTGCTCAGGTAAAAAGTTTTGCCTGCCGCCGCCTAGGATTACATTCAGATTACGTCCCACGTCGCCATTGATTAGCTGTGACCCAATGTCTGCACAGATTGTCGGATCGGCATTGTCGGCGTTGACGTCAGCATCGTTCTCCCAGTCGCGATTGGCGGCGTGCGCGTAGACACCGGCGGGCGAAGCATGACTCACGGATGTCGTCGTGATGAGACCGGTGGCCATGCCCTGCTTCTGAGCCCAGGCCGCAATGGATGCCACTCGATTCTCCGGCTGTACTTGAGCTTGGCAATCCTTGAGCCGGACAGCAGCCGTAACTCCCACAGTGCCGTAGTTGGCTTTCACGCCGCCCAGGTAAGCAGTAGCCGTGCACGCCGAGTCGGCCACCTGCATGTTGGCGCAGTACGTCTTGCTGAGGCCCACGTACGGAAACTGCTCGAAGGCGAACTGCTTCTCCTCGCCGCCCAGATAGACTCGACCGGCGGTGATTGTTGGTATGGACATGCCGTCACCCAGGAACATAATCACATTCTTGGCCAGCTGTGTGTTCGGCCTCATTTTGCTCTCCAGCTGCTGGTCCAGTGTCTGGGTGGCGATGCTGCGCCAATAATCGGCATACTGCTCAACCCTTTGGGATGCGAACGTCATCTCTGGCATGTACCCACGTTTGAAGCGCGTTGCCCCCTGAGGAGCTGACGCGGCTCCCCCATAAACCGGATGCATGTGCCGCTCAGCATCACGTGTTGGCAGCGCTATAAGTATGTGTGTGGATTGATTTTTAGTTTCAGTGTTTTCATACTTCGCTAACTCTGGACTTACCGTAGCCACCAGCTAGAGCGATGAGTCCACCTAGTGCAAATAATTGCAAGATCATCCTGAGCAGTTGCTTGCTTATGAATTGTGGCTTGCCTGTACCTTGCCGGGCACGTTTCGAACGGAACTGATAGCGAGTCGCACGAGACCGGCTTTATTTATAGTCGGGCACGGTTCCATAACAGGTCATCGTCGCCTGATAAACGAAAATCTATGTATGGCAATCGAAGCCGCTGACGCTGTCGCTGTCTGTCCAGTCTTCAGTCCTATTTCATTACATTCGTGTGTGCGTGTATGTGCGTGTGCGTGTGTGTGCATGTGTGTGTGTTGTTATTGTCGTTGTCTTGTTTTGTATTTTCAGAAACTTTTCTTGGGTTTTCGGCTGGCTGTGCGTTATCATCGTTCGTTGTGTCTGCCTACCCGCCAACCCGTGGCTCACGCATGTGAGTTTTTGTTTTGCCTGCGGATCCGAAAACGCGATCATCGTTCACGTGATCGTTCTGCCTTTTCTTGCTCAATGTGGAATTATTTACAGATCCGTGTTATGAGCTCTGTTCTGTCGAAGTCATTAGCTGTCTATACACTGTCATAAAATCAGCACCAGATTTTCATCAATAAACTGCTGCGCATACAAAAAAGTACAGCTTTGCTTATTCTATATGTAGGGGTAAAATTCTCTTATACCTACATATGTACATACATATGTATATAATCGCATTACTACAATGAGTTGCAGTACAGTTAAATGTCTCGCTACATATACTTATTTTTTTTATATCTATATTTGTATAATTGCTTAAACAATGATCATAATAATATTTATCATAATTATAGAAAATCGTATATGGCTAAAGCAGATCATTTAAATTGCATATAGACCAATTTAAGTTAACTCTTTATATTTCAGATAAACTAAGTATATCTTAATAGATTAGATTAATCTGTAGAATGTTATTCAGTCTTCAAAACTAATTTTACTATTTTAGCTATCAAGAGGAAGAAAATAATTTTAAATATTTATCTTACTCTTGACTTTCTGGCATACATTTTATATAAAAGTCTACTTTAAACATATGTATGTGAATATTGATATTTATTTCTCGATGCTCCATAGAATATACACCTTGTTAAATTAATCTATCAAGTGTATATATTCCATAAATAATATAATTACACAATAATAAAATAACAGAATTAATAAAATAATTTAAATTAAATTAAAATTTAATTTAAATAATTTCAATAAATTTCAATAATTTCTACGCTGCACGCTTTTAAAAAGACCGCCCAACAAATGTTCAAAATTTGCTGTGTTGGCAATGCTGTGCGGAAGCCGCCAAGCACAAATTTAAATAATTTCCATGTTTCGATTATCGAAAATTTCAAAGTTGGCAATGCTATGGATTCAAATCGAGCGCCAATTCAAAACAACATCGAACGATCTACATTTGCCTTACATTCAATGCAACAAAGTGTAATGACTACTTGACGAGTATAATGGATACTTTTATTTAAAATTTCATCGCTATTGTATGTTGTATGTTTAAAAAACAGAACGCTCAATTTCATTTGAAAGTCGAAACACTTATTTTGTGCTGGCAATGCTGTTGGAATATTTACAAATTGCATTGCGCAGTCGCCAGCATCAAAAGCAAAAGCTTAATTCATTTGACAATCGTTGATGTGCTTTCCTTCTCTCTCTGTTTTGAATTCTCTCTGGCTCTCTCTCTCTCTCTCCCTATAATATACACTCTCTTGTACAGCAGCCGTTATCTTCTGCTGCTGCTGCGTCAAGAAACATCTTCGTTAGAGAGCTTCTGGCCTGACTACGCGAATTTGGCCAAAATAGTTGTTGGTTCGCATGCAAAACGTCAAAATCGCTAAGCTAAAACATTTTTATACCAACGGCGCGTTTTTAATTTTTTCTACTCTACCAAAAATCACATAGAAAAAAAGCAAAAGAACTAAAATAAAAAGTAATATTATAAATAATAATAACCAAAGGAACTGACAAAACTTTTTAGCCCAAGATTTGTTGTTTTCCCAATCATCTAAAACATATGTATGCAAGCATATATATTCAAATACATAATGTATATATGTATCTACACATACTTAACTAAAAAAAAATACGCGTGTATATAACAAACGATAATTCAATAATTTTTAAATAACCAAAAAGGTAAATAGTGAGAAAAGTGCGTGAAATTCACTCAAATTAAATTTTAATTGAAAAGAGAAAAACCAAAGAAAAACAAAGCACAGCAATACAGCAAATTTTAATAATAGTTTTCTCCTCTCCAGTTGTTTATATCTATTGTTAGGGGTCAAGAAATTTGTTGTTTGAAAATCTGGTGACAAATCGCTAGTTTCTGTCCTCTGCTGATGTACAATTATGTGTGTGTATAACTGTATAAAATGAAAAGTATATACGTAGGTACATACCTACATACATATGTTCAGTTTATATGTACACAAAAAAAAGGCAGTGGGATGTCGTGTAATGGCTGAATGTAACAAAAGGCAAAAGCATTTTAAACTGTGAGAAGAAAAATATTACAATTCTAAATGCTTAATGCATTTAGCTGAAGCTACTTCGTGTATGCAAATTGGGTTTACATTTACATATACATACAGGAGGCTCGAGGTTCTATGCCAAAGACTTGGATGCCCAGCTGACTGCGACAGCGACATAACGGCTCAACTCTAATTCTGCGTTTGAGTTTTCTCCTATGAAAGTAAATTTTTGGCAGAGTGAGTGTGTGGGTGTGTGTGTGTGTGTGTAATGCAGAAAACTTTAAACTTCAGCTACGAAACATACAAAATTAACAATGCGAAGTTTGATTTGCAATCAAAGTTTTAAACTTGATTTCAATTGAATTCTAATTTAATTTTTCATTTTCTACTCATAGCAAAATAATCAGCAATCATAATATATCTATAACTTTAATAAATATATACTATATATAGATAATTTATACATATATACAATTATATATCAAACAACGAGGCAACAAATAGAAATGCCC
Source organism: Drosophila antonietae (assembly GCA_030914385.1). Lineage (NCBI taxonomy): Eukaryota > Metazoa > Arthropoda > Insecta > Diptera > Drosophilidae > Drosophila > Drosophila antonietae. Next base: position 16,670,555 of record JAUESO010000609.1, on the reverse strand, counting down.
AGCATCAAGCAGAGAAACAAATCGAGAACTCACAAACGAGTCACAAAAACATGAGAAACAATTAAATGACAAAAAAAGTTTCCTTAAACTTTTCAAGGCACACACACACACACACACACACTCACGCGAAAACAACACGCACATAACTTGTCGTCTTTGGCGTCATCGAAGGGAGTTGGCAGCAAAAGTTTTCGCCTTATTCCATAGGGAGAAGCATAGAAACATAGTAGCCCACATACACACATACGCGAACACATACACAGACTTACATACTCATACACGCACAGTGAGAGAAACAGGCAGAAGTACAAGCACTCTGGTACAGATACATTTCAACAGAAATAATAAACCAAACGGCATGCATACATACATGCATGCACATAGTTATATGTACACTTGTACCAATTGATAAATATATAAATATATATATACGAACAGACATACACATACGATGAATAGATCGAATGCACATTGCCCAATGTTGTAACGAAAGTCAAATTAATTATCTTAAGACAGAAGTTTTACGAAAAGCCTAAAAGGATTTAATTTTCATTTATTTTTCAATATTTTCATACATGTATGAATATATGCCTTTACAAGTATTTTAAATAGCTTAAAATTATATTTTCTTCAAATTTTGTTAAATAATTTTATTGTAATATATAAAATATTTAATATATTTCCAATTATTATTTTTATATTCATAATTCAGTATTTAATACTTGCATGAATAAATATTTGAATATCTGAAAACAATATTTCTTATGATTTAAATATAATTGAATTTTTGCAAAATATACGCCTTTGCTCCACTGTGCAGCAGCATCAACATCATTCGGATATAGATATAGAGCCAAAAAGGATAAACGTTGTCGAAGCTCAAACGCACGAACAAGGGCAACACGAACTTTCAACATTTAACGAATGCGGCCTCCAAACCGAGCGCCACAGCTATAGCTACAGCTACAGCTATAGCTACAGCTATAGCTACGGCTATAGCTACAGCTTCAGCGAGAGTTAACTTTGCCGTTATGCTGTGAGCATTGGGTGCTTCGTTTAAATGAGTGCTCGTTGAATGTGTGAGTAATTGGAGGGGTTGGAATGGATAGAGAGCAAACAACAACAAGCAAGGCATTGATGTTGCCAGCAGACTCTGGGTCTTTGGGTTTCATGGAGCAGCCGAGGAGTGAGGAGTGAAGTGGCGCCACAGTTGAAGACTTATCAGTGTGTATGTATGTATATATGTGTGCGTGTGTGTAGGTGTGTGTGCCTGTGTGTAAAATTATGAAAACATTTGAGTTTGAGTAAATATGACCAGTTTGTGGGTGGGGGTTGTTTTGTTGTATTACGTACATGCGTGCTACAATGTGTGTGTACTCACACACACACACACACACACACACACACACACATACGCATAAGCATACGCATACGCAGGAATATGCGCCTGTTTGTATGCAGCATATTTATACACCTACATGCTGCATGGATGTACGCTTGCCGTCGCATCAGTTGCAATTGCAGTTGATATTGTGGCCGGAGAGCTGCTGGGGCTGTATTTAGTTAATGGCCTTCTAGAATTACTGGGCTACTGACTGGGCTGGCATAGGAGTGCCTGAGGAGGTGACTGTTGCCAGTGCATTTGGGGGACAGGGCCACACAGTTAACGCCGCTGACCTTCACCCATTTTCCGGTGCTTGAACAGTGGCAAGCCAACCAAAAGTCAAATGTCATTCAGTTTTAATTTAAATGTCGCTTCGCTGTGCGTTTGTGACGTTGTCCATCATCAACATCAAGTAGAGACCCAATTTAATTATTGCATCTACCCACACACGCAATCAAATTATGTGTACCTTTTGTGCGCAGGATCTCGATATTTATGCCTTGGCCCGGACAATGTCCATGGCAACCAGCCAGCATTGCATCTGAGCAAATACATGCAAATGCAACCCTGCATTTTGCACCTAACAGGTTGCTGTGGCGCTGTGGGAAATGCAGAGTTACGTAACTCGATTAATGAAGTACTGAATATCTCACGAATTGGGTCAACTGAACTCAAACTAATTGCAATTATTGCTTATACTGAGTACATTTCAATAAATTGCAGTGTGTCACAAATATGTTTCATATGTGGATTTCTAAGAATTGATAGTAGAGAATTGTGCAATATATGTGAATATAAGTTTGAAATTGATGAATTGAACAAAGTATAGATCTTGAGTATATATTATGCATATGATTAAATATATTCAAATGCATATAGATGTGATTGAGTGGGATTTGCTTTAATTAATTAAATATATGTATGATATGATTAAATATATTCAAATGCATATAGATGTGATTGAGTGGGATTTGCTTTAATTAATTAAATACTATAAAGAAATACTTTATTGACTAATAATTTGTTGTTACACTTATACAATGACAATATATCAATCAACTCTGCTAGTATGAAAAGGTTCTTTAATCAAAATTTGAATCGAAAGTAAATTCTTCAATGAAATGCTTTGTATACATATCATAAATGCATTTCGTGGAATATATATTATGTGTTTCATTAATATGAAAAGATATAATTTTTTAAATTTATTTATATTTCATCAACAATTTGCCTTTTTCTGTTTTCTCATTTGATTATAATCCTATTCACGTTTCGCTCGTAGGCTCGAGAGCCAATTAAAATGTTGGTAAACAAGGCGCTGCTTGAACACATAACATACGCCTCGCCCAATCAGTATTTAAATTACTGACAAAACGAATTAGAATTCGCCACGCCTTCTTTTTGTGTCTCATGCACACACACGCAGACAAACAAACAAACAACAATAACAAATTCGTATTTAGCGAACATCTGTTACATGGAAATCAGATGAGAAGGCTAATTTTCACTGTGGGCGCTTGTTTCTTTTCTTTCTTTTCTTCTGACTTTTTTTTTCACTTGGCATTTGCAAGCTATTGAACCTGTAAAAGTTTTTAATTAAAATTCAAATGAGACAAATTAAATTCGCTGTTCGCTAAGCAAACGAATTGAAACATTGAGAGCAACGAAAAACGTTTAATATGGGAAAAGGCTCGCATAAAGTGCGTACGGAACGTGCGTTAAATTTTAATTGATTTTTCCCAACAAATGTAGGAGCAGCACACACACACACACACAGGCACACATACATATGTATATGTATATAAATACAATATATATACAATACATGTATATACAAATATCTATATGTATGCTTATATGTGTGTGTACCTGTTTACGCGGAAAGCAGACCAAGCCAAATGTGGTAATATGGAGTACAGAGCAGCATCAGCAACCGATATACTCACACTGACACACACAACACTCACATAAATACGAGCTCACACACATACATAGATGCACGAAGTGCGTTAAAACGAAATGGCAGACAGTCAGGCGTGCGAATAAACGAGCGAATACTCACACACACACACACACACACACAACAGCGCAAATTTAACGACCGAGCCAACGAACGAGAGTCGGCATTCCCGCTCGGCGAGCTCACATACTTACATACGTAAGTATGTATATATACATATGTATGTATGTGTGTGCGTGCGTACATGAATGAGCAGGCTCGTGGTGTGAGTTGGGACTCGGTCAGAGAAGCTGCCTGCGGGTCGGGCGAGGGTAGGGATGAGATGAGTGCTGCTGGTGAAAGGACGATTCAAGGAGCCAGTGAAAAACATTTTATGTCGTTGTTGTTGGTAGGCTGTTTATTGCTAGATGTTGTTGTTGATGTTGTTTGTGTATTGGTAGCTGTGCTACTGCTGATGCTGCTGCTGCTGCTGCTACTGTTTGCTGTGTATCTGTATCTGTATCTGTATCTGTATCTGTGTCTGTGTCTGTGTCTGCCTCTGTGTCTGTATCTGTGCTCTGTGCTCTGTTTTATGTAGCAACCATTTATCGATTTATTTTGACTTCTACAACGAGCAAGCGTTATATTTAATATAAGAACAACGATAACAAGAACATCTGCGCTTGTAGGGATGGTGGGAGTGAGTGCCGAAGGGTCAGAGGATGGAAGGGCGCTGGGAAGGGAAACCGAGCATTTTTAGGCAAAGACTTTTGGGTTCAGAGACCACAACTTTTTGCGCTTAATGCGCCAATTTTAACAACGACCTGAAGTCAAATTGAGTAAAACGCATTGAAAACTTAAGCAATTTCCCCAGTTTTTCCGTCGTTCGTATTTGTGTGTGGAAAAGCTTTTGCTACTCAAAAACAAAATAACGCTTGAAGCTAGCAGTTTCCCTTCATTTTGCTTGTGCAAAGGAACTTCTTGGTCAGTTTGTTGTTGCAGCTGACCCGCAGTTGTTAGCCAAGCGCAAAATGTATTTTATATTATAATAATACCAAGATGCACTGGACTTGAAAGCTGTTTAATGAAGCAGAGCAATTATATAAACGCAAAGCCGTGTCTAAAGCGAGGGCAAGACAATAAAGTGCTACATCCGAGAGCAATGGAAGTGAACTCCCTAACAATTGATCCAATTAAATCCAGATGTCTAAAGAAACTACAAAGAACTTGTTTGTGCACCTTAATCAATTTCATTCTTTCTCTCTCTCTCTTCAATTTTTTCTACAGGTAGATGTAAAATATGTAATTCAAAATGCGTGTGAAGCCGTCCTCTTTACAAAGAAATGATCACAAAGTATATGAAATATAAATAAATAAATCCATTAGACTTTCAACAATAATTGTTCACTAATAATGACTTTAGCCTCTGTAAAATAATATAAAAACACATCTAATACAACATCTAATGCGAGTACAATAATACAACAAGGCGTAGCTTCTATCTTGCTTGCTAAACGAGTGAGAGACGAGAAAATGGCCGACGCCTTGTCTTTGGCCCACCTTTTCGCGCGCGTGTGAAATAAAACAAAAATAAGTAAAAAAAAATACTAAATAAATTAAATTAAATAAAAAACGAAATCAAAAAAAAAAAAAACAAACACAAAAGATAAAACAAAAAAAAAAAACTAAGCGTCAGTGAAAAGTATTAACAAGAATTATAATAACATCAACGACAACAACAACAGCAACGAGAGCAACATCAACAGAAACAGCAACAACAACAGCATCATCATCATAATCATCAATATAAGAAACAGCAGCAGCACGAGCCGTGGAAAATCAACTCAATGCCAAAGTGAATGCCGGATATAGAAAGACTCATATAGATTGTTGTGCATACAGCCAGCACACACACTCACACACATTCATACATACATGTACATACATACACACACATACACACATACATATAGGGCATATAAAAGCAATAGATGTGGTTGTCATTCACACTGCTGATGTCGTCAAAATTGCCGTTGCTATTACCGACGCCGTCGCCGTTGCTGTCGCCGTTGCCGTCGCCGTCGCTGTCGCCGCTGACGCTGCCATTGCCAGCGATAATCAACATTTAAGAAACTCATCATACGCACTGTGGGACACGACCCAGGCAAATGCAGTGCCCGATTGAAAGGTGAGCGTGCCACTCTGAATGCAAGCCCAACACACATTTCTGTTTTCCAATTTCTTCCTATTTGATTATTTTGAAAGACACGTTTTCTGTTACTTGTTCTACTAACAAATGGTATGCTACGACTAACTATGTTAAAATAACAAATTGCGACGAGGCCTACTGCGCTTAATACTATGCTACGATGTCTCGTTCTTTTGGCATTCCTCTAAACTGATATGTATATGAATATATTTATATATATACTATATATACTTATGTCTGGTATTAACAAATATGTCTATGATGTGCTGACAATGACCAACACACATGCACACACACACGCACAGAATGACACTCACTAACATGTCCCCGTTCACCCCATACATTGAGTGACTTATGCCAATCTCAAATACCACGAAACGTGGCTGAGCATGTGAATGGACTAATACAGCAAGTGTCGACTCTTAGTGCGTGATCGTGATGTTTCAATTTATATTTACAGTATTACAACTAAATGAGTTGAGTGTTTTTTACCTATTGAATGCTAGATATAAAAACATTGATATTCAATTTTAAGCTAAGTAAGCTCAATCCATTGTCTCCTTCTCTCGCTATGCCGTTTCCTTCATGTATTTTTCTCACCCTCTATCTCTCTCACTTTCTCACTCTGATTTTTAAAATGAATTGATTTATTTACTTTTCTTTTTTTTTTTTTTTTTGCAAGCAAAAACTGTATTTAATTTCTTTTTAGAAAACTTCAATCAATAAAAATTCAAAAATGATCTCTTCAGTTAGTCTTCTCCTTACTTATATCAAAAGTATTTTATTTAATTTCAAACAATTCAAAAATGCTGCTTTTTACATTTTCAAAGAGTTATTCAATTTAGCTCGGGAATTCAGAGTATTTATTATTTTTTTCTTAAGAATTTTTAGTATTTAGCGGTATTTTCGACGAAAAAAAATATGTCCATATTACACGATAAACATAGTTTTTGTTTTTCAAAATAACAATATTTTATTAATATTATAACTAAAGAGTAAATTCTGATTTTTTCAAAGTTTTGATTACAAGGACTTCTACTAAGAAAATTAATTTGCTAAGCCATAAATAGAGTATTGCTTAGTCGTAGAACTTATTTGAGAACTGAACACACGTAAAAATAAATAAATATATTGTGACTTTTCAGGTTTTCACTGCCAAGTCTTAAATTAATGTTCGCAAGCTCAAAGCCATGAATATGTCAGATTTGTGACTAAACCAATATAATAGACAGTTGACGTCACGGAAAAAATGGAATTTCTTTTAAATATTTGTTGTATTTTACGTGGTAATATATGTATATATATATTTCATATTTCTGGCAAATTACGTATGCGGTAATACTTTTATCATATCCAATATGTTGCCAAAAAAAAGAAAAAAGGAAGAAAGCAAGGCAAACAGACAGACGAAAATAAAGTATTTCATGATGGGTTCTTTCTCTGTGACTTATAGGGGGAACTGTTCTAATCTATTGCTGATAAAGTGAAAGTCAAGTAATGTTAGAAATGCAATTATTCATGACTCGCATGAAAAAAAAAAAAAAAAAGGAAAACAAATAAGCGAAAATACGGAAAATACAGAATTATAAAAATAAATCGGACATGGAAACCGAAATTCAGTGAAACATGCGCCAATAAACACAAATAGGGGGTAGAGCAATGGAAAAATGTCGAGTCGTGTCCATTAGTTGGTTTGTTGTCTCTGTGTCTGGCATCTCTTCGACGGGAAGATGACAATGCCCGTCGCGTCGTTTGTCTGTCAGCGTTAGCTGCTTGATGAACTATTAATTTCTCTTAGTTGCTGCTCAAATTTATTTTGAACAAATGCGGCACGTGTGACGGCAACATCATTTCGAAAACACCAGCTGAGAATACACTCATAACATTCTAAAGTCCAATAAAAAAATATGTTTGCCCCAGTGACAAATTTGTTTGTTTACAGCGGCGATGCTTCACTAATTAACAATATTTGTAGTTAAACGAATGAAATGAAACGAATTGAGGGTGTAATTGATTTTATAGAAGATAGCAGTTCGAATAATAACCATCGCAACAGCAGCTAGACGAGTGAAGGATATTTTAGTTGAAGCTTAGCTCAATTTGTTATTTGGCAACAATTTATTGCTTAGCTTTAAGAATGTCGCAGAAACTGTATAGAATTATGTTTGCCTTATTACAACATGTCATATGAGGCTAATTAAAATTTAAATGGATTTCGGCTTTTGTGTTTGCCACATTCTTAGACCAAATTCATTTCCCGTCGTCTAAGGACTGACCGAATTGCAAAGTTTGCCATGTGCCCTGCCGCAATAATACATAATTGGTAGGCGTCTGGCGGCCGGCAGCTCAAATAGACAACGACAGGTGGTCGCCTGCAGTGGTCTAATGAGAAGTGGAGAGAGGGGGAGAGGGAAGGAGAGAGGTAAACACGCTGATCAGCACAGGTTGCCCTTTCTCTTGTCCGCTGCTGCTGGTGCTGCTGCTGCTGGCGAGGCGCGGAGCATGTCCATTAGCTGATTTAATGAAATCGTAAATCAAATGAACGGATTGCTAAAAATAACCACGCGCGTATTTTATGTTTTTTGAAGTGGAACTTATGCCACAGCAATGAGAGTACAACAACGCCTAACAATAGATGAAACGTGGATGATTGTGCCAAAAGCAACCCCAGTCTCCGATAGCATATAGCAACATGCATATATACTCAGCTTCTATATCTACATACACATATCTATATCCGTATGCGCCTTCTATCTGTGCCTTCTAATGATGAGCACATGTAATGTTTTGTACTGCAAACTTGGCGTTTTATTTCGACATTTCTTACAATGAATAATGCACACTTCTGCTCGATTTCTTTCTCTTATTTTTGGGCGATTTTGGTTGCTTCTTTTTTCGTTTTTGTTTTTATCATTTTGTCGTTGTTTTTGTTTCTGTTTGGCCTATGCATTTGGCAAGAGTACAACCATTGTCGTAGTCGTCGTCGTTGTCTTTGTCGTCTGTGACTTACAAGGCGTGTCTATCGCGTTGGCCAAGATTTTTGCATGGCTGGCCGGCGTTACAGTTCTCTGCGTCTCTGTCTTGTCTGTCCCTCTAGATGCCTTTTTATAATATGTCTAGCAGGCGCACGATGATTATGAACACTGGCTGCATGTAGTAGGCATCTTCATTTAATTAAAACATTTATTTGCTCCACTGTGCTGCAGGCGTGTCTGGCTTGTTATTTATGCCTGGCGTTTTGCTCTTCAGTCAGCATCAGCATCAGCATCAGCATCATGACGATCATCAGTTTGAATGGCATTCGTGTCCAACCCTAAGCAGCTTCGTTTGTCATGCGAAATACATCCAAGAAGTCCGATTCTATACGCCAAATGTTTACCTTCATCATCTTTCATGATTATTTATTGGACGCATTAGTCAGCTCTTGTGCAGCTTTCTATTGTTGTGACTAATTTTATTTATTTGCTGTAAGTTTTATTTGATTTTATTGCCAACAGGCTTTGCTGCATTCGCGGCGCACAAAATGTCAAAATAAATTTTACATTTCTACTTACTGTGCCAGCAACTGATCCTTTCCTTTACTGCACACTTTGAGCAACAAAGTATGCCCTGTCGAGAGATACCATAGCTCGCAGCTTGCACTTGTCAGTGCTCTGAAATTCTTCATTCGGCATGCCTCATTCCTCAGTCCTCACTCCAACGCAAAACGTGCTGTCGTTGTTTGTGGAAATTCCACAAATATTTCGTGGCGCACTGAAGCATTGGCAACTGATTAATGATGGAGTTGCCACACCCAGAGGGAGTGGAAACTTTCTGCATTCCATTTTTTGTGGCTTGTCTCTAGTAAATTCTTGAGAAACTAACTTCTCGCTATAATATGCTCTGTTATTGTGATGCGGCATTGAATATTTCTTTAACCTCAAAATAAATTGTACAAAACAAAATAGACTATTGAGCTAGGTTCTAGTTTTCAAACAATAAATAAAATAGTTAAATTTAATAATTATTATTCATATTTTACTTTTTTTAATGTGGTTAAAATAAATAACCAAATTATGTTTTCATTCACAACTCAATGCTCTACACTTAATATGTAGATATTTGTGGAGCTTACATTCATTAATTAATCAAATGTTAATCATTTTTTGAAATAGTCTCTAATTGAAATTATAGAGATTTAACCGTGATTAGCTAAAAATTAATTATTATAGCTTATTTTTTAAATTCATAATAAAATTTTTAAAATTGTTTATACAGTATGTTCCATTATTGTTTCAGGTGATCATATGAAAGATTTATAGTGACGAATGCAATCGAATAAAAACTTTAAATAAACTCCTTACTTAACACAAATAGAAGAAAAAAAGTTTGCAATATTTATATTTGTAGTGCATTTAAAATGTGATTTAAGCAAACAATTCATTTGTATAAATATCAATATTGTTTCACTCAAGAAATTAAAAGCACAGATTTAGACATCAGCAAAACCATTTTTCACAGCTAAATGCTTACGGAAATATCACAGAACACTTAACAAAAATAAAAATATTCACTACTGATTAAATTGCATTTATTATTTATTAACATTTGTATTTTTACCTTAAAGATTTTTAATAAAAGTATATAACACTTTGTTTGTTGATTTTTTATGCTTTAAAGCAAATAAAAATCTAATGCTGTTGTACTGTGAGTCGATTTTCTAAAAAGCAAGAGATGAAATTTTCTTTTCTTTTTTAAATATGCAAAGCTTTTCATTTTTAGCACACACAAATAAAACATGAAGCAAATTGAGTGCCATTTAGGTGAGCTGCCTTGGAAGCAAAGTGGTCCTTTGAGCGCTCAATATGAAGTGCTGTGCTGATTGCAGGGCATAATGCAGTTATTTGTCATTACTAGTTAAATACATTAGAACGCCGCCCCCATTCATGCTCCGAACAGTCTATTAACCCAATTCTCCGACAGCACAAAGCCACAACCAGCTCTCTAGAGCCACTTAGGCATTATGTGCAATAAAAATGTTATTTATAAAAGACAGAACACATTCACACACACATAACTACATATACCTATACATATATCTGTGTGTATTCTACATGAAGTATGCTAGACAAAGCATTCGAAACTAATTTGTGAAGAGACTTCAATATATTTAGATGTGTATTATAAGAGGTGGTCTTTGTAAGCTATTAACCACCCACACGGAGGGCACTTAGCACCTGGCGTGCGCAGAGCTGTTTTATTGGCTTTTTTTTTTTTTTAATCCCAAAGTTTAGGTACTGTCCATTTGGCAAATAAATACAATCTGTTTATGCCTGACCGACGCATATATCGATATGTATTTATAATCAAGCGAACAGACAACTGCGAGATGAGAGTCAATCAGGCTCGACTGGCGCTTATTTGTTTATGTTCAATGCATGCGAAAGATTTTTAATTGGATTTTGATATGAGAGACGCTCGCCGACTGCCAGCTGCCTGCTGCTAAGCGACCGCCCGCCCGCCGATTTCCATCTATACATATATACGCTGTTTTTTTTTTTTTTTGCATTTACAAAATATATTTTTAGTATGTGGTCTAACATTGAAAATGTATGTGCATATGTATGTGTGTGTGATTGCTTTGTGTTTGTGGCATCTAATTTTGTCCATAGTTTTTCTACCAGCTGTTGTCGCGGCCTACGGTGCGTATGCGTATTGCGATTGCTAATCAACACGGCAATTGTTGTTGCTGCTGCTGCTGCTGTTGTTGTTGTTGTAGTTGTGGTTTGCTAAATTGTTCACGTGAAATAATGTTCAAAAATACAAAACATAACAGACAAAGCAAAAGATATACATATATGTGTATATATGTATGTCTGTACGGACATAAAATAAAATTGTTTTTATGACCTGACACTGGTCACAATAGAAAAAAGAAATGTGCACATAAATATGTATATATATACAAAAATTTATGTATACATATATATGCCGCATACCACATAGACTAACATATATATATAATTATATACATATATATATATATACATATATGCTGCTTATCATTAGCTAGTACTGTCGCCTTTTACTATACTAAAGATATTCCGCAAGATTTATTAATACATATGCGTGTCAGACCTCAAAAACATGTCCGCTTGGCCCTGTACGTGCTTCCTTCTGTTCAAATGATTTGATTTTCTCACACATTGCTATGAAAATTCAATTTTGAGGGTTTATTCCTTATATATATATCTTACTTATTGTATCACTGCAAGTACCCTGGAAATTTCATACATACATTTGCAATTACATAAAAAATATATATTATTTCAAAAGTTTCAACTTGGCCTCTAGGGTATCTTCAAGTCTATCAATACCAGCTATTTCTGCTGCATCAATTGTTGATAAGTATAATTTTCGACTCCTGCTGTTGCTGCTGCTGCTGCTGCTGTTTCGATATCGCCCCTTGGCTCACTTTATTGGCGTGTTTTAGTGGGCGCCTTGCCAAGCATATTCTGAAACAAATTGTCGTCGCGCTCGACAACATTCCGCGTGTTTATGCCTTACTACCATCCTGGCAACGATGCCGACCCAGTGTGACACACTGTGCCAGGGTACCACTGTGCACGCATATATATGTATACATATATTTATAAATACATATGTATATATATATATATATATATCGTATGTAGACATACAAGCTTGTACATATTTTTAATTAAAAAGCAGCGACCGCACGAGCACGAGCAGATATTCAGATACTTTGGCATGGCCGTCACATTTGCCGCTTCTATCATAGACGGTACAAATTTGCATGCAATTCTCGAAAGCAAAGTATTTTACACGCTGCACATGTGCATATACATATATACATATATATATATATACATAGTTGGTCTATTGCATTATGAGTTCACTGTTCAGCGTTCTACTTGTATTTGTCCACAAGTTTCATGTCTTCCGAAAAAGGTATCTATGTGTGACTGACTGCGTGGTTACCTGTCGGTCGGTCTATCTGTGGTTATGGCATTCTCAATCTCTGTTAAGGTTTCATTGTTCCATGAACATATAGTGGAACACTATAAATAGTTATCCGATTATTTTACAAATAATTTAATGTCAGACATCATTTATTTCGCAACTGTTTTTCAATTCTTTGCAGCTGATACTACTATTACGTACTATTCTGATTCTGAAGTTTATTTTGATCGATTTCCAACCCGACTTTAATACCTTTTGTACTCCGACGTGTATTAACTTTAGTATCAAGACAAACTTTTATTCAGTTATAATATCTTAAGGGAATTGAAATTTGTTTAATATGTTCACATATTTTATTTCCTTTTAATTGACTCTCCTGTTTGGGCCCTCACCTGCTCTAGAGTATACGTATGCTACTTTCTTAAACTAAATCTACTTTGAATTGAGATAAGGTCTAAGTGGGAGTACTTGCAGCTATGGCAACTGTTCAAAATATAAATTATATTTCTTTATATTTCAGCAATTTCAATGTAATTTATGGGAATATTGTAATATATGAATGCAAATGAAAAGTTTATAGATAGTTAAGATAAATTATTCTTTTATAGATTCATAGATGTTGTAAAATGTAGCATAAAACAATTTGATGACTACAGTTAAAATTGCAATTAAAAACAGCTTTCGTCGCACAGCTTTTTGATTATAGTGTATATTATTATGTATATTATATTGCCAAGCGCGATTCAGATGCTGGCAGATATTCTCTCGGTTTTATTTATCTTTTTCTTTGCGACATACCCACAGATGTGGCGATGGGGTAGAGAGTATGGGCAAGACGAATGAAAAATACTTGAATTAATATAAAAATAAAGCAGCAAAGCTTGCAACAGAATAACTAAGGCAAAAATATACACAGACAATGACAATTGTGTGCAAAAATAAATGACGGGAGACAGAGACAACTGAGAAAAGATTACAAAAATAAAATTGAAAAGCCAATAGCGAATACTGCTGACAATATAAATTAAATTAATTATAAAAAAAAACTTTCGTTTTCATAAAAAAGAGAGACGAAATTTGAATGTCATGCTTAAAAGAAAAATAGTTAAGTAGTTAAGCTAACTAAAAACACTAAGATAATGCGCTCAGTCATACATGCTACAAACTGCTCAGTCAATCAGTCCATCAGTCAACCAATCAATCAATCTGTCAATCAGCCATTCAGCCAGCCCGCCTATCAGCCAGTCAGTCAATCATTCAATCAGCTCAGCACCCGTTCCCTATATATATCCAAGTCCATTTGGTATCCCATTTAGCCTATATCGATTTCCCATACATTTTGATTGCGTCCGCCTATGTCGTCTCGTGTGTTTTGGCCATATGCATGCGTTTGTGTTTCTTTTTTTGTTGTTAAAATTTGTCTTTTACAATTTGTGTACGTACAATGATCATGTTTTGTTTTCTTAGATTTATGCGCACATTTTTATGCATCAATTATTGCGTTTATTTGATTCTTTATTTGATATTTGATTTACCTTTTCTGTTTACTTCAATTCAACTTCGCTGCCTTGCAGCAAGAAATGAGAACCAAAAAAAAAAAACCCAAAAATAAAAAAACAAAAGAAATCGAATATGTTCTACCATACAAACCTTTTTGCAGATTTTTGATTTTGTATCCCCATCATCACCACCACCACCACTACAACAACAACAACAACAACAACCAGAACAAAAAGAACAAGAACAAGCACCACCACGAACAGCTAGAAAAAGAACAAGCACATCAACAGCGTCAAGTGCGACGATGGCTGCCATAAATACGGTAAGTACGCGAAAAGCAACGCCAACAACAACAGCAAAAGCAACAACAACAACAACAATAACAAGTCCGTTTGTGTGCAATCATTCATAAGGCACAATAAATTAAGCACACGCACACATTCACACTGAGCTGCTTGTGTGTGTGTAGTCGTACGTATTTATGTCTATGGCTGGCGAATTGCAACAGAAATAACATTTATTTATATAATCGACGTGGTCAACATTGCGTATGTGTAATATCAAGAATCCGCCAAGCAGGCACACACACACACACACACACACACATGCGAACGCAGTGCATAAATAATCATCAAAAGGCAATAAAATATTTAAAATTAAACCTAATCAAATATTAAACTCGTAAAATTACGTATACGTCGTGTCAGACACGCTCGAAAGACTGAGCGGGCTCCAGCACACACATTTCTACATAAATTCAACAGTTGAAAGGCAAATTCATAAACATTTGCCAATTCAAATAAACATAAAGAGCCCAACAGTCTTCCGACTTTGAGTTGGTTGATGAATCGCTTATGCTTATTGACGCTGACGAGGAAGCCATTCTACGGGCATCGGGGCCGATCGGGGCCAGGTCGGGGCGTGCCCAAACATGTGTTTCAGCTCATTTCACTAATAAGCAAGACCCGATGACAAATTGCCGGCTAAAGTATTCAATTTGATGTTGACATTTTATGAATATCTTAGCCAGTATCTGAATGTACGACTCGTACGAATTGGACGCAAAGGCGCCCGTAAGACAAATGGCAAAATATCAGCCCTCGATATGGCAGGCAGGGCAGCTGCCAGGCAGCCAGCCAAGCGGCGTTCACACCTTGCACTCGCGCTCGTTTGAAGCCACAATGCCTCCACGTTTTGGATGCCAGTTTCGACTTGTCGAAGGCCTTTGCTTTCTTTTTTGGAATGACATTGACAGCTGATTGACATATGAATCACGCTGTAAAAATATACAAAGACGCATCACACGCATGCGGCATGGCACAGGTGGAGCTGCTGCCGCATCATGTCGTAACAGGATGTGCCGTCATGTTTGGCGGCTTGTAGTGTGTTTTGTATCGCCTGGCCCACAGACAGTATGAGAGTGAGAGAGAGGGAGAGAGAGGGAGAGAGAGTGAGAGAGAGACAGACATGTTAGTCGAGATTTTTGTTTTGTTTTCTTTTGCTTTTTACCAGTCTCTGCAATCGCATAAACTTTTGAGCCCTGCCAAACGATAATAAATTATTCATAAATTTGGTAAGCTATAATCTTCGACTACAAAATACTCTGTAATAATTAATTATTAATTTTTTTATAAATATAATGAGCTCAGTTAAGCATACTGTTTGATTAAAACATAAAATATATAAATAATAAAAAATAATCAATTTAAAAATTATATATAGATATACAGTGGGTAACATTAATATTCGGTTTTTTGTTTTTTCAACTTCAAACGCAAATAAAACATAAACTATTTATTAAAATAAAAAAGTGTAAATGGTAAGTTTTAGATTGAAAAATTACCTTTTCAGAGAGGTATGCATAAAGGTATTACATTTAACATAACTAATAGAAATTATACATAAACAAGAAAAACACCAAATTTGGCGTTACATTAATATTCGGTTTTTTCTTTAACAACTATCAAAATTAAAGTTTTACTGAAAAATTGATCATATATAATACTTGATATGGTATCCATTATTTTCTATAATGCCCTTAAGAAATTTTGACACATTGTTAATTTTTTTTTTTTGTATCCTTGTAGCCGATTTTGGCCCGCTCTTCCTGCTGCCATGTCTTTATGGCAGATATTATTGATATCGGCATTCTTTGAGCTTGGCAGTCCAACTTGATCCACAAATTCTCTATGGAATTTAGATCTGGGGATTGAACTAGTGTTTCCAAGAGTTTTGGGGCAATTGCAAAGCAACCAGGACATGACTTTACGGGCTTTATAATTGGGATCATTGTCCTGGTACAGCTTAAATGTGTCTAATATACCCATTTTTTCAGTCAACTGCTTAAAATTTTCTTTCAAAATGTCTTGAATAGTAATCTCGGGTCGTCATGCCATCTATAAAACCCAACTTTCCTGCTCCCTTGGTGGAAATGAAGCCCCAAATCATGACGAAACCTTCGCCGTGCTTTTCAGTTTTCATTAAATGTATTCCATCGGCTTCATATTAACTTTATACCACAACCTGTGGTATATCTAAGCATATCCCATAACTTCTAAGCAAATTAAATTTGCTTTCGTCCAGGAATATTATGTCACCCGACCAGGTCTGGTCCACTATGGAGTAGTCTGAGGCTAGCAATATCCTTTATTTCCGCATACGGTCAGAAAAGAATGGATTTTTCATAGCAATTAAGCTATTGTACCCATGTGGTATTTCTGATACACCAAATTTATGCAGCTGAATCGAGCTTTCTATAATCAGCAATGAGTTCAGCTTTTAATTCTGGAGCACTTGGTCAAGGATTCTCTTTTACTTTCCTTACAATCTCGGTATATCCTCGGAAAGTAAGTTTTTCAGGTTGAGTAATTTGGTTAATTGATGCGATCCTTCACTCATTTCTGAAACTTCGGATGATGGCTTTTATATTATTTAGCTTATTTTTCAAAATTCAAGCAATTTCAGCTAAACTTTACCCTCCAACTGCACCTGGAGCCCAAGTTTTCGCTGCTCCAACGATGAAATTGGTCCTTTTTGGCCTATTGTGTATTTCAGCTAAGGAATTAAGTTTTGCGCTAATTTTTTTGTTAGATAATGTTAGTTATAAATTGCTTATTCGATAAAAACCATTAAATATGCCATTTGTGGCTTTTCAGAGTTGCCGTGATGCTTTGTTCACAACTTTGCTAAAAAAACCGATATTAATGTAACGCCAAATTTGGTGTTTTTCTTGTTTATGTATAATTTCTATTAGTTATGTTAAATATAATACCTTTATGCATACCTCTCTGAAAAGGTAATTTTTCAATCTAAAACTTACCATTTATACTTTTTTATTTTAATAAATAGTTTTTGTTTTATTTGCGTTTGAAGTTGGAAAAACAAAAAACCGAATATTAATGTTACCCACTGTATATCTAAAAATGTGTATAGAATGAATTACTATATAAATTGAAAGGATAGCATGTGAGCATATAAAATATATTTAAAATATAAATAATACTAAATCATAAATTTAAAAAATAATATATTATATAAAATTTGCATAAAATTATTTACAATATTAATTGGAAAGATGGTATGAGAGCATATAAGACTATATAATAGTGTACATATAAATATAAGTAATTTGCTAATTTATCTTGCTCAATCTCATTCAATCTCACTAGAGTTCAAGCGAATGCAAATCTGAAATAATTGATTTTATTTTGAATTTGTTTAAGAAATTTTAAGTCTTGTATTGAAGGAGAAGAAGAAAAAAGATATTGCAGGTGCTGAAGAAAAGTTAATAAACAAGTATCAAATCAATATAAAGTACTTAATTAACACAACAAAAGAATTTCCTCTCTGTTTAAGTAGCTGTCTATATAGAATTGAAATATCGAAATTTTCTTATCGAACTGCGACCTGCTCAGTTGGCCACGTTTGCCGATGTGAGTGATGAAAGGAAGTGGAGCAGTTGACTCACAATATTTCCGAAAAATTACTGTTTAAATCAGAAAACAATTAAAATCGCTCTCACTTGGCTACTTTCTGTGAATACTGAATACTGAAGCAATTTCAAATAAACTAAGCATTTAACACATAACACACAGACTGCAGGGGCAACGAAGGCAGCAGAGACATTAGGCCACTCGGGCATTTGGGCTTTTGGGCATTTTGGCCACTTGTGGCCGCTGTTCCGTTGCCAGTGACCAGATCGAGGCAACTTTTCATTTTCATTTTCAGTTTTTGTTGTGCTGTTTATTTTCAACGCAAACTGTACAATAAAAATAAAGTTTATTTATGCAATGCGAAATTTTATGTGCTCGAAGCGAACTAATTTATGAGAATGTCTTCGCTTTAGCTCTCGCTGTGGCTAGCGTCGCAGACACTTTCTGGATATTTATGTTCAATTGTTTTGTTTATTTTCTGGTCTTGTTTTTGCGGTTACAGACAATTGCGGCGCACATTAATTGGGCATTCGTTGTGCCTTATAAAATTTTAATTAGCCAACCAATAGATACTTGGTAAATGACCCAGTGAAACTAGAATTGGTCCATTATAAATGAAGCTGTTCAGGCAGTGTCGAGCGACCCCATATGTAAATGCTGCATTTATCGAAACACATTCAATAGACGAGATTGAGAGCTAGATAAAGCCATTGTTGACTTGACTTCCGCCGTGCTGACTACACACCCAATGAGATGCATTTAAATGCAATTAATTATGGTTCGCATCCTTCATTGGACGACAGTTGCCGAGAATTATCAATAATCTAAAATAATCCCATCTGACAGCAGCAGAAGACGTTCGCGTATTGCTTTTTGGCAGCCACTTAGAACGTAGCCCGACCTGACACATTGTCTTGTGTATCTCTGTCTCTTTTTAACGACTGCTCTTATTCAGTCCAACACACACAGACACATGCATTTATACACATATATATTGGGCGAGGTGTAGTCATAATTAAGCAGCTTTTAGCCTTTGCCCCTCTCTGTTTTGTATGCCCGCAGGTACCTAAGAGCATACACCTGCCTTTGACAAATCTGAGCGCATCGCGCGTGCTGATGTGCAACGCATCTGTGGGCAGCGAGGGTTCCGTAACACTGCAACTCAGAGATGCAAATGCTTTGGAGACAAACGCCAGCAGCACAACGACAGCAACAACAGCAACTGCAGCAACAGCAGCCACATCGTCATCTGGCCAAGCCAGCCAAGCGAATGCGTCGGGACTAACGTCAGCATTAGAGAATGCGCTGACTATTGGCTATCCGGATCCGGATATGTTAGCAGATGTCTTGGCCACCATACAGACAGCCTGTAAGTGAGTTTTGACTAACGCAACTGATCGTTATCTAAATGTCTACCTGATATTTGCAGCTCTTAAGAACAAACAAACCAACTACAGCAACAGCAATAGCAACAGCAGCAGCAACACCAAACGGAGCATCAATGGTAGCAGCAACCGTAGCAACTGCAACACTGCCCCAACACTGTTGAACAATTCATTAGCAGCGACGAGCTCTGGCTTACGCCTGAACAGTCCAAATAGGATAACGATAACGCGTCGCAGCGCTAGCAATAAGATTAGCGTACAGACTGTAACAACCTCGACGAACACAACCATCAGCAGCATCGGTGGCAGCAAGACCAACTACATCAAGAACTGTCTAATACGCAGCAGCAGCTGCAGCAACACGGCCACCAATGTCACGACGTTGGCACAGATTATGAGCAACAGCAGCACCAGCAGCGCAGCCAGTTTACTCAGTCAGCACAACAATAATAGCAACTGCAGCAACAGCAGCAACTTCAGCAACGCCTCCTCCGTGGGCAGCAGCATTAGCATTAGCAGCACCACCAGCAGCAGCACCACCAGCAGTCATAGCCACAGCAACAGCAACAGCAACAGCAACGACAGCAACAGCAGCAGCGGTCACAGCCTAAGTTTCAAGAGCAACGGCCGACATGTTGCTAGCATAGTCACCACAGCAGCATCCACGAACACCACTGCAACTGGCATTGGCATAATCACTGTCGACCACGCGCCCCGAAAGAGCCGACCCAAGCTATCCTCGCCCACGCGTCACGGCCCCCAACAGTGTCAGGTATGTGTATGTTCTCAGTGTATACTAGAGTTTAGTCATTTACTTAATTCACTTATATGACGAGCTGTTTTTATAATCCGCACCATAGCAACAACATTTATATTTGCTTCTCTTGTAGTATACATAAATATGCTTCAACAGGAAAACAAACAGAGACAATTAATTATGTCTTTGCCATCGTTAAACATTTCTTTACGCATTTTCTTTTTTCTTATTTACTTAAATCAATAATTGTCGATTTTCAAACGCGATTGAAACCCTATAATATAATACAAACAAGATACTATGCGCATTTAGAGATTCTTCTGAATGTAGGATAGTAATTGATCGATAAGCATCGATTGTAAAATTTGAAAAATTAAATTTTAGAATTGGATAATTGAATTAACTGATAACTCAAAAATATAACTGTAGAATATAGAAATGTCTCTGTGATTTCCACAATTTACTGTAGAATTCTCTAGATAATAATTATCGATTTGGAATACGATTTCTTGTCGTAGTAAGACATCGTACTTAAACTATTGAAAAGTAGAATGATCACTATTAATCGATAATTGACAATCAATATTAAATTATTAATAAACTTATTATTGAAATGATAGATTATTGATGTGCTGGATTGTTATCTCTAGATTATTGATATGAGAACTAGAAATTAATTTAATACATGTTCGTGTTGTATATATCTGTAAGACATAATTATAATATTGAAACTAAATTCTATGGCATCTTATTAAACACATACACAAACCTGTTGAGTTCATCGCCATTCAAGATAATGCTCAAAGTACGACATTCCTAGTCAGCATTGGAATATGGTTAATATGAAGCGAATATTTATCATTTAATGCGCATAATCTCTGGTCTTCGTCTAACATTGACATAGCAGAGAAGATTAATGGCACTGTCAAATGAGGTCTTACTCTGCCGACGCCTGCCTCCGTCTCGATCTATTTCGTGAGCAGAAGCATAATCAACGAATATTCTATTACTCATACGCAGCGTGGCACATGGGCACTTCCAAAAAGTCCGAGCGGGCAGCCGTAACGCTTTCATTAATGTATACGACACTAATTACATATAATTTGGTTTGGTGTTTTTATTTTCGTTTTAATAGATTTGTAGCAAGATCTTTGGAAATGCCTCGGCACTAGCCAAGCACAAACTGACGCACAGCGACGAACGGAAATATATTTGTGCGCTCTGCTCGAAGGCATTCAAGCGGCAAGATCACTTGTAAGTTAATGAAGCGCCACATTGATTCACTGATTCACTGATTCACTGATTCACTGATCTACTGATTCAGTGATCCACTGATCCAGTGATCGACTGAACCACTAACCCACTCAATCATTATTTAATGCTTTGCCCTAGAAACGGACACATGATGACGCATCGGAACAAGAAGCCTTACGAGTGTAAGGCGGAGGGCTGTGGCAAGTCCTATTGCGATGCTCGCTCCCTTCGCCGGCACTCGGAGAATCACCATGCAGGCGCAGCCACTCCGAATAACAACTCACTCTCGCCAACCACCAGCACCAACAGCGGCAACGTGAGCAGTGGCAGCAGTAGCAGCAGCAGCAGCGTTGCCGCAAATTCGCTCAGCCTATCGCCGGCGACGGCGAGTGGCGATGCCAGCTCACCGGATGGTGCCACCTGCATTCGCACCTACATTTCCACAGGCAGCACAGTGGTGGATGCAGCCACTGGCATTGCGCTGTCCGACGAGCAGATCAAGGCCATGAATTTGCCCATTAAGACTGGGGTCACATTGCTGTCGCCTACCACATCGACATCGTCGAACGCATCGTCCACAGCATCCTCGTCGTGCCCCACATCGGGCAGCAGCGCCAGCGGCAATGCCAACGCCAATGGAAATTCTGTTGTCACCAGCTCACCCACAATTACGCTCAGCGACGGCACCACGCTCGAGGGCGATGGATTGACGCGCGAGCAGCTTGATCTCATTAGCAAGATCATGCAGCAGACGAAGCAGACGAGTGCACAGGTCACAGTCTCCTCTCCCACCAGCGTCAGCTCCTACAAGATCAATACAGAGACAACGCAAGTTTCCTCTCGTCCACGCACCTGGAACATGCAATTGGTAAGCATTAGACTGGATTGGTAAGCATTAGACTGGGCATTAATCAATTTATACTTTCAGCTCAATAATGCACAAAATGTTACTGTAACTGTGGAAGATGGCACAGAGCTGGCTGGATCGACATCAAGTTCATCCGACGAGGTCAAGGACGATGAGCTGAGCCAGCAGCTAGTGGCCGCCATTAATCCCCATCTGCTCAACATCGTTAAGATCGACAAGCCTGTCGAGTGCAATCTGTGCCATCGGAAGTTCAAGAATATACCCGCCCTCAATGGGCACATGCGCCTGCATGGCGGCTACTTCAAAAAGGATCCAGAGACGAAGCGCAACGAGAAGAAAGACTCGAGCGGACCCCCTTTACAGACGGCCAGCATAGGAGTGCGCGCGCTCATCGAGGAGAAAATCATAAGCAAGCGAAAGGATATAACCAAGGTAAATCAAAGCTAGCCACTCAATATACAATTCATATTAATGCCTGTCTCACAGGGCGCCTTCGTGGTACCTGCTCCGCCGAGCACTACGTGCAACAGCGGCGGCGTTGGCGTCTGCAGCAGCAGCGGCAACACGCTGCGCCGCTCGATAAGCGACCTGGAGAGTTTTCTTAATCCGAAGTGCAGCACCACCAGCCTGAGTCAGGCACTATCCACCAGCAGCAGCACCACCACAGCGGTGCTGCCGGCAGCAACCACAATCAAGAGCAGCAACGGGCTAAGCATACAGCAGATCGGTCTGCCGCAGAGCATAGAAATCTTCAGCGGGGGTCAGAGACAGCCAAAGACTCTCAGCTTAGGCAGTGGTGCGAACACCATCACCATCACCACCAACAATGTGCCGACCACAACCACCATGAGCGCGCTGACGGCACTGAAGGGCGGCGGTACCATCAGTGGCCTCTCCGGCAACATGGATCCCAAGGACTCCACATTGATTGAGCTGCTGAAGCGTGGCACGCGCATCGCCGTCGCCTCCAAGAAGACCCACATGCAAACGCAGAACAGCACGAATCTGTTGCTGAGCAATGTAACGGGCACGGAGCTCACGACCATTGGTAGCACAGTCCAAACAGCCGGCCGACAGATAATAACCAACAACAATCGCACCGTTATCATACCCTCGGATGTGCATGTGGTGTCCACTAAGAGCAAGCTCATTACAACCCAGGCCATCACAGCCAACGACAACAACAGCAACATCAACAGCAGCAGCAACATCAACAGCAGCAGCAGCAACATCAACAGCAGCACCAGCAGCAGCAGCAGCAATGCAAGTTGCTCCACGAGCAGCATCTCATTACCGGATGGCACTCCGCTCTCGGTAGCCATTGCGAACAGCCAAGAGAATCTGGGTGTCAGTGAGACAAACACCATTACGAGTGGTGGCGGTGTTTACACTGTGACCTACACCAGCGATGCGGATGCCTCGGACCTCTTCGACGACGCGGAGGTGTACAATGTCTCGGACACGGAAATGCTACTCCAAACGGTGGATACTATGGAATTGCTCAATGATGACGAGGATGTGGTGCACAAGACGGAACATTCCGAGGACTTTTCGCTGCTCAGCGAGGCAGGAGATGCTGTGCATACGCAGCTGGTCAAGACTGAGCCGGGACTAACTAGCACAACTAACAGCATCAATAAGACGACGCCTTTGCCCACCTTCCAGCAATTTCATTCCAAAGAGATCATCATGCAGAACAGCTCGCAGATTCAAGCCATTGCCAACATGCGCAGCGGGAGCAATCTCGGCGTGCTCGCCTCGCCATTACATTCGCCCATAGCCTATCCGACGCCGCCGTCCAGCCACGAGAATATGGCACAGTCCTCACCCTTTATAGAGGACGCTGCGGCTCAGTTTGTGGACGCCAGCCACACATTCTTTGGCGACAAGACAGACTTCTCGCACGTCTATTTTAAGACAGACGGCGATTCCATGCAGCAGCTGACCGAGAACGACAACGAGAAGATACTCAAGCTGAAGACTGTGCTGGAGGAGAGCAGCTTCGACCCGTCCATCAAAGTGGAAGATCTGTTGAGTGGAACCGAAGACGACGCTGAGTGCGATTTGCGCGAGTTCGCTGAGACAAATCTCTCCTTTCTGGATGAGGATCAGGAGTTCCTGAACGACTCACGAAATGCTACCTCTCCTCTGTCCGAGTCCTTCTTCACCAGTGGCATTGGCTCGGCCGAGGATGTAAAGCAAGTGCTGCGCGAGGTGCTGCCCGAGGAGAATATTCAATTGCAGTTGAGCAGCGAGCAGCAGGGCGAGAACATCATCGATCTTTACTACTTGCCGGGCCTTGGCCTGCAATCCCAAATGATGTCCAACTCCGATGATCCGCTGCTGTCGTCGTCACCACGCGAATTCGGCCAGCAGCGTCAAGTGCTGCAATCATCTGCAACTGCAACTACAACCGTACCCATTGAGCAGTTGCAGTCAACGACCGTGCTCTACGACCAGCAGCAACAGCAACAGCAACAGCCACAGCAACAGCAACAACAGTTGCAACTGCAATCACAAATGCAATCCCAGCAGCAGCAGCAGCCACAGGAACAACATCAATCACAAGCACAGCAACAGCAGCAACAGCAACAGCAACAACAGTTAGATAGTCAGCAACAACAACTACAATTGCCACAGCTAGCTGCAATTCAAGGCGAGCAACACCAACAGGAGCAGCAGCAGCAGCAGCAGCAAACAGATTTTGTGCTCACCAACTTCACGCCCCTAAATTGCCAAACCCAATATATGGATACCAACCAGCAGCCGATGATGCTGCAGCCTTTGAATAGTCTGCTGCAGCCGATACTTTATGGCAACAACAACCCTGCCAGCAACAAGCCCGCATTTAGCACGCTTCTCAACTCCAACACGGTTCAGGCAACTGCACTCGATGCGAGCCTGCTCTTTGCCTGCGACGACTCCAAAACCAACTGCAACAAGCCAATGCTGGCCGCATTGCCCGCTGCAATTCCGACGCCCGTTGTCACTGCCACCCCCAGTGTGGCCAATCTGCAGCCGTTGTCCAATCAAACGAATTCCATTCTGAAGCGTCGACTGCGCTCCAATGGGCCGCAGGATTCGCACAAATTTTCCAAATTCCACACACTTTCGCCGCATCGCTCAAAGCTGCGCAAGCCATCGCGAACCCACTATACTCCTGCTCCGATACTGAATCCGGATCGCAAGGGCACCGGGCTCTACTGCAATGTGCGCAAGCAGCTCGGCCACGGAATGTTCGACGTCTTCGACGATGATTTCGGCGATCCTGTGGGCTTGGTGGACTTCTGCGATGAGTCCAAGGTGAATCTTGGCTCCGCCTACCAAGCGCAGATACCAGCCTGCAGGGCGCCAGAGGAATCCCTCCAGGAGCCCATGTGCGCCGATCTCATGTGGGATCCGAACATCCAGCTGGACGATAAGATACTGATGCGTTACATAGATCTCAGCAAATCTTCGGCCGTACCCATGGGCAGCCATTCCGAGGAGGTAGCCCTGCAGACGCTGCTCGAGGCAAAGGGCAACTCGGCGGCAGCTGTGCTCCAACTCCTACAGATGCAGTCCAGCGCATTCCAAATGAAGTGGACTGCCAATGAGCTGGAGCAGTTTCTGCGCGGCCTTGAGAAACACGGCAAAGACTTTGTCAAAATCCAGAGCGAGGTAACATTTTCTACAAGTTTTATAAATTATAATTCCGAACAATAAATAATTTCAAGCTAGGAAAAGTTAGGAAAAAGTTCGACCTTAAGGAATTATTACAGAATCTTATTATATCTGGTGACTGGTAGCAAAATAAAAAGAGATGAAGTTTTTTGTAATAATATGAGGATATCTTCATTATATGAGGATATGACTCAATTTCAAGTCTCTAGGAAGTGACTATAGTTCACATGACTGTCAGACGTACGGACAGCAAGACGGACATTACACAAAACCAATGTACTCTCTCAATTCCTGAAAGGAATAGAAATTAATATTAGGAAATTCAAACCAACCCAGAAACTATCGTTTATAATATATCGAATCTACTGTACTACTACTGAAAATGGGAATTCACTGTATGATGGTTTTGTGAAAGTACAAAAAAAGTTTATATAGCCCTGTCCATCTGTCCGTCCGTCCGTATGAACGTCGAGATTTCGGACACTACAAAGGCTAGAGAGCTGAAAGCTAGGGAGTGCGCGCTTATACGTGGGTAGACGAAGAGTATTATATATTTAGTTTTTTAGTAGTTTTAAAAAAGTTCATTACACGGTATGTATTCCATACAAACATGCCTAAATTGATTACAAATCAGCTTGCTATATGGCTTAGAGAGAGAGAGAGAGAGGGAGAGTATCTATAAGTCAAAGATTCCCGACTACAGCCATCTTAATTACTATGACCATGACTGAAAAAAATTATATAAATATCTTTCAGCTTCATACAAAGACTTCAGGCGAATGCGTGCAAATGTATTACTTTTGGAAGAAACTCTGCGTGGATTACAAGGTGTCGCACCTTAAGATGGAGCCAGTTCCTGCGAGCGTCCCAACGGTGGAGCAGAAGCCCTACGTTTGCGAGATTGCCGACTGCTCGGCGGTAAGTTCTGTATATGAGTGGAACAGACAGTCCTGTCAGCTCAGGTCACGCTATCACAATTTGCTGTTGCCCTGTTTAGCTGCCACATATCACTCCTCTATAAAATATCCCCACAACTCACTCTGGCTCATTTTTACTTTCTTTCTTGTACATAATGCCGATTTCTGTGCGTTCTATGACCAACATGTAGAGCTTCAGTTCTAAGGCGGCGCTGCATGGTCATGTTCGCATACACGCTTATGGTAGAAATGCCAGCAACAACAACAACAACCACAACCACAACAACCAGCATGCCACGGCAACTAGTGCCAACAGCAACAACAACCATAATTCCAGCAACAGCAACAACCACAACAACAGCAACACGAATAGCAGCAACGCATGCACACCCCTGAATAGCAGCAGTCAACAGACTAGCAACAGCAACAACAATGCAACAACAAACATAACGCACACTAATGGCAATAACAACACCACCGCGAACAACAACAATAATATTAACAACAACAGCAATTGCATCACTGGCATTTCCACAAACCCAACGATGCTCTCAGTAGCAACAACAGCAACAGCAATAGCAGCAGCCGCAGGCTCAACAACAACTGCTGCCGCCGTGGCAACAGCAACCGCATCGACAGCAATGAAAGACAGTAGCAACAGCAACAATTCCAATATACCCAAGGACAATGAATTTCCCTGCAAGGTGTGCGGCAAGTAAGATTCCCCCAAGAAACTATCCAAACAACAATTCGTAAAAACCAAATTGTCAAGCTCATAAGAAAATCTTGAAATTTTTTGAAAATTTTGAATTTCGCAAGCATATTGAGCGATTTGAGTGCCCGTATTGAGTTAAGACCGTAAAGCACGCTATATCGTAACCGTACCGTAACTTTCGTCTCAAATGATATTCGTTTGATTGAGCCCGAAGTCTGGGTTGTTTCTAGCTAGAATTTTCTGTTTATATCTCATTTACATATTTTGAACGTCATTTTGTTTTCAATTCGAATATGATTTTCAATTATTTTCTGCTGCTCTTCACTCTTTAAGTACCTCTTTCTGCCTTCTCGACTTGCTTTGTAGAGTCTTTTATACAGCATTTAGTTTATTTTCGAGTATCCAAGTTTTATGATTTTCATGCCATTTAGTTTTAGCGTTCAATCATTAAACGATATTAATTGTTGTTATTGTTGTTGTATTGTATTTTGTTGTTCCATGATGCCAAAACCAAAAAAAAAAAAAACAAAACAAAACCAAAACCAAACAAAAATC
This sequence comes from Drosophila antonietae, assembly GCA_030914385.1. Lineage (NCBI taxonomy): Eukaryota > Metazoa > Arthropoda > Insecta > Diptera > Drosophilidae > Drosophila > Drosophila antonietae. The sequence goes on along the minus strand of JAUESO010000609.1, from coordinate 16,642,514 downwards.
GAAATCGATATCGAAATTAAAATCAAACTTTTCAAATCAATAACCGTCAAAACAATAAATGATTCAATAAATTGCAATTTTAAAGCGAAGAGTCACAACTCGCAAATAGGCGTTACTGAAATCAACTCGTCACAGACTCTCAGCCATGGGGTCCAGTCGGGTCGAGTCGGCCAATTTCTTGGTAAGTAAGTAAATATGGCTTATAATTTTCCGTTTACACTTTGCGTTTCATTCATTTGATTTGTTTTCTGTCTCGAGCCTCTTTGTTCTCTGATTTTAACGTACTAACCTCATTTGGGTTTTATACTACTCTAAATGCAGCGCGCTAAGTGCCCTTTGCATTTAATCTATTGTACATACATATAACTCGAATGGCCATTTTAACGTTTCTGGGGCAATTCGTTCATCGATTTTTAAAAAATTTCTAAATGTGAAAATCTTTCATACTATGACGGAGCTTGCTTTATGCGTGATCCTGAACCCGATCCTGATCCCGGTCCTGGTCCTCAGCAACTAATTGGCTAACGAATTGGTCGAAATTAAAACGTTTCGAGATCACAACTGAAGAATCGCCGCAATCGTCTACATTATTCAATAACATTTCAGCGCACATTACTTTTCAACTCTTTCGTTCTCTTAATTAATTAATTTTCTGTTTTACGTTCAAAAAACTACCAAGCAAAACTCTGTACTCTCCATAGTAAATAATAACTACAAAGCAATTTATCTACACACAAGGCTAAGTAACTTAATAAAAAACGAAAAGAAAAAAAAAGTAAACCAGAAAAAAGTGGAAAACAAGAAATTGATCGATCTTTGCATGAATCACCACAATAAATATATATATACATATATATGTCTGCATGTCGCTTAGATATCAACTACTATTTTTACTCTGCTGTATCTGTGCTCAATTCTCCATCTAAATGTCTTACTAGCCTGTACTAAAAGTTGCATTTCTGTTAATTTAATCCTGTTCATGTCGGACTCTAATGAAAAAGCACTTTCTACTCTTCTCTCTCTCTCTTTCACTCTGCCAGAGTCTTCAATAAGGTAAAGAGCCGCAGCGCCCATATGAAAACACATCGAGTACAAGAAGCAGAACAACTAGCCAATTCCAAGCAACAATCATCCACACTTGTTGTTGCCGTCGCAACAAAAGCTTCAGCAGCAGCAGCAGCAACAGCAGCAGCCACATCCTCAGCAGCAGCAGCAATAGCCGCAGCAACTTCGTAGACAAACTATGGACAGCGCGAGCAGCAAGGCCTCAGCATCGATTGACAATCGCGTTAAGCAAGCAGCAAGCATTGTTTACAACTTTTAGAATATAATTAAATTAATTGATACTCGATCGGGTTAAATGTACATAGTTAAGTAAGGGAATATCGTAATTACGATGTATTCACAAGTTATAGGCATTTTTCTCATTTTCACAGTCTCTTCCTAACTAACTAACTACCTACCTAACTATCTATCTATGAATCTATCTAGCTAACTAAACACACACACGCTGACACACAAATCAGAGTCTTAGTCTAATTTGTATATACATACATATGTATAATTATAATTATATATATGTAAATATTTATATAACCAATATTGAAGCAAGTTCAAATTGAATTGTTATTAACTATTACTGTAGGCAAATGCAATATTTGTGTTACAAAAACTTTACTATACCTACCGTATTTTTATAGTAGGCGTTTTTCTCTCGACTCTCGACTCGACTGTAGTTTTAAATTCTAAACCTAAATCAATCACGTTGAGTAAATCTAGTAGCGCGTACGTAATTGTTAACTAAATGTTTTTCTACTTAACAACTAGTTGCATCCCATTTCACAGTTACTTTACGATACGATGTTTAGTCCGTAAGAGTTCCGATATGTGTATGAATGAGTATATATATATACATATATAAAAATCACTACAAATGATTGTTGTTTTAGGTTCTAAGCTACCGTTCAAACAAACTTCAAGCGTTTAAACTTTAACTTTTATTGTACTTACACGTCTAGAAACTATTGTAAAACACTTTGCTGCATCAGAGGCATAAGCAAAAGAAAGAAAAATCTAGTGAAATCAAGTGATATTGAGTGAGATCAAAAACGATTTTAGCTAAAGAGAAATAAACAAAGTGAAACTCAAATTGAAACATTTTAACTTTTAACAAGAAGCTGTATATAGTAACTACATGGTACATGCATATAAGTAGATAAATATATACATATATATATATTGTAAATATATACTGAAAACATACTGAGAGAATTCTAATATTACGTATTTAAATAGTAAATATTATTATTTAAATGTTTCTCCAAAAATGAATAAAAGACATAATATTTATTAAATCAATCAAACACAATTCACACGAATACACACACACACGCACACACACACAGAGACAGACACTCACACTCATTCACCTCGAGGCATAAACTAAAATTGTTTTCGTTTAGCCCCAGAGATATACATATATATATTAGCATACATAAAACGTTTTAATAGATATATATATATATATATAGTTCTTAATTATATGTATATGTATGTACATGTATATGTACATGGTACAAACAGTAAATCTGCCATTAAAATGAACAGCAACAACAACAACAAGAATCACACGTTTTCCATTTGGAGAGTGAGCGAATGTACTACAACAAATAGATCAATTGAGTGTACGCAATAAATGTTTACGAAGCCGGTGGTATATTATGACGTAAATAAGTATAAAATATATATACATGTATAATGTAATCTAATTCAACTGTAATTATAAACCCAAATGTATTTAGAGCTACAACAACAGCAAAAAAAAACAAAAAACAAAAACAACAACTCGATATCCAAACACACAGCCACAGACAACACGGCCAAACGGCCAAGCAAAGAAAAAACTTGTAGCAATTTCTAAGGTTGTAATTAGCTCATTGTCTACATCAGATACGATTAGTGTAAATAAGTATTAAATAATGAATCCAGTCCTGAACTTCAATACTCAAACTAATGCGACTGCAGGATGTAGGATATAGTATATATAGGATAATGCAATATTTATAGCGGTGCCGATCGGAGCCGAAATAATGTTTTGCTGCCTGCGTTGTAATTGTTTAATCCTTCATTTCTCTTCTTTCCCTTCCTTACAAATAGATGGCATACGCATAGCCCTTAGTTATATACAATATTGTTCGTTAGATAATTCTGAGTGTAATAAGTACGTATTACTAGTAGACACATTTATTCGATATGTAGCTAAATAATTGCATAAGTAGAAACTCTTGTAAGCGACAGCTAAAGCAAACCCACCACAAAGTATCTTCAAACAGTTTGTTGTGAGCCTCGAAAGCCGCTTAAAGACTCTTCTCAGCCAGTTACACTATTTTTATACATACATACAATATATACATATACATATTTGCCTATATGTTACCAGAAATCAATCTTTATATAAAGCCAGTCAATTGGCCATATATAATATCTAATTTCACACTGATCCACTTTTGTTGTGTGCATTTTCTCTACAAACACAACTCTCTGCACGATTTCCCTTTCGTTTACCTTGAAGAATGAGAAAATATTTTAAATAAATGCCTTCAAAGCCTAGATCCTAAGTCTTCAGACAAACGTATGCTTATACAAACGGAATATACCATAATAAATAAATATGAACTTTAGCTGTATTATTTAGGTAATATTAGACATGTAATCGGTACTCTGTTGATTTATCGAAACGTTTCCTACAGCTTAAAGAAAAAGCCATATTACAAATAAGAAAAGAGTTAAATATTAATAACAATAAGCTAGGCTGTAATTCCTAAGGCGAATTTATCTCTCGATTAGTTCTTGTTTTATCATTTATCATATACACCCATATATTATTTAGTTTTATGTTTAATCTTTTTGCACTTTCTATTGATTAAATACTCTAATCTGTTATTTGTGATTTGGGTGCATTTTTTATTTTTGTATTTGTCGAAACGCAAACAAAGTAGATATGACAATCTGTGAAGTGTATTCTCTGCTATATTAACTTTCCTCTTATTTAAAAAAAAAATAATAATATATATATATATATATATATATATATATATATATATATATATATATATATAAATACAGAGCATAGCAAAGCAAAACAAAAACTGCAATCTCAGCGGCGCCAGCATCACTTTTTTCGAATACTCTGCGTTGTGATTGTTCATTAAGTGTATAAGAATGTATAATAACTATTTATACAGTACACAGATATACATATTCGATTACTGTGTATATGTCAACTATATAAGATCTGTACATAAATACCTAACGAAAACTGGATCTGCACGCCACAGATTTAATTTTAACTCAACAACTCAAAAACTCAACAACTCGAAAGCTCAAACTCAAGTGAATAAACAATATAAAACTCGTACTAGCTAAGATTCAAGTGTACTAATTGTGAACTATACTACGTATGTACAGACATCAATTTCTAACAATAATTTTACTATACATATTGCATGCGAGGCGCTCAACTTCTTATATGGAGTATACCATAGGCGAAGGTATCTGAAAAAAAATCAGAAATACAACTTTGAAATAACAAATAACTTTCTTAATTGATAAACGATTGATAATAGCTCTTAGACATATCAATTTAATTTAATAATTTAAAAAAAAAAAAAAACACACACACACACACAAGTGAAGCATTCAATATATATATGTATATATATATAGATATATATATAGAAAACAGTTACACAAATCATGATGTAAATTTCTATGGATGTATTCCTGTTTAGCACATAAGTCAAATAGAAACGTTTTAGGCCAAATGCCAATCTGTCAATATATACATAAATCTTCTTAGAGCAAACCGGTATATGGGCTTGAACAATCAATGAATACTTCCAGTTCATAAGGCCAATGTAGCCAGACACCTTCATCTAGGGTCAGTATTTTCGAAATAAGTACTTCAAGGTATTTTTATTAGAAATGGTTTTTAATTTTTTTTTTTTTATTTAGTTACAAGTGTATTTTGAATTAAACAAGTTTTTTAAAACATCTTTTTCTTAATTTTACTTTTCTGTTTATTATCTGACAGAGTTTTCTGTTTTCTATTTTATTAGTATTCCCTAAAATATATTTATTAAAACATATTCTTGAATAATCCAAGCTCAAGCTCGATATACGTTTGCTCGAATTAGATATATTGCAAAGATCATAAGCGATTACGCTTATGGTGGAAACAATTGGGTAGAGCCTTGTAGCTCCAACCATTGCCGAGGATTGCCGATCCAATCCAAAAATATGAAGAAATATAGAAAGAAGGATAGATATATCCATCTATAAATAAATATATATATGAATCTGGCGTAAGTTTTAACTGTAATATGAATAAATCTTTTATATAAAAAAAAATAAAATAAACTGTTACTTTATGGCATTAGCTTGAATGCTATAATAACCTCTTGTTGAACGTAAATTATACTTAGCATGTAAATTCTCTGAAATGCAAACACACATACATACATACTCACACACACACACACACACACAGTCACACATATATTTATATTGTACTAATATACTATATTATTGAGATGGTAAGAAATATTTTATGGTACATACATATGGCATACATCGTATGGATGGGTACAAATGCATGAATGTAAACATAAATGTTTTCATGGTTGTAACTGATGATCAAAATAGATGTAAATTGATATTGAAATCGATGTTGAAATTGAAATTGAAATTGAAATGACAAACGGATTTTAAGTACGTGCTATCATTTAATATATATGTATGAAAAACTGCTTGAACTATGCTTTACAATTCTTAACAAAATGTAAATGTTTTTTGCCACATAACTTATTTTCATCGAATCTAAATCGAAAACCGAACCGAATCGAAATCGAAAGCGAATACGATTTGCACTTTAGTTACTGAGAACGTATTTGAATATGATGCTTTATTGTTTCTTATACACATGCAAACAATTCTTTGCTATATTATTAAATTCGATATCAAATTGAATAACGTAAAGATATTTGAGAATCATGAATATTCCCTCCAAAAATAATTTTTAAAATTATGTACTTTGCTAAAGTGGTCACAAAATGTTCGACTATGGCTGCATCTCTGATAATTATAATGGAACGACAAGTTTTTAGCATATTGTATTTAGCTGATGTTACCAGTTATATTTAACATTAACATTAATATTAACATAATTATGATTATTATGATTATTGTGTATTGTATGTGTATGTGTAACTTACAATGTTGTGTACATGTAAACTTCTTGAAAAACAAAACTCACAAAAGAAAAAAACAAACAAAAAAAAAGGAAAAAAAATACACTAAAAACGTGTGGCTCTTGCCATTAAATTGTAGTCAATTCTTCGAATGTATTAGACTAAGTGAGAAAAGAAAATGCATATAAAAAATCTATGCATAACTTGCAAGCAAATTGTACCGAAAATGATGATGATATATGGACACTATTTTCTAAAAATATTACAACAATAATTTATTGATTTGTTGGCAATTTTATAAATACATACAAACATATGTATACACGTACATACATATTATACAGTTACTTTTGTTAGCTAGCCAAAAACGACAACGACAACAACTTAGGTAGCGCTGAGGTAGTTAAACTTTATGAATGTTGTACTAGGTACACCCACTAGCACGAGGCAAAGAGAGAGTCAGATCTGTACAGAACCCTGCCTCACAGATGAACGACGATAATTACCGTTACCTACCTACTAGTTAGCAATGATGTCCGCTGTCTCCTTAGACAAATACACACTAGCACACACACACACAAATACACACACACATGCACACACACACACACACACATACACGCCCACTCTCTTACACTTTGTTGTATTCGTTGTACTCTGCCATTTTTTGGTGTGATATTCTATTGGTTGTGCGACTGCTTTAAGGTCGTTATACACATTGTTGCATTTCTACAAACAAAAACGAAACAGAAATAAAATTTTGTAATGAGTTCAACTTCAATTTCCTGACGTTGCTTTAGTTGTATAAACTTATAAATTAGGTTTTTATTTCTATACGTTTTTTCCCTATAGAAACAAAACTGTAACTATTTGTTAACTATTTTAGTCCATATGTTACATACCTTTAGGTTTAAGTCGTGTAATTTAATCAAAAATCATTTGAGCAACCTTAATGGAAATGAAGTAAACTTACAAAAAAAAATTATATATATAGAGTAACACAAAAAAAAAAAAAAAAAGAAATATTTAAAAATGTAAAACACAAATAAACTGGTGGTAAAAAAAAATCAAATCGTGTTTTTCATTCAAATTCTAATCAGATCTTTTACAGCAAATGCGTCTCGTTGGTTTGGAAATTGGCTAAAAGCTTAGCAAAGCCAACAACCAGCAATATTTTAGCTTTTGCTTCAGCGTACTGTAGTCGACGGTCATTTGTGCCTTTGGGTCTCTCAACCTATCTCCCTCTCTCTCTTACTCCATCTCATTTGCTTACTCTTTCATACTCTCTCTCTCTCTCTCTCTATCCCTCTCTCTCTCTCGCGCATAATATCTATGTGCTTAGCACTCACTTGCTCTGGCTCTCCCCGCACTGCTGGCTTTGTCGTTTGTCCTTTCTTTCGTTTTTGCACTCCTTTACTTAGTTTAGTTTGTTCAGTTGCGTTCTGGCATCGTATCCTGTCGTTGTCGTTGTCGCTGCCGCAGTCATTGTTGCGTCCATTGCGCCCGCGTTCCACGCTTACCTCAACCAACGTTCGTTTGACTTTGAGTGCATTTAGGTTCGGTTGCCTGCAGTTCAGCTAGTTTACCTTTATTAACAAAGGCGCATTTCTGATTGCCAAATAGGTGTTTGGCCAGCCTAACAATTGTGTCGCTGGTGCCGAGATCCAAGTCCGACTGCCTAACGCAGTTCACGTCTAGTTCTGCTGCAGCTCTACCCCCGTCCGGTCCGCCCATTATCGTTTTCGCAGTGCGTCCGGCTTAAACGGCTTCAAAATTAACTACTCAAAGTATCATCACAACGCTATGTCCCTCTCGGCCATAGCCAAGGTAAGTGCTCCCTTCGTGCTCGAAGCCCCCTCTTAGTGAAAAAGAAAATGTTTGCTGAAAACTCACTCATCCTACGCCGCCAAAGACAGTGAGTTGGTTTGAGTTAAACTCATACTGCAAAACATGCGGTTTTCGCACATGCGCACAGCCGAAAGCTTTTTTCGCTGTTCTTCACGCCGTGAAATGGCTGTGAACTGGCGTGCGGGGTTGCCAGGCTATGTGTGGCAGTGAGATACACTGGCAGATGTATGCAGCAGGAGGCAGACTCGACAACCCTGTCCGCCGCATTCAACTCAAACTTCTCTCGCTCATAACCAACCCCTAATATGTGAAAAGCACCCCAATGAAACTTGTGAGCCATTTTGTTGCAGCGCTCGCGCTGACTCTTGAGCACCGCGGCGCGTCGCGCAGAGCCGTGGCCGCCTGCGAATGTCCTTGGTGCGTTGTACAGGCCTGCTTTTGCTTGGTAGCAACCAGGACAACGTCAAATTGGTTAAGGTTAATGCCCCTATCCGACCTTGATGTACGACACACATCGGAACTCGGCGCCGACTCGGCCTACTCTCGGCTCCCTGACATTCTCGGGATATTTCCGAATTTACTTTCTCATGGGTTCAACGAACTTTTAGGCAACTTATTATGCTCCCATATGTATGTGTATCTGAATATACATTCAGACCAGACCCATCGTTCTTTGTTGGCCTATGTGGGCTGGCACTTGTTCCAGGAATTTGCCTGCTTTTCGGCCGAACAGAATAGGGTCCTTTGTATATAGATGCACACGCACACACATACATTATTTTGGCGCTTGTTGGCTCATTGTTACTGTTGCTCAGAGCTCTTCATCCTTCGGCCCAGGCGGTCAGTGAGCGTAGAACTTCCGTAGCGTTTGCAGCAATTGGCAATTAACGCAAGGCCCCTATATGAATCATGTGGGTATTCTAATAGAGGAACCAAGAACTAATTGTGCTCAAAATTAATAATTAACTCAAATACATTTTACTCATTGTGAAATATTTCAACTATAAATATGTTCAAGTGCCGAACAACGAAAGTGTTTTTTGGACTTTTTTTTTTTTTTTTTTTTTTTAATTTTCTTTATTGCAGCTTATTGTCTGTGACTCTATAGCGCAGATATAGCTATACCTTAACCTATATATGGGCTAGAAGCCAGTATATACATTTTATATAATTTAATAATATTATTTAATTATTAAGTTACTGCGTTTATACTCTGCGGTCCAGGGGGTGAAGTCTTTTAAGCCTTCGCCTATTGGTGTTGTGTGCCAGGTCGGTAGCTAATCTGTTTGGATGCGCTAAGAGTCTGTCCGCGTACCTGGAGGAGTGACGTCCAATAAGTTCGGCAATTGTTGGCATGTGTAGATCGTTGTGCAATACTGAATTTCGAACGTACCAGCTGGCACCTGTGATTCGCCGTAAGGCCTTTGGACTATTTCGAGAATGAAATCAAAACTTACATTATCCGTGGTATACCTTTAGGCAGCCCCAATTATTTGGGAACAAATTTGATAAAAAATGTATATATTTTGCTAAAACGTTGAATTAATCGCAATCGCAAATCGATATTGAATAAAAAATATGTATTACAAGCCAAATAGTGTGGGAAATATAGAAAAACCAATTCATTCAAATAGAAATTCCATATTGATTCACTATCTATGTCTTAATTGAAATAATAAAGAACAAAATTACCAATATTGATCGTCTAGCTATTTCATTATCAGTGAATTGTGAAGAATATTATACTTTCAGCTTTACCATGAACTAATAGGTAGTTGACTATTTTATGAATGACTATGAAAGATAAACCTTAAAAACTGGAGTCCCTATTAGGAAGTCTTTATTAGATAAAATTGTAATTCATCTAGTCACATGAACCCATACTCTTTTCACCTTTCGAAAATTCGAGAAAATTATCAGCAAATAATCTGGAAATCTTACCTGTATATATTATAAGAATCTCTGTAGACCTTGAGAATCGAGTTGTCTAATTAGTTAACTTGCTTAGACTTCTGAATAAACAGAACAAAACTAAAATCCCCGACAATTGTTTGAGTGTAATTTTCGATATGTACTCGTCAGTGACTAGGCTAATAGTTTGTAATCATTTTCGGATAAGAACAGTAAGAATATATTTATTTATAAATTTTATTACAATTTTTTATCGAAAACAAAAGTGAAATACTTGTTTTTGAAAATAATAGACTTAAGGAATTTTATGTATTCAAATTTTAAGTATGCATATAGAATAACATGTTTTGCTGGACAGGCAATAGCAATGAATTATTTAGCTTTGACTTCATATAGTAAAGCTCTTCTTATATTCAAATTAATGAAAAAGTAGCTGCCACATTGGCCTATAGCAGCTGTAGTAACCGGTGTGACCGCAACTCGGGTACACCTTCATAAATATGTATTTTTTATCAGCGCTTTTTCTGCTAGTTATAAATTTGTTAGTCCCTCGAGAAACAGGTTTCACTAGAGCTTTATTCTAAAAATGAGTAGAGGGTGTGTGCGGTTGACTGTGTGTGTGTGTGTGTGTGTGTGTGTGTGTTATCAGGGGCAACCTGTTCTATGTCGATTTTAAATGTTTATTCAAATGAGAGCAACACACATCTCACAAAAAGGGCCTGATACGGCAGTTCGTTGAGATTTTGGTTTCATTCTGTGGCCGGCACAGCACGAGCTACACGAGGCAAGGAAATCCAACCAAAATGTCGACTAATCCAGTTTCTGTTGATTCCCAGCCGATACTCTACTCGTATTGGCGCAGCTCGTGCTCCTGGCGAGTGCGCATTGCGATGAACTTGAAGGAAATACCCTACGACATCAAGCCCATAAGTCTCATCAAGTCGGGCGGGGAGCAGCACTGCAATGAGTATCGAGAGGTTAATCCCATGGAGCAGGTGCCGGCCCTGCAAATCGGTAACTAGACTAAAAGTGGCTAGGCATTTCTCAGCTCCTCCTAATCTCTCTCTCTCTCTCTCTCTCTTTGTTCAGATGGACATACCCTGATCGAATCTGTGGCTATTATGCACTACCTGGAGGAGACCCGTCCTCAGCGTCCTCTGCTGCCACAAGACGTACACAAACGGGCCAAGGTGCGCGAAATCATTGAGATCATTTGCTCTGGCATTCAGCCGCTTCAGAATCTCATTGTGCTCATCCACGTGGGCGAGGAGAAGAAGAAGGAGTGGGCACAGCATTGGATAACGCGTGGTTTCCGTGCCGTGGAGAAGGCCCTGTCCACTTCGGCTGGCAAATATTGTGTAGGTGACGAGATCTCTATGGCCGACTGCTGCCTCGTCCCGCAGGTATTCAATGCCAGAAGGTAAGTCGTATCTATTGATGAAATTCCAGGTAAATTTGTGGCCTCATCAAATGCTTCGCAGATTCCATGTGGATTTGCGTCCATATCCCATTATATTGCGGATTGATCGCGAGCTGGAGAGCAATCCGGCATTCCGTGCTGCTCATCCTTCCAATCAGCCGGACTGTCCACCGGAGCTGCCCAATAAATAGAATTTTCCGACGACAACTGCAAAACGCCGTAAAACTAAAAAGTGAATTGCAGTTTGTAAGATACCTACATCTATACCAGGCGGAAACCCAACAAGACGGCGAAAGAAATATGTTTGGAGCTGGAGATTCAGCTGAAGAGGCGGATAGAAACAGTCGGATGTGATTCAAAAAATTGCTAACAGCATTTAACTATGCATAAATGCATAAAAATACTATCGATAAAAAAATAAAATTTTTAATTGGCATGCAAAAAAAAAACAAAAAAAAAACAATATTAATTATTCTCAAAAAAGAAAAACTAACTTCAAAAACTTTATAATTTCTTTGATTTATCAATATGAAAAAATTTTGTCTAAAAGATGTACTCATATGTAAAACCGTATTTTTATGAATTTTATTTAGGCTAACAGAAACATAACAAATTTAAAAAAAAAAAAGACAAAACTTAATCATGACGAAAAGCAAAATTGAATTCAGGGATTTAAAAAATGAGAAATAATTTAAGTGCAAATTTACATTCTATAAACTAAAATGCGCAATCGTATACACGTATGCATACATATATAAGTTAACTAGAAAAGTTGGGCGCTTTACAACGTAACTTTTTGAAGCAAGTACAAAACTTCAGTCAACGAGGAAGTAAACTCCATTAGCAGGCGAAACAGAAAGAAAATAACTAAAAATAATAACTAATTAACTATTGAGAGTATATAAGAAACACATACTTACCATAACTTAGGCATTTTATCGGAGCGCAATAGAGTTCTCTTGTGACTAAAAATATATTTTAAAAATAAAATAAATACATGTCTCTTTGCTAATATATATATTTGAGTCAAACCTGTATTTAACTAAAATGCACAAAACAAGCGATACGCCCCATTAAATCATATGCACTTAACAAATATTGTATGTAACAGTTGATTGCTAGTTTTTTCAAATAAACTTCGTGGTAGACCTTTCCCAAGACAAGCCCGTAAATCATTACCAGGTATTATCATCAGCTATAGATCGAATTGCCTGGTTTCGCATCCAACCGATTAACATATACTATGTTAATACCCACAATATTGTAACAGTTCCAAATATTATCTACATATGTATTACAACAAGAAAAACAAAATAAACTTCTTACCAAACTAAATTCTATCGATCACTGGCGGGCTGCAAATATCGAGTACTTTGCATGAACTATGTAGCGATATTTATTGCATCGATAGTTCGGTCACTGATAACAGCTGCACGGAACGGCCTTCAGTGCTCTCGCTGCACACACTAGACTCGAGTATATACATATATCGTGTAAATAACAAATTAATATTGATTAGGCCAAGTCGAAGACTGTTAATATGAGTGCACTTAGAGGATCAGGAGGAAAATTTCTGCAATTGGCCAAGAATGGGATACGTAGTGCCAGTTCCACGATTTCCAGCGATGCAAGGCCAGTGCTCTACTCATATTACTACAGTTCGTGCTCCTGGCGAGTGCGTATTGCATTGGGTTTGAAAGGTATTGCGTATGACATCAGGCCAACCAGCCTGATCAAACCCGATGCTACGTACTGCTATACGAATGAGTATCGAGATATTAATCCCATGCAACAGGTACCAGCACTCAAAATAGGTAAGTCGATGAATACATATATACAACTAACTAATTATATATGTATGTGCTTAGATGGGCTGACACTGTGCGATTCCGTGGTGATTATGCACTATCTGGACGAAACTCGACCTCAGCAGCCGTTGCTGCCTCAAGACCCGTATAAACGCGCCAAGGTGCGTGAGATTGTCGAGATCATTTGCTCGAGCATTCAGCCATTGCAGAATCGTCTAGTGCTAGAGCGCCTGGGTAAGGAAGCGAGCATGGCGTGGGCGCAGCATTGGATTACACGTGGGTTTCGTGGTCTAGAGAGAGTGCTAGCCGCTTCTGCTGGCAAATACTGTGTAGGGGATGAAATCTCCATGGCAGATTGCTGTCTCGTTCCACAGGTTTTCAATGCCAGACGGTGAGCTCTACATACATAACATAGAACATTCGCAGCTAAAGTATGTTTCATTTTTCAGGTACAAGGTCAATTTGGATGCCTTTCCCAAAATTGTGGAGCTCGATCAGAGCTTGGCCACAAATGAGGTTTTTCTCGCCTGCCATCCTCACACTCAACCCGACTATCCAGCCAAGCTAGCCAATAAATAGATTATAATGAATGTCTGAAAAATAAGATATTGCATTTCCAAATAATAAATTTAGTTTATCAGAAATTAGATACACAACCAAATGGAGTGAAACCAACGAGTCAAAGACTAATGAGAAAATCTAATTTTTTTAATATATTCTTTATTATTTTATTGTTTTGTTTTTATTTTTATATAATCTTTCTTAAATGTGTAATTCATGTTATATGTATGTGTATTTTATAACTTTGATGTACCTTGACTTGAATTTTTTACTTTACAATTACTTTTGTTAATTCATTACGGATCTTCTAACATCTCTCAACACATCTTGCTGGTTGTTGGTGTTGGTTGGTGTTACGGCTTGCTTTGTTATGCGTGTATCTATATGGATTTATATATAAATATGCGCTCAACAAATTTCACTATAACTACTAACATTACCATTTCCCATTTACCGTTTACCGTTAGCATTATCGATTCAGTATCGATCCTAACTAGCTTGAATCTGCGTTCCCTTTCTATCGTTTATCGTTTATTGTGTCCAGCTATTGCTGGTGCTGTTTGGCTATATGTCGCGCTGATCGTTAAGAGTTTCATTTCATTTGATTTGGATTATGATTCCTTAGGTTAAATGTACTATATGCATTTGTATATAATTAATATGTAGAGAGGGTAACTGCTTGGTTTGTTTGGTTGTATACTCTTTAAGTTGGGCGGGCACCATCAGTGGATGGCACCAGCATCCAAATTGTACAAGATTTGCGTTTATTATACGAGAAGATTCAAAAATTACGTTTTCTTTTTCATTTACTTTTAAAATTTGAATGAGCTACGTTACGTTTTGATTTTGTTTTTATTTTTAACACTCTAGACTATTTGTATTTATAAATGTATTGTTTTGTTTTTCATCTTTCCAAAAAAAAAGAGAAAAACCAAATAGAAAAGAAATGAAAACAAGAAAGCAAAATACGTTGTGAATCGATAAATGAATTTCCTTATGAATGTTCTGTGAGATATTTGAAATTGAAATAAACTAATGGGTAAATATATATTTATAAAACCTGCTGCCTCGCTAGTTTGAATATCATTTTTATATAAAACTTCAATTGATTATAAATTTTAATAGAGCATAACTAAATATCATCTATGTTTTTTTTTTTCTCTTTATATATATGTAGATATATATAATTATTGCATTTAGTTAATAATGAAGTTTTTTTTTTGCTTTTTTTTCTCGATACTTTCCTCGATATTTTGTTGCTAAAATTTGTTTAAATATTTTGCTAATATGTATAAGTAAAACTTTCATATTTTTATACGTTTCTTTCTTCTTTTCTTCATCTTTTTGTTTTTGTTTCGCAGTAAGTAAATACGTACTTAATTTATTGCTAATTAAACGACATATCCTAGGCTGTACTTGGCGATGCCCAATGTTGAGCTCTTGCCATACAAAGAATTTGCTTCTACTTATTGGATGTTTCAGAGCCCCACACATACGTGTGACGGCAGTGTGTGTGTGTCTGTGTATGTGTGTGTGTGTGTGTATACATACATTCAATTTATACATACTCTATTATACAGTTCATTTGTTAATAACTCACTTTCATTCACTTTGTCTCTTGTTATTATTTATTCTTTTCTTTTTCTTATTTTTTTTTGTTTTGTTTTTTTTTTTTTTATCACAGTCAAATCATAAAAGATTTAGTACTTTTACTTTTGAATGAGTTTCCATGATGTTTTGCTTGCTTGAATGTCTGCGATTACGAGCGTTTTCAAATGACCAACGTTAATTGAGGTTTTTGCTTCATAATTTGTTTATAAAATTCTTATGTTGATTCTATTAACAATTTAGATTTCGTTTCTTTGTATTCTTCGTAAAGTGCAAACTGAGTTTCGATAAATTTTCGTGTAAAAAGTGGTTTGTTTTCCTCTCTTTTTGCCCTAATTGGACCATGCATTCTATATAGTAAGTAGTTGTTGACCTTGTCTAAGAAAGTTGTTAGGTAAATGTTTGTATTTGTTTAATATATTACTTTTATATACGTTTGTAGTTTTTTTTTTTTTTTTTTTTTTTTTTTGCTGCATTAATCGTAAAATCTAGTGGCTTGTATAAAAGCTTCAACAGAAACTCCGCACGTTGCGCCCCGTACTTTGGTACTTTGGCGCCAACGCGAAATCAACGTCTCAACTTTGTCTATTATTAGTTAAATTTTGCTCATCCTAAGGTACTCACGTATGCTTCTACTATTTTAGGTTTCCATTTGATTCCGTTGAAATCTACGTTAAATACGAGATTAAAAACAAATCTTCGATTATGAACAAGAGTTAACTGTTTTGGTTTTGGCCTTTCTACTGACTGATGCAATTGTGAATTTGAAATGATTGCAACTATATTTGTAACTATCCTGGACCTGACCATATATCTATACATTTACATACACATATATATATATAGAGAGAGAGAAAGAGAGATTTGTATAAGAAGGTAGCATCTGACTGGGCTAATGAGCTTCTCTTTGACTACCTGTGATGCAAGAGTCTTTATACATACATATATAGTTTTAGTTCAAATGGCTCCAATGCGAATGCCATGGAGCTCAAGGCTAATTGGCAAAGAACAAAATATCAAAACATTCAGCATGGCAAATTAGTGTTGCAAGGGTTTGAGCTGAGCTGCACATGGCGCTACGATTGGGAGTGAGGCGAGGGCGGGTGTCTAGAGGGCGTGGCCATTAAAAGTGCAACTCCGCACAGCACCATTGGCGATTGTTTTGTATCATTGTTAGGCCATTTATTTGTATGAATTAATTAATAATAATAATTTGATGTATCACGCTAACAACTAGTTTTATATATATGTATATATATATATATATATATGTATTTAGTATGTACGCATTTACTTTATGTATGTGTATGTATGCTTGTATATATATTCAAATATAATTTGTTAATATTATTAATAGGTTCAATGTGTATGCTGTTGTTGTTGTTGTTGTTGTAAGACGGCTTCTCATTATTGTTGCTGCCAATGCCATACTAAATGTATGGAGTGCATCTAAATATGCGCAGATTTACACACAATGGCAAATGTGGACAACTACGTACTCTCGTTTATATGTATTTATGTCAATTTTGGATTGGTTTTCATTTTATTATTATATATATATTTGTTTTGTTTTGTTTCATTTTATTTGCAATGGCATCTTCAAACTAACAATCAAAGTCTGCTAACACGCTGCGTATACGTGTTAAATAAATCTGCATTGCTTTGCTCTTGCCACAGAACTTTACATACATATATATATATATATATATATATATATATATATATATATATATATATATATATATATATATATATATATATATATATTATATTTCCATTTGCACATTTGTTAACGGTATGTGCTTGTTTGTATATCATAGTTTATATATATATGTGTGTGTATGTATGTGTGTGTACATATTATTTATGCATTTATATTTAATTGTCCTAATAACAGTGTGGAGGAGGCAAAGCATAACAAAAATGATAAGTAACAATTTCATTTACGATTTACATACAATATATACGTATAGATGTATGCATTTATATATGTAGAGTTATTTATTTCTACCATACAAACAAAAATAAATCTGATTTTTAGTGATAAATGTAACTCTTCCTCTTATCATTAAAGTTTTTATTCATATTTTTTTACAGAGCAAAAACTGTGGTTCATTTATTTTACTTTTACTTTTTCTTTTCGTTTATTTGCGCTCTCGTTTTTAATGATTTTTTTTTTTTTAATATTAATTTCTTTCAACGTTTTAGAGTCAAGATTGAAATATTTATATATATATATATATATATATATATATATATATATATATATATATTTAATAAAAGTTTATTTTGCTTAATTTTCATTTGCACTAGTTTAACTCTAATAGACTCCGTCGCTGAAATAACAGCATTTGTTAATAACTTTTATAAAATTCGCAAAATCAAATATGCGTACGCCTCTCCGAAGGATCTAAAACTGAACTAAAGTGTCGGGGATGCTGGGAAAAGAGGCGGTTGAGTGATTGATTGATTGATTGATTGATGCTATGAAATGATTTAAATATGAAGACCGATTGAATTGAATTCGAGTTGATTATTAATAATCCGCATTGGGAGAACACGAAGAGATGCAGTGAGAAGCGATGTAGTAAATATTGTGGATACTTGAAGCTGGCTTTATATTATACAGCGAAAAGAAAGAAAAACAAGCATAGTCACATGGTCTGACGGGCTGGAAGCCAGAGCGCAGTATTTCGTCCTCTTTTTCGTCACACACTCACTCAGTCGATCTGGCATCGGTCGGCATGTAGGCGTGGCATAGAGAGATGGGTCATATTAACATTGAAATAGGTCAAATTTGATTAGGCTACGATTCGGTGACAAGAACAATAACAAGTCTGACCAGTGGCAAATTTTGTATGAAAGAAAATGCCCGCTGCTTTAGTAAAATTTGTTTTAGATGATTTAGTTTTCTTTTGTTTTGCTTCTGAAGTAAAGCTTTTCGTCATTTCAGAAAAAATTAATTATTTCATAATTAATTTCGTGTTTCGTTTAAATCGATATCTAGACGCAACATACCTATATATATATGCACATTTAGATGCATATACATAATAATAGCTATTCGCTTTTTGTTTGCTTGTGTTTTCTCTCTTTTATTTTTTTTCTTTTTTCTTTTTTATTTAGTTTTTTAATACATATCACAGATCCAGTACAAATATATTTGGGTATATTTGTTTTGTTTTTTTTTTTTTTTATGTTTTTCTTTTTTCTTCGTTTTCTCTACAATAATTAGAAGATACCGTATTAACCTCATACATTTAACATAACTCAGGGAGCAGGCGCGCATGATAATATATATTTTAGTAGAATGTCCAATGTGGTATGCATTGTGTATCTATGCATGCAGATCTGCATGTGTGTGTGTGTTTGCGGGAGTGACTATGTATGTGTGTGGATGTGAAGTATCTCTGAATATGCCATATATGCCAAAGCATATGTACATATATGTATATGTAAGTAAGTTTGCATATGCATGGCGCCGTTGCTTCTCTCTGGTTTGCCATGACAAAAAAGACGATAAAATGTACGAAATTTGTTGTTGTTGTTTGTATTTGTTTTGTTTTTGTTGATATTGTAGCTGTAGCTGTTGCTGTTGCTGATGTTGTTGTTGTCGTGATTATGGATGGGAAGGTCTAAGAGGGTTTCAGTGTCTTATGCTTGTTCCGCTTGAGATAAGTTTCTGTGAAATTGAATTTCAAGAATTTGTTATATTATTCATCGTTGTAGTCTTTTATATTGCTTGCTTTCTTCTAATCATATTTGTATTTCGATTGACGGTCTATTATTGCTGTTTAATTTTGTAATTTTTTTCTTTTCTTTATTATCCTGCACTCTGTACGCCTTGCATCTCTTACTGGCAATTCAAAATAATTCATATATTTAATTATATAAATTACTGTAATTATACATATACATCATAATAACAAACAAAAATATCCGACCTTTTACTTGTATTTTTTTTTGTTTTTTTTTTTTTTCATTTTATCATTTGTTTTTTTATACTCATATTTATATGTATATACATATATGTATATATATATATATATATATATATATATATATATATATATATATATATATTTATCTTTTTTTTTGCTTGTTTCAAGGCACACTAGCATTTTCGACTGTACTATCAATATTTGAATATTATTTTCATTTGTTTTTATTTCATGTTTTTCACTTGACTTCCGATTTGTGTTTCATGTGTCAATGCTCGTTAAAGCGTTTTATATATGTTTGTCACAATTTGGATTTTTGTTTTAGAATATTTGTAACTATTTAACTTGTCGTCTGGCGCAAATTTATTATTATGATTATTATTCTTATATTATTTATATAAATATTGCACAAATAAGAACAAATGTAGATAAGCTTTAACAATAATAGCAAATATAAAGTTAAAAATAAAAATAAAATAATGTAAACAACTTTTCAACTTATTTGCATAAACTTAGCTTACAGTTGGGTTTATTTATTTCGTTTTCTTTTTGAGCGTTTTCAGTGATTGTTTTGAAATTGAATTGAACTCTGAGTTTGAACTGAGCTGAGAGTTTGATTGATTGACTGACTGACTGACTGTTGATTGACATGATAATGTTGCAGAATTGTTGTTTAGAGTACGCTGTTAGTGGAGCTGTAGTGGTAGTGGTGGTGGTGGTGGTGCTGGTGGTGGCTTGTGAGTGGTTTTTTGTGAATTATGGTTTTTCAATTAAACACATTCAGATTTTGGTTTATTTCGTTTTTGGCAATATTTTTATTGAATTTTGCTTTTTTCTTCATCTTCTTTTAGTCAATAATAAAAGGGAGTTTTAAACTACATAGTATATATGTGTGTATGTGTGTGTGTGTGTCTGTGTGGGGCCATAATAAAACAATATATATGTATATCTTTATCTTCATATATATAAATATATATTTCAATGAATAGAACAAATCGAAATGTGATGCTAACATAATTATTTGTTACTTGTTTGCTTCGCATATAAAGTACAACGAGTTGAGTTGAAAAAAAATATAATTGCACGATACTTAACAATTAAGGGGAATATTTTTGGCCGAGTTGTGTGCGGGTGTGTGTGCGTGTGGATATGTATTTTTTTACAGAGACATTGAAATATTTATTTTACATTAAAGTTAATTGTGATGCATTTTTTGGGATGAAAAAAAGAGCAAATGTAGTACTTAAGATTAAGATGTATATCAAAAATAATGGTAAAAAGAATTGAAAACAAAAAATATATAATAAGGTAAGATTTATGGTGAAAGTAACAATGTGCCAAACGGTTTTCTCTCTTTTGTATTGGCCAAAACAATACAAAGTCAATAAACAAGTTAAGAAGGAAAACGAAAAACGTAAATCAAGGCATCCAGTCGTAGCTGGTAACTAAGAAGTCGCACAGAAGTTTCAAAAAAAAAAAAAGAAGATATATATATGTATGAGGATTGGATTAACAAATTAGCATAAAGGAGCATAAAATCAATATCAAAAAGGAGACTCACGTGCGCGCGCAAAACATTAACACCACTTGTATATAGTATATATTTCGGTATAGTTCGTAGCACTCTTTCGATAAAATTAAACAACATTATCATGATCAACATTTTAACAATATATGTATATCATAATAGAATATTTAGGGCTAAAACGTATTAATTGTATATAAACATATGTGTGTGTGTGTATATATACAGATATAGACATGTATATACACATATATAGTGCTTGGCATATACATATATATGTACATATATATAAACATATTCATATAAACATAGCAATAAGCACAAAAGGGCAACAACAGAAAACAGAAACAGAAACAGAAAACAAGAAACGCAATCAGAATCGTGTTTGAGGTAAAAAGTGTTTCAAATAGTTATTATCACTAGCCTGTCAAGCGTTCATTTCTTTTATCTTTTCAATTGCTGTAGGTGTATTGTATTTACTGTACATATATTTCATAGCATATACATGTCTGTATGTGCATGTGTTTGTGTGTATGCGTGTGTACGTGTGAGTGTGTGTGTGTGTGTGTGTGTGTGTATGCATGTGTGTGTGTGTATGCATGTGTGTGTGTGTAGTAAAATATTTACCTTATTTGGACACCATTTACTTTCTTTTCATTATTATTATTATTATTCTTTTTTTTTTTTTTTTGGAAAATCACCTGATGTTTTCACTGAAAACGCTCTCATTACAAACATAACGATTTTCATTTTCATTTTCTTTTTTTTTTTAGTCTCAACATAATGCTATTTACTCGACTTGAATTGTGTTTACATATGTGTGTGTGTGTGTGTGTGTTTTATGTTATATGAAGACGAGCCAACAATTAGTTTATGAATTGCATACGTATGGATATATGCATATAAATATATATGTATATGTATATGTATATGTATATATATATATATTTAACTGTATCTAGTTTTTAGCTTCTCAGAATGCCAAAAAGAAAACACGCAACATATGACAACAACAAAAAATAAGCAAAGGTATTATTATTATCCCAAAAGTATTATATATATACATATATATATATGTATATATATATGTATATATATATATATATGTATATATATATACATATGCATACATATATTGAGCGTGGCAAACAAATGCAGCTTTTATATTACAAGGTTTTCTCTCAAATCAAATTTGCTAAGGCTTCGAATTCATTTCATTTTTTCACTAAGCAATTTTCAACAGAAGTTTTCAATGCATTGATAATGCCTTTGTGTGCGAGTATGTGTGTGTGTGTTTGTGTGTTTGTTTGGTTGTATTTTATGGCTACTGCTGATGTTAATTGTTTTAAATTATCTTTCTTTCATTTTGGTTTTCTTCGTATTATTGTATTATCTTTGTTTTTGCTTTAGTATTTTGCATTTGCATATTGGATTTTTGTTTGTTTAAATAAATGAACCATTTTCTTTTTGTTTTTATATTTTTCTTTTCCTTTTTTTTTTTCTTTTGAGGAAATACGTTTTTTTTTAGATATATATGTTTTGTATATGGGGGGATAGCTGTTGTTGTTGTTGTTTTTTGTTGTTGTGCAAAAAGGTGTTTGCTATGATTGCGTTTGAGTTATTAATTCACACAGTGGTTCATGGAATTTGACGCGCACTGCTTGTGAAAATGTCATCCTCCTCTGTTGATTTGTTGGATATTGGCAGAGAAGTTGAGAAATGACGTGAAGGCGCAAGGGGCAATGGGGGGGGGGTGAAATGGGGGGAGAACGGATGTTGGGCACTGGATGCGGGGAAAAAGGCTGACGCCGAATTATGGGAAGTGTTACAGGGATGCGGAAGTTTCTAAAAAAAGTAAGGTACCGAAAAGGTGAGGGAAAAAGTCAGAATAGTGCCTTTGGAAATTGTGGGGACAATGTTGGGGCACCTTTTGGCCGGGCCCAAAAGAAGCGGAGAGGGTGGGGGGAAAAAAGGTTGGGGGGGGTGGGAGGGAGGGGTGTTACAACGGGGGGTAAGGGAGGGGACTGAAACGACAAGAAAAAAGTTCGGAAAGACCGACATGGAGGGAAAATAGGGATTGTGCGGAAATCCGATTATGTTAGCGGGGCTGGGGGTTAAGGGGTATGGTAAATCTTATATAAAAAAAAAAGGGGTGCGGAAAGGAAGAAAGGGGGTGCGGAAAAAATGGTATATGCAGATTGTGTGTTGGTTGTGGATGGTGTGTGGTGTTGGTGAATAGGTGTGGTGTATGCCCGAGAAGTATTAAGAAACACTTATATGAATCCAAGGACCACATCAACTCAATAAAAGGGGTACAAAGGAAGCGAGTCTTAGTAGATATCTAGGAAAAATGAATGGGAGGGGGGGGAAAGGGGGTGGGGAAAAAAAAGAAAAGAAATAATGGAAAAAAAAAAGTGGAAAAAAGTATATAAAATCCCAAAACGGGGGGAAAACTTGACCAGGAGGTAAAAAGGAAATGGAAAGGGAAATACGTGATGGGAAGGTAAAAAAAAGAAAAAGAACCGAAAAGAAGAAAAAAAAGAAACGGGGGAAAAAAAAAAGAAGGGGTGGGAGCGGTAAAAGAAAGGGGGGTGGTGCAAAAAGGGAGGCGGTAAAAAAAAGGGGGGGGGGAAGGGGAAAACAGAAAGAGAAACAGAAAAAACATGGTGGGAAAGAGGGTAAATGAAAAAATAGGAAAAAAAGAAGGAGAAAGGTTGAGCTGGGGCAGGGGAAGAAAAGTAAACCCACGACTACAAGTTAAACGGAGGAACGGGCAAGAAGGGGGGGGTTTACGAGCTATAAGGGATCAAATATAAGATATGAAAAGTAAAAAAAGTAGTTACTAAGGGGGGGTATATTAGCAATATTCAAAGGTATGTGGGACAACACAAAATAATCGTAATATCATAAAACACCCAAGAGGAAAAAAAAAGGGGAAAAATCCCACCTCACCAAGGTATCGCCTACTGCTAGCTGGGGGGTTGGGAGGGGAAACTATTTGTTAATGCATCTGCTGGTGTTGGGCCCGGGGGGGAGAGAGGGGGGGAGGAAAAATAGATACGCCGGCTGGGCTGCAGGCAGTAATGAAAGTATTAGCGAATCTTCAACTTACTAAAAGGTTCGGAAAAATAGAGAGGAAAATGTTGCATGTGTGGCAGTTAATGGACATGTGGCAAGGTGTGCATAATGGAAAAACAGTGATTGCAATCATCGTGAATAAGGGATCAAGTGGGATCGGATGTGGGTGTGTGCTATGGTGTGAATGTGGAGATGGGCAAGGTAAGGTGGACTAGAAAAATGGTTGCGCATAGGGGGAAAAAGGCCAAAAGGGGGGGGAGAAGGAAGGGGGGGGGGGGGAGTTGGGGGGGGGGGGAAGGGGTAAGGAAGGAAAAGGGGAGGTGGGGAAAGAAAGGGCAATGGGGGGGTGGGTGGCGGATGAGGGGGAGGAATGGAAGCGGCGGGGGAAAGGGGGGATGGGTAACCAAAATACGAGAGCGGGGACAATTGGGCAAAGGAAATACAGCTACACGGGGGGAAAGGGGGGGGGGGTGCCCTGGTCCAAGGGAACAGATCTCACTCTGATCTGCAATTTAGAAATATAAACACTTGGAATGCCTGCCGTGGAATGTGGCTCTGTGTGTGTGTGTGTTTGTGTGTGTGCAATGGCTTTGTCTATACGTATATAACTAAACGCTAAATCCTACAATTAAGTAATCGCATCGATAAACACAAAAATATGCAAATGGGGCTGGGTGTAAACGGGTCCAAGGAGTATTGGAAAACGGAAATGTCTGTTTGTTGTTGTTGTTGTTGCTGCAGTTGTTGTTGTTGTTGTTGTTGTTGTTGTTGTTGTTGTCAGTTTTAGTAGGAATAATAGAAAGGTTGCCCACCTAAAACAGCGCCAATAATCACTTCAGGCACCTCAACGTTCTTAGTATCCTTGGCGCCCAAATCACCCGGAGTGGGACTCTTACTCAAGCCGCCTATTGAGGCGGCAGCGCCCAGTTGCGCGCTGGTCACCGTGCCGGTGGCACCGGTCAGTCCAAAGCTATTGTTATTTAGCGACACGGGCGTGGCGGCGGGCGCAGTGGCCGAGCCCAGATGGCGGAATGAATCGAATTGCACCTCCAGTTGCGACTGCGTGGGCCGATTGGCCGCCGCAGCAGCGGCCGCAGCGGCAGCGTACTCAAAATTAACCTGCCCAACAGCTCCGAAAACATTGCTGGCCGTGGCCGCTGACGCTGCGGCCGCTGTCTGCTGCTCCAGCGTCGTCACACCCAGGTAGTTGGCCAGCGTGGGATGCGCCCCATTGGTGTGTGGCACGCCCACGCCCATGCCCAGCACGCCGAATTTGGCCAGCACGCCGAGGGCGGCGCAGACTTCAGTTGTGGCGGTCTCCGAATAACCAGCACCGCGCATGGCGACCTGCGAGTAGCGAGTGGCGAGAGATCAGATAGATTAGATTGATGGGTAATCAAAGCCAAAAGCCAAAAATAACGCACCTTGATGTGCTCCAAGAGCTGTGTGGCAAACGCCAGATTGGGCGACGGATTGGGGGCGCTCAAGTTAAGGGACAAGTTGATGCCCGCATTGCTGACCAGGAGGCTGGCTGCAGTGCCGGCACTGCCAATGGCCGTGCCCAGCGTGGAGTTCAGCGAGGCGGTGCTTGAGTTGATGGCATTCTGATTGGTGGCATACGGCGAACCGGTTGGATTGAAGTTGGCAACGGGTCCGTTCACATCTGCATAGGAGACGTTCAGACATGTGCCCGACTGGGGATCCTCCACGATCTTCGAGAGTATCATCTTGCAAGCATTCTTGTTGTTCTCCTTATCGCCGATGATGGTGATGCAGCGCTCCTGGAGCGACACGTCCTTTGGTTTCTGCGATATCTGCACATAGGAACCGCTCTCCTCCTTGATCTGCTTGATGAAGGCGCCGCCCTTGCCAATGATCATGCCAGCAGTCGAGTTGGGCACCAATATTTTTACCTGCTTATCCCGCTCCTGTGCCTGCTTCGACTCGGCATCGATAATTTTTGTGGTCAAGTCGGGCTTCTCCCGAATTTTGTCCATTATAAAGTCGACCACGGTCATGATGCCCTCCACGGAGCCAGTGATGAGGCAGACTCGCTCAGTAGTACCTGGCACAAGGAGTAGAAACAAAATTAATTCGAAATGCATATTCCATCTCTGCTGCTGATTGCAGTGGCCACTCACCTGGATAGAAGTCGTGCGATTTGGACATCTTGACTCTAGCACCCGTGTCCTTCTGCAAAGAGGCAATCGTCTCGCCCCCCTTGCCAATGATGGCGCCGGAGGCCACCGCGGGCACCAGAATTTTCATGTGAAATGTTGTATCGCCTGCAAGTTCCGAAAATAAAAACAAATCACAGTGCGACCATGGATTAGTGATTACAATAGGTTTAGCTCTTTGTAACTTTTACTGCAGTTGGGATTCCCCAGTTGCCCAGTTGATCTTAGCACACGTCTGGTAGCTGTTTAGCTGTTTAGCAGGTTAAAAATTCAAAATAATAACAGCATTCGGTTGGCGTCCGCGCGGCGTGAGAACGCGCGCAGCTGGACCTTGTTTGATATCAGAGTTTTGTTATGATGGGGGAGATAATGGGGGTAATTTGGGGTAGCTGGGGTGGGAGACATGCATTCGACTGTTTACTGTACTGTGTGTTGTTGTTGTTGTTGTTGTTGGCTGATGTGCTCAATGCTCAATGCTAATGCTAATGCCAATGGTAATGTTAATGCTGTGGAGTATTCGATTTTCGGTGTCGGCAAGCCATGAGACGATGAGGATGCAACACATACACAATATGCTGACGAGACATGAAAAGCTCTGACCCCCCCCTTTGCCTACCACTGAGAGGCGCTCGCTGCGTGAATGTTGGTCAACCGGTCAGGCGGTCAGATTTGGTTAGCTCGGTTAGGTCGGTCAGTGATCTGTGGTCAGGGGTCAGGGGTTAATGGATTGACCCAGCCTAATGTTTGCCCAATTAAAATCAGTTTGCGTTTGTCAGTTAACAAGTTTAGCTTAGCTGAGTATTAGAGAAAGAGAGAGATAGAGATAGTAACAGAGATAGAGATAGAGATAGAGAAAGATATATACAAAGAGAGGAAAAAATCATTTCTCTTGGATATTTTTAGACACTTTTCGCTGCATTTCGCATTACAAAGATGAATGTTAATGGTATTTAATGAAAGTATGACAAAGCTTACCATGATGATTATGATTATTGTTATTATTTTCAATTTCAACCTCAATTCCAGAACAAACTGACTCACCTAAAATGAAACAGAGGTAGAGAGAGAAAGAAACGTTGCATTAGATATATTTGCCAATTTACTTAAATTATATTTGACAAAGGCTAAGATGTGCAACGAGCTGACGTCATTCGTGCCGCAGTCGAAGTATGTGTATGTGTGTGTGAATCTGTGTGTGTGTGTGTGTGTGTGTGTTTTTCGAGTACAGTAGAGACTTGACCGCAGCCACATTGCAATCTCATTGAATATATAGCCAGTGCAATCTGTAGCGCACAGGCGAGTAAACAAATTTCAATTAATAAAATGTGTCAAGCGGAGATGCTCTATTACACAAAACAATCGCTCATAGCGAAACAAATAAAAAACAAGGCTATAAAAATTACAAAAAAAAAAAAAAACGATAGGAAAACGCATCGAACAGCAACGTCGTTCAGCTGGCACACCTGACTGTTTTGCTCGTCTGTCCACGCGTGCCAAGACGCCCCCCATACGACGAGCTGTGCGACTTGACGGTTGGGTTTAATTTTAGCCGATTCGCTTGACAGGGCCCCCTGCCCCTGTCCCTGTCCCTGTCCCAGCCACCGCTGCCTGTCGCATTCAGAATAGAAATCTGTGTCGTCATCTTGTTGCCACTTGAAGCCAAGTGTCCTTCAAAACAATTTCTCTAATTAGATACAAGCGCTGAAATGAGGCGCACATCTGTCAGCGAGCGCCAGAAAGTAGAACTTTTGGCTCTCATGGCTCTTGGCTCAGCCCACAGCACATAGAGAACGAGTCCAAGCCACACATGTGTGTGTCAGGTCGCGTCCCGATGTCTATCAGCTGACCCAGCAGCAGAGGAAAAAAAAAAAACACGATGCAAATACTATCGCCACAAATGATTGAATGCAGCCTGGTTGGGTTATTGAATTATGTCTAGGCATAGGCAAAGTCGAGGCGGGGGCTTTGCAGCTCCACAGACCAAGCTGCGTACACTTGATGTGAACTACACAAACACTAAACATGAATAAGAGATGTGTGTGGATGTGTGTGTGTGTGTGTGCGTGATGTTTGTATGTTTATGCTTGATTATAGATATTTTCACTATTTATATTAAAGATATTTAAATCTTTTTTTCACTGCATTCATCTTCTTTTTTTTTTGTGGGAAATGCAATGTGTCTTTTTGTATGTATGTATGTATGCTTGATGCTCGATTATTATTTAATTATTTATGTTTAAGATAATCAAATCTTTTTTCTCGTTTCATTCAATGCATTTCGCAGTAATTTTGAATCTGTTGTTTTTCATATATATTTGTTATTGTTTTTTTTTTTCTTGTGACACGACGGCAGCGCAGATGTTGAGATGGTGACATGGCGATTGACTGATTGATTGGCTGATCGATTGATTGATTGATGTTATTGTTGTTGTAGTTCTGGTTCTCACCGCTGATGTTGGCAAATTGTGAGCAAAATATAGATACAGAGAGCGAGAGAGCAAGTGTTTGGTTTTTTTTTTTTTTTTTTTTGGTGAATTTGTAGATGGATGTGTGTAATATTTAGAAGAAGTCGTGCGCATCATTTAGTTTGTAGTTTCTGAATTTGATAGCGTGTTTTCATCAAACTCACCGTAGCACCAACAGGAGGCAGTCTTATAGCTGGATGTTGCTGCCGTTGCTGTTGCAGTTGCTGTTGCTGCTGCTGCAGCAGCTGTTGCTGCTCCCGTTGTCTCATGTTTACTAAGTTGCTGCTGTTGCTGATGTCCCATTGCAATTGGCGATGTGCTGCTATCGGGCGAGCCATTGTGACTGACTGGATGCTGTTGCAGTTCCATCTGGTGATAATGATGTTGAGTATTGCTTAGATTAGGATTGCTTTGTGCCTGTTTCTGTGACAGCTGCTGCTGTTGCTTCTGCTGTTGCTTATAGCCTAAAACTGCTAATGAGTATGCAGCCTGATGAATGATACCATAGCCATTGATGTTATTATTGCTATTGCTATAGCTATAGCTATTATAGCTATTGCTATTGCTATTGCTATTACTATTACTATTGTTGTAGTTGCTGTAGTTGCTATAGTCGCTATAGTTGCTATAATTGCTATAGTTGCTATAGTTGCTGCTGCTGCTGCTGCTGCCGCTGCCGCTGCTGGTCAGTGAATGTAATGATGATGGCGATGTTGTTGCTTTTGTTGTCGTGGAATGTTGTCGTGGCTGCTGCTGATAATTAAATTGCGTCATGTGCGTGGGCGTTGAATGCTGTTGATATTGGCATGCATACTGCTGCAGCTGTTTCTCCAGCTCCAGCTCCAGCTCTAACTCTAGCTCTTGCTGTTGTTTCTGTTGTTGTTGTTGTTGTTGTAGTTGCTGCTGCTGCTGCTGCTTCAGTTGCTGATGCTGCTGCTGCTGCTGCTGCTGCTGCTGCTGTGACTCTTGCATTAGTCTTGCTGCACTTATGTTAACGCCCATCTGCTGCAATATTTGCTGGGCAGCCACATTTATAATACTTTCCATAGCGTGCAATTGTCAGTTGCCGTTTCGATACTGTTCAAATATTGTCATTCAGTCTTAGATTTGCTTTGCGACGGAATTATTTCTTTTATTTGTATTATTTTTTATTACTTTTTAGTTTTTTAAAAACAATTTATTTTTTACTTTTTTATTGCGGTTGATTTTTAGAGGTGTTTTTTCTTCTTCTTTTTTTTTTTTTTTGTATTATAAATTTTTGATTAATTTTACTGCTGCTGCTCAGTTTTTATAACTACTCTACGCGATTCCAATTCAAATACTTGCACAATAAACGAAAAGAAAAAGAAATAGAAATTGTTTTCAATTAAACTTAGTTTTTTCTTTCTTAAATAGTTTTTTGTTGTTGCAATTTCGCTTACAATTTCGTTACATGAAACATACAAAGAAACATTTTGGATTGAGCAGCTTTTACACGAGCTAGCAAAAAGAGACAGGGCGAGGGAGATAGATAGATAATATATATAGAGAGAGAAAGAGAGAAAGAAAATTAAGTTGACAGCATTGACGTTTGTCCCATTGCATGCTTTAATCAAAACTACATTTTGAAGTCTCTGTCGAGCTGCCAACTTCTTTCAAAGATTTTCTCCCGAATCCTGCTCTCGATTTGCACTCGTGTAAACGCAGCTCTTAGTAGTTGATTTTAGTATGATTTGATTTGATTTGATTCGATTTGATTCTTTAAACTAGGCCATGTGCTGCTTGCTCCGCCCTTGGAAGGAGAATGATGAAGGTGGCGGTGTATAAGTATAGGTCATAGATAGGTTTATAGAGTGGTAGCGCCATTTGTTTTTAGTACATTTTGCAGTGTTTCGAGTTGAGTTGATATTGAGTTGAGTTGAGTTGAGTTGAGTTGATTTGAGTTTGATTTTGATTTTGATTTGCATTGATTCGATTCAAAAGCAGCGCGCTGGATGGATATTGTAGTAGTAGTAGTAGTAGTAGTAGTAGTAGTAGTAGAGTATTAAGTAGTAGACGATTGATTATTTCAATGGCGACATGTGGTGTTCTTTTATTGATGGCATTCGGGATGTGCTTGGCTTGGATTCGTTTATCTTTATTTTATTGTGTACTTTGCAATGCTTGCGCCATATTCAATGAGCAACAGATCGGTGAACAACTCCCACAGTACACCAAAGACAACAACAACAACGATAACAATACAAGAGACGGAAAAAGAGAGAGCGAGAGCGAGATAAAGAAATCGTAGCATGTATGCATGTAAATTACATAATATTTAAATGTTTTCAAGTATTATGGTAGTCACACACACACACACACACACCCGCACACATACACATATTGACAGTTACATACATCAAAAGAAGTAGAAGAAGATTGATTGATTGACGCCTGCAGTTGCGTTTGGAGTTATGAAGCGGCGGCAACAGCAGCAGATGCAGCAGCAATTGTTGTTGATTTGGAGTGCTTTGTTAAAAGATTGATTGAGATTGATTGCACGATTGATTGATTGTTTGTTGATTGATAGGTTGTTTGATTGATTGCCAACAAGCACATTATCGAATGATGATTGATCGTTTCTGCACTATGTACATAGAAGTACTCGTGCTATCAACTACATATCTCATTTTGCAAATTACAAATAATAATAAAAATAGAAGTAGAAGTAGTAGTTGTTGTAGTAGTAGTAAAATAATGTGTCAGTTTTCAATCTGTGCTAAAGATAGTCTATATCCATGTATATAGAGAGAGAGAGAATAAGATAGTAGTAGTTAATGACGAGAGTTACACAACATCCAATAATAATGGTATGGAAGGTAATGGTCTTATACACTTATAATACGATTACAATGCCAACAGTTTACCATTCAGCGGGTTGATCTTAACTATGGATGGAGTCTCTGTCCACTTCTCTTTCCTCTCAGCTCGGCTCGGCTCAGTTCAGTTCAGTTCAGCTCAGTTCAGTTCAGTTCAGATTTGCTCAACTTCTGAATGTGTTGGGAAATTCCAGTTGCTGACTCTTTGTTAGAGATTTGTGGCCGACGATTATGATGGATGGAGTTGCCTTTGATTTTTCACTTATTTTTGCATTAATTGAGTTATTTGAATAAATTCGCCTTTTCTTTTGTCATATTTGTAATCACAACAGAGTTTTTTGTTTACTTTTTTTTTCACATTTAAAAATTGTTTTTATTGTTTGTGGTTTTATTGGTTTTGCGGAAATGCTGCTGTGCGTTGAAGATAATTGAAATTGATATATTTATATTTTAATTTATTTGTACTATATATTAGCAACAACAACAACTACGTGTGTGTCGCCCCAATGAGAGTTGATCGAAATGTATTTTGCTTTTATTTCATTCAATTTAATTTTTTGTTTTTCATTTCAAGTTTTCTTATGCCGTTTCGTGTATAATTTATATCGAAATGTTAGCGCTGTATCTTTTTCAAGTTACAAGCACATTTTTGATGAGTTGAATAAAAGAATAATAATAAAAAAAAAAAACTGTGCAAAATAATATAGAAATATACAAGTGTGTAGAATGTAGTTTATTGTGAGCGTATAAATGTGCTGTGTGCAAATGAAGTGGAGTTTCAAAAGTGATTAAATGCATATATGTATGTATGTATGTAAATAAAACAATGAGTCTGAATCGATGAATTCCTCAAGGTTAGTAGATAATACAAATGTAGTCATGGGCTCATAGACTCGATGCTCGGTACTCGGTGCTCGGTTCGCTGTTCTGTAAATGGAACATTAGGCCTGGCTCTAATTAGAGCAACTAATTGCCATATAATTAGGCGTATCTGATCAATATTTGTAAAAACAAATGGCGCATGTTTACGAAAAGCGACTCCAAATTACCTTGACACATTTGACGTTTGGTCAATTACAAACTCCAATTCGTGTGACCAGGAAACGCGAGGAATCACTTGGCTAATTGCAATAACGAACGAATGAACGAATGAATGAACAAAAATTATATATATATTTCTAATAAGTATTCGAAATGAAGCTGATAATTTGAATGGTCAGCAGTAAGCAATGAAATGCAAAGTCAATTACAAAATAAAAAGTATAAAAAATTATAATAATGCGAATGATTTAGAAATCATGTTTCGCTTTTGTGTTATATAACTAAATGCTGGTTAGCCATACAACAACATTAACAACAAAAACACGTTAATATATTCGAGTTCCAGCTCACACACACACACAAGGTGGGCGTAACAACAACAACAACAACAGCTGTGACAACAGCGAAAGCCAACTAAATTATGTGTGAGATCATCTTCAGCCAGCCCTAATGACGTTTGCGCTTACGCTTACGACCCCAATTGATTTATCGTGTAGAAGTCACAACACTTCATTTCTGATCTCGCAAAAAATATACTTAAGGTAGCAGCTCCACTGGACACACCTGCTCGCTCCGATTGTGTTGGCAAACCACAAAAATTAACAACTAGTTGCCAATAGCAGCAGTTCACATCGGTAGCTCTCTTACACAATGAAGTTGAGCCCACTAGTTGCTAGAGATTCAGAGCACAACTAATGGTAGACAAAAAAATCCCCCTAATTTTCGGCTGCATTAATTATTTAAGAGCCGATGCGAGCTGTTTTGCAACAGCCTAAAAAGAAAAAGAGAGAGAGAGAGAGAGACAGAGAAAAAAACATATGTAAATGCCTCACACGCTTGTCTCTCGATGAATGGAGTCGAGTATCTCGGTTAGCTGTCAAGGTTGTTTCTCATTCTTGAGTGCCCACACATGCTCTCAAACACTTTTCAAGGTTAGGTTTTGCTGCCGTTTGCTTCCCGCTTTTTTCGGCTCTCTGACAACTCTGACAAATTGACAAAGTGCCTCAGCCTACACAATGAGCAGCTTTAGTGGCTTTTCACATTCACATTGAAGAACACCTTTTAATGAGCATTGATTAGCAGTCGAGCATGAATCTTGAATTCATTTCAATTTATTCAAATAAGAATCTCAAACTAAAACTCAAACTCCGACGGCTTCTTCGTGTCAATGTCAATAGGTTTATGTACATTTACTGTATATATTTATATACATATGTTTTGTTATTGTGTCCACAGAGTGTGTCTAGTTTTTGAATGATTATATAGCTGCTGACATTGAGCTACATTTGTAGCTGGCCACAATAACGAATCGAGGGTTTCTCGCAGTCAAATCATTTTGCTTTTCAACATATTTCACATACTCGCTATACCTATATATATATACATATATATTTATTTCGGATTGTGATTTTGAGTGCCTTTACGAACGTATGTTATCTGACTGATAGAAGTATTCGCACTGCTGCGCAACTCCCAGCTAATGACAACTTTCAAAACGAAAATGCGACCTTGACACGACGACGCGAGGCACACAAAATGTAAGTCGATTGCCGAGTTGCGCATACGCAGCGTGGACCCAGCGATACAAAGACGAAACACAGAGGCACACACATACACACACATCGAATGACAGCTCTGCTCATGTGATTACGAGCCTAATGAAAAGCACAAACACAAACGACAACGCAAATATAAAATTAGATAAAAAATATGATTAGCTTAGTCGCTGTCGGGATGTTGTCATTGTTGTCATTGGGCGAATTGCAGCGATGATGCTAATTAACAAGGTCATTGAGAACTATTTTCCTGCAAGCAATACTCATCTACTACATAAAGTGTATATGTATGTGGTGTGTGTGTGAGTGTGTGTGTGTGAGTATGACTTAAAACTGCACTTGAAAACACATACACAATTGTAGCGGCAGCGGCGTCAGTGGTTCTGGCTGCGACTGGAGCTGATGTTGCTGATGGTGGTGCGGCGGCTGTTGCTGCGTTCTGGCAAACAACATGCTGGTTAGTTAACAGCCAACTCGATTGTGTTAACAAAATGGCTGTGCTGGACAAAAAGGCGACAACAAAGACGAGAAGCGAGCGAGCGAGCGAAATGAACGACGATCGGCAACGGCGCGCACTGAAACCGCACTGAAGAATTTTGTTGGTCCGTGGCGCGCAAGCGAAACGCCGCTGGAGACGGAGACAGAGATACATACAGAGCCGAAGCCAGCGACAGAGACAGCGTCCAAGCTAGCCCAGAATTCAAATGAGCGAACCAGTGAGCGAGAGAGAGAGAGAGAGAGAGAGAGAGCGCGGGAGCACAACAAGTGCGATACGCTCAAAATTGGAGAGCAAGAGGGTGATCCAAATGAGTCAGGCAATGCGATCATATACAGCGCCTGTGTGTGGGTACGTATGTATGCACGTGTGTGCGTGTGTATGTGTGAGCATATATACATATGTACGTATGTGTGTTTGTGTGTGAGAAGAGAGCGCTTATGATCTAATGGGCGGCTTTTTGACGTTGGCTGACTTTAAAAACAATTTGTTGTTTGGTTTTATATATTTTGCTTATTTCTTTTTGCTGTTGCCGTTTATCAGCAAAGCAGAGGAGTTGGGGCTCGAAATAGAAAATGCTGCAGCAGTATATAGTATATATATATGTATATATATTGTGGTAAAGTCAGATAAGCTAAAGAGATACAGAGTAGCCCGACGTGTCAAGTTTTCGTAGCAACTTCATTGGAACTTCGATTGCTATTTGATGATGATGATGATGGTGACTGTGTGCTGTACACGCCTCATATATAAAAAAAAAAAAAAAACCACATATTTATATTTATATATGTATATACATATAGAGAGAGAGAGACAGAGAGAGAGAGAGAGAGTGCTACAATCGAAATGTGTTTCGATATAATGACTTCCTTGCTTTTCTCTCATTTACTTTTCTTTAGTTCTAAAGTTTTTTTTTCCCAGTTTAAAGTGTTTCTCAGTCCAACTAAACTCCCCAAAGAGTTTGCTTTACTTAGCCAAGGCATTGTGATTAATAGTTTGTGAATCGTTTAAGATGAGAGAGCGCTGGATATTTATAAATACTACAGTCGACAGCTGCACACATGGCGTATGTGTGATTTATTACATGGCATCTACGGCAAATTGCTCATTCGCCTTGGGCTCACAATTTGTTCCTTAACTAACAGCAATGGTCTCAAGTGCAGCTGGGTAGCTTGGTAGCGAAATGACCCACTTTGCGCTGCACAAAAGCTGAAAACGAAAGCTAAGCTGCGCCTGGACCGACCTATCGATAAGCGTGCTCGTGCCGCTTTTGAGGGCAAAGTAATAGGCGGAAACTGCATAGACAGAGGGACAGAAGCACACACTTGCCACCTAACTAACCAACATGACACTCGAGCTATTAGTAGGCCACTTACTTGAGGGCGCACGGAGATGCTTTACAAGTGCAGCACACGGCAGCAGCGACAGCAGCGGCAGCACTTGAGCCGCAACAAAGGAATCTGCTAAGAATAAGGTAACCCAAAAATATAACCAAAGAGAGTAAATGAAAGAAAGAGAGAGAGAGAGAGAGAGAGAGAAGGAGTGCGCCCACGCACGGCTCGGACGGAAAGCTCGCAGGCAATAAACGCACTTGAAGTGGCCACGCGCTAGGCAACAAACGACAAACGAAATGCGGCAGGAGACAGGAGACAGCATCGCTATTTCAGTCTGCATAAGTGGCCAAGGTGTAACCCATATTCAGTGTAAGTGTTTTTTTCTTCCTCTTCCTCTTCCTCTTCCTCTCTCTCTCTCTCTCTCTCTCCCTCTGTCACTTTGTGCTTGTGTGTGTATGTGTATACTCAAGGACGTTGCCGTGTTGGCTCGGCTGCTGCGACTGCGACTGCGGCTGCAATAGCGCCCAATACTGCAGTGCAGCAGACAACGCAGTCTTTTGCATGGCTACTGCGCAAGACCTTGTCTAGGCAATAGTTATATGCCACACACACACACACGCACACAGAGATGCACACGCACACTCGGGAACTCGCACATTGTCAACGAAGTAGGTCAACAGCGCTGTCAACGCAGCAGCAGCCGCACTACCAATCACGCGCTCTCTCTCTCTCTCTCTCTCTCTCTCTCTCTCTCTGTATCTCTCTCTTTACTCTCGGACTAGCGCTCAGCTCTTGGCTTTGCCTTTCTGTTGCCCTGCGCATCTATTTTCAAGCTAGCTCTATCAGCATTGATTGCGTAACACACAGCGCGACACATGCTAGTTTGGACTGCTCCACGCCAACCCACCCAACAGCGTCGCTGCTCCGTGCAGCTTCCCTTCTAGGGAAGGCTCTCACACCATTTGCTTGCATCCTGCGCATCGTGCGCCAGGCCATGTCCTTTCTTTACACTGCATTTGCTACTTTAAGACAGCTTTAAACTGGTTTCCCCATAACCGAAATTTGTTCGTTTTCTAGCGAGCGTAAACAAGAGAACGAAATAAATGTTAATAAATGGATGGCTGTCAAGACAGCTAAACAAATAAATTGTTTGAAAACTAATAAACAACTTTGCTCTTTGTGTGTGTGTGTGTGTGTGTGTGTGAGTGTGAGCACTCATACATTTATAATCAAACACATTTGACACATGCCATGGACCTGTTCTACGTCCACCAAT
Organism: Drosophila antonietae; assembly: GCA_030914385.1. Taxonomy (NCBI): domain Eukaryota; kingdom Metazoa; phylum Arthropoda; class Insecta; order Diptera; family Drosophilidae; genus Drosophila; species Drosophila antonietae. Next base: position 16,605,384 of record JAUESO010000609.1, on the reverse strand, counting down.
GACGGGAGCAACAGAAATAACAAAACTTTAGATACACACAAATACTTACAAGCATACACACATATGTACATACACATATATATATATAGAAATATATGAATAGTAGTTAATTACCAGCAATGCCAATAACAACGACAACAAACTCTACTTCGCATTCGAGGCTAAGTTTATGACTTAAAAAAAAAATATAGTTTCTACAAAAAGAAAAAAAGCAAAAAGAAACTAATTATAAGTTTACTTCAACATTTATATAGACATCTAAAATATTAAAATAGAAATATAAATAAATCTAAATTAATATCACATTGTATTTATCATGAAAGTGTCCCTTGATGTATTCGTATTAACATTGTAAAGAGTGTAAGCCGCATATGCTCGATAGGAAGATAAATCGAAGCTTGAAACTGTTCCATACTAAGTGAATCTCGCTCTTAAGATTCCCAAGATATTCGAAAATAACTGGACTCAATTCAATTTAGTTTGCAAGATATAACAAATAAATCAAATTATTAATATTAAAAACTTTCGACTTATTCGTGCTCTATGAAAACTGCATGCTAAATGTCAATTCCATTTAGAGTTATCAACCTGACGCGCTTACACTTGCTCAAGAATATATATACACCTTCGTTAAGGAAAACTACCTAAATTTCAATTTTCTTTAAACTAAATATTTCAGTCTCAGACACGATTATTGAAATTGAAAATAATTAAAATTAAAACATACTTTTATAATCATATCAAAGTGCACATCTTTCTTCTATTGATTTCATTTAAGCATTTTGGCTCTCATAAAATAACTCAACTTTATTAGTAGATCAAACATATATTTAGTCTATTTATAGATATGTATCTGCCCTAGCAAATATTTTGTTGTCATTAAATTTGCTTAATTATCTATTGCATATTTTCAGCTCTACTGTTAACACGAATATGTTTTTAGGGTTGAGCGACAGGTTTCTAAATGTCTCGGGCAGGCATTAGTCGGTCAGTTGTTTAGCACGCTTCTGAGCACAAATCAGAAATTCCAAAAAAAAAAAAAAGTAAAGAAAAACAACAAAACGTGTTTTTTGGCTTAGCTAAGAATACACACACACACGCAAACTAAAGCTCACACATACATAGTCAGCCAAGTATTCTCGAACTAAAAGTCAAATGTTAAGCAGGTGTCGAGCGGATAAAAAACAAATCAGAAAACACGAAAATAAAACCGCCTCTCCGATTCACAGTCTTTGCTATTTATATGTCTTTGACGGCGATGACGAGACAACAAACAATAAACAACGCAAAACGCGATGCGATGTGATGCGATGCGTTGCGATGCGAGGACAGGTAGAGGTGTAGTTGGATTACGTTGCGGCTCACCTTGAAGGCGACGGGTTGCCAGAGTGGCACAAGTAATCAAGCATAGCGGCCAAAGCAGCTACTCAATAGCTACACGCCTCTCCTCCTGCTCCAAGCTGTGTTGTCATAATTTTAATTTTAGATGATTTGCATACAGAGCCACAAAGGGTGGGCAGCTGAATGCTGTGCTGTGTGACACCATTTCAGATGCAGCTACTTTGCATACAGACCTACAGACCTAGCCATATGCCAAAGAGGTTATCAGCAATATGGGTCAACTATCCTAGCTGCCTGTCTGCCTGCCTCCTGCCTCCTGCCTGCAGCGGGGCGTATGCGCAATCTGTGCATCGATTGCGATTTTGCACTTAATTGCAGTTTCGTCCGGGTCGAGTTTGTCAAATCCAATTGCTGGCGTGATTTGTGAATTGGTCAATTAAAAGATGACAGTGACACAACGGCAAAAACTTGTATCGAATTGAAATTACAAAATAAATAAATAAATAAATAAAAAATACAAAATAATAGAAAAGAAAAACGTAAAGTAAAGCCAACAAGCTTGACATCAATGCTTAGATAGGTCGTATTTTTTGGCATGAAATACAATATTTACACGTTTTGCGGCGATTCGTAAGGAGTGAGAAGTGGGTCAGTGAATTTATAGATAGATTGAGATAGATAAATTAGATAGATCGATAGATAGATAGATAGATAGTTAGAGACAAGGAGCACGATAATGATAGTAGTATATGTAAAAGCGATTGAAATTTGCTTATTTCTCATTTTGTACTTTTGGATTTTTGTTTTGTCTTGTTTTCTTTTGGTTTTTTTTATTTTAATTTTTGATTTTGGTTTTTCAAATGATTGCAAAACTTACCGGAACTGAAATGTGAGCGTTTAGTTTGTTCATTTTCCGGATCTGAATCGAGCGGCCTTTTGCGTGAATCGCCCATCTCAGGACTTGGACATGTCTCCATGGCAGCGTCTTCGGCCATTTTTAATTGAATGTTGCTGGCTTTTGTTTGAATTGTTATAAGATTTATATTCGACTTTAACTGATTGCGATTGCGATTGCAATTGCTTCGCTTTATCTTTAGCTTTTCTCTCCGTTTGCCTTTTTGAGTTCGAGCGCAACTCTTAATGTGATTTTGGCAAAGGTGGCTTTGGTTCTGGTCAGAGCGATCGATCGATCGATCGATTGATCTAGAGAATAGAGACGCTTCTATATGAACGTATCTGCAATTCGCATCTGAGAGCAAGGCAGCTTTTGGTATCGCTGCCTCAATTTGTTTGCTGCTGATGCTGATGCTGATGAAGAATCCTCTTTGGCTCTAATGATCCTTATTCACACAGACGCACATATACACACGCTCACGAGCTGAAGGCAATATGCATATGCGGTCGGGCGAATTACAATTACAAGTCTTTGAACTTTGAGTCAAGCCTCTAAATGTAATATAAGTATATGATGATCGTGTAGTCCTTCTAGATTTTGTTTTCATTTTGTATTATTTTTATTTGATTTTATTTTTATTATTTTTTTATTTTTTTGAGGTGGTGGAATGTGCGAGTTGTATTTTTTTTTTAACGTTTATATGAAAAAAGAAAAAGAAAAAAATATTTATGAGTGAATTATGCAGCAATAATAAATATACATACATACAGTAAACATTTAGGCATCATATGTAAAAATGTATAATATAGTTAAATGCGTATCAACATTATAAAGAATGCACTTCTCAAATGGGGAAGAGCACAGAATGTGATTCTAGAGAAAGTCCAGAATTGAGAACTGAGTCAAAAAGGTTTAGAATTGAGAATTGATGACAATTTGGATTAACACAAAACACTTGTTCATTAATGTCTATATACAAAATGAGCGTCATTTTGCGAGGTGGGTTATTGGATCAAAGCGGATCATTCAATTGACAGGCTGTTGGCGTTGGCGTTGGCGTTGGCTTTTGCTTTTGCTTTGGCTTGGACTTTGGGAGAGGTCAAAGGGGTCAGGCAGGCAAATGTGAACGATGCAACAAGACAACACTTAGTTTTTATTATCTAGAAATAAGCAATGATCAATGTCTGTGTGTGTGTGTGTTGGTTTGTTTGTTTGTGTGTGAAAATAAGCAGACAACAGCAAGATGAGTCATTAGAATGTGAAAAATTATCAAAACTGCCAACGAACAGTTATAGAAATAGTATATATTATTGTAGGAAAACACTTAACGAGAGAACACTTAAGAGAGCAAAAAGATTTCTGTTTATTATGAAATGATTGCGTGGAAAATATGACTGAATCAAGTTAAGTTCGCCAAAAGCTTCAGTTCAATTCGGTCCATTTATCATTAGTCACTGTCCTGAGTTTAGATTTCACATATGTATCTTCCCAGCGAACTACAACTCGTGATGATCGCGCTTCAATTACATTTTTATTTGTATACATTAAAATTGAATAAATGAATATTTTAAATTGAGTTCCTAATCTTAACCAGGTCGAATGTACTTCCCTTTATCTTGATGAAATGTTGCTTAAGTTGCGCACTTAATAAAGAACTAAAAATGTATAAAATATTCATATCACAATATTTTATATCACCGTTAACTGTTGTTGGTGTCTCTTAATAAAAAATTCTTGGCTTAACATTGAACAAATTTAATAATAATGTTTTTAAAATATTTTCAAAAGTATATTCATTTCATATATATCAAGGTCCAGAGAATCTCACTCTTCAGGGTACAAAGGTATTGTATTCATATAATTCTCAAACAGTAATAAAAGTTATATGCAACAGATACTAGAAATAATCTCACTTTCTGGGTAATTTATTGTTGATGATGTCAAGTAACTGTATGGCAATTTTTTTTTATATTTTCAAAGTCATCAAAGTTCTGTTATCTATCCTTACAAAAGTATATCTTTATATGTCCGTTACAATATCATCTATTCAATTTTACTTTTCCCCTTTCTCACTCTAAATCTTGCATTCCTCCCACACCTCATGTTTGTAGCTCCCACAATATAGTAAAAGTGACAATTAAAATAGTTAGCACTTTAAAAAAATATTTTAAAGTTCTCAAATATATATAAGAAATATATGTAAATAATTTAAGACTATTGGCATATCGATGTATTCATATACTGATGTATGGATACATTCATAGATTACTATAATAATATATTCATATATATTACTAATATATTTATATATCAATACATTATTGATCTATTGATCTAATATGGCCAATCGCATCGTAAAGTAAATAAAGTTTCTTATTAGCGAGCTGCTCTGATAATTATAACTTGCAACTCAATTATGCATGAGTTGGTTTCTTTGCATGATTTCATTGGTAATTAAATATGCGCTAACATCATCAGCAACAACAAATGACATTTAATTATACATATATTTTGTACGTGCCTATTGTTGTTGTTTCTATTGCTGCGGGCCAACACTTCAGTGAGAGCACTCGGACTGCGTGTTTTGCCTGAGTATAGACACATATTTATATGTATATATGCATGTATGCATGGCTGTGTGTATCTGTGTGTGTTTGATTTGACTGCAAACGACCTTGACCATTAAATAAATTGCTGTACGCTAAACAGCGACTGCAAAGCAAAATAAGCAATAAATCGACGAGATGGCAACGCTGCAAAACAACAGCAGCAACAACAACAGAAGCAGCAATAGGAGCAACAACAACAACAACAACAATGCCAACGATATGCACACAAGGCAGATATTTTTGAATGCAAGCAGAGCAAAAGTATCTTTAGCACGCCAAATTCGCACTATGAGATACATTTTGTTTTTGTTATTCTCATACATGTATAAATATACGTATTTATTGTATATTTATTTTGTTTATTGTACTTGTATTCGCTTGATTTTATAGAACCCGTCACGACAACCAATATAATAATAATAATAATGAAGATACGCACACATTTGCATTCACCTCAGAAATTATTAAGCAACCAGACGACGAAGACGAAGCAGGGAACAACAAAAAAAACTAGTGAATTAATTTAATGTGCTGCTGCCACAAAAACAAGTTTCTCACTTAGAGTATATTGAAGCTGGAGACGGCAAGGGACGAGAGGCGAGCATCGAGAACCTGTTACTTTTGCGCGCTTAGAAATTAAATAATACGATTAATTAATATATTGATTTGCAGCAGGAATCCCAGCTTAACTCTGAAATAATTGATACATACACACACATTCACAAAATATATCGATGAATTGATGTTCTTAACTTCACATATTATATATTTTTAATATTAATTTTGCCTTTTTTTTATATAGCTTTTAATGCCCAACAAATTTTGTATTCACTTTATAATCAACAAACATTTCAGTTCAAGAATCAAAATTTCGACTTCATAAATAATTTGAAATAAATTTCAAATTTAGAAAATTGCTGTAAACTGTTTAATTTATATAGTGAGAGAACGACAGAGAGAGAGAGAGAGAGAGCGGCGGAGGTATAGATGTCGTCGGTTGCATCGTCCTCAACGTCTCAACTGATGCACTCAAGCTGAAAATGTGTTAATGATGATGAATACGAAACAGCTGCTGCTGCTGCTGCTGCTGCTTGGGGCCTACGTATTATAAAGAATTTCATTCAATCAGAGCGAGGACTTTTGCGTGCCGCCACAAATTAAAAGCAAATCCAATCAACTTTGCTTTGCTTGTTACTATTGCATTATTTGAAGGACAAGAACTGAAACGAGACTTCCAAATGCGAACAGAAACGAAACTTTTATAAAAAAGATACTTTTTTTTTGCTTTTTCAATCTTTTTAATCGATAAATGACCTACAAATACAAGCTTTGCAAATTAGTATATCTGAAAATGTGGAATGTATCTATGGAATGAAAAGAATCGAGTTAAGATTGAAATACATTGAATATCTGAATTTTCAATGTATCTCAATCTTCCAATTCTTTTAATCATTTTGAAATACTCTTTCAATTAATGAATAGTCCAAAACGTAAAAATTGAGCTGTAAAGATTGTTTTTTTAAGTTTTGTTTTCGAAATATATCTAATTGAATATTTTAAAGATACTTTTTGCTTTACAACAGATTGAATGAGATTGTTTTTATAACATACATTTAATTTAATGAAAATGATAATACAAAATCTCTCTCTCTCTCTCTCTCTCTCTCTCTCTCTATGTCTCTCTCTCTCTCTTTCTTTTAACTTTAATAGTTGTATATAAAAAAGTAATACTCAAAGCGAGTTGCATTCGAATTTTTCGACTCAGGGCACGCTTAATATAATATATTCCATTTTCGTCAAGGTTATTCATACATTCAATGATATAAGTGACAATATGAATTTGAATTTACATTGAGAAACGTTAACCAAATCAGTTTTCAGTTTTCAGTTTTCAATAGCAGCAAAAACCTTGATTTGAATGCTCAAAGCTTAACGCGGCCAAAGTTGAAGCTTTGAATACGTTTTAAATATTTTTCCAGCTGAAAAGTTTCTATTAGCTAGCTCCACACATATATGAACATTTTTATATTTTTATATATCTATATCTACACTTGATTTCAGTTGACGTTTACTACACTTGCGGTAGTTTCGTATATAGCGTATTCACATCCCGAAGGCACACAAACAATGCTCAATCTTATCTCAACTTGAGGCACTTATCAGAACAGCCGAGGCGATAAGGTTTTTTTTTTTTTCATTTTATTTATATACATTATATAGAAATGAGGTTTTTTTTTTTTGTTTATTCCTATTTTATTTTTACCCAAGCATATGACGATAAGGCACTCGAAAAACACCAGAAACGAGAGCAGAAAGTGCTTACTAAAATTCAAATATGAGAATCACAATTATGCAAAAGTAAATGCCATAAAATCAAGTGAACTCTGGATGGATGACTCCATAAGGGTGATCAATAAAATGAAAAGAAAAAAGTTAAAATAAAAAGATGGAGAGCGCAACGCGAGCTGTTGCTTAATTGAATTGCTAGCTGCCAGCAGCGTGATAAGAATTTCTTCAACACTTTATGTGTTGATTGCGGCAACGCAATCACATGAAACACACTCCAACACTCCCAACACTTCAGCTGCGGGCCGCCACTTGGAGCGTGTGTCTGTGTGTTTGTGTGTGTGTGGATATTTAACGAATCGTTAACGTCGAGCAATGGACTAAACACTTGGCGCACTCACATGAATATATTTCTTGTTGTCAAGTTTCAACTGCACACAGCGCCCACTTGAAGATGAAGCTTTAAGATACTTTATGACCGCATATGTGAAAAGTTCTCAGCAGGCGAGCAACGAGAAACGAACAACGAGCTGCGAGCTGTGCGAGTACGTGAAAATCAAATACAACTAAATTCGAAAACCGAAAACAATTAAAAACGAAATGAATTTCAAGCAAGCGAGTGACACACACACACACACTCACACGTGTAGAAAGACTCACTCACACACGCGCACACTAACTCTCAAGTGTCTATGACTTTCAAGCGCTTGCTGAACAGGCAAGCGAGAGAGCGTGCGAGCGTGCGAGAGAGCGATCCAAAGAGCGGGTCGGTGTATAAGTGTGTGTGAGCAAGAGAGTGAGAGAGTAGTGCTGCTGCTGCTGCTGCTTTTGTTGTTAGTTTATCTTTTATATACTTTATCTACAAACATCGAGCGCCTCGCGAGTCGCGACTCGACTCTGCTTGCAAGTGTTTGCTCAGCCGCTCTCACCGCAATCCAAGTATTTGTGAGCATTTCTGACTGCGTATGCGAGTGTGTGTATGTGTGAGTGAGTGTACGTTTATATGCATTTACTTTCTTATCAGTAAATAGTTTTTATTACGGTGACTGTCTTCACAGACTGTTGTGTTGACGCTGATAAGCTCACGCCGAGAGCGAGTGCAGTAATATACCAAATATATTTAGCAATATTTTGTTAGCCGATAATTCCCGTCTGTCAGGGCATTTATTAGTATTATTATTAATATGAAATTTGCCACAAGTTGACTTAGTTGTCACTCAACACAAATACCCATCGAGCGGATGCCCATTTGTTAGAAAACTGTTTTGTTTGTCCATTTGGTCTCATTTATCGCCTCTGCTCTGCGCCTGAACAAATCTGCTGACAGCCGCTGTTGATGCTGAGGCTGTCGTATCTATTTCCAACCGACTGTATCTTTTATCTTCACAAATTGACAAACATCATGTGCGATAAATCGTGCTGTCTTTCGCCTTTCATCGACAGCAGCATCTCAAGCCAGACAAGCATCATTTCAGGACTTACAAGCCAAACAGCGGCTAATAAGGTCTTAGCTCTCTTACAAACATATTGCTCGTGTTTGTTATTGGCTAAGACCTGCTTTTATTTACATACATATATATATATTATGTGGATATTGATTGATTATGGCTGTTACAGCTGAGCTGTAAAGTAAGAAATGCGACAAATGCGATAGGTAAACTAAAGAATAAATGAATATAAATATAAATTTAACTTTAACTTTTAATTTTAAATATAAATATAAATATAAATAATAAATCTACATCTCATACTACATACTCAATCTACCTATCCCTCTCAATACTCCACTCCCTATCCCTCTCCCTATACCTCTCATCTACCTAATCCCTACCTAGTCCATCTCCCTCTACCTCTACCTATCCCTCTCCCTCTCCCTCTCCCTCTCCCTATCCCTCTCCCTCCCCTCTCCCTTTCCCTCTCCCTCTCCCTCTCCCTCTCCCCTCTACCTCTCACCTTCCCTCCTCCTCTCCCTCTCCATCTCCATCTCCCTCTCCATCCTCCCTCTCTCTCCCTCTCCCTCCCCTCTCCCTCTACCTCTCCCTCTCCCTCTCCATCTCCCTCTCCTCTTTTCTCCCCCCCTTACCCCTTTTCTCTCCACTCTTTCCTCGTCCCCTTGGCCCGGGACATGAACATATTCAGGATGCACGCTCTTTCGCTAACTGGGAATACTTCCTCACACCAAGTCCCTTTCGGGTCAACAACAAATCCGAGCCACAATTCGGGGGAGTACGACAAACAGTTGCCCCAAATTCGTAATTGCAGTTCAACACAAAAGTAATGTAATAGATGCCAAAAGAGACGAAGGAAGAGAGACGACAAAAAAAACACCCAACTAATGGTAACAACAGCCCCAGCGAATGAAATTGGGACAACAAAATGTGAACGAACACACACACACACAAACAAACACAAACGAACACACACACACACTCACACACACACAAACATGCACACATAGTTGAAATAACAATGGAAACGAGTCGAGGCAAAACAAATTTCTGCTGCTGCTGCTGCTGCTGCTGTTGGGGCAGTTGATAACTGGCTACAGGCTTAAGTGGAAGAGGAATAGGAGGAGGATGAGGGAATGGTAGTGAAAGCCCGAGAGCGGAAGTTGGCATCGGACATGAACGAAGCATAACAAAAGCGCAAACGTCATGGGGTTCAACCCGGATCACTTGTGCTGTGGCCCGTAGGACATTTAGATGTTTGACATTTTTAGAGGCGTGTTTCGTGTGTTGCCGCTGGCAAGGACACTGCTGCCTGTGAAAAGGTAAACACTTCTCGCTACCAAATATGAATGGGCCAGCCAGAGAATGATGCGAAAGGAATGCCACCTGCTACCCAAGGCGGGGTGTCGGGGGCGACCTCGTTGACTTTGTGGCGGCACGCGTTTATGGACTGAGAGACTTCAAAGACAGCTCTGTGCGTGTGTGTGTGTGTGTGAGTGTGTGTTAGGGTTCGTGAATTGGTATGCATCTCTTATATTTGAAATCGTCCAGTTAACTCAACTCAACTCAGCTTGACTCGACTCGACTGAGCTCAGCTCGCATATGTAAGTAGTTATTTTTGTGTACTTTTTGTAGCTGCCTCGCATGTTGCATGAAAAATGAAAGCGAAAATCAATAAAGGAAAGCACGCGATTTCAAATTACCAACACCCACTGACCCCCAGCTGAAAGAGTGGCAATTGCGTATGGATGGATTGAAGGGTTTCTCTGTGCGTATGCGTGTGTGTGTGTCTCTATATGCATGTGTGCGTGAGCGAACCTTTCTTTGCCTGTGCTTGTGTTTGTGTTTGGGCTTATAAATATTTACTGAGGCGGCAGTAGCATCAGCGCGTTGTCGCCTATTCAAGCAAGATAAGTGGCCCCAGCTCCAAGCGCCAAGCTCGAAGCTCTTCTTTGTATGCAGATGTCGAGTAGAGCCTCGCGGCACTTTCCTACATTATCCTCAGCCGTCTGCTCTGTGCCCTTTGCTCCTTTCAGCACATAATTTATGTTCATTGTGAGCCCGCCCGAGACTGCGGCATACATGTAGGCTGTGCCCCATTATATATACATACGTGCACTATATAATGTATGTAATATATGCTTCATATGTATATATTTTTTGTGGTTTGCTCAGAAGCAACGCGTGGAGTGGAGGAGTAAGCGGCTTTGCCCTGCTGCCTGGCTGCGTTGGAATTTGGGCTTAGATTTCGTTGACTCGGCTCAGAGGTCTTTTGTTTTACATGTTGCTTGTTATAAATATTATATTGTTTAGCCACCGCCCCCCGCCCCACATGCGGGTTACGACAAGGTGCGGCTGGCTATCAGGCGCATCATCCATCAGCTGTTCGTTGGCCACAGCTTATAATTATTAATAAGGTAATCTAATTAGAATTTAATATTGTCGATCAATAAATTTAGATTTACATGTTAATTAGATTTTACACAACGCGCGCTAACTAGCATACGCAACAAACTCAACAAACATTTTACGTATCTCAAGTAAATAGGTGAAGGTTGCCCTACGTAATAATTTATAAATAAATAAAAAACGGAAAAATAACAACTAGCCAAGCATATTGGCCAATGCTATGCAGCAACAGAAGAAAAAAACAACAAGAAAACAAGAAAAGAAAAACGAGCAATAAAAAGAACGAACTACAACTAAATTCATAAAAGACATTCAAGGTACGAGAAATATGCAAAGGCAAAGAGCAAAATGCTGTGGCTAGCAAAATTCCAACAAGAGAGCCAACACGAGGCATAAACCGAAGAGAGCGTAAAAACAAAGAGAGAGAGAGAGGGAGCAAGCCAGAGCGAGCAACATTGCATTGCATTCCCAATTGGAATGAGCGAAGTGCACGAACGGGCGAACGAGCGTGCGACCGAGCGAGAGAGTTTTGAGTTGGGCTCTGCTACCAGCGCCTCTGCATGTCATGGAAACTAAATCAAAAGCGCACAATTAGGCCAAACGACTGCCTCGGCGTCAATGCAGGCTGGCAGGCTGGCAGGCGGACAATCGACATGCAGTCACCTATGTATGTCTGTGTGCGTGTGTGCATGTATGCCCGTGTGTATGGGTGTGCATGGGTATGTGTTATATGCAAATTACTGTGGCAAGTTGCGGGCGAACAGAGCATAGAACACAAACTATGTCGCTGGGCCGCTTGTCGAAACCTGCCACTGTGTTTGTGTTGTTGTTGTTGTTGTCGTTGGCAGGTGCCCATTCAGGCAGCAACAGTTCTAAATAAAAAGGTGCGTCTATAAATTATCCATAAGCAAGACAGCAAAGCCAAATGGCAGTCAAATGGCAAAATCAACAAGAACCACTAATTGAGGAGAGTGCGGCATATGGAAAGTGTGGCAAGTGTGGCAAGTAAACAAATGCCAACTCGTTCTCTTCATTCTAATCATAGCTATTTGTGTGTGGAAGTGAAGCGAATAGAGCGCCTACTAAAGCTCTGAAAGTAACAGAACAGGAGTCAAAAATGAATCCATATTCATTGCTGATGAGGATCAACAGTCGAGTCTATATAGAGCTTTCCTTCAATGTGTCTATATTCGAAAAGAAGGTCATCGAGCTGAACTGAATATTAATAAACAAATTTGCAAATTGAATTATTAAAAAACTCGAAAGAGTTAATCGCAAAGTATCTTTGGATACAGTTTAACTCACTTTCAAATCTGTTTCTTCGTATCTGCTTATATTTAGATATACTATTTGCAAAATCACACTCACAAATGACAGTTAATTATGGTTTTGTAACTTTTGGCAGTTAGTCCACATACAGCTAGATAAACTTTTGTAGCATAGTGTAAATGGTTGTAAAATGTTTGCTAATATATACACATATATAGCAACGAAACCGTAAAAGATACACCATGTATCTATTCTCGGACACACTGTGGTCGTTGCTGCCCCATTAGCCCCTTTGGCGCTCTGCGGGCGCATTAGGCACGCCACACAATTAGGCACAGGTGGACAGGTGGACAGGTGGACAGGTGAGCGTGAGTGTGAGTGTGAGTGTAAAGTTCGAAATGAAATAGCAACTGAATTGTGTGCTATGAAATATATAAAGAATAGCTGCTGAAACACATAATGCAACGACGAAAGGTATAATTTTACCCTCCCTCTGCACAGATTCCTGCTTTGCACCTGCCAGCATGGCTAGAGCCAACACCTGGGCACACGCCCACACACATCGCCTGACACAAGAATTCTTGGCATAGCTTTCGTCTGCTGAAGAAACTATTTACCACATGATTCGCATTGCGATCATTATTATTTCAAATTCCTCTTGATTCGTAAACTTGACTTTACATAACAGTATATACATATAATGAGAATTACTTTTTAGCAATTTCTTTAGATTGCGTCATTTCGATTATGTTGACAAAAGAAAGCAAAACAAGAGGCGAAAAAACAAAATTAATTTCACAATTCAAAATGCAATGCATTGTCAATATACTCTGGGATGACGCATTGAACTTGAATAGCAATCAAATCCGATAATCCCCGCTGTTTGCGTTGCTTAATTGTCTATTAATAGCGGCTAATATATGTATGTGTATATATGTGTGTATATATAAAAATATATATAATTGTTTGTATATATAGAAATACATATAATTAAAAATCATATAAGCTTGCAATTAAATTCCTTTACGAGAAACTTGCTTTTAGTCTGACAGATTGACAGAAATTTGCAATAAATAATATACATACATACATATAGTATATATTTACATACAGCTCTGTTCATAAAAATAGTAGTGCCCTAAAAAAAGTATAGAATGCAAATTAACCTGTTACTATTAAGCATTTGATAAATTGTTTTTGAGGATTTTGGAGATTTGCATTGAAATTAATAATTGATAAAAAGTTGAATATAAGATATACTATAGAGAATATACATATAATATATGTATAGCAATAAAATGTAATTTTAATAGTTTTATAATGGTCAGAATTAATTTTTATTTTTGACGGTTTTCAAAAGATGCTTTAAATATTTGAATATATTTTAAATATATTAATAAATAAATATAATTTATATTTAAAATTTGTTTTTTTTTTTTCTGAAGAATCAAACATTCAATTTTTTGTATATCTAAAATCCATAAACTTGTATAAAGAAATATAATTTGAAAAAATTTACAATATTCAGAACCAATCTTTGTTTATATATATTTTGTATTATCAATATTTATATATATTAATGAAAAATCTTTGCTCCTCCTAAGTTTTCGAACTACTAGTTAAGAGATTGCAATTTGATTCATAACGATCCGCATTTCAATAACCTTAAGAACTCCCTTCCGAAATGAATTCTCTTTCATAGAAATTTTTGTTGCATACGAGTTACATTTCACTTCGCAGCTGCTTGTGCATTTTCACCTTTAGTGTAACTCAAAAGTTTTCAGTTGCACTAATTTCCAAAGACAAAGCTGCGACTCGGTCAGAGTAATTCTCCCGCATCAGCCGAAGCAGAGCTCTGCACACACACACACGCGCACACAAACATACTCCGTTTTCGGATAATCAACGGAGGAGAGTCGGAATCGCCAGTTGGCTGACGCTGTTGCAATTATGCCAAATAGGTTAACAGCCGTTTCGTGCCTTTTGCACGAATTTTTTGTGTGTTGTTTACATAAGCCTTTTTCTCATTTTGTTGCTCTCTACTTGCTTTTTTTCTGGGTTTGTTCCACTGTGCTAACTGTGCTTGCCTTTTCTGGGTTTGCTCGTTGCGGCGACAGTGTACCCCACTTTCCGCTAGGGGGCGCTAAACGAGCTGGAGGGTGGATGGGTTAGCAGCGGCGACTGGGCAATGTACGAAACGACAAACAACGGGCAATTTAATGTCTATTTGCATTTGACAACAACAGCCAGCAGCACCAGCAGCACCAGCGCACAAGCATCACCAACAAAATATAGAATCAAGAGTCAGGCAGTTTGACAAATAAACGAGTAAATTAACGAGTGATACACGAAGGTATCGAGGGCAACACAGAAGCAGGGGGCTCTGACAGAGCTCATCTAAGCTGCGAGTGACTTTGATTAGCTGAGATCGTTTCTACTTAAATACACACACCAACATACATACACACAGCAGATGTATGTGAGTCGTTGAATTCACTTGACGTTGAATAGAAAACCACACTAGACAACAAGTATCAGGTCGAGAGACAGTTTCAACTTAAAAATTGTAGGTAACAATTGTTATTAAACAAAATGAATTGATAATTTATCTTATGCTAAGTTATACTTAGTATGTTATACATATATGAGATATGTTCACATTTAATATATTCACCTTTCTGCAAGGAGTCGTGCATACAGCTGCAATTAATTGAGTGCGGGGCAATAGTTATATACTAGTATATATATATATCTTTATATATATAAATATAAATTTATATATATGTATATATGTATATGCTGTTGTTTTTGTATATTCTTTATATATATATATATATATATATATAGTATTTGGTTGATTAGAATTAGCAGTTGTTAATATGTGTACACACTTTCGGATAATTTGTTTATATTATTATATTTGATTATTGTTTAACTTTCGATTTCTTATGTGTTACATACGGCACTCCAATGTTGCTTTTGCTGTTGCTTGTTGTTTCTTGTTGTTTTTAGTTGTTGTTGTTGTTGTTGTTATTTATTATTATTAATATTATTATTATTGTTGTTGCTTTCTCAAATTTATTGTTACTTTACTTTTATTATTATTCCATGCAGTTATGAATTATTTTGTTGCTGTTGTTGTTGTTGCTGTTGATGTTTGAGTTGACTCGTTTGCTTAAATTACAAATTATGTAAACATAAATAATAATACACCACACAAGCGCACACGCACACGCACACGCACACGCACTCGCACACACTCACATTTACCTATCAACTAATATACACACACAATGGCAAAATCTCAATCAAAATTTGAATTTATCGCAATTTTGTAGACAAAATCACTTTGAACGCTCTGTTATCGATCTTATCGAATAGAATCGAGGACGAGTGCAACTAATACTGCATTACCACTGCATGTACATATGTATAAGTATGTGTATATGTATGTATGTACGTATGTAAATATGCTTGTGTGTGTGTGCGTGCTATTATTTATGTACTCCTTGTCAAAAGCTCGAATGTAACAAATATAATTTTTACAAAATATTTATATATATTGTTATACATATATACACATACACATGTATATTTTTTTTTTTCACAGTTAGTTTTGGCTCTGGCTCTGGATCTGGCTTTGCGTTGCGTTGCTTTGCTTTGCTTTGCGTATGCGTCACGCGTCGCCTTTGCGTGTTCGTCTTCGTCTCACGTTTGATTCTAACATAAAAATTGGTCGACAGACGATGCCGTTGCTGTTGCCGCAGCAGTAGCTGCTGCTGCTGCTGCTGTTCCCATTTGCGAATTACGGACCTGCGCAATGAGACTCCCTCTCTTTGGACGCAGCATGCAGCGGAACTGTGGCAGCCTGACGGCGCTTGTTTCCCAAACACCTTTAGTTGAAGCTGAATTGTTTTTGCTTTTAGCTTGGAATTATTTAAATGCAAGAGCATTTGAATAACGGAACAAGTATCGATGCATCGGCACATTTTGTGCGCGCAATATGATCGATAGGCAAGCGCCCAATAAACACGTTAACATTCTATTATTCGATAACACACGTTAGTTTGAAAATTTGTGCATACAATTTGCCAATAAGGTGCATATAAATATTCAATTTTAGTTAAATTAAAATATGAATATAGATTTTTGTCTTAAAGATGCACAACAAAAAGAAAATTTGTTAACAGCATTCTTTTTACTGATTACAGATTACACGCAAGCAATGCATTGGGCAATGGAATTATTATTATTATTTATTTTAGCCAGTGTTGCAAGAACTTATCAGCCCAGTTGCACGCAAGCCCCAAGGTCTTGCTGTCACTCGGCAGCTAACGAACATTCGGAATGTACACAAATATGCGTATGCCACGTACACGTGCCTGTCTGAGCACATTTTTTAAAAGTATTATTCTATAAGCACGTGTGTGTGTGTGTGTGCGTTTTCTGTTGCTACGTATCTTTACTAATTCGCGCGCAATTTCTCGTTCGACAATGTCGAATTCTGTTACCCGTAGTCAAAGCAAGACTTTAAATTCAAATTGCGTTGTGGTTCGCTTGTTTTATAATTTATTTCAATTATATTTTGCGCCATCTACGCTAAGTCGCCTCTCGAGGGCTAGCTCTCATCTCTAATGCTCACGCTCACACACTCTCGCTCTCGCGCTCACTGTCAGTTGCCTATCGCTTGGCCTCTCGCGGTGTTGCCCCGTTTCATTCTCTTTGTTTGTTGCTCGCTCTCTATCTCGCTCTCACTCTGTTTCTCTCATTGGTTATCTTCTCGTTGGTGCTTATTAGGGCACTAGGTTTTCATGCAAGCCTCGGAAAATTGCTACCCACTAACACACACACACACACAGGAACACAAACACAAATATTCAGTAGACAGTTTTGGGGCAACTTTTGCATTTCCTGTTCACCCAAAAAAAGCTTTCAATAATAATGCCATATTTTGTTCATACGCCACGTTTGCGACAAGTAAATTGAACTTCTATTGAATGCCACAGACAAATTATTTATGACATAATTCAATAAACACACACGCACACACACAAATAATATATTTTACATATATGTATGTATGTATGTATATATACAAATGTACATATGTACATATACGAGAATGTTTGTAGAAGAATGCTCACGCGCCATATGTTTCAACCGTTTGATAGAAGCTCTTTTAAATATGAAAATTTTTTGTGCTCGTGGATGAGAGTGTGTGCATGTGAGTTGTGTGTTTTTGTGTGCGTGTGTCTAACAATAACGTGAAAAACTCGTTAGCAAACGAACGAAAAACATTTAAATATAATACACACACATATATATATATATATATATATATATATATATATATATATATATATGTATATGTATGTATGCACATTATGTATACGCTCAGTGTGCGCTGCGTTTTATCAGTTTGCAGCTAAAGAGGGAGAGCAAAGAATAGAGAGAGATAGGAAGCAATAGAGAGTGAGAGCGACCGACTGTGGAAAAAGCTTTGCCATAGCTAGCACATAAAAACACACACACACACATAGAAAGACTGTGAGTGCGCGAGTGTATGTGTGTGTGCTGCTGCTGCTTTGACACAGTTTTATATGACGTTGTTGATTTTAATTTTTCGTTAGCTCTCTCATTTTTTCTGTGCTTATTTCATTCTTCTTCGGATTTGCCAGATTCTGAATGTTTTTCTGTGTTGCTTTTGCATGACATTTGACCATTGGAATGAGCTGAGCTGAGCTAAGCCGAGCTGTGCGAACCTGCTAAGGCAGTTTGTTGTTTCCAATATTTAACACATGTTATTATTGTTGTTGTCGTTACGGCTGGTGAACCAGCTGCTTCCAATAAGCAAGCAGTATTTTCTGATTGGAAAACGTGCTTTTGTGTTTGTTGCACCAACGATTGGATTTTAAGTGTTAATTAAATTTTGTCGCATGGCAGACACCTTCAAAAGTAGCACATTAACATTTTAGTAAACACACACACACTTGAACGCAGAGACACGTTTATTCACGTAAGCTTTGCTAAGTCTTGCGAGTGTGTGAGTTTTGGTGTGAGTATTTATGTAACCAGAAAGCCAAGCAGAAGCAAAGGCAAAGGCAAAAGCAAAGCAAAGCAAGCAAGCGAGCGAGCGAGCAGAGCGCTCATGTCAAGGCACACATAGATACTTTTTGGCATTGAAACAAAACGTAGTTCACAAAAAGCACACACGAACACACTCTCGCGCGAAGACACACACACACACATACTCAAACTTGCATGCATACAGCTTAATAGAGGGACTCACGGATAAGCGCGCACGCACACATCGACAGAAATTAGAAGACGACGTAAAGAACGTAGAAGAAACTAACATGCGACGCATAAACACACTTGCACGTTTGAGCACACACAGACGCACACTCACACACACACACGCACGCAAAGAGCTTAGAGAGATACACATGTCAACTTCGAAGATGCATATACATACATACACACATACGTATATACACTGTACCCAACTATTTAATTAAATATTGTTCAAACGAACTTTGAAATCCAACAACAACAACAACAGAGTATCCAATGCGATTTTGATTGAACAATTTATAACACTTTTTGTTAATGATCGTTTGATTAAATACTCGATGTTGAGCACTTTATATACATATACATTATGCATGTACATATGTCTAAATGTTGTATATTATTGCTGCCGCGTGCGGGCCACTTTAATAAAAGTACACACGTACTATATACATATACATATACATATACATATGTCAATATGTATATACATAGAAGAGCAGCACTATTTGTGCTTAATTCGTTGTAATTTTGTTACATATGTAGCATATAAACATTAACTCACTGATGACGACGCTCTGACTCTGACTGAACTCAACTGAACTGAACTGGACACTGAATGTGTTCGTCGTATCTGAAAACTGCCTTGGCGTTTGCTCGAGTTGCGCTCCTCTCTATTGCTCTTTGCTCTCTCACACTTGTGTTGGTTCTTCTGCTCTCAGAGTAGCTGAGATTTCTGTACAGAACTTTAAATTCCGATGGTAGGCTAGCCAGTGGTTGGCACACACACACACACACAGTTGACCGCGCTCATGCACACACACACACATACATACATACGAATACGCTCGTCGTGTCGAGAGAGCGCAATTTTGCTTTCATTGCCCATATTAAATATGGAAGAGCAGCATAAGAATGTGGAGCGTGCTCTCATACGCTCTCTTTACTCTCTCGCATTGACGCGCTGAAAACAACCACCTCAATATGAATTCAATATAAACTTCAATTGTGAATTTTCCAGGCAACCCATGAATGTATTCCCCGTTAAAGCAGGGTAGGATTCATACACCATGCTCAGCAAAAAAATACGAACACTATACTTTTTATCAGAACACTCATATTTTGACAACCCACAATGATAACGGAATGCAGCGCTTGGCGCTTGTAATTGGAAAATTTCATTCGAATTGGAAAATAAATAAAACGTTTAAATTTTCAAAAATATTCCAATTAAAGTAATGCTTCAATTTTTACATAATCGATCAATCATCAAATTATAGTTTTTTATATTTTTAAATTCACATATTTTCTTATTTTTAATTGGTAAAATTGATTCACGATTATTCTGAGATTACGGATGATGATATACATATGTATGTATGTATGTATGTATATATTTCAATATCAGCAAGACATGATCGTTGCTTTGCTTGTATTTCGTCTGGGCTTGAAGTTGTATTTGCGATGGTATCACATCTAATATTAAGGTGCTAGACAAAGAATATAATGCATAACATAGTTAATTATTTAAAAACGGCATATTCGAGAAATATCACACAAAACAAATTAAAATAATAATCGAAAATCGAGTCCGATCACAATTTTACAATAAAGACAGTAAAAACAAAATAAAAACGTACGTAATTGCAATTCACACACGTATCGTTAGTCAGATCAAAGTAAGGCTTAATAAATTAAGTTTGCATGCATTACACTAGTCAAGATTTTCAATTCAATTAATATTATTGCTTGAGATTGCGAGTTGATTCAGTTCAGCTGCTGTCAGGCTCGACGCTGTAGCTGATGACGTAAGCGGCAGTCTCCATGGGACACAATGGAGGCGCCACCTGCGACGCGAACTGCTCCAAGTCCTGCAGAAACGTGAGCGACGTGCGCTGGCAGCGCTGTCGTTGCTCCGCTCCAGTTTGCAGCACTGAGCAAATATTGAACTAAAGGGTTGAAATGAATATTAATTCGAATATATTATTACATCAAGAGGTAATTATGAGCTTACTTTGTCTGCTGGCGCCTTATTCGCATCGCACTGCAGCAACTGTGTGCGATGCAGCACGCAGCCGACGCGCTGCCTCTTGGCTGTGCTCTTCGTGAGACGACGCATTACAGCCACATCGAGATCTTCATTGGCTGGCACGTGCTCGTTGCCGAATTGCGCCTGCACTCCCGTCCACTCGTTCTCCACATAGATCAGCTTGTCGAATGGATCCAGCAACTCCTGGGAGGACTTGTGCGCCGCTTTCGTCAAGTAGGCTGCGGGGTGCACTGTAGGCGGACGCACGCAATCATTGATCTTCTCGAGAACTAGACGATATATATGTAGCACCGGCTTGTTGTCCAGCACGCCCTGATCTAGGCCACGCTGATCGTCGCTGGCCAGCCGACGATCTTGCATGATTTCTAGCTCGCCCGACGCCAAGGAGGCTCCGCCCAACGGTTGTCCCGTTAGCAAGGTCAGTCGCATATTCGCATCTTCGATGAACATTGCCGATGGCACTGGATAGTAGTTGGCTTGCAGCGGCAGCTTCTCGAGTCGTTGTCGCTTGATTATCTGCAGTCCGTTCAAATCCGTGTAGAAGGTGCTGCCGCTCTCGATGTGCGTTTGCATGCGCATCACGACCTCGATGTTGTCGATGAGGCCGATGTCCACCAGGTTGCGTATTTCGGGTGCGTCGCCACGCAAGATGGTCTGGTGGATGACGTGCGGCAAACCAACGCTAACAGACGACTCCAGCTTACCCTCGCTGACCAGGACAACAGGCGTATTGCTCACAATGGGCGTGGCGGGTCCATTCGGCAGAAAGAGGTAGGCGCCGGACTTATCGCCATGCGGACGTGTGCCGTACTTTAGGAACTTGAGATGCACAGGCACTGGAGGACTTTCTGGCGTCAGTTGCATAGACTTCAGCATGCCATACTCCGAAAAGGCCAGCGTGGGCCCGGTGCCAACACGTAAAGATATCTCGCGATGCTCTCCGAACTTTGCGTCCTCCGGATATTGGCCCAGGCTGACAGAGACTGGACTGTTGCTCAGCAGCAAATGCGAAGCGTAGGAGGTGTGACTGCAATATGCCATATATATATAAAGAACTCGTAGATCACATTATCATATATCATTACTTACGCGGGCTTGGAACTTGAGATCGTTAGTACATATGTGGCTAGTCCCATGGGCGGGACGCGTGCTTTAAAGATTATGCGATATTTGGTGGTAGATCCCTGTGGATTGAAAGTCTTGCTGATCGTGTCGTGATGCCAGCTCCAGACTGGCGATATCTGCGCCTCCACCGGATTGCCAGCCAAATCACTGACGCTGACAAACGGACTGGAGACATAGAAATCGACTAGTTGCTCCCGCCAATGCGGAACTGTGTTGTGCAGGACAACATGCTTGGTGGGCAGCTCTTCGCCCAGTATGATGGTTGTGCGACTCTCCTCGACTCCCACTCCGGGCCAGCGCGAATCGTCCAGAGTAAAGTAATAGAAATTAAAGTCAGCGCTATAGATAGAAGGTTTGGTCAGTAGCCGATAGACCGCCTGTTGCATGACAAACTGACAGGCCCACAGCGCCTCGAGCATGCGTTTCTCGTAATCCTGCATCACGTGCGTCTTGGCAGTGCCCGTAATGCCATCGTGATGTTGGAACAAAGAGATCTCTCGCCGTGCCATCTCAAGCTTCTGATCGAAGCCTGCTATCGAGTCCCAACTATGCCAGGCGTGCAGCATCTCCGCTGCTCGCATGTAATGCATGAGCACGCGATCCATGCGCTTGTGATACGGACGCGAGGTGTAATAGCCGCTCCAGTAGTTGTCCGCGCGATCCGCATAGGTGAAGAAGTCGCCGCTTAGCGAAGGAAAGTTCTGCTTCGTTTGGTGCACGGCGTCGAAGTATTCGTTTAGCGTGCCAAACTGAGCCTGCACATTGAAGCGCGGATTGCCGTTGATGTGCTCGAAGAGCTTCTCGTAGTTAACACGCTGCACATCCCACTCTACGTTCTGCTTGTAGCGAAAGTCGTCACCTAGAGGCACCAGCAAGACATTGGTGCGGTACAGCTCGGCCTTCTTCTTCCACTGATCCACCAGCATGTCGGAGCGTGTGGCCACGTTGCCTTCGTCGATTGGCCGTGGTGGCACTCGCCAAGGACAGCTCAGTCCGAAGCCGCCCATGCGCTTGAAGTCGAACTGGCAGCACACTTTTGGGTCCGGGCCACAAGTGTGCGGAATATCATAGGAGTAGAAGGGCATCATGTGGGTAAAGATGGCCTTCTCATCGCGCGTCTCCCACGTCTGACGCCAGTAAAACTCCAGCTGTCGCCGCTGTGCCAGCTCCTTCTTAACCGAGTAATGTGTTCGCTGAATTAGTATATTCTTCAGACCGCTTCTTTGTAATATATACGGCAGACTGGGACTGTGTCCGAATGGATCAATTGCCCAGCCAGCAGTTGGTGTCACGTTCAGATGCTGCTTCAACCAGCTCTGTCCCTCGGTCAATTGCAGCAGAACATTCCGCCAATGCGAATTAGCCTCGTCGGGCATCACCCAGCCACCGGTGACAAATTCCAGCTGCCCTTTCTTCACAATCCTGCAGGAATATTAATGTGTTATTTTATTTCATTAGGTAATTATTTCTCTGTATACATACATTCTCATTTGCTCTTTTTTTTTTTCTCCCAAGTCTTCGAAAAATCGTGAAAAATATGAAATTTCGGCCCAAATGAATTTCATGTCTGGATTCTCAGTCAGATGACGCAATGCATTTGATAAGATATATTTCGTATCTGCAGGTAAAACACAAAAAGGAAATTTGTTTTGGGTTCGTTAAAAGCAATTTCAAATTTGTCTTCATGTTAACCATTAGCAATGCTGATAAAATTCCACTTAGATATCGTTTAACAAATAGCTAACAAATATAGAATGTAACAACATATATAGAAATATCAATTAAATATATTATATGTTAATAAAAAAGAATAACAGATTATATACAATTATAAATAATAATAATAATAAATAACTTGATCCAATTATGTACATTAAATAATATAAACATATTTAATTAAAAATAAAACATAAATTGCTTTACTTTTACTATATATGCATTATACATTAAATATTATATATTATATTATATATATATAATATATTGCGACTCTTCACGCTTTTAATTTGTTTTGCAACTACTGACGCGAAGTTTGAAAAGAGAGTAAAGCAAATGCGATTAATTAGTTGTTCTAATTCCTTATATACTATATAATAGAACAGAGCCACGTGTCTAAAATCATTTTAACATTTTCAACAAACGCAATTGAACAGCTATTAAAATCAAATAAATCAGCTATTTAATAACGTCTAACTGTACTATAGACTCAATAGTGATAAAGGTAAAAAACAAACAAATCTTAAAAAATAAAAAAAAATATGTATAAATCGTATAATTATCTTCCTTAAACTTTCTCTCTCTCAATCAATTCTTACCAGCATTGTAGTATTCCTCGAATGTCTTTATCCAGCCGGGATCATTGTGGGAGTGTGGAACGACGAAAACTTTGAGTAGATGATGTTGATTGTATTTGATGGGATCGTATTTGATGTTCCAGCCCTGTTTCCAGACGCCGCCATCGATGTCCGCAAAGGACATTTGGTCATATAGGTCCAGCATCTGCACATCCACTTGGGGCACCTGCTTAACAATGTCAGCACACACGCCAACATCCTCGTCTTTATTGTTTTTCGAGTTCACGCCAAGAACATCCTCCAATTCTCTCGCGTCAGCTTTGAATTCGCCTGGAAGCTGACGTGCATTTTGTACTTCGTTGGTTTTCTGTGCTAATCGTTGTTCCAGCTGATGCAGCTTGTTCTCAAGCGCAATGTATGGTGGCTATAAAGTGTGTACGTAGAGATTAATGTGTTGCTCATACAGGCACACACACAGGTAAATATTACCTTTTTTGCATTGGCTGCCGGCGCCGCATAATTAAGGATTACATAGAGACTCAGGAAGATGAGGAGGCAGCCACAGCAAATGACGAGCGCAAAACGACGACGAATGCGCAGCATGTCTACTTTAATTAAACATTGATATTCACAGTGTTTCAAAAGTAGCGTAGCTGCAGCTATTTAACTTTTGAAAAGACTTGCGTGTTTTTTTCACATAAACAAATGCTAAGCAAACCGATTACATGTCGCTATCGATAGATAGTCTAGACCAACCAGGGCTACCAGCCAGGGCTGTTACAGTGTGCGCGCAATAACAGGTCTGTCTTTTATTTACCGATTTTCCCGCAATCCGTATCGGTTGTCAGTTAAATAAATAAAATATATTTCTCTGCAAATATAATACAAAGCGTCGATCTAATTGAAGCAAAATGGAAAATTATAAGCTCAGCACCGCACTGAGCTTTATATCAAGGCATATTAATTAAATAGTTGTACCGTTTGATGTTTTTATGTTTCTGCAAGTAAATCGATTTCTACAGCATCCGTGTGCAGGACGTGCACACTAATACAGAGACAGACACAACAGTGTATCCAAAAAAAAAACAAAAACAAACAGACGATATTAATAATAACGGTGCATTGCGTGCAAACCTCTCGAGATTTGCAATAAGCCTTAACCTTAAATGCTTATTGAATCCTCTCGCCAAACAGCTTTCGAATTTGTTGTCCATTGCGCCATGAAGCGTCAGAACGTTAGAACCCTGTCGCTGGTGGTCTGCACATTTACCTATTTGCTCATCGGCGCGGCAGTCTTTGACTCGCTTGAATCACAAACTGAAGCGAGGCGTTGGGAATTTTTGCAAGGTACATATATTTATGATTAATATATATCCCCGGCAAGATCCAAATGCACACAAACTTCGATTCGCACTCACTCTCACAAAAATTTAAAAAATAACCGAAAAATGATATCCAAATCATTTTCATACCATTCGTCTCCAGCACAGATCAAAATATGCAATTTTATATACATATTTTCATTCTTATTATATAGCTTTTTATTTCGACTTTTGATCTGTGCTATCCAATTGTCCTTTATGCTATTGTTTTTATTTAATTTATTAATTGGCTATGAATTTGATTGTTGATATTGGAATTGGGATCAAATTTTAATTTCATGCTGTAGCCATAAAGAATAATTTCGTTGAGAAATACAATGTGAGTGCCGAAGACTACCGGATGATCGAAATAGTAATAATAGAGAACAAACCACACAAAGCGGGACCTCAGTGGAAATTCGCTGGCGCATTTTATTTTGCCACTGTGGTGCTGGCAATGATTGGTAAATATTAAACAACAAATTAATTATTGCAATTGAAATTGATTTGACTCGACGATTTGTACTGCAAGAATTTATACATACATATATATTAAAAGTAAGAAAAAATATTAAAGTCAATCCACCAAACATTTGCGATCATATTCGAGTCTTTTTTGAGTCCTCTTTCTGATTAAAATAAGCATAAATGAGCTCATTTTCTGATCATAAATGACTCCCCCGTCGGGAGAAAAAAATACTCTAGCCGCGACTCTTCTAGATGCGTCGCTTATGACCCATTTTTACAATCAAATTCGAGTCATATTTCGTATCATGCGCGACTCTTTTTCCAGTCTTGATTTCAACCACACGCGACTCATTTTCGAGTCTTAATTTCAGCCACACGCGACTCTTTTCTGATTCGTTTTTTTAATATTACCAAAAACAAGTAATATTTTATTTAAATTAAATTCATTAAATATTTTTATTAAATAATAAAATAAACTAAAAAATAAATAAAAAGAACAAGTATCACTTGAACTATCATTTTTGTCTTTTGATCAACTATTTTATTTTTCGCGAACAATAATTTTTGCGTTTCCCATTTTGATTTATTTAATTTATTTTAATAATGTTTCTGCGTTGAACTTCACATTGAATTTGTACGAATAAGAGTGATCGAAATGCACTAGCCCGAGATTTAAGAATTTGGAGACAAGAGAAACTAATGAATCTCATAAAGAAACCCAAATTGGCCATCTTCTTTTTTTTTTTTAATTAATGTTTTTCTAGAAATATTTTTTTTTTTTTCTAAATTCGAAATGGGATTTGAACCCAGGGCCGTTGTTTCTCAAGTCTCCAGGCCACAAGCCTACCCACTGAGCCACATCCGGCTCTGGCATCTTCTTGAAAATGCAGAATATTACTGCAGAGCGGAAGTGAAAACAATCACTTTTCAATCCCCAGCATGCTCAATTGGCGATTGCTTTACATTGTGTTGCTGTACTTCAAATATATCACTTTTTGATCATACTCTCATTTTTGACTCTTTTTAAAATCGCGCATATGATTAATCATTTTTTGATCATCCCGGGGACTCAAAAATGACTCGCCAAATTCATTTCTTACAAAACAGTCTTCCAAATACTTGGTGGGGTAAATAACCAATACAATATTTGAACCCACATACACACAAAGAAGCTTTGTATTCGCTCGCCAATGATGATTACACACACTCTCAATTATGTTAAGCTGCAATTACACTTCGTATTTGTTCGTCTCTCTCTCTTTATATTATACTCTTACGCTCTCAATGAGCAATGACAGCTGACTAGCCATAAGCCTAGTGTGATCGAGTAAGATGACCGCTCGGGCTTAAGCGCCCCCATAATATTTTATGTTTCTTCTCATTCATACACATATGCAGTTAAAGTGTCTTTCTTCCCTTCTGGAAAGTCAAGTACTGCAGCGTGGCTTTTTACCCTTTTAAGAGCTTTAACTTTGTATATTTTTATACACGCACTTACTTATTAGCTCTTTTATGTAATAAAACAGTTAATTTTGACCGCATTAAAATGAGACTATCAATCAAGATTTTATTTTACTGAAAATGCTTTCTTATTTTCATTGAATCAAATTCAGTATAAGATTTTTTATAAAAGAAAAAGCCTTCTAAGATTTGATTGACTCAAATACGGTGTATTTAGTAAGATAAAAAAAAGCCACTAAGAAAATATGCATTATTTATTTATTATTATTAACAACAACTATTTAGATATTAATAAATACTATGTATTTAACTATGTATGTACATATGTATGTATGTATATTAATAATGATGTATAAAAAGAGTTGAACCTAACATAAATATTGGTAAGGTCAAAGTGTATATATATTTACGGTCTGTATTCCTCGTACAAGCCAAATTTTAGTTTTGTAATATTTTTTATTTTTCAGGATATGGACACTCCACGCCGACCACTGTGGCCGGCAAACTATTTACAATGTTCTATGCAATGGTATGATCTAAGCAAAATAGTTAACCATCAGATGCAGTTATTCAATATCAGATATTATTACTAACATTTATTGATGCCATTTCAGGTTGGCATTCCGCTCGGCCTGGTTATGTTCCAGTCGATTGGTGAGCGTCTGAATAAGTTTGCATCCGTTATAATTAGGAGAGCGAAGAGAGCAAGTGGAGCACGATGCACGGATGCTACCGAAATGAATCTAATGTTGGCCACTGGGATGCTCTCCTCGATTATAATAACAACAGGAGCCGCAGTTTTCTCTCGCTATGAGGGTTGGAGCTACTTTGATAGCTTCTACTATTGTTTCGTCACGCTGACCACAATCGGATTTGGGGATTACGTGGCTTTGCAAAATGATCAGGCCCTTACGAACAAACCAGGATATGTTGCGCTTAGCTTGGTGTTCATACTGTTTGGACTGGCAGTGGTTGCTGCTAGTATCAATCTGCTCGTCTTGCGATTCATGACTATGTCAGTCTTACTCTCTAAATATTTCCAACAATAACATTTTCATACATTTTCTCTTTTCACGCAGGCAAGCCGAGGACGCCAAACGGGATGAACAAGACGCTCAGAATCTGGCCGCTGGCAATCAGCCGCTTACCTATGACGACGAGTCGACGTACAATATTCAAGGCAAGTTGCTGGAAAACAACTACACAACGGAGAATGACGAGACGGTGTCTCTGTGCTCTTGCACATGCATGGGTGGAACCCGTTGCTTGAACCACGAGCCATTTGTGGACCCGGACTTCCAGCCAATGGATATAATTGAAAGCACGCTATGCCTGAAGCGTGCGTCTGTCTAATAGATAATCTAAGTGAATATAAATGCCAAATTCTTGTGGCGATACCACGTAGCTTAGCCACCTAAAGGGATGCATGTAGTAACCGTCTTTTAGAGACACCCGTAGAGAACTCAACCACCATAAAAGTAAATCCTACAACTAGAAAATCGTATTACTAAACTATATGAAATTTAACTCAACTTGCTCAAATACATGTGTAATGGAAAACCTGAACCGAAGCAAACCTGTGTCTCCAATTTGAATTTTGTATGATCGCAGTAGTCCCATATGGTACATTAGCATTTTGAGGTTGTAGTAGTCTCATTCCAACATCGACTCGACTACGATACACGTATAGAGAAAAAGTCAGAAAATTATACGTTAAAATCAGTTAAAACCGGTTTCTGCCTTCCGAAAATAAAAAATCGGAATTGCTCTCCAGAAAATTCGGATAAGTTTTCCAGCAAAATTTGAATTTCATTGTTTCTCGTGTTCGTAATCGAAATCATGCGCGAGATTGTGCACATCCAGGCCGGCCAATGCGGCAACCAGATCGGAGGCAAATTCTGGGAGGTCATCTCTGACGAGCATTGCATTGATGCTACGGGGACATATTATGGCGATAGCGACTTGCAGCTGGAGCGCATCAATGTCTACTACAATGAGGCTACTGGCGCCAAGTATGTGCCGCGAGCCATACTTGTCGACCTGGAGCCCGGCACCATGGACTCGGTGCGCTCGGGTGCCTTCGGACAGATTTTCCGGCCCGATAACTTTGTTTTCGGCCAGTCTGGCGCGGGCAACAACTGGGCCAAGGGTCATTACACTGAGGGTGCTGAGTTGGTTGACTCTGTGCTCGATGTGGTCCGCAAGGAGTCTGAGGGCTGCGATTGCCTCCAGGTAAGTGCTGATGGGCAATTCATCCCGGGATAGGGTAATTTATTGCGTTTACAGGGCTTTCAGCTAACTCACTCCCTGGGCGGTGGCACCGGCTCGGGCATGGGCACCCTACTTATTTCAAAAATTCGTGAGGAGTACCCCGATCGTATCATGAATACTTTCTCCGTTGTGCCATCACCCAAGGTCTCGGACACCGTGGTGGAGCCCTACAATGCAACACTGAGCGTGCATCAGCTGGTGGAGAATACGGATGAGACATACTGCATCGATAACGAGGCATTGTATGACATCTGCTTCCGTACCCTGAAGCTTACCACGCCCACATACGGTGATCTGAACCACTTGGTGTCAGCTACAATGTCGGGGGTAACCACTTGCTTGCGCTTCCCCGGTCAGCTGAACGCTGATCTGCGCAAGCTAGCCGTCAACATGGTGCCCTTCCCACGACTACACTTCTTCATGCCCGGATTCGCGCCATTGACTTCCCGTGGATCGCAGCAATATCGCGCGTTGACCGTGCCCGAGCTGACCCAACAGATGTTCGATGCCAAGAACATGATGGCCGCCTGTGATCCGCGACATGGTCGCTATCTAACCGTTGCGGCCATCTTCCGCGGACGCATGTCCATGAAGGAGGTGGACGAGCAGATGCTCAACATTCAGAACAAGAACAGCAGCTTCTTTGTCGAATGGATACCGAACAACTGCAAGACAGCCGTGTGCGATATTCCGCCCAGAGGTCTCAAGATGTCGGCCACCTTCATTGGCAATTCGACGGCCATTCAGGAGCTGTTCAAGCGTGTCTCCGAACAGTTTACGGCCATGTTCCGCCGCAAGGCCTTCTTGCATTGGTACACCGGCGAAGGTATGGATGAAATGGAATTCACAGAGGCCGAGAGCAACATGAACGATTTGGTATCTGAGTATCAGCAGTACCAGGAAGCCACTGCCGACGAGGAGGGCGAATTCGATGAGGATGAGGAGGGCGGTGGCGATGAATAGTTTGAAACCACAAAAGAAAAAGAAAAACACGATCTATATTAAAGACACCGTTATACCCACGTACGCGCAACCCTAAACAGAAGAAACAAACGACCGACTACTATATATGTATACTCTTTCCACTTGTGTTAGATATTTGTTAATTAGTTCAATGTTTTACTTCCTGAGCGATGGTGCGACAAACGTAGATAGATAATAAAGCCGAGTTAAAAACAAATATCTGATTGGAGTCGATTTTTTTATATGGGACAACTCTAGGAGGGGCAACTCTACGAATGACGAGGAGCTGTCAAAGTCTGACGTCTGCGGTCTATTGTATCAATGCTAGAGTCCGAGACCCCACTTTCATCGCGATGCGGCTTCGTGCGTGGTCGCAAGCGTATCAATGCGCATCCCGTGTCGGAGCTCCAAAAGCCGTCGGATCTCATGATGCTCAGATTGGACGATGACGATGAAGACATAAGTTATTCGATGCACCTTACGGATGCAGAAATCTCTACGGTGAACAGCAGTGGAAACAACTCGAACATCGAGCAGAAGACTTGGAGGCGTTACCAATTACGAAGAAAGATTTTACGTTAATTGAGTTTATTTAAATGATTACAATATTTGTGTCAGGAACAGCAGCAAATAAGCTTATAAGTAAATTAAATTAACTAAAGAACTTTTGAGATAATATAATTGAAATACAAAATAATGTAGATTTCGAGCCTTCTCTCTATACATCGTCAAAAAGTCCCCGAGGCGGCGGACCGACTATTCGACGTTCGTTCTCCTCCTCCTGCTCGTGGGCGCCTCGGAAGCCGACCTGCATTTGAGTGCTGACCCCGAAGCGTTCATTGATTTCTTCCGACAGCGAGCGCGGCACGCCAAGGGCCGAAGAGGAGGCGACAGCGGCGTAGTCATAGCCGACGTCTCCATCTCGCAGCAGTCCATCAGCTGGCGTGCGACTGCTGGCAAATGAACCAGCAATGCCTCCACTGTTTGGAGCACCTCCTCCCACTCCACTCCGGAATTTACCAATGTAGTCATGGTTGGGCAGTGCATCGGGTCGGGAAAAGTCACGCCGTCTAGCGATTGCCTCTTCCGCCCGTTGTCGACGTCGCTTCTCACGCGCTATCAGATCCTTGCCCTCCTGCACCAATTCCGTTGCAATTGTCTCATGCTGCAGGAACTGCTGAAAGCCCATTGCATTGAGCGCCCGGCTGCCCAAACTGAACCAGGTGGCCAGGCAAAACGCCAGCATGCACATGGGAAAGTAAATATTGAAGCCATTGGAGATGATGCCAATGACGTCCATGTGACCCATTATCTGAGTGTAATCGGTTTCCATAATGCGCTGCAAAAGTGGAAATGGTAAATATTGCAGAGTCTGGGTACAGGATGTTAAATTGAGTCACCTTCTTTAGTATGTGCGAGTCCATGTGAATGAGTCCCAAGAAGTTGAGGCACATGGGCGGTGTCAATCGACAGAGCAGCATTCCACTAAATATCAAGCTATGCTCGTTCGTCTGGTGATGCGGCGCCAGGTAGTAGAGGTTCAGAAATCGTATACGCAGAATGGTGGAATAGGTGCAATAGAAGAAGTAGCACAGCACAATCATAGAGAACAGCTCAATGGTGAAGAAGTCATTGTTTGAGTTGGCCACGTTGATGACATTCGCAAATACCGACAGCACGGGGCGGCGACAGAAGAAAGTCAGCTCGCTCCACACGACCATTGCGGACATGGTGGCAGTCACCACGCAGAGGGCTTTAAGGAAGGGCGCCTTCAGCAGGCATTCCCAGTACCATTGTATTGTGGCGCTATAGCAGATCCTCTCCAGTTGGGAGCGCTGGCGTGGGAATTCCGTTTTGAAGCGACGTTCAGCCGAGTGCACGTTGCGGGCGACATCTTCCAGATGGAGAACCGTATTCACCTGCACGTTCCATAATGCCTCAGTGCGTTGCAGTGTTTGCAGGGATTTGATCACCTGCTTGTGTATGCGCACGAGTGCCTTTTCGGAGGGCACAATGGTGGAGCTGGCGCCGCCCATGCCGCTGCCACCACTGCGGGCGAAATTGCGATTGGCTCTCTCTTGTAGCTCGATTGGTACTTTTCGCATTATCGTCTCGACGCACGGACGCAGCTCATGATTATTGGGCACAGCGCGACTGATGCACTGCAGTGACTCGAGCACATCGTCGACATGCTCCTCCGCCTCGGCTTTATCCGTGCTCAGCTTCGCAGCTTTAAAGTAAGCGTATTGCAGCGCAAATCCCGGCTTGGCATTGTTCCACAGCGAACGGGGCACCTCGACTAGGGCATAGCCGAGCAGAAGGACCAGCAAAAAAAGGCCCCAAGTATTGGATGCCGATGAGGCAATCGCTTTCAGCTTCGGCCAGTCCAGCGATACGCCCTTGACAGCAATGTAGATAAGCAGCACGCCACATATGAACAAATAAGAGCCGTAGTAGATGGCGTTCTCGATCAGAGCCGACTTGAGTTTGCCTTTAATGGTGAAGTCACCCGCCTTGAGATACGATTGCATCAACGGCATAATAAGCCACGTGAGAAACTGCGAGCTCCAATAGATGATGCGCCACAAGTTGGGAAACACGGTTGGTGGCACCATGCCCCAAGGCTCTTGGCATACGACTGTGTGAATATTATTGGATGAGGGAGTGGTTGTTATATTGCTGCCGTTGTCCCGGTTTCCCAAATCGGCTTCTGGAATCGGTTTATGCTTCTGCCCACATTGCCGGTACAGAGTCTGAAATAAATTACTTTGAGATATTTCGTTTATTTATTTTTAGTTATGTTTTCCTCACAGATGTCACATCCAACGGTATGGTGAACACTATCAGAAAGGAGAAGCACCAGGCCGTCAGCACGGACAGCGTGACAAGGATGTGTTGACGTGGAATGTTGCCATATCGATAGAGCATTAAACTGGCCAGGAAGAATGAGCCAATTACGCCAAAGGTCAGCAAGTAGGCCATCTTTGAACTGCTTGCAAATTATTACTCGAAAATCCTTATTATACGATGGACGAGGAGGCCACAGCTTCAACTTCAGCAGCGCTCTCTTCCTTATTGTTGTTTTTGTTGTTGTTGTTGCACCTTGTGCGTTTCTGTTGCAGCTGGCGTGCCGTTTCGCGATGCATTTCCTCGAGACTCTCCAGGGCCTGAGACTTTAGTGGCATCAGGCGCGGATTCACAAACACCAGCTCAGTTTTGTGTTCGAAAAACAATTTTCCTGTGCTGGGCTCAATCAGTTCGATTTTCTCATTTATGTTTCGAATCAGCTCACTCTCCGTCGTCGACATACTCGCACAGCTGCCGGCAAAGCATTTATGCTCTAAAAGGATTTTATTTGCATAAGAACGCCCGCATCGAAAATTACGAGCATTCGATTGGCTTCAGTTTCAGAAATATGCGTCACGGGAACTTAAGATAGCGCAATGCGTAACCAATTTGTTATTAATTCAACTGAGTAAATCAGAATTGATCGATTTTTCATTTCTTTATGAAGTGCAAACTCGATTGGCAGCGCTGCAAAAGTGAGTTGGCAACATTCTCGAATGTTTAAAAAACGAGCTGGCAACTCTTCATTTCTATTGTTTTTGTTTTGTTGGCAGTAAAACAGATGCAAAATTTTTAGGTATTAATATACAAATACAAACCCTTGTCTACATAAAAAAGTCATGCATACAGATGCCTCAGAAAACGATGGCGAGAACAGAGAGCAAACCTGCCGTACAAGCGGAGACGGCATGGAACACATTGACATCGCAGCCAAAACGAAAGTGGAGCACGACGAACTACCTTCAGGGAGTATCGAAGCCGTTAAGATTAAGAGGCCACAGCTACCGCGTAAAGATAGCACGGTCATTCAGGAAGCGGTAATTGGGTCGAAGACATTCCAAGGAACTGGTACGGCTGCTTCACTGCCTTTGCCTGGTTTACACACGCTCTACCGGCGCCCTGAAGTGTTGAGCCGAAGCCTCGCGCCTGCGCTGCCCAAAGGGGAGCTCATCCAGCTGAAACCCAGGCTGGTGAATACATCGGAACCACTGCCGGAGCATAAGAAAATCAAACCACCGAAATTTGTTCCTTATGAACCATATCCAGGTGCCGTGAATCCTATGACTCCTGCTCAGCAAGCCTCAATTCAAAAGGCTCAGAGGGTTAGCAAAAATAATTTAGACATTGGCGTCCTAGCGGATCAGGTATCTACGTTGCGCACCCAGGAACTCATCCAAGAGGATGGCGATGCCAAACACAGCGATCCCACGACAAGCGCCAGCAGCGAAGAAGTGCAGCGTCTGAAGCAGGAGTTGGCGAAAATGCAGGAGGAACGCGATCACTTCAAGGCGCAATACAAATTCCAGACACAAGTTAACAGTGAGCTCAAAAGCCTGCTAGTAGCTTCCGTTGGCGAAGACCTACAGACACGGGTCAATCTGCTGACCGAGGACAAACTGCAATTGGCTCGCGCTCTGCTCGACACGGCTAACAATTTGACCACACACACGGAGCAAATCGAGTTTTTGGCCAGTCAGTGCGAGGTGTGGCGCTCCAAGTTCTTGGCCAGCAGCGTCATGGTCGAGGAGCTAGCACGCTGGAAAGCTGATCTGACGCAAAAGAATCAAATGCTGAACGAATCGACCAAGCAACTGATGCACACCACGCATCAAATACGTGAAATTCAATTGGACATCCTGAAGCAACTGAAATTCCTTGCTAAAATACGTTATCTAAATCTGCCTGCCACGGATGTAATCAGCCTTAGCGCCGAAAACTTAAATATCCTACAGCGCATGGTATTGCACTCTGGATTGGGCATACCCGAAGCGACACTAAAGCTCTCCAGTCCCACAATCAGTCCGCTCTGTGAGGCAGAGAAATACGCCGTGCAAGTAAGTTCATAATTTAATAACTACGTCTAGAGCCACGTAAATTCTTGTAGTTGCAACAGGTGGAATAAATTGATGTATGCAATATATTTGCTTTCTAGGCACTGGAATTTGTTAGTCAGCCGCTGATGGCAACGGATGAAGCTATACGCGCACTGTTCGGTCAGGTGCAGCGTCCACACTTCGGCATGTCTTCCGCAGCAGCAACTAGGGAGTCGGAGGCGTCGGGCAGCTCGCCGTGAGAGCATCGCTTATTGAGCAATATTTGATTTTAGAAAAACATTTTATATACATACATATATAGACGTAACAAGATAAATGCAATAATAAATCACTTGGATTTCCTTTCGGTGCTATAGAGATCCAACCGCCTCTGGCTGAATACGGGAATTTGTTGGCGCACTTGCTCAACCAGAGAAAAGTCAATGTCATCGACTATAATCTGCTCGCTTTCGTCGGCCTGCTTCTGGACTTTGGCCCATGGGTCCACAATCATGGAATGGCCGTACGCAACGTACTCGGCAGAAGTATCTCTGGCCGGCGAGGTTGTCACCACAAAGAGCTGATTATCATTGGCGCGCGCCCGCTGCAAGAGCTCCCAGTGCAAAGGACCTGTGGTCATATTAAATGCAGCCGGATATACAATCATGTCACACCCATTGTTGCGATAGAGGCGTGCCATCTCCTCGAAACGAATGTCATAGCAAATCCCAATCCCGATCTTGTGCCCATCAACGTTGATGATGGTGAAGTCGTCACCTGCCGACAGAGTCTCCGACTCCTTGAATCGAATGCCGCCTTTCACATCAATATCGAACAGGTGCATTTTACGATGCTTGGCCAACAACTCGCCATTGGGACCCCACACGGTACATGTATTGTATATGGCATCATTGTCCCCTAGTTCCGGAATTGTGCCACCAATGATATATATCTGATTATCTAATGCCGCCTTCGACAGTTGCCGGCTCGTATAGCCATCTGGAATATGTTCCGCGTACTCGCGAAAGTATTTGGTACCATAGGGACAGTTAAAGCACTCTGGCAACGTTATGAGCCGTGGCTTGTGCTCCTTAACGGCCTGTTCAATTTTACTAACTGCATTCAGTACATTAGCCGTCTTGTCCTTTGAACCCCTTAACTGCAACAAAGCAAGACGCATAACTTTCCGGAGAATGTTTATTTTTAAAATACGTTTTAAATGATTGACTATTTCAACTTACTATTAGCGGCTTTGCTCATGGTTTATATACTATATTTACAATTTTAGCAAAATATGTTGCGCAGTTTTCGTTGCGATCAGATGTACGTATGTAAGCAAAATAATAAACAGCTGTTCAGTATACAAATATGGATAAGACTTTAAATAGTCTGGCAAGGCTGACTGAGTGCATTACAGCACCACTAACCATACAACACTAACCATACATACAATCAGCAAAATTCTTTCAACCATTACATAGGCACTATTCCATCTCGTTAGAACTTCCTGTTTAAGGCCATATTTAATATCAGTATGTTGGGAGTCCTTTAATTTTTGGTACGCAATCGTACTGCTTTTAAAATAAGCTACAATACTCTTGCATTTTTTAATAAAGTAACAAGGGAATCCATTTTAATAGAATCTTGCACCACTAAATTGAGCCACTAACCATACAACCACTAACCATGCAACAATTTTGTTGGCAACTTTAACAACATTTTTAGCTATTTTTAGCCACTTTTTTTTCCAAATCTAGCAATTTTTGCTTAGGAGATTCTGGCAGCACTGGTTCCAGCATACATATATTTTTGTGAGAAAAGAGCAGAGAGTAAAAAGCATGGGGCAGAAAGAGAAAGAGAGCAAGGGAAAGAGCGGCACATGTCAAGCCTTTTTGGAAAATCGACCGTCACCGTCGAGCGGTCGAAGCGGAATGATTTTGCCATCAGCAATTTTTCTCTCCCGACCCTAAAAGTAAAAACCCGAGCAAATACGAAGCTAAAGGGGTTCTAAAGTCAAAAAATAAGTGTGAACATTAATTTGTACCAGTTGTCCAGTCTATGTGTTGTATGGTTAGTGGTTGTATGGTTAGTGGTTGTATGGTTAGTGTTATTGGCCAAAGTGAGCCATATTGAAGGAACTAGCTCAGTGGCTCAGTTCAGTGAGCCATTCATTTTAGCTCACTCACTCATGAGCTACCCAAGTCTATAGGTAAATACTAAAAGATAAATTTTAGTTCCAGCAGCAGTTTGTCAGATTTGGTGCAAGTACATACATATGTATATGTTAAGAAATATTTTATTGAAAAAGCATAGAAATCAATAAGTACGAATGTTACTTTGTAAATGTTGTTAGCAGCTACAACAATATAGTTGATAGCCAATGTGTTTCTTGTCATATGTGAATGTCTGTATCTGTAGAGCAAGAAAATGGCGTAGAAGTCGAAAAATCGTTTTAGAAAATTGTATAAAACTTGAGTGGAAACTATCACATAGCGTTGACCACAGTACCAAACAAGATGTTCCCGGGTGGAAACTCAAATGCCGATCTGGGCTTCAACAAACACAATCAATATATGGCGCAACCACATTTCCTGGTTACATCAGGTCCCGGGCCAGTTCCTATTCCCGGACCTGGCGTGGCCAATCCATTGGCGGCTGCAGCGCCCGTCATGCCAATGAATGTGCACGGCGGCATAGATTGGGCGCAACTGGCGCAGCAGTGGATACATATGCGCGACTCGTCAGCAGCGCCGCCCATGGCTAATTTTAGCATGAATATGCCCATTGCACCTCCGCCACCAATTATAAGCAACGCGCCAGAGTATCACCATCATCAGCAGCAACAGCTGCGCCATCAACAGCAGCTGCCACAGCAACCGCAGCCTAAAGTTCAAAGACACTACGAGGAGCACGGCGAGGCTGAGATGGACATGGATATGGATGAAGAAGAAAATGAAAATGTTGCACGCATGACGCATTGCATCGAAAATCAACCCCCTCCGCCTATCGTTACGCAATCTCAGTGGACGGCAGGCACAGTAAACGATGAACCCAATATTGCATCACACAATACGGGTGAGTGATTGGCTTCCAAATTCACCTCGGCATTACCCAATTACTTATCAATTTATATACTCCAATCCTAGTCGCACCAGACCCTCAACAATGGAATGATTGGTCAACACGCAGCAATCCAACGGCGCATATTCCATCACTCTTGAAACTCAACGTTTGCAATCCGAATGAGTCTCTGATGCAGCAGCAGGCACAACTTCCTCTGCCTCGAAGCAGCAATTCTACCATCACCAGTGGCGCCGGCAGCAGCGGAGCCGTCAGCAGCGACATTGATGCCAACAAACGAAAAATGTTACCAGCTTGGATTAGGTAAGACTAACATGACCAGTGTACAAAATTATTTTATTCTATATATTTATTTAAAATGTATAAAGTTAAAATAAGATAAAGTTACAGAAGAGGTATATTAATGAAAAATTTCTGCTTAGATATTATTATTATATTTGATGATAAAAATCGTATTTGAGATTAAATTTACTTGGCTAGGCTTTACATAAATTTGATATGCAAGTGTATAGTTATAATATGAATTAAGAGCAAGAAATGCATATATCTTATATTTCCCAATATTATATTTGCAAAAGAAATAACTTAAAATCTAAACTAAAGTCGGCATGGGAACAGTAGATCAAAAATTGAATTATTATAAATGATTTATAGCCGAAGTCAAAGTTCAACTATACTGGGTCACATATACATATTTTAATTATTTAATATTTGATATATTTCAAAGAAGTACTATTCTTCTAATTTATTATTTTATATATTTTAGAGAGGGTTTGGAAAAAATGGAACGTGAAAAGCAACGACAGCTAGAGCGACAAGGACCCACGTCGGAAGGCGAACCGCCAGATATCAATGTTAAGCAAGTATCAAGCAAATCACTAACAACACCTGTTAATCTCTTGAACATGTCAAATGTGGTAAGTAGCGAAGTGTGTCTCTATGGGCTGCACTTAAATCAATTTTAAGTTGTGCCAGTGCCAGTGCCAGATGCAACAAGCAATTTAACTGGTTGCTAAAGTGCACACAAGTACGGCACATCAGACCCAAATGTCTGCGTACTTAATCAAACCTTGCCTTGCAATTAACTTGAACTCGAAATGCAGGCGAGCGACAGCGAAGATTCAAATGCTGCTCCTGGGGAGGCAACTCTTGCGCCCAGCCTGGCTCAGACAATAGGTAATGAAGTATTGAGTAAAGCCAGCAGCAGTGATGACGATCAGGGGAACAACGAGGAGAAGGATAGTCAGCCACATCAGCCACAACGTGATGTAGACAGTGGACATGATGAAGTAACAGTTGCAAACTCAGTCAATGCTGAGGCTGCATTAAGTGGTAAAAACTACGAAGAAAGACTGGCGGATTTGGTAGGCATCACTATCTTAAGTCCAGGTGCGCTCGTCCAGGCAATGAAACCCAAAGCCAATTTTTACTCCTATCATTTGCAAAATAAGCAATCAGATTTAAAACTTTATGGTACCACTTCTTTCAAGTTGGCGCAAGTTTTATAACCCGGTGATATATATATTTTTTTTTTTTTCTTCTAAAATTTGTAAATTTTATTGAATAAGAATTCTGCTACCTTTTGTTGAAGTTTATAGAGAAATATCTTAAGAAATTACGGTTACGGTTTTCATTGTCTGGCGCCACTTTGTTATCGTGAGGCATTTGAAATAGCGCTATCAATCTATAAAAAAAACCAATCTATAGATGCTTGTTGTGCGTCGTACTTTAACTGAAATACTGCTGGAAACCACCAATGAAGAGATTGCAGCTATTGCTAGTGAAACACTCAAAGCGCACCGCGCTAAAGGTACATTATATTCTATATAGAACATATTTAGCTTATCGCATTTTTTACAGTGAGAAAACCAGTGTGAGTGAGTGTGTGTGTGTGTGTGTGTATGTTTGTATGCAAGTATGTGTGCATATATAAATGCAATTACTTTACTCGGTTTTTGATGACAAGCTTCTGTGAGTTGATCCACAATAAAAATTGAAACCGAGATGAAATGTTTGGGATTATTCAACCCTCTCGACAGGAAGTCGTCTCTATCGTGCTGTACTCAAGCGTTCGCGTTTAGTTTAAATAATTAAATTTAATTTTATGTCACTGTTTATACTTGTAACAAACAATCCAATCACATGCTGAATTTCTCTATATAATCGTTATATATGTATATATATATCTATATGAATATCTATATGTATATATATACAATATACTTGTGTATGTAAATCAAAAGCGTCATCAGCCCAAGTGATTCGCAAAAGCGCCTTGTCCTCCATTACCGGCAACCTGGGTAAGTAACAAATTCCAATTTAGCCTTAAGTTCTTGAACACTTTTGTTTACTAGGTAGTCTGAGTTTTGCTTACCCTTAAACACCCATATGTAGAATTATATCCACATTATGTACACAGTGAACGGGACTGGCTAACTTACTCTCTTATCATGCATATATATTTGGTTTGATCTATCCAATCTTATTCCTACCTAAAGTCATTCATTCAATTTCTTTTGACCAGACCACATTTATTGTAGCTTTCTGTCTGCTAAACAATTTTAACTATATATAAAAAAAAATTAAAAGTAAAACTGCCCCAAAAAAAAATAATAAACAAATAAAAAAAAACAAAAAGAAAAACCGCGCCTTTTCCAATGTACGCCTGGCAGCCACAATTAGCACTTGATTGATTTGATTTGTAGGATTAGCTGTCTATGGCGATTCTTCAAGCGAAAGCGATGACGATGCTGATGATAATGAAGCCGGTCAACTCGAGCGCGGGTATGATTCATCTGCGGACAAATCTAATGAGCTTAGTGTGGACGACTTAAAGGTACGAGCATCCTGTTAAATGTTTAATAATATTCTTATCAATCGCCCTAAATTACTCTATTTGTAGACGCGGATACGAAAAAGTAAGCGTGCTTTCGAGAAAGTCATTGATGACATTGAGGAGCGTGTATTGCTGCAGGAGCAATTGGATGAGCGGAAGCTGCAACAACATCGTAAGGCCGAATTGGAGCAAGCGGAAACTGCCAACAGGCAAAGGGCTCATAGCGAACATCGAGAAACTGAGGCTGCTGTTGACAAAGTAGGACATGAAACAAAGAATGCTACAATGAATGACAAGCAGC
This sequence comes from Drosophila antonietae, assembly GCA_030914385.1. Lineage (NCBI taxonomy): Eukaryota > Metazoa > Arthropoda > Insecta > Diptera > Drosophilidae > Drosophila > Drosophila antonietae. The sequence goes on along the minus strand of JAUESO010000609.1, from coordinate 16,563,745 downwards.
AACAATTTAATGGTATGTTTAGAGTCGAAATAAAGTCTAGATAAACAATTCAAACATTTAAATAATTCGAATTAAGCAGGAAAACGGCTCAGTCGCAAAGAGCGGACGACGCGCTTTAGCGACAATAAGGATGGCAAACAGGCGCAGCCATTTGTAACCCAAGTGATTGCAGTCCCGGCAATACAGTCCACCATAATTGCCCAAAAACTGAAGCCGGTTCCTAATCCGGCCACCAATTTGTTGCAAATGCCAGAGTCTGTGACGACCATGCTAAGCGCTGCGGATAAGGCACTCGACAAAGCAAACAAAACAGGAAAAAAATCGAAAAACCGACGTCGTCAGTCCACGTCTTCTTCATCGTCCAGTAACAGTGGAGATAGCAGCAGTAGTAGTAGCTCAAGTAGCGACAGCAATTCCAGTTCCAATAATTCAAATTCCTCGAGCAAAAGCGAAGACAGCAGCACTCGCAGCAGCGCTCCGGCCAAGAAACACGGCAAGAGCAGTCGCCATCAGAGCAGAGGCAGCAGTGGTCACAGACAGCAGAGCGACTCCGGCCATAAAAATCATCACAGAGGCCCAAGTACCAGCAGCACGCGCAACTATGATCGTCATCGTAGTAGTCGAGACAGTCGTGATCATCGCAGTAGGCGCGACAGTCGTGATCATCGAAATAGTTGTAACAGCCGTGATCGCGATCGCGTACGTGATCGTGAGCGTGAACGACGTGCAATACAATACAGAAAGGATTGTGATCGACGAAGACGTCGAGATTCCAGCCAGTCAGCCGAGGAGAATGCCAGCAGCAGCTACCGACGCAACTCGCGGCACAACAGCAGTCGCAGTCACCATAGCAGCTCTAGCTATGACAAACATAGAAGGAGAACGAGATCTCGCTCCAATTCCCGCAGCACTCACAACTCCCATTCGTCCGTTTCCACCTCCGCTTCACATCAGCTTCGCAAACGCAAGTGAATCTAATACAAATATAGTCTTCTGTTACTAATGATGATACTCTTTAATCAAGCTTAGAAAATATATATAAACTAAATAAATTGAGTTATACTTAAGAGCTCATATCTGTGCTGAGTTTGGTAGTAAGTATAAAAGTTTCATTTATTGCAGATTATATTTGTCTTTCCATGTATTGAGCTGACTGAAAGGCTCTTTACTTTCCGTGTCGACCATCCATTAAAGAGAATCATTTGAAATTTCGAATAGATTTGGTCGCTGCATGTTCTTTCAAATATGTTGGACTTGGCACACATGCTTATTTATTTAATATCTTTAAGAACTTGATACATAGTCGTAAATACAATTGTATAGTTGAAAGAATATTGAAATAGGTGTAGAACTATTCGTATATAGAAAATATGGCTGGATTGTACAATCTATTAAAAATGCTAGAAAATGCTTTAAAGATCTCGAATAAGTAATCTAGGGTAATTTACACATTAAAAACAACTTAAAGAACATAAGTAAGGAGATTAAAAAACTGAACACTATAATTAAGGACAAAAACTAACATATTAAAACTTGTAAATTGCTATATACCGGATACTATCGCAGGCAATGCATATAACAACTACTAGAGGCACTCCGCCAAGATTGGAGCTAGTTTGCATAAGTTAAATCCATGTCGATAGTTAAGTGTTGATTCAAATTTGGATCGTTGCATATGTATAGGTATATATATAGAGTTGAGGTCTAAGTTTAGCGGCGATTATTTTGACTTTTGTTGTTCCAACGTGACTGTTGCATCCGCTGCACACGCTGCTGTTGACTTTGGTTCTCGCACGCGTCGGCACGGCGCAATACCTCCGCATATGAGAGATCGAGCCTTTTGAGCTTGTGGAATTCCTGGGACACCGTATTTGGATGAAACTCGACGCCGTTTACTTCGATCACACGACCCGCACGCTTGGCGCGAGAGGCGCTCATATTTCGATTATAGATTATCATTGGCGATCCATTCCATTCGGGGTCCTGTTGTCTCCGGCGACCAACACGTTCCGTTCCAAACATTTCTGGAGGGATGGGCACAAAGTCTTTGCGGGTGCGCCGAGCACTATGAGTCGAACATGGCTGAGCCAAAGGGGAGGGTTGTGCTAGGGGCGACTCGACTCGGCCACTAGTGTTATGCAGACTTCGATTCTTGCGACGATTCCTCTTTTTGATGCCTACACCAACGGCCAAATACTCAAGTGGTTCGCGCTTAAGTGGCGTTAATACACGACCGTTCTCTTCAATGGTTTTGATACCATCCATTTTGCTGGGACCGTTCAGTTGTGCGATGGACGTGGAGCTTGCTTGAGAGTTTCTGTTCTCTTGATTTTTGCATTCGCTTATGTGCTTCTTGGCCGTCTTCCGTTCCAGCTTCGTGACACACTCAGACATGGCAAATGACTGATCCGAAAACACCGATGATATAATACTTTGCGTATCGTCGCCAAAATCCACCGAGAACTCTTCCTTAGCTGGCGCATCTGCCGTGTTTGACTGGCATCCATCTTCATCCGTCGATTTCGGTTTGTCCCCATCGTCCTTATTATCGGCGGCCTTTTTCAACACACCGAAAATTTCCTTAAATAACTCTCTGTACTCGGGCCGGCTCTGGAAGTGTGTGTCGATTGGGGTAACGTCGTCATATATGCTTAGTTTACACTCCTCGCCATTGCTGATTGAGCACAAGAAATATCCTGGTCGTTCATCCGTCTGAGTATACTTATTGCTGGTCTCTTCTGAGAAGCCCGATGATGAGGTTTCCGCCTCCGAGAACTCCGTTGATGTTCGGCCCCGCGCAGACTTTGTGTTAGTTTCTGTTGCCGCAGATGTTTCCTGACTGGTGGCCGCCACGTTGAGCTTCTGTGATTGCTCCAGATTAGATTCGACTGCATTGGAACTTTCCTTTGAGACCTGGACAACATTGGTTGCATTGCCATTGCGCACGTTTGATGTGCGCTGGACCTCCAATAGAGCTTCGTATTTCTCGACCAAGTCGCGATACGGATTTGGACTTCCAGCATTCTTCAACTCGAGCAATTCGTGTTCATTGAGCTTCGCTGAGAATTCAGCACTATTTCCAGCCAACTGTAAGCTGAACTCACTGCCAATCAGGCTGCGATCATCCTCTTCGCGCCCGTCCTCGGTCTGGGCCACTGATGACTGGCCATCGTTGTTTGACGCCTGCTCCTCCATGACTCGCAAGCAACGGCTACACATTTGCCCCTGTCTCACGTCATCCAACAAAGAGAACTCATCCTGCATGGACATCATCTCTTCGTTGTTGCTGGTAATAGCGATGCGGCTCTGCAGCGTCTGGTTCTCTTGGATGATGGCAACCAATTGCTCCTCTAGCTCACAACAGCGTTGCTTTTCCGCCATAAAATCACGTCTTATTGACTCCATATCAGTTATCAGACTTAACAGTTCCTCATTATCCTCACCCTTGCTAGCCGCAGCAGCGACAGCGGCTGCCTCAATAATCTCCTCCGAACTACCCACATCACTGAAAGCCATCGATCCACTGGCTTGCGACATTTCCGTCACACCAGTCGAGTTGGCATTTGCAGCAAATGGCCCGCTGTCTATGGGTGTCGCATTCAGGTCGGCCACTTCATGATCGTTGGAATTGATCCACGGTTTCGACCGTTCAGAACTTACCGGTGCTGTGGAGCGGTCCTGTGGAAGTTGTCTCTCTTTTTTGCGCCGCTCCATATTTAATTGTTGCCGTGTCTCTTCCAACTGTTGGGTCAGTTCTTCGCAGCGCGCTTCCAGGGATTCGATATTAGCCCCCAATGACTTGATTTGCTTCTTATCGCGTGATTTCTCCAAGGTCAAGCGATGATTGCTACGCTCCAAGTCCTGTATGCCTACCTCCAGCTGCTCGTAGACCTTTAAGCGCGTATCGTTGACTTCGGTCATTGCATTGATTTGCTTTCGCAAGTGCACAATTTCTCGTTGTTGTTCCTCATTGCGAGTCTTGTGCTCCTTCAACATTACTTCCAATTCTCTATTCCGCTCAAGTAGCGTTTTTCCCAGCTCCGCTGCCAGCTGTAAGTCATCCAGCATAAATTGCGAGCCATCCACATCCGGCTCGCAATTGTCTGCATCGACTTTGTTCCTGTCCATTCTTTTGATTGTTGTTGATTGTTTTTCGTTGCTTTTCTGTTACGGCAATAATTGGGTATTCATTAATCTTGGCAACCAAAACACATGCATATTGATTTTTGCCTTACATTTAGTTGATGTAGCTTGTGCGCATATTATGCAAACCATTTACACACTGAGCAGCTTCAGCTATCCGATATGTATTTCTTTGTATTTGCTTTCGTTTTGTATGCAAATATTTTGCGTATTACGTCACCGATTTTACCAATAGCAATTGCACAAGTTAACGACGACAAAACTTTTCGCTTTATGCTCTCTCTATTTTATTCTTTAACGCAAGTGCAAGTGCATTGCAACCCTACAGCAAAGCCACCGCAAAGCCAGCGCAAACCAACCCCTTGTAGCTGTAAAAGCCAGTGACGTAGACAGGGACGACTTACGGCTGGCTTATGTATATACATGTATGTATGTACGTATGTATATCTGTATGAGCATAAGCAAACAAAAAAAAAATGAATAAATAAACATAAACACACGCACAACAATATATTGAAATTATGCACACGTATACATATGTATATGTGAAAGTATATTCAACCCATAATATTTACATGTTAGGTTCGACTGAATTTCTAATGCCAAGCATAGATTGTTTAGACATCTAATATCAGAATATTTTAATTTAAATTTCTATTTAAATTTCAATCAATATTTAACTCCACTCTTTGCGTATTCATTCGCACGCATGTACATACATACATATGTATGTATGGCATGTATTAAGCACCAAAGCTTAGCTCAAGCTGGGACACTTTCAAGCCCCCATAAAAAAAGGTTGCTACGCATGTGAAGCAAAAACAGCTGTTGTCTGTAAAGAGGGTCCAAAGGTGCACAGAAAATAAAATGAAATGACAACACAGCTTTCAGTTGAAAAGATTTATTATTGTATATTTAATATAAAATGTGAATTAAATAAAAAAAAAAAATTATTTTGTATTATTATTTAAAACTTATTTCCCATGAATATTTGGTCATTTAATATAATATGATATTATTAATATATTTTATAATATTTATAATATTTAATATTTTTATAAACAAAAAAATCTCAAATAATTAGTTTTTTTTTTAATTTTAGTTTTTTTCTTATTGTTTTTTAAACCTTGTGCCCAATTCATTAGAAGTACAAGTAATTAAAATATTTGTTCATGTTTAGTTACTAGCAGATTAAAAATTAAAATGAGTTTGATATTTTACTATCAACATTAATTGTAGAAATTAAATATTCTAATCTTCACACTGCACAGCTTTGACCTTCTGTTGCTTCTTGTACCTTTGCTCATAGGGATCCCCATAGTCCACCTTGCCTATTTCGTAGTGCGCCATTTTATTCCGATGGATCGTGAGCAGGGCGCCGCTCTTGAAGTTGTCCCCGCAGACGCCACAGTTGTAGGGCTGCAGCGTGGATGGCTGAGTCTCGTTCTCGCGCTGTAAGCGCATTCGTTCAATGTCCTCGGCTCGACGCTTGTTAACACGACTATTCTCATAGGGATCGGGCTCCAAGGCAGCGTTGCCCCCTCTCCCAGTCTCAAAGTGTCGCTTTTGATTGCGATGAATGTTCAAAAGCGATCCACAAACGAAGCTCTTGCCGCAAACGTTGCAGACATACGGACGCTCGCCCGTGTGTCGTCGCATGTGGATCTTCAAGTCGTTGGACTGGACAAAGCTCTTATCGCACTTGTCGCAGGCGTACGGCCGATGGCCAGTGTGGAGGCGCATGTGCCTTGCTAGCTTGTTCTGCGAGATGAACTTCTTAGCGCATATTTTACACTCGCTGGGCCGCTCCCCGGTATGTTGACGTTTGTGAAGACTCAGATCCTGGCTGCGTGGAAAGGCCTTCTCGCACTGGTCGCACTTGTACGGGTTTTCGCCGGTGTGACGCCGTATGTGTATGGTCAGACTGGAGATGGGGAAGCTTACGCCACAGTGTGGGCATTCGCGCCTCTTTGCGGCACGCTTCGGTGGCGCACTAGCTATGGCATCTTCTGAGCAACCCCCGGCGGCCACGACCTCCGGGTGAAAGGCAATCATGTGCCGGCGCAGTGTATCCTGGCGCTTAAAAATGCGTGGACAATGCTCACAGATCAGTTCACCGCTGCTGCTGTGCTCCTTAGCCAATTCCTGGGCGGCCACATCTGCCGCCTGGCTGTGAGCCGTAGCAAAGTGGCGTGCAAGGGATTTGTTCTTAGCAAAAATGCGTGGACAACTGGAACATTTATACATAAAGTTCTGCGATTGTGTCAGCCGCTTTCCCACTTGCGAACTACGTTTCTTGAATTCTGAATCTTGATCTGCACCATGAATTAGATCTGGATCGAATTCGTCTTGCACCAGTTCGGTGACAATTTCAGTGGAATATATATCACTATTAGACTGCTCTTCAGGTGGCTCTTCCGTATGCGATGGCATCTCATATTTGTCTTCCTCATATTCCTCATATGCCTGCTCCTCATATGCCGTTTCTTCGCATGGCTCTTCCTTATAGGACGGATCGTCAGCGGCCAGTTCCACCTCTTGTAGTTCAATGACGGATTCACATTCCTCCAATTCCAACAGTTCTTCGTCTTCTTGGTTCACCAGCTCTCTTTCCGTAGGTTTAGCCGGCTGATTCGCATCCTGAACACTATATAATTCCTGCAGTGTCTGATTGGCCCTTATTACCTCTCGTATAAATTCGTAAGCGCTGATCAGGCGACGCGTGCAGCTTTGACATAGTTGTGAGGGTAAAGCCGGTTCATTCCAATCGCACTGAAAATAATCTTCGAATTATGTTACACTGATTATGGATTATAAAGTTTAGCGTTTTACCTTCACATTGGAGACATTTTCTAGCATCTCCCACAGCTCAACATTTAAATCATTAAACTCAATTACATCGTGAAGGCTCAATGTTGATCCGTGAGATTCCAAGCAAACGCGACATGTTTGCTCATTTACAGAAATACTACTAGTATTCCTTGTTATTTGAAAGTCATCTTCGTTATTATCCATGTTGTCATATCTCCAGTTAGGAACGCCTTATTATTTTATTAAAATTATTTAACCAACACTAAACACTTCTCACACAGCTGTTTACACTTGAAACTGTAAAACGTACATGTTGTGTATGTTGTTTACAGACTGTAGTTTATTTTGCATCTTCAGCAAGTTTGCGATATATCGATATATCAGACAGACAGCGATTTCTACCTATTTAGACGACATCGATAAATATCAATGTAATTTCTTCCCAGGTAATAAGGCGCCAATCCTAATATTTGACAAAAATCTTTACAAATGTGAAATTCATATTTGATGGAGAACAGAAATATTCATATTAATTACCTGATAGACGATATTAATTGATAGACGAAATTTGAATTTTTTAATGCTTTTTTTTTTCAATATTTTTTATTGATAACAAAAATTATATTTGTGTACTTTTGATATATCGTGTATATTGGATATAGTTTTTTTTTTTTTGTTTATCACTAGCATTTGCAAGTTTAAAACATCGCTCACATATATATAAATATACAAATAATTTGAGCGACATAATTGAGATTTAAAAATTCCGAATATTCCATGCTTTCTTTACGGACGGAAAGCTTACATATAAATGCAAATTAAAAGAATAAAAAAAACGTAAAAAAGATATAGAATAGCGAAGACAGATTAATAAATTTGAAGCACAATTGAATTCGAGTAGATTCCAGACAAGATTTAGGGGCTTATGGCCGGTGCTGTTGCGTTTTTAAATTGAAATGTTGGATAGCGTGGAGCGAATGTGTTGTCTCCAATGATTTGTGTGTGCTCCGAATCGTCCCTCCCAGTTATTTTTGGTGCGCGGTATTCCGTTTCTACAAACTGTGGTGGCGCTATAATAATTAAAAAATACAATAATAATATCAATTTTACTGGATCGTTATAGGCGTCCTTACGTATATTGGGATAGAGTGCACCACCTGCACTATCGGCTACATTCCAGCCAAGAGCACCACCCACACCGTCTCCGGCTGGACTGACTGGACTAACCGGCTGTGTGGGTGCCAGAGATGGATCCTCGGCTGGTGGCCTTACGGAAGCCAGTGGAATGGTCCCCAGTGTAATGGGAACTTTGCCAGTGAGATTACGATGCGGTCCACTTACATCGCACTCAACATGCAAATCATAGTCGAGCGCGATGATGCCGCAATTGAGTAAATTGGTTGGCGGCAGTGCTGGTATTTCCATTTGCTGTGAAAATGTATGCGACTCTCCGGCATTGACAGGCCCAACGCTCAGTTGGGCAATTACCACCTTCGATTCGCGTTTCTCGCTACGCGGCTGATTCGTGTGGAACGTGACAAGTTTGCGCAACTCAAATTTAACAGCTGTGAGATTCACATTGCTGCTGTTGTCCACCTCGCAGGTAATGGGCAGTATTTGGCCCGATACATAACCAGTTTGCGGTATGCTTGTGATGACAGCCAACGGACCGGAGCGGCAGCAGAAGCAACAAAATGACTTCTCCAGCTCCAACTTGAAAGGTTCCTTGACACGCGGATTGAGATTCAGGTCAACTGGCGCTATGACAGTGAAGGCCATTTTCATATCCTGATCGAACTTCCATGGTCTATCCAAAGTAACTTTGATAGTGTAGCGAACATGTCCAAATTCACCCTCAAATGATGAGGGCAAATTCGGAGGCAAGGCGCACGTAAAGGGATACGTGTGTGTGCCCGGTGGTAACTCAGTTTCGGAGCCTATAAAAAATTAAATATGTGAATTTATTTTTGAAAAGAATTTTGATATTTTTTGGTGCAGTTTCTCACTGTTTTTGCCGCCAAGCAAGTAATATTGTATCTTAAAGTATTCCTCATGCCCCTTCAGGCTCGTGATCTCGTTCTCAGTCTTGCCTTCGCTCGTCGTCACATTACGTTCCTCGGTCCATTCTGTATTGGCTTCACCCAAGAAACGTATGATAATGCCTGCAAGAGAACAAGTGGTTGAAAATGTTAATTTCAGATATTTTCCCCTCTCTGTTTGTAAAGAAAACAATTTAATGTGGCACCACGCCCCGTAACTTGTCTACGAATATAGCATATGCTATAAATAACAGACTACTGCGACGAATGCTAAGCTCTGCGACTCTCGACTACCAAACCGATGACATCATCACGAACAGCATCATTCCACACTATTGCGTATAAATGGGTTGACCATAATTAAAATCTTGATAGATGTTTAAAATTAAAATATAATTTAATTTCAATTAGATTTGTGAATGTCATTCTAGGATTTATCTCATCTATATATTTGACATTCTTATATCTTAGTTATTTCTAATTTAATTTTAATTAAAATTCTAGAGAAATCAAGGTTCACCCATACGTAAATATGTAATAATCTATGAGTAACGGGACCGGCATTTTACAAGCGAGAGGAGTAACTAGAAAGTCAGCTTTCAGCTCAAATCCAGAAACGAATTCGAATACATGATTATTAAATCATTAGTTGATTACCGTGTGCCGTCACATTTATGAGTAATACGGGGTCAATTATAATTGTGTTGAAATCCATATATATATATATACATATATTTAAATAAACTCTTACCTCGTACTTTTTTGGGCGAATCAAAGGTGATTTTCACCTGACCGTTGACTGTTTGACCAGCGTAGTAGGTGTTCCATGGATTGTCCAACTGCACTTCGCAACCTTTGATACCCATTATTTTATATTGGTTTAACGTTCACCTATTTAAAGCTATAACTTTTAGCCGAGCTAAGAAACAGATTGCCGATTCGTTTGAGATAGGTTCGATCAAACGATTCGTAACTTGACATGGGAACTAGCTCTCTAACTCGATAGTTTGGCTCTTTGTAAATAGAATAAATATATCGATATCATGCAACCGATTAGTAAAGGCGGCAAAAGTTTAGTGAGTTTATATAAATAAAAAGACCACACGTTTTTAAAATTAGTCTAATTCAATTTTTTTGCCTCCTAAGTAATTATTTAAAATGTTTTTGATGCTAACAGTCCGAAACATGAAAGCCAATTAGAAAAAAATTAAAATCAATTAATTAAAAAAATGTTTTTAAATTAGTAACTCAATTAAATAAAGAGATATTTATTGATGCAAGCATGTTAGCCTTCATATAGTTACTTTTTATACAACTATTTCAAAAATTATTCCTGAACTATTTAGAAATATAAATAAATTCGCCAGCTTCAATAAAACGATACTTAACGTCAATTCTATGATATTTCGATTCATTCTCGATATATGCGTAGTCGATTCTGAGGTATTTTCTGTCTCTTTTGGTATTTAGGCTTGCGCACGTTGTTGTCATTACTTGACAATAGATAATTAAAAGTAAAATGCGCAATCTAAAGTTACAATATTGTAAAGAGCAGAGAACTGGCATTCCAAATGGCAAACAAATCTTGCTCCAGCCAGATTTTGAAAGAAATGGCTATGAGATCACATACATAACGACTCCCAGTGAAATATTCGCTGTTGATAACCATGCCAGTAGATCTCAAGAGCCAAAACTTGTTGCCGAAGTGCCGGACATTGTCGGCACAGAGTATTTACAGTTGGATAACGCAATATGCGTTGCCACGGGTGCCGGCGAGGTGCTGCTCGTCAACCCTGATTCACTGGCTCAGCGTGAGGGCACCTACTGTGATGTGGGAATTGAGTGTATGTCCTGGTCACCCAATCAGGAGGTAGTTGCGTTTGTGACCAGGACAAAAAATGTGGTTGTGATGACGTGCACATTTGATGTGTTGACAGAGCTGCCGTTGGATGCGAATCTCGCTGACGATCAGCAGTTTGTGAACGTCGGTTGGGGCAAGAAAGAGACCCAGTTCCATGGCTCGGCCGGCAAACAAGCGGCCAAGCAGTCAGCTGAGTTCATAGCTCCATCAAATGTCAACGAGCTGCCGCAGGTATGTGATGAGGACGAATACGCGTCCATATCCACTTTTGTAGCTATATATATTTTATTTGCCAAACAGGAGGTACACATTGCCTGGCGTGGTGATGGTTCCTTTTTTGCTGTCTCTTATGTGGCCGCCAACGTGGGTCGCACCTTTAGCGTCTATGATTGTGAGGGCAAGCTGCAGTACACGGCAGAGAAATGGAATGGTTTGCTAGCGCCCATTGCGTGGCGTCCGAGCGGCAATTGGATTGCCCAACCACAAATCATATCCGGAAAATCAACTGTGGCCTTGTTCGAAAAGAACGGATTGCGTCACCGTGAGTTCGAGTTGCCCTTCGACTTGAATGTGGAGCCAATTGTACAGCTGAGTTGGAGTAATGATTCAGACATTTTGGCGTTGCACACTATGACTGCAGAGAAGCAGAGTATTTATCTTTACACGATTGGAAACTATCACTGGTATCTCAAGCAGGTGCTGGTCTTCGAGGAGCAACATGATCCGCTGTCTATATTCCATTGGGACAATCGCCTTGGCGCCGAGCACACATTACACATTCTAATGCTGAGCGGCACACATTATACGCATTGCTTTCGCTATGGCATCGATTGCCAGCCGAGCACAGATATTGTTTATGTCATCGATGGCAAACGTTTGCTATTGACCAAGTTCTCGGCAGCTGTGATACCACCACCCATGTGTTGGCGTGTCATTGAATTGAAGAGCAATATAAATGCTGTGATCACGTCCGAAAGCGAAGTCTATATATATACGAGCGATCATGATATATACTCATATCAACCAAAAGACGATAGCATTGATTTTATTTGTCATCTCACTCCGGATTTGTCGCGCATCCAATTGACCAATTTCAGTTGCTTTGGTAATGAATTTTTACTGGCCACAAATAGCGTGGATAACCAGACAAACATTTTTGTGCTGCTCAAGGGAAATATTAAAACATCCCTGAGCATTCCTGGCACTGTCAATGCCCTAGCCGTGCCCAACAACTGCAAGGATCGCTGCTATATCCAGACCCTGGATAATAAACATATTTACGAAGTAATCCTGACGTCGAATAGTGAGGAGCTGAAGATATTGCGCTGCTATTTGAAGTTAACAGAGCCTGTGAATCATATGATATTTCACGCAACACCTTCTACTCCAGCTGGTAAGTCAAAGAACTTTTTAAATGTTGGAATGACTGAACACAGACTAGCTCTATGAGTTAGTTCGTTAGTTAGTTAATGTTAATCTTAAGCTGCAGAGTCTACTTGATTTTAACGATAACTTGTATTAAATTCTTGCAGGTGAACTGATTACTCAACACTCGCAGCAGCAGCTGAAGGTGGATGGTCAAAGGATTGCTGAGGATGTCACTTCATTCTGTATCGTCGACAACTATTTGATATATACCCAGCTGAATGCATTGCATTTTGTAAGGCTAAGGGATAAGTGCGCCGTAGCCACGCGCAGCATTGAGCGCGGCGCCAAGCTGGTGACACCGGCGAGCGGTGCCCGACTTGTGATGCAGTTGCCACGTGGCAATCTGGAGGTGATATGTCCACGTGTCCTGGCACTTGACCTGATCGGCAAGTCGCTGAATTGTGGGGACTATTATCAGCCGATGTGCATGCTGCGTAAGCATCGCATCAATATGAACATCATCTGCGATCACAACATGGCGAAGTTTGTGGAGAGTGTAAACGGGTTTCTCAATCAAATCCAAGACAGTCAGTGGATATGTCTGTTCATCAACGAGCTGCAGAACGAAGACTACTCCCTAGGCATGTATTCCAGTAACTATGACACGGTGAAGCCAACCTATCCGTCTGACTTCACAGTGGACCAGAAGGTTTCCACTATCTGCGCGCTGCTGATCAAGCAAATGACTAGCACAGACGATCCCAAAGAGAAGGCACGCTTTCGTCTGCCCATTGTGACGGCTTATGTAAAGGCCAATCAATTGCCTGAGGCTCTGGAATACATATGGCAGCATAAACAAGAGGATGCTCAGTTGGGTGAACAGATGCTCAAGTACCTGCTCTATCTAGTGGATGTGAATGAACTATATAATGTTGCCTTGGGCACATATAATTTCGGAATAGTCCTATTCGTTGCTCAGCAGTCGCAAATGGATCCCAAGGAGTTTTTGCCCTATCTCAATGAACTCAAATCCATGCCGGCGGACTATCGCAAGTTCAAGATCGACGAACATCTAAAGCGCTTCCAACTAGCTCTCCATCATTTGGCCGCCTGCGGTGCAGAACATTATGAGCTGGCCCTGAACTTTATTAAGCAGCATAATCTCTACAATCAAGCCTTGGTCGCCTATAAGTCACAAACGGAATTCCATCGCCGCATTTGTGTGGCCTATGCAGATCATTTGCGCTCAAATGCCCAGCTGGAGGAGGCCAGTCTGCTGTACGAGCGTGGCGGCGAGCTGCAGCAGGCGCTGCTCAGCGCCCGTCACACTCTCGATTGGCAACGTGTTCTACTGCTTGCGCAGCGTGCAGGTGAACCGCTAGCTCAGGTGGCCAACTCGCTAGTGGCACCGCTGCAACAACATGATCGTTACTTGGATGCATACGAGTTGCTCAAGAGATTTGAACCACCGGACAGTGAGGCGCCACTCGAGCTACTGCTCAAGGGTCATCTCTATGGACGTGCAATCTACGAGGCGGGACTGCTGGACGTGGATGGCACAGCTGAACTGTTGGGTGAGCTGAACTCTGAGAGAAAATTATTCAGTTAATAGAGGCTTTATATTAATATATTTATTATCTTTCGTAATACGTTAGCTACGCGCGTGAAACCCTCGCTACTGGAATATGTCGCCCAAATGGAAGCTTCCCTCAACGCTGATCGTTTGCTGTTCGCGGAGTACAAGCAGCGTCTGCTGGACATACGAAAACGTCAGGCAACGACATCTGCTGCCGCGGATGGTGGCGGCGATCACGGGCTGGATATTGATGAGGCTGATCTGCTGTCGGACACCAGCAGCATACAGTCGTCGCGCCACAGTGGCAGCTCGCGCGGCACCGGGTAAGGCGTCACTTGGCTGCATATTTTTCACGATTTTCTTTTTCTTCCACTCACTTTCTTTGTCGTGTATTTTTTTTTTTCGGTTTCTTAAGTAAAACATTCCGCTCGAGCAAAAATCGACGCAAACATGAACGCAAGCTGCTTAGCTTGAAGCCGGGCAACCCCTTCGAAGACATCGCGCTCATCGATGCGCTGCACAATCAAGTCACGAAGCTCGGCCAGCAACAGCAGCAGCTTCTTGTGCGTGACACATGCAAAGCGCTGCTCCAGCTACACACAGAAGATGAGCGGGCAGCGCAGCTGCAGCGCCTATACGAGAGCATCTTGCTGGAGCTGCAGCCAGAGGTGCTCGATGAGATCTGGCTGCCGGAGCTAATGGGCGGCACTGTCCAACATCTGACTGGACCCAATGTTGACTATCTGGCACTGCAGAAAGAACAGCGTTATGCTCTAATAAGTGGGTGATAAACATAAATTTTCTATTTTATAAAGTTTATATAGAAATGATAAAATTGCAAGACATTCGAATTTTTTGATAGAAGATTAGCTTAAAAGATTTTCCTGAAAAGTTTTAAGAAGCTCGAGATACATTATTGTACGATTTTAAAAGATATTTTAGAGATAATTGTTTTTTATTTTATTCATTATTATAATTATTTATTTATTTTTAATTTTCAATACTGCGGAGGATGAGATTTTTCAGTATAGAGAGGGATAGAAAGGTTTTTATTAAAGACTAATAAGAATTTAATATACAATACTATATTACTATATATATAATATAATTATATATAAAATTATTATGCAACTAGAATTTGGCTTTAAAAGCCATATACATATATATGAAAGATGTGATAGGAATACTGCACAAGTCAAAAAATATATATTTAGAGAGGACAATTGAAATTTCTAGTCTTAATAACTCAGAAATTTTGTCATTAAATTAGACGAAGTGGAAGAAACTCGAATTTTCGTAAGGCTGCAAAAAACGTAGTTAACTATTCAGAAATTATCAAACTAAAGTTATTTAAAATAGAATAAATAGTTTTAGATTTGATCAGAAACCCTGTTCTGGTTGCCACCAGATTTTCAAAATTTTAATTGTTTTTAAAATGTAATTTCTTTAATGCATAAAAAATAGAATTATAAATTTTAATTTTAAGGCAAATTTTAAGAAAATTGAGTGATATTCAGACAAAATGGATGGAATGAATCGAATGGAATATAAGGATCCAAAGTATGCGTATATAAAATATATATACATATAGGAAAGTTCGTAGAGATCATGCCGACTTAATCAATATCTAAAAATTTATTCAGATAATGTAGCTTAAAGATCTTTTTGATAATTGTTTCATACTTCCTTTTTTCTTTAATTTTATTTAATATATTTTGAATCCTTTATTGCAGCTCCCCTGAAGCGATACAAGCCGCAGTTGAATATTATCGATTGGAAGCATGGCATATTGCATTAGTTCTACTCATAATCGTGATCGCTTTATGGCTATTTTAAATGGATTTTCACTTTTCATTGGATAAATATAACAAAACTTTCACTACGTTTGCCTTGCTCTAAAATAAATGTTGCATTCAAATAATTAATTGCGATATTTTTTTTTTATTTAAGTAAGTAATTAATTTATTGGCACGCAACAACAGTCCAGGCTGTGAAAAGTGGGTGTATAAATGGTATTATTGGTACGAACAATAAGTAACAAGTCATCATTTAGGAGGCGTTTACTTTTACTTATCACTGTGCAACGCCCTTCATAGAATTGCGGGCAATTTCCTCGCTGCACTTGATGCGCTGGCGCTGGCAGAGACGTGGGCGTCGACTAGTGTAAAAATTATCATACGGAGAATATTTAACCATTAAAAACTGCAATATTTGAAGAAGAAGAAATAAAAAAACAGAACTTGTACTACCCTAATGCGTACAGGGCTCTTTGTCGCTGGCGGCGCTGCGCTGGCGTTAACAACGACGTTGGCGTCGCTGCATGGTTTGAAATCACTTATTACAGCTCAAAGCGAATGGTAACAATCAAAAGTAAAAACTATTTTACTATTTGGTTTTTAATTTATTGGTTTTATTTATGGCTCCAATATTAAATGCGTTTTGAAAACATTTAGGCGTTCATTAATTAACATACTGAGCACCTAGTATAGCACCCTAATGCACGCTGGACATGCGCAGGTTATATTTGCTGCTGCTGCTATGAGCGCCGACGCCGCGACGGCGATGTCGCGTCGCGTCGTAACTTCATCTGCTCTCTCAGCAGCACTCATGCCGTGTTTTTGTTTTCGCCGCGCATTCCAGTGTGGGCTGTTGAACGGAGCGGTCGTGAGTTCACTGTTGCTGCGCAAACAGTTTGCCAAGGCGCGTCTCCTCGAAAAGTAAATAAATAAAGATCAACGATTGAACAGCCGTGATTTTGTTCATTAACCAATACAAAATATTTCTGTGTGTAGATTTGTATATATAAGCAGGCTGCAACAGAAACTGAATTTGAAAAATCGACCTAAACAACAAGTGCGACAGGAAGCGCGCGCGTGGAAAACGTAACGAAAACGAAAACAAAGTGCACACTAAAAATATATTAATGTACATATATGTATATGAATCTGTATGTGAAATTCCATTTGTTTGCTAATTGGAAATTGTATAGCTATTGATAGCCAATAAAATCAGTCACTTAATTGTGCTAATTGAAAAGAAAGTGTGAAATATAGAAAACATAAATAAGTACATATATGTATATATGCACGTAAAGAGTAAAAATACAAATTTTCAATACAAGCGTATTGCGGCAGAGCAGTTACAGTTGACTATTTCTCAATTGGAAACGGCCCAAATAACAACAGATATTAAATAAGTTTTTGGTAAGTTCTGATTTGTTTCATTAGACGATAAATCAGCGTTCTCGTCGTGTCTCGCTCAGTCGCTCTTTGACAAAACATTGTCTAGTTATGATTTTAACATTTTTTTCGGTAATTCACCTCTGGGTGTTCTATGGGCAGCGCAGTCGCCGTCAAGTGTCACCTCGCTCTTTCGCTCTCACTCCCTCATTTGCTCTAGTATGCTGTCCAGTTTAAAGCTCAGCTCAAACTTGCAAAACGACTTTCAACATCGTTTGCCTGGTGTTGTTGTTTTTGCTACTTCTATTCGCCGCACTGCCACTACAGTTGTTGGTGCTTTTTTAATTACACCTACTGTTTTCGCCGTGCTTTAGATTGGGTTTGGTTGCTGCGGTTGCTGTTTTTAGCACGTTTTATTTCGGCATGTCGAAATCGCCGCGGGCCTTTAATTGTTTTTCGCGCAAAACAATTATTTATTTATACACTAAATGCCATAAGTTGGCTGTTTTTTTTTCTTTCGCTATGGAAAATTATTTTCGAGACATAAGTTTATTGCACATCCGTTAAAATTGTTGATTGATATACTTTTTTATGTCGCTCTTCAATGTCTTGACATTGGTCAAAATCTTTTTATAATGTAGTTAAAGTCCTTGACTGATTGAAATAAATGAATAAAAAATAATAAGCAAGCATCTAAATTGTATTTAAAAAAGAAAAACTTCGGGCCACAAAATATATAATTCATTTTAGAATAAATATTCAAAGGAATTTTAAATATGCATAAATGCGATTTCTCTTTTTATGGATTTTGTATAGCTAAAAAATGCCTTTGGTCCCTTTAATGCTGATTCCAAGCTTGTGTATAGCATAAATATAGGAAACCATTATCGGTTATCTCATAATTTACAATGCGAATGGTCTCGCCGTTTCGCTGTTTCTTTGTTTTCAAAGTTCTCTATGTCGAATGTTACCCAATCTAAAGAAAAAACGAAGAAAAAACTACACTCAAGTCGGGTCACGTCTCGCAAAAGTGAGCCCCGAAAAAGTGCAGAACGTGACTCACAGAGAGCAAACGCAGCGTTAGCTACGCTTATCTACCTCTGAGTCTGAGTCCGAGTCCGGGTCTGAGAGTGTGAGACTCGCAACAGACTTCGACCCAAACCTTATAAAATACTTAAACGAAAAAACAATCATAAGCTACCTAATCTTATGCTACGTTTATACACATAAATGTATATACATATATACATGTATATATATATTGTAAACCGGTTTATAGGTAAACGCGTTCTGGGACTCGAATCGACGACATTCCATGGAAGTCAACATTGGATTTTGGATTGGGGCTTTGGATATTTTATATCGGCTACCTCTTAACTCATTTGGCATTCAAAATGTTTTCTCTCTGTAGAAGCCCTGAGGCCCATTATTAACAATTTATGTTGCAACTGCTAAATGCATTATGCATAATGCATTTGTTGTTGACTTAGCTGCTTGTCTCTAATTAAAAAAAATGTGGAAAAAATAACAACTTGCAACTTGCAACATGATGTGGCAAATGCGCCCGAGTCGCAACCTTCGCCTGAGGTTTTCGATTTTGCATAGATTGACTTTGCACTGACTGCAGCAATTGTCATAAATTTATATATATACCATTTATATACTATATAGATATAGAAACAAATAGACATCGTCTCAGTCGCAGCCACGTTTTAAATGCAGCGCTTAGCACAAGTTAAGGCTTTTGTTTCATGACCTTCTCCGTTTATTAAGTCCCACAGCGACTGGAGATGCGAGCCGTACCTTGCGAGAGATTTTACAGCCTAGGGCACAGTGGCACAAGCTGTTTGAAAACTGCATGAAATGAAAAACTAATGTTAATGTTGAATGACCTGACTTTATATAACCAAATAATAATTTAAAAAATTAATTAAATGTAAACATTAACAAAACACATTGATTATGATATATTGAAACTTTCTGAATTCAAAATATGTCAAGTTGAATTTACAATAATTGGTTTTTATATTACCTAATTAATATTTATAATAAGTTAGTCTTTCAACATCAACAAATTAGTCGGCTAAGTTATTTAATTATTGAAAATTTAGGTCTTAGCCAAACAAAGAGGTGCGATTAATTTTAATTTCAATTCATGCCAAGAGGGGAATTCCCTTCTATTGTTAACTATTCTACGATTCTACTATAAGCCAAATAATGAATTATAATTAAGCATTTAAATGTTATCTAATTAGTCGTCTCTTAACAAAATAGTCGCTCAACAACTTTGATGACTCCAAATTTGTCTAAATTTCGCTTCGGTCTCATTAAGTTTAGCTCCGAGTTTTGTGGGCGTTAGTCAACACTGTTTCGAAACTGTTTCGCGGGGAACTTCCTAATCGCGTCGCATTGCATTAAGGTTGCCCTGCAGACCCACAGACCTGACCTATGGCAGTGTGTGTTTTTTGTCGTTGTCATTTCTGATTCTTTGTCTACGTCTCCTTCTTCATCTTCTTATTTTGCATCTCCTTGTGTTCATTGTCTACTTACGGCAGTATCTGCGGGTTTTTTCTTACAAAACCGTTTGCGGTTGGAGTTCGAGTTTTTTTTAGTTTTCTTTTAATTCCTTTTTTTGCGCATTTTGCAATCAGCACATGGAAAACGGCTTTTTGATCGCATCTGGTGGAGGAAGCTTTTAAATGTGTGCTATATAAAAATAGACATAGATAAAGAGAATAATTTGAAAAAAAGTAAATGAAAACTAAATGACTTTGAAATATGTTTGGAGATGAAAAGCTAGACAATAATATAGGTTTCTTGATAAGAAACTAGACTTCAGCATGAGAGAACCTTCAGTAAAACATATAAATTTAGTAGTAGTCCTATTGGGCTTTGTAATTTTAATGTGTGACTGAAATTATTTATTAATATATATTTAAATTGCTGGAATTAATATTTTGATTTTAAATAAATTGCATAATCCCTTGAAAATCACATAAAGAACTAATTAAAGAATTGAAATTATTAACAAACTCTTATTTTTCATATGAAGTAGATGATACCAGCTGTACGTATTAGGCAGGCCTTACTGTAACTCTAAAAATAACTCAAAAAATAAAATCTTAGCTTCGTTAGTCACTTTCCCAGAATTTCGCATTAGAAGTTTTGTCTACCTGTTCTTTCTTCTACTTCTCTTGATTTGATTGTATTAATTTACAGTTACCGTATTCAAGATGCTTCTCTCGCTGGCTAATTCAATTAAGAGCTTAATTATTTTGTTGACAAGCACTCTTAACTAGTTACAAATGAAAAAGGCAATGAACGTTTAACTTGTTCAGTACGTATTTATAGGAAGTATATTGTAGTTGGCTGTTGTCACCCGACAGCATTATGGAGTGTGTGAATAATTCTATTAAAGTACCCACACATTCGCATTCAGTTCTCAGTTTCCGTTTAGAGTTTCTGTTGATATCCATTGTCAATTCTGTTTTCTTTTCCTTATGCGAATGCGAATACGAATTCAAATGACCATGGATTATGTGGGATTATATGTGTGATGATTTGAGTCATCAGAAACTGGTTATCGATTGGATAATTGATTGGCTTTAGAAGAGAATAATCGAATAAATAATAATTACAGCAAAAACTCGATTATATATTATTAAAATTATATATACATATATAATTAAATAGTAAAATCTTGTTACAAGCTTATCCACCTATCTATGTAAATACATATATATGTATATATTTGTATAGTATCTAGTTCAGCATCTTTTGTTGTGCGCTTGAAAAATTAATTCAATTCTGGAAATATTTTTCGTCTTTTCTAGGCACTGTTTATTATTCGACAAATACTTTTGCACTGATTGAACTTAATTCAATTACGTGCTCTGTGTGTGTATGTGTATGTGTATGTGTATGTGTATGTGCATTACATGTAATTTGAACTGCCTTTCTGCTTAGATCGGCCCTGAACTGTAACCCGACCCTGCTCCCCTGCCCCATAGAGCAGGAAGTTGTTGTGTTTAGGCCTAGTTTTATGTTGGTAACTGGCTTTGCCGACCTGAAAGCCATTTGTTTTGGCTTTTGTGTTTACCACTGCACATTTGTCGCTATATATGCATATGTGTGTGTGTGTGTATGTGTGTATTTAGTCACAGCTGCTGGCACAAAAATGCATTTAGAAAGAAACAAAAAACTATCTCTGTTTACCTTTCACAGGCGGCCATTGAGGGCAGCCCACACACACGGACACACACATACACACTCGCATATAATCACACTCACACCGACACTCATTATTTGTTTATGCTTTGCACTCAGATACTTTCCGTTTTAGCTGCATTTCTTCGTATGCACCCAGAAGACACACAACCTATGCCCGTGTGCAATATGGCTTGCAATTTTTCATCAAAAATAAATAACGAAACATTTGCTGTAAACAGTCGGTAAGAGCAGCTTACACTGCTAGAAAATAGGTAACGAATTGTCATCGTATCATCTTTTTTATGGCAAATGAAAACAAATGTGTTAAAGCAGCTAATTACATTTTGAAAATTATTTCTTTTGACCTACAAATTATCAATTAAATTATTTGACATTAACATTTTTGTGCATAACCTCATATAATTGGATAACTTCTTTAAACATTTAGATAATTATGCACTCATTAGCATATATTATAATCTTTTCTAGTTATACAGCTTATATCACGTGCCACCCATTTCACACTTTAAAATATTATTTAAATTTCTATAGTAGAATTTTGTAGCTTCAAGTTCTCTATACGGTTTTTGGTTTTTATTTGCTTATTGTTTATTGTGTGCCCTTTGTGCCCGCCGCGAAAAATTCCCCGAATTTCAGATAGGTATAGAAACAGTTGGCATATGGAGTTCGCTTGAATTTCTATTTATCTCGATATAAAAACCAGTTTTCTACCTTAGCCGCAGAACTTAGGCAAAACAGTTGGTCCAATCGTCAATCGTGGCAAAACCCACACAATTTATTAAGCATTTGCGATTATTATAATTATTATAGACTTGAATATATGTATCTACATATGTACTTGTTTTTTTTTATTATCAATTAGTAAGCGAGACTGACATTTGCTATCAATCGGACTCGCGCATTATACAGATCTTATGATATATGGACATATATAATATATAATATACTGAATGCTGAAAATGCAAACAAGATTGTTAAATTCATTGTTGTTAATGAATATTCTGTTGCGCACTTTAAAATACCTTAACTGACTTTTTGAATCTAGCTTTTTCCGTAGTTAACTTAATTCTTATTAACTTTTTTTGCCTAATAAGTTGTCTCGCTCAAGATATATACATGTGTTATAATAGTAATATAATTGAAAGATTGAAACACCCTTGAATTTTGCTGGAAATGCCTTGTATGGCAGGCTCGAGGCGTTGAGTTGTTAGAGTTAAAAATTAACGCTCCATTGCTAATCAATTACATGAACAAACCTTGAACTCGAGGCATAGATTAAAATGAAAGATATATATATATATAGTATATATAGTATATAATATATAATATATAATATATATTTTTTCATATTTCGTTGTTTCTTTCGCATTGGCAATGACAAAGTTGCGTGTAAGGCAACAACAGAAGAGGAAAAGCGAAACAGCGTTGACCCAAAAAAAAGCAAAAACCAAAAAGCCAAAAAAAAAGGCAAATGACCAATAACAAAAAGAAGCCAAAAAAGAAGAAAAAGTTTTTTATAGACACATGTACATATGTATATAAATTCGATAAGTTATTGACTTTTTTTGTGGCAGAAAAGCAAAAGTCTGGGAAAATATTTGCACAAGTTTATTGAAAACCTTTTTAACAAATATGAAGATTCTATTCATTCTAAGTTTGATTAGAGAAGAGACAACTAAAAATATAAGCTTGATTATGAATAATTCTTAAATAATCTTAATAATTAATATGAAAATGCTTTCCTTAGATCAATGTTTGAACAAATATTAAACAATTAAAGTCTTACATCATCATGTATGTTTATATATACATATACTATGATAATATCATACACATATTCTTCATGTGAGAGAAATCGTCCAATTGAGTGGAACACAAATGAAAGTTGGACTTCAATTTAATTATATAATGCCGCCCACATAGGCTGCAACAAGTTGTCGCCTTTCCCTCCCACCTACTCAACTACTCCAAATTTCCTGATCGGGCATTAACACATTTAAATGCGGCAAAGTCTCGGGAAAAACTTGTTTATTTTGTTGTTGTTGTTGCTTTTTCCAGCTGCCGCTGTGAAAATTAGCCATGAAAATGTGACTGTGAGATGCTCGGCGCTCAGCTAGAAAGCAAAAGTAAAAGCTTCAGCTACTTTTGCTTTCATTTAACAAACGCAACAACAAATAATTTAACATTAAACGTAGTTAATGTACGTTCAATTTAAAAAAAAATCAATTGACATAAAACTTGAAAAAATATTTTTATATTTTTTGATGTATTAGCAACGTATATATATTAAAATTGAAATCTTTAATTTTTGCATATATTCATTAGTATTTTAATTCTTGTGAGATATGAATGTTAACTTTCTTGTTAACCAAATTGAAATTACATCAGGCGTAGAGATTTTCCAAGTATTTCCACAGCGTATTATTTAACGATTCATTTGTATGCTGTGAACTGAGCGTTGGCAACTAATGCGACAACAATGAATGAACTCATATGAGTCACAACTCCAATGCACACACTCACACTCACCTATACATTCACACTCGCAGTCGCAGTCGCACTCACACTCTTTGCAGCTGGCTTAAAATGTTAACTCACCTGGTTGTTGGTTCGTGTTTGAGCTTGTGTTTGTGGAATAACCTCAATTTGGTTAACATTGCAGACTGCGACTGCGACTGCGTCATGGCTTTAGTTTTAGTTGGTGTTTTTTTTATGCTCCTAACGCAAAGCGAAAAGCCCAAAAATAACAACGAATACAGTTCAAGCCAAAGCCAAAAAAAAAAACGAGTACACGTGCAATTGTGTGAAGCAACAAAAATAGATCCAATAGCTGCACTGCACAGTGGTCAAGCAACACAAATATGGAATGAAAAATATTTTCGAAAATCTTTTTATTATTTGCAACATACTCTTTCATCGATAATGTGAACATCATCAAAGATCAATAAATCAGACACAATATATTGTAGTTACATCAAGCCATTAAAGCAATAGGCATAAGTCTTAACTAATTTATACTTCAAGAATATTTACATTACCCTTTTTATGTAAACACTTGCACTCTGTCAATCAAAAAAGCATTTATACTACTCTAATACCACTGTCACAATTAACAATTTAAAATTTCACTGCCAATACTCTGAGATCACAAAGCATGAAACGCTAATTCAGAATAAAATGGCAAAAATAACAACAAAACAAAAATTAGAATATCCGAATACAAATATTGTCTGCATTTGCATTATAATTTGCACAAAAATATATATATTTCAACTAATATCAGAAAGTAATTTATTTGCTGTAATTTTGATCGAGAAATCTGTGTAAATTACCCACGGTCAGCGGTAGCCCTCTTTACCAAATGTTTTTCAATTTCGTGACATTCAAATTGGCCACGTAAAAAGGGCAACGATTTACGGAATTAGTTGCCTCCGAATCCACATGTAACAAGTGGGTAATTGTTGTAGCTGGATTTCTTGTTGTTGTTGTTTGTCGTCGTTTCAATTTGTAGTTTATTTTGGTCACCTTAAAAGGTTTTTTGTTTTGTTTGATTGTTGTGGGTGTGTAAGCGATTGTTGATTGAATAGCTCTTGTCCTTCAGCTGATTGAATGTGACAGCTTGGCGACAAGGCTAGTCCAAGTGCATATATGAAGAGATCAGTATGGATTAATCATAGTATGAGTATAGTTTAGTTGTTATTTTATCTGATTTATAAATTAATATATGTATAGCTATATACTTAAGCAAACTGTTTAAAGGCTAGACTTGCATTTCATGAAATTAACCAAAGTTTCTATTCTCGTACAAGTTGTTATCATAGATAATACATTTTTAGGTGCTATGTAGAGCCACCCTCCAATGTGTGCACTCCTTTCCTTCTTTACATGTATGTATGTAAAAAGCAACCCTAAAAGGCAACAGGGCCCAAGTCGCCTTTCAGTTTGCCGCTTGGCCACACTTTGCCATTTCATTAGGCAGCATAGATTAAAATCTTGGCCACACCAAATGCAGCTTATGGGGCCCAGCCCATGGCCATATACATATGTAATATACATATATATATACATATTGTACATATAGAGATAAATACAACTGTCCGACAAGTCGCGTGCCCAAATTTGGTTTCAAATTGGCTCACTAAATCAAATGTAGCATTTGCCCCAAATGCAAGCGATGTTTTTTTATTTTTCACTGACTACAACAATTACATTAATGACAAGCGCTTTGAAGTCTTTGGAGATAGATATACCATATAACATATGAGATATGCGACACGAACTAAGTTCATTTGCTCGTTAATGTTTGCGGCTGGCGAGCTGAATAATTGCCTTTAATGCAGTTGAGCAATTATATAAACATTGCACTTGTTCCCCATAGAACACTGAAAGTTCCCCTTTTTTGATAGAACATAATATTTGATTACCATGCCATAATAAATATAGCATATAGAATTTTTCATGCTTCGCTTCTAATTCATTTGTATATCTTTCTATTGTCATTTGTTATTCACAGAGAAAGTGGTACAGTCAGAACATTCAATGTTAATTTATTTGATGTGTCAGCTATGCCATTTGTTTATGTTCTTTTAAGTTGTCTTTAATAAATAGCAGACAATAGATATTCACAATTCCAATATGCTTTATATTTGCTAAACTTTTAGCATATTTTGATATACTTTTATACCAACATTCGTAACATCCATAGAATTTAGCTTATTGCTGTTCACAGAGAATTTGACACACTCAGAGAATTTTATGTTGTTTTAGCATATATATATATATAACGACATTTAAATGTATTTAATTTATTTCTTTAAAAAAAGTATATATATACATATATACAAATATTTTTTTTAAAGAAATAACTCTATTTAAATGTCTTTATGATAATCTCTTACAATAGTTTATATTTACAGAAATAGACTCTTTTGTTTTATTATTTATATTATAATTTATTGTATATTATAATTTCAGCTGCTATTCACAGAGAATATAGTACAGTCGCAATGCTCAAAATTACATTATCTTAGTATATCTTTAGTTTCGTGTCTGTGATAGTTTTTATACCCTGAACCCATTGAAAATGGGAAATCAGGGTATAATGGTTTTGTTAAAAGTATGTAACAGGCAGAAGGAGGCGTGGCAGACCCCATAAAGTATATATATTCTTGATCAGGGTGACGAGAAAAGTTGATATAGCCATGTCCGTCTGTCCGTCCGTCCGTCCGTCCGTCCGTCCGTCCGTCCGTCCGTCCGTCCGTCCGTCCGTCCGTATGTATGAACGCGTCGATTTCCGAAGATACAAAAGCTAGAGAGTTCATTCTTTTTGTGTTAGGTCCGTATATTGCACGCGCAGTACGAGTTTGTTTCAGAAATTCGATAACTTGAATATTTGCAACGTTATCGATAACTGAAATTATCGGGAACCAGTTATAAAATTCTAGCTAATTCATCTTTAGAGTTAGAGTCTCCAAGTCTTCTGCATATATATAGATACTAATTTAATACAATTTCGGTTTTTGTCAGATTTTGGATTCCGGTCCCCAATTCGCCCCACCACCCCCAAATGTGTAAAAAATGCATTTCAAATACTAGAGACATGCAGTTTGGTTTAGCATATAGATATGAATATCATAATTATAATCTGAAGAAATCAATACGATTGTCCATCTAGAAACAGAATTATCAATCATCAAAGTTTTCTCATCAAAGCCCATGTGGCGCAGCAACAAAGGCAGCGGCGACACAGCAACACGCATTGCGGGCACACATACATACATACATACATATGTATGTATGTATGTATATGTGTGCAAGCTTAGATCAGCGTGTGGCTGCAATCGTACATACATATACATACATACATATGTATGTATTTGTGCATGTAAAGCTAATTGTAAAAGAGTTATGATTTCTAAAAAAAACCTAAAATGTCAAATAGAATATGTAGATCATATGCTGAACTCTCATTACATTCCATTATATATTTTATTATATATTTATTTTAAAAATTTTAAAACAAGAATGGAAATGCAAGCAATGTTGAGCAATGCAAATCAATTTTCGTATGCGTGTGCACATATACACACAAAAAATCTTGGGCCGTTTTCTATGTTGCTATGCGTGCAAATTCTAAGAATCACAATTGTTTTTGAATTGCGTTAGAATTGTCTTTGAATTGTATTTGTATTTTCAGCCACTGCTTTAGTGTTTCTTTCGTATATGGCGAATTTCATTCGTTTTCGCTACTCTGCTGTTTAAGTGAGCCGTGGTGTAGATGGCTAGACAGATGCAACGAATGTTAGGGTGTTGTAGGTTCTAGCCTCGCCTAAGCCCTTCATAATTTCTTATTTTTAATTTTTTCTTTCTTTTTAATTATTATTTATTCATTTGTATTTTATACCTTTGAAAGTCAGTTGGTAGTTTTACAATTATGAAGTGTCTGTGTTAATTAAGGTGATGCGTGTTAATCGAGGAACGTCTAATTGTTGGGTCTATTTTTAATGATATTTAATAATATAACATTTTTCGAATTTCAACTAATATAAGCGCCATCTATTATTATTTTTTTTGGCAATGCATACACACATACGTAAATATACATGTATGTACATATGTACATTTTGAACGTTACACTCATACATTCTTATGTATACTTTCTGATTTATCCATATGGGTAATTCTCCAGAAAAGTCAACTTTTTGTCACGTTCGACACTGGTTTTTTGTAATTATCTTGAAAACGGATTAATTTTAGTACTAATCAAGAGCAATATATTTAACTATTTGTCAAAATAATGAAGTTTTTTGCCATTTTCAGCACTAAAATTGATGCATTTTCAAGATAATTACAAAAAACCAAACCACAGTACAGATTATTTTTTTATTTTATTAAAATTGGGTTCAGGGTATTATCTAGTCGAGCACTCTCGACTAGAGTTTTCTTACTTGTTTTCATAATAATTTGCATTTGAAAACCATTCACGGTGAATGCCAAACGTTAATACTCTTCGTACAGTCTTAGGCTACACGGACATGCTTTTCTACTTCTAATAGTATAATACATTATTTGATAGTGTGTCTAGCTAATTTCACACTATTCATTCGTAACACTCTTGTAAATGCGTTTTATTTTCGGCTTTTGGGTTTTGGGTCAGTTGCCATTTACAGCGAATGCGGTACAGTCTCTGCTTAGTTGTGGGACAAACTATTGTTAATTAAATAGAGCGCCCATTTGTCAGCTTTATGATTCCACACAGGTCTTAAAGCTTGTAATTCGCATACACACAGACATGTGTTTATACTACATATGTATATATGCAGCGATCACGAAATGGACAAATTTGCTTGCTTTTCGTTTTTAATTTGTGCGGCTTTTGTTGTGGTTCCCATTTGTGTGAAACCATTTTATGATCGGACAATTGTAGTTGATGCAAACTAAGCGGCTTTTGAATTTGCTTTGTGCGCCTTGATTTCGACACAAGCTTTATAAGTAATTGGGACTAAAGTAGTTTATGTCAATAAATCAGTTTACAAAAAAATATTTCAATTGATTGTAATTAATTGGCCAACTTGCGAAAAAGATTGTATGTCGGTAGATGAATATCAAGCTCATTGAAAATGTCTTTCTGAGCTGTTTTATAAAATAAATTTCTATATATATATATATATATATATACGAAACATATTTACATATATACAAATTAACTGATTTTTTTCTAGAATTTCGCTTTAAATATTATTTCTTCATATTTATCAGCCATTGCTTCAGTTTTAATTTGCAATAAATGAAATTTGCGAATTTGCGCTCGAAATCTGGCAAACATCTGATCATGGAAATTTATGTTAAAACAAATATGAATACCCAGTACTCATAGACTATACGAAGTTGGCTATATCGAACAGATATAACAGATACAATTTCTGGTATATATAATTACCAATTAGTAATAACATATTTACGTATATTTATTTATATGAATAAATGAAGGAAACATAATATTTTAGAATGTAAAATTTAAATTTAGTTTTAGTGCTATACATAAAAAAAAGAAGGTACATATACATATGTATCTAATATGCTGATTGGCTACCAAATTGCGAGATATGAGAGCTACAATTATATTAAAAATATAAAAATTACCAAAAGCTTGACGCATTGCTGCCTGGTTCAATAAACGCCGCGCCACGTCGGGCCAACAAGGTCAACTTTGTTGGTATTTATTGGCATATTATGAATTTGTGAATATTGTTTTTTTTTTTTTCTTTTCTATTATTTTGATTTCTATTTTAATTACGTTGAAAGTTCAGCCCGAGGGACCGAAAAAATATTTATATATATATAGATACGCAAATGAACAGAGTTTTGATTTCCCTCAAATGCGTGATATAAGCAAATGTCATGCAAATGAGTCATCCAAGAGCTACATCAAATAAATGAACTGTAAATTACAGTCTCTCTAAAGTGTGAATAGAAAAATATCAAGTAATAACGATCTACATAATAAATAAATATAAATAACTTGATAAAGACATATTTCTTTGTATGAAACTGAAGCTTGTTGGAATTTGTTAAAAATTTCTCTAATATTATATAATGTGATACACGCAAAGCTAAGCTCCAATTATGATTGAGTGTTCATGATTTCAGTGTTTGCTCTCGATAAGAAAATAGTATATTGGCTTGGCTTTTCTGAGATGTTCGTTTTGCCTCACAATCTTTGGAACCATTTATTAAAGGGGATACAGACAGTCTATAAATATATGAATCGTGTAGAGCTCTCTAGAATCTTCAAATGTCTTTTGAACGGCTTAATTGAGGTTGACCCACTGAATTAATAAAACTTACTTAACTTACTGTATATCTGCTTTTAAGGTTAACTAAACATGTTATTGTTATATTTTGATCGAAGCCAAAATATTTTAGTGCAACGTTCTTAATTGTCTTTTATAAAATAAATGTTTGTGCCAGTCTGATTTATTTAATCTCATTAAGTCACAATTATAAATTATGTCTGAGAAACTGCTTCTGCTTCTTAAATGTATAGCTAAATTTTATATTAATTTGAATTTCTATTTACTGTTCGATTTCTATAGTTCCTATAAGTAGCAAGTGCCATTTGAGTCTTTTAGCAGTTTTTTCAACTTTTCTATTTTTTCATCTTTTTGCCACCTACAACTCAAATCAACTTTTTCCAAGTTGGGCAACTGTCACAATTTTTATTTATTTATTTATTTTTTTTTTGCGAGACAATTAATTTCGCATTTCGACATACTCATAATTACAAGAGTCTAGCAAAACAGTTATAAATAATTTTACCCAACGTACTGTGAATTACAATACAAAACAAGAAAGTAGCTAAAGCAAACATGGGATCCCTGCTTTGTACAATAATTATCGCCTAGCAAACGCTATAAGACGTCATATGCTCCATTCCTCACTTGGCTGATTTTAAACGAAAAAAAAAATGATCTGTTAGAAAAATGAAGTAAAATAAAATTGCGTATTTATTATTGTTAAATAAATGCCTATGTAACTGCATGAAATACTCAAGAGCAATTAGTCTGTTCTGAGATCTTTGATTAACAAGCCTAACTGTCTGCATTCTTTGTAGATTCTAGAATTTCCACAGTGCGTGCATAATACTAGATTTAGGTTAGCTTCAGATTTGGTTCGTGAATTGTGGTGATTAGTAACGCGATCCGTAGCCGGCTGCTGAAAGAAAGCGGCAAATGCTTCAATTAAGGCTAAAGATTATAAATAATTGTTGTTCTTTAAGAGTTGATTTAAATTTTTTCAAAGATTATGACAGAATGTAACAGAAAAAAAAGAAAGAGGCAGACAAACAGCAATTAAATGAAAATTCTTCTTCAATTACATTTTCCAAGTGATCATCAAAGAACACATCCATTATTACAATCGTTTATGATCATTAGTTAAACTACTCTTTTTTTCTTATATAACAATTTTGTTATTCGTCAGAAATGTTTGGCTTAGCTATAAAGGAATTTTCTCCAAAACAATCAATGATCAAAGTAAAAATCTCTGAAATGTTTGATTTGCAGTACACAGACAAACAGAATTATCTCACGTTTTTAAGAGTTCAATTAAGTATGTTAAGACAATCTTCAATGTGAGGTCGAACAATGAGTTTCCTGCATTACTCAGTGAGCTTTTCACATAACGATCAGCGATCAGCGATCAGCGATCAGCGATCATCTCTTTGCTCAACGTGGTAATTATTTGAAGTATTAATTCCCCACGTTCTGCTCATCAATCAAAGAAACAGTTCAAACTTATGAATGACTTTCTGATCAAGTTTCAGGTCTCTCAAGCCAGATCATTAGAGAGGATCGTCACAGTTTTCAACAACATATTTTCCAACGTTTTCTGTTTTCTGTTTCACTCGAAGTGAAATCATCTTAATTGCAAATCGATTTCAGACTAAAGATCATTTGTGAGTCTCCATTAGCTGTGGCTGTAGCAAAAACTGGTTTAGCACAAGCACCACGATCATAAGCAGATCTCTCAAATTATTGTTGGCAAAGTCTCTTTACTTCTAGATTCTAAGCCATTCGTTCATCTTCAGTGCGTTGCTGCTGAAGCGGAAATGATAGCTCTTCTAGTCTAAAGTCGGCGGATTGCTTCAGGGGTTTCCATTACCATTTCTTTCGGTCTGCACTTGATGTAATATTTTGCTAGAGTCACGTTTATAACTTGTTTTGATTTGGGTTAAGTGTAGGGTTCAAATTGCAAGCCAGACTCTCAGCTGCTCTCTTCTTTCATCAGCACTTTTTTTTTTTGCTCTGCACTATGGGTTTGCCCGTGGCTATAGTTCAGCTATATCTCGTAATTTAAACTACGTAATGGTTCGATAATGCTGTAATATTATGGAAGGTCAGTGTGATGTGTCAATGAGTGTCTATGTGCAATATGTATATATACTGATGATTGTGGTATTATTTTATTTCTTTCTAAGAACCATATATAATTCACATTGGGAGTAATGTACAAAATAATGAAAACTATTTAAACTTTTCAAAACATATATACAAAGTTGAATTTGTATATAATTGAAAACAATGGGTAAATAAACATTTAAACAAATAAGTTAAAGTTTATTAAGAAACTTTACTCATTGATATTTCCGTGCATTTTAAGTCACTTTGCTTAAATTTTTGTTAAGCCTACAAGTATGCAACGATTCTTAATATAAATAAATTTCCCTACCAATCATCGCTTAACATTGAATGCCGACATAGTTAATTCATACTAAATACTACTACTACCTACTACTAATACTAATTAAGCTATCTTTACTTTAAATAGTCGTATATTAGCTAAATATGTTATGGGCCTAAAGCAACCACAAATGCATAAGATTATGCGAAATATTCGAAATTTGATTGAAATGTTTATATAAATTATCTTTTAGAAATGCTATATTATTTCTGTTTAAGCTCACGATAAGCATATTTGTTTTACTTAATCTCTATTTGAAAATTCGATGCATGTTCATTTGGTTTTATTGATATATATATATGTTATTTGCTGATGCTTAACATATTTTGATTTCATAAAGATTAATTTGCCAATTGATATGGAAACACATTTAAAGTAATATTATGGCTTGTCCAGTTAGTGGACACCACACTAATGTCCTCCAATGATAACACATTTACCGTTTCTTCTTATCAGCAGCAACAGTTGACATTCAGAAGAGAGAGAGAAAAAAAACAAATATTACAAAATTCTGTTTCGTTTTTTTTTTTTATCTTATCTCAAAGAGTTTGGTTTTCAGGCTTTGTCAGCAATCAGAGTTGATACCCATAACATTTTTTACACATTTACTCATTAGCTTCTGTTCCGTGGAATTTGTTTATATTTATTGTAAAAAATGCACAACTGCTGAAAACTGTATAATATAAATATAAATAAATATGTATGTAAATATTTGCATGCTCAGGCGCACATTACGAATCCATGTGTTGGCTTGAAAACACCCTTGACACACCTGAGCTCTAAAAACACACCTCAAACTTGCACTGAGACGAAGCACACTGGTTAACAACTGATTATAATGAAAATAATATAGAAATATAAAATAAAATATTAATGAAAAAATATAAAAAGAATATTTGTATTAAAGCTATATATCGATTTTTTTATAATATAATAATATAATATATAAATTATAAATATATGTATAATACATACAAATATTAACTTTTACTTACTTTTTACTTTTTTTATATAAAACAATTTATTTTGAAAAGAAATAAATTATTAGTTCTAAATTAGAATCCTTAGAAATGTTTTATTTTTATTTATTTATTAGTTTAGCCTTTGCTTCACGGTACAGCAGCTGCTTTTAACGTTAATTGCCAAGCCGTTTAGGCCCTTGGGGTAGACTCACCTCATGACAAGGGAATCCGGGAGCCGTTGCATGCATTATTGACATGACATCGGGCGAATCGGTAGATAACAAAGCCACGAATAACCATGGTGAATGGGGACTAAAACCAGCCCCCAATATAGTCAACATAAACATACATATACATATATACATAACTATTCAACTGGCCTTATATACAAGCGCTTTGGAATAGTTATTATTGCTTCATATGAGAGACGATGAACTTTATTGGGGGAAGCCTTTGCATTGAAATGGATATTGCGTGCGAGTCGCAGTTGAATGAACCTCAGCACTACTTGATCCATTTTAGTTGATTTGATTTGCTTTGATTTCATTTCATCAATAGTCAAATTGCAGTGCACTGAACTTTTGGGCCATTGTTTGCCACAGTTAAGATCATGTTATCTCTTTATATATATTTATGTACTGTTAGCTGTATTCATTAATGCAGAAATTCTGAAGTTATTAAGGGAACGTAATTGTTTGAATTAACTATATTGTTTTCTAAATGGGACTTAGTTATTCCAATGATTATTAGCAATTAGCGGTTAGGAAATGTAAGGATTAGCTGAATTATAATTGTTATTGGATGTGATGGAAATGAATAAGTATTCGTAAACGTTTTGTAACAAAAGAGGAAGCAATTTTCTGTAAATGAGTTTATTGTGATTCTATTTATTTGTTTTATTTGTTTATTTTGAACATACATAAACATAAACATAAAACCATTCATACACATTTGCAATTATATTTTTTGTTTTATGAAAAGAAAGAGAATAATTAAGAAAAGCCCGACTTTACATTTTCTTTTATTTTTCTTTCGGTTGACCTCTTTACGTTTAGCTAGAACTTCATAACCTTGAACTTGTGTGACGCTTGCATATAATTAAAACTTATTTCAGGCACATTTACAACGTGGCTTAATGACATTTGAAACGTTTATCTAGAAAATGTTTAACTAAATCGAAATACTAGGGAAATTATTGAAGCTTTGTTTTTTGTAGTTGTTAACTTTCTTTGGAATTAGTTTAACGCGTCTGACCTTAAAGAGCGAGAGAAATGTTTAGACAAAAATCAGTTGTAATGTACAAAATTATTGTTAATTCTATTGCTAATTTATGTTTATTATTTACGCCTTCTTACAGGTCGCGCTCATTGCACAAATTGCAAAATGGAAACTTGAAACGAAAACGAAATACGAAAAAAACTTAAGCTATTGGCACAACAACAGCAACAATAAATATTGTAAAATGGGCACATAAATACGCGAAGCTACAACAACAATAGCACCAACAGCAACCGTTTCTAAAGCTTTACGCAAAGCAGTCGAAGAAGAGGAATCAGCTACAGCAGCAGGAGAATAATCACCGAAATTGCAACAATAATTGTCAATAGCCAATTCCAATTTTGAGTGCAGGCGAGTCGCCAATATGAGTTTAGACGGGGGCCCTCTGTCACGCCATTGGGCCAGAAGCGGCTGTTCGCTGCCGCTGCTGTTGCTGCTGTTGCAGCTGACGCTTTGGGCTGCGTCGGCGACAGCGACACCCGCGCAGTCACGTTTTATTGCTAAAAGAGAAACCGCCGAGGTGGGGGATATGAGCGTGGATACACATACGGCTGACCCTGACATTGTTAAGCAGAACAGTGAAAGTACCAGCGGATCGGAAATGACAACAGCAGCAACAACAATTCTAAGCAAAAGCTTGGTCGAAGCCATGTTAGCAGCGCAATTGCAGCTGAGTACAACAAACACAACAACGACAACAGAAGTGCCCAAGCAACTTACGCTGTTAACAAATGAGCTAGCCCCGTTGACTGCAAAGAGCAGCACAACTGAGAGCCTGCCTGTTAATCAACAGCAATCTGTAACTAACGGGAATTACAGCGGCGCTCTGTTAACATTAGCAGAAAAAGAGAATGCTGAAACTGTTAAGCAGTCAGAACAACAGCCAGATAACAGTGGCATGCAGCAGCCAATTAGCATTGACAATCAGCAGCAGAAGTACTCCCTGAATATTACAACAGAGAGTGTAGCAAAGCCACAGCCGAATATAACAACAGAAACGCCGGCTGTAGGAATACAAGAGCAGCTCAAACTTCAAGAGCAACGATTAAAAGAGTCGACAACTGTTGCGTCAACAACAACATCAACAGCAGCAGCAACAACCACACAGCGTGGCGATGATCATGGCCGAGCTATGCAATTCGCCAGCAGTACTGAAAGTCTGGTCGCCCTCGTGGCTGTTACACCCATGAAGCTACGGCCATTGCCCATGAAAACAACAACAACAACAACCACAACAACGCCGCAGTTGCTGGCAGCGCTACTGCACTCCGGCGTTACTGTTATGCCCAGCACTTCGCATGAAAATGTTATTGAAGAAGAGCAGATGAAGCTGCAACCGCAGCTCGAGAAACGTGCAAAATTCATCAGTGATAATTCGACAAATGCGCAGCAGCTGACGCTGCCAAATACGGCAGAGGTGTGGAGCTTGGCTGCCATGAAAATGGTGCCAACAACAACATCAACAACATCAACTACAACAACAACAACAACAAGTACCACAGAGCCCACAGAGGTAGGAAATGAAGTCGAACTACAGCAACAGAACCAAACGGAGCAGCATAAGGAGAAAAATCTATTAGATTGGCAACAGATAATGCTAATGCAAACGAGTCAGGAGAATCGCACAGAGCTGACGATGAGCACAACGCTCGATGCAACGGAGGCGGCAACACAGGCGACAACATTGAAACTGGATTATATGTTAGGCGAGAAAGAGATGGCGACAGCAGAGAACAGCGCTGTTACAGCTGCGCCAACAGCGACACTAAATGAGCTAAACGAGCTAACAATAAAAACTACAGAGCAGCCAAAGTTAACAACTGCAGAAACAAAGGCGGAGACCATAACACAAACAGTGAATACAGCTGTGCAGTTGGCGTCAACAGAGCTGACAAAGCTCGATGCTGTTGCTGCTACAGTAGAGCCAGCAATAATAGTGACGACAACGACAACAACAACAACGGCAGAGCCAGAGACAGCTGCAACAACAACGACGACACCTGCTGCGCCACTAACAGCTGTGACCGAACAGCCAACGACAACAACAAAAGCCACAACAACGACAACACCTGCTTCAACAGCTTTGCCAAGTGCGTTGAACGACACCCGCAATGCGAGCGAATTGGCAATGAAAGCGACGACGGCACAAACAAATAATGAAAACGTTGATAAAAGCAACAATGTCGACAGCGAGAGCAATAGCGGCGACGGCGACGGCAGCGATGGCAGTGACGACGTCATCAACGTCTCCGTTGCCGTCTCAACAGTCTCAACGACCGAGCGACTGCCAATAACAGTTAGTATGCGAACAGCTGGCGAAGCGAGCACAACAACGACAACGACGCGATTGTTAACGCCAACGTCAACGTCAACGTCAGCGCCGACGCCGACGCCGCGAATTTTACTCGAGGAACAATTAGCAATAACAACAACAACTTTGGCAACGCCAACGCCAGAGCCAACGGAAATCATCCAAATTAGCAATGAAGTCAATTTAGAAACAATTACAGTTAAAAATGTGACAAAAGACAATAATAATTTATTAATTGAAAATAACAGTGAGAGCAAACGCAATAACAGTGACAGTGCAGCGCAGCCAATCAATAACAGCGCTGACAACATTCCGGCCCTGCAAATCAATAATAACAGTAGTGCTACAACAACAACAATACCGCTTTTAACAGATGTAAGGGATAACAGTAAATTAAACGTGCAGGAAACATTGTTGGAAACGAATAACATAGGAGAGACACTAGCTACAACAACATCAACAACAGCAGCAACACCTACTACTATTCATTCTACTGTTAGCTCCGCAGGATCAACAGAGCCAGCTGCTGTTAATGCGTTGGCAACAACAGTAGCACCTGCAACTGCTGCCACCGTTGAGCTTAACCATGTGGATAACGATGATAATGAGGATAAACGGGAGCAAATTGAACATGAAAACGTCACCGAGCAACAGTTGCTAAGTAAAACAAAAATGGCGAATGTAACAACAACCGAAGCAGCAGCAAGCACTGAGGCGACAGCTACACAGAATCCGTCAATAACTTCAACCACCACAGAGGAGCCTTATATAAGTTTGCTGGATGACAGCACCACCACCACCACCACCACAACTACAACAAAAACAAGAGAATCCACAATACCAGCAACTACAACAACAGCCAAAGCAGAAACCACAACAACAACAGAGCCCATTTACAGCTCGAGCAGCGCTATTAACATTCATATTAACAGCCACAATAACAGTATGCTGCCTGAAGAATTAACCACCACCAGTTCCCCCATGTTATTGCCATCACAGTCTCCCACCGATGTGACCCATAACATGCAACAGCCGCACAGCAACACTGGCACCGACGTTAACGTCATTATTGCCATCACTGTTAGCGTCATTGGCGTTGTGGCCCTCATCCTTCTTGTTGCATTCCTCTATTTGATGCGTAAGCGTCAAAAGCAGATGTCCTACAGCCAGCGCTGTCGCCCTGTTAGTCTGGACGCCTACTCCCTGGACAACGTGTCTGTGTTGGGCAGCGTACGGCGCAAAGGACGCGATTTGCGTGCCTCGAAGCGAACGTATGGAAATGCCGCCTTCGATGATCCCTCGCTGTGTCATAATTTGCTGAGCGCAACGGAGCTGGCAAAGTTTCTGGAGAGGCGTTCCAGCATCTTTGAGGAGTTCAGGGATGTACCGCAGATAATTGCGAGAGCAGATGAGGTGCCAGCGGGATGTGAGGATAAGAATCGGTATGTGCAGTCTTATAAGTTTCTTATAATGAGCCTAGAATAGAAATCAGAGTAAAATGTGGAAACTAAATGAATAAATCGAATAGAATAATCACCATCAGAAAAGGGGGAATGTAGGTGGCTTAGAGAATGGATTTATTCTTTCTGATAATAGAAGGGAATGAATAAGTCAAGTCCAGAATTAATTAAATTTTTTGATGAGTAAGGAATAGAATAGAAAAGTGCAAATCTAATTAATGAAATTAAAATACAAAGAATTCATTTATTGCTTTGTTTTAGAAGGGAATTTAAAAGTTGTCTGTGCAGTTAATTGAAACATATAGAATGGAAAAAACAAAGTAAAGGAATAAAACTTGAAATTATAAGAAAAGAAATTGGGTTTTGCTAGAGGTGAAAGATGGAAATACATAAAAATCACTTCTCCAAAATATCTCACAAAGTACACCAAAAATTATCTTATTTCTTATCTTATCAAATGCGTTTACATTAACAAACAAAATTCAAGTTTGCAAGTTCAAGTTGCTTTTTAAGAAAGTTATCTATAGAAAATATTATACCACTCATAAAGTATCTCACGTGAAGGTTGAAGATTACTAAATATAAATTATACAACTCTTTATATTATTTATATATATATATCTCAATGAATGAATAAAACGTTGGAATGGATCGTTGACTTGTTACTCACGCTGAAACGTCGTAACCTCAAACTTGGAACCGCAGCTACGCTAACGTAATTCCGCTTCCTGAGACTCGGGTGGTGCTTCAGCGCCAGGGTGATGATGACAAAACGGAATACATTAATGCCAATTATGTGCGGGTAAGTCAGACGCATGGATCTCCTAACTGAGCAATAAATAAGCTATCAACATCAGTTGAAATCCGAATAGAAGATACCCTGTACAAAATTTATCCTAATCTAATTTATTTATATAAGCTTTTCTAGTTAAATTATTTGTACTAATAAAAGAAAAGATATATTCTGTATAAGAATATTTTATAAGGACTATTAAAGGAGCGTATCAAATTTGGAGCTTTATTCTTTGAGTCATAAAAAAACATTATCGACTACTGTTTTCAACTTTTGCTTTTGTGTATTTTCGAATAATCCATATACTCTTACCCAGTCATTAAATAATTATAGGGTATACTAAAGCAATCAAAAGCTGCCTCCCACAGCCGCAGCAACAACTTTCTCACATGTGTGTGGGCGGCCTCTGTTTATTCGGGTGTGTGTGAGTGCCTTAATCTTACAACGGTACTGAATAGAGTTGCCAGAGTTGCGCCTAGCCTTGCATGACGTGTGCTCGTGCAGGGGACTGTCTTATGAGAGGGGTCATAATTATACGGCCCATGAGATTAGCGAAGTGCCAAGAAAACTGTTTCAACCTCTTTGTTGCATGGCCTGTTGTAAGCAAATGAGTTTAGTAAAAAAAATAAAATAAATTATAACAAAAAAATTTAAAATAGCTTGTGCAAAATCATAATCGGAGGGAAAGTTTGATGAGTGCACAACGAAGTGTAAATATCCTACTGAACAGTTAATAGCCCTGCAAATGATTCGATTAGATTAAATTTATATTTAGTACAGCTAAGCGAATAAACTTATGTTTTCCATCTGTATTGGGAACAAAATACATCTACATATTTATATTATGTTTATTATATACATGGCAGCATCGAAATTATGAATTGTTGCTGCTGTTAAGTTATCAATTGTCAATTTATCGTAATTAAAGGGGCGTGATTTAATAATTTTTACGATAACAGTTTCGATAAAAAATAATAATAATAAATCAAAAAGTGAGTCACATTTCCAAATTCATTTTTGGATGTCAAAGCAAATGCCTAAGCTGTTATGCTGTCTTACATGCTTATTCCTGAGATCAATTGAAAAACAAACAAACAATGCGCTGCAGCATTGACGCGTGACGCGAGCGACGCGCTGCGCTCCGTGTTCAGGCGTTGCCCAAGTGCATTCAGCCAAAAAGGCTGAAGAAGGAAAGAGAGAGAGAGTGGGGCGGAGAGCGGGAGATAAACAATTATTTTAGTATATGCATTTGTATAGAAATTGATGCTCAGCGCGTAAAAAGCACACTGTGATTTACGTTTGCATACATACATACATACATATGTACATATTCACATGCACACATATTGCCTGCTTGCGTATGTGTTTGTGTATAGAATAGCAAAACTAAAACAATTTATCAAAAGAGCGCGCGCGCAGCTCAATGGCAGCCATTGAATGACGCATGCACACGAACAAGCAAAAACATAAAGAGAGCGTAATTAAAAGACCGTAATACACATAAACATATAGCGAAGAGCGGAGACTGGAGAGCGCAAAGCTTTAACTGTTATGTCATAGACAGTAAATGTTCGCTCATCTGTTAAGTTATGCATTAAGTGATGTAGTTAATCTTTCATATATTAACATAATGTTAACCATTTTCACTTTCTCTGTTGCATTTGCAGGGACCACGCGATGCGCCTAACTATTACATTGCCTGCCAAGCGCCCCTGGAGAGTACCACGGGCGACTTTTGGCGCATGATCTGGGAGCAGCAATCTCGTGTCATTATCCAGGCAACCGATCTCACCGAGAATGGCATTGAGCGCTGTGCTGAGTATTTACCGCCATCGGTTACCCTGGATAATCACAGTAGCTATGGTGACTACCAAGTGACTCTGAAGCATCGCGAGGTCAAGGACAAGTACGCGATCTCAACTTTAATGCTAAAGCGTGTGGATGGCGCCGAGTGTCGTGAACTGACCCACTATTGGTACAAGTGGCCCGAGACGGGCGTACCACTGGATGAGGCGCCCCTCATTGCAATGCTGCTCGAGGCACGATCCTCCCTTAAATCGTACGCTCTGGAGCAGGCCAATGAGTTGAAGCATGAAAAGTCCTCCACGCTGACGCTGAAATCACTAGAAGGCCAACAGGCGAAGGCAGAGGAGGCCAAGGCGACGGCTGCGCAAGAGGAAGCATCCAGCACATCAAGTAATGAAATTAATGGCAATGTGGCCAACAGGACTGCGCGCAGTCAGCAAGGGTGAGTAGCAAGAGACCGGAAGACAAAAAAAGAAAAAGAAAACATTTGTCAATTGTGTGACTTGTCTCTTTGATTGACGTTAATTGTTTTTGTTGTCCATTGTTAATTGTATCTGTTTTTCATTCCTTGTGTGTGTTTTTCGTTCTTTGTTTTAGACCGCTAACCGTTCACTGCTCCCCAGGTACGGGCCGTACCGGCACGATCATTGCCTGTGACATGGCTATACGGAGCTTGGAGACACCGAAACGTTCGGTCGATGTGCCCCAGTTAGTGTATTATGTGCGTCGGGGTCGAGCCAGCGCTGTGCAGACCAAGGAGCAATACGAATTTATCTATAAAGTGGCCAATATGTATGCGACCAAAATCACAAATCTGTCAAATGATAACTGAGAGACTGTTCTACGCAGGCAGACAGCTGATACCATTGGAACAAGTCCTTATACATAGAAATGCTGTATGCATATTATAGTCATAGTTCATATATCTTATAAATATTTACAACTATCTATATATAAATATATATGTATGTATATATTTAAATAGTAACTTTATGTATTAGTATACAATGTACGTAGGTATTATCTATGATATATATACACCTGCATGTGCTGGCGAAAATTTCATTTGATTATTGTATGTATTCCTTTATTATTGTGATATATTCGTATATATGTAAATCTCTTGTATAATCTGTTGCATATTTATAATTAAGGCTTTGTTTATTATATTTTTTAATATTGCGTAATATGTGTTATTTTAAATTAAAGCATTGCAAGAACTTATATTTGGCGCAATTTTGTATTTTGAAAGAGCTTTAATGTGAATGAAATGTTTAATAAATATTTGGCATATATTGTGCGTAAATTAAACAGTTGCAGTTTTATTCAAATTTTGGCGGTTTAATGCGCTTCTAATGCTAAAATCGCGCGATAGCTACGTCTTTGGCGATAGCTATCGATAAGCGATAACTAGTTTTGTGGGTTTTAATAAAAATAAAAGTCGTGTTGAAATGAAGCTGCAAAGTTTATTGTTAATTTGCGCGCTTTTTGGCGCTGCCGTTGCTAGCGAAACTCCCAAAGTGAAAATAGGCGTTAAAAAGCGTGTGGAAAATTGCACGAAAAAAGCAAAAAGCGGCGACTTAATACATGTACATTATAAGGTAACGGTGCATAGGATTTGCGGGACACGTCAGATTTAGTTGTTTATTTAATCCATATGATTAGTCTGCAAGGTCTGAGTAAACTAAAGTCAACTCTATTGACACAGTTTTAATTGAGCAAATGGGCTGAGACTCACTTTCATTACAATCCGGCTACAGTTTGAAAATCACTGCTCTTCGGATTATAATTCTTGAGATAAGAAAAGAGCTTTTAAGCTCTTAAGGTGTGATATAGTTATTAATATATTTTTATTTGGTTCCGCAGGGCACCCTACAAGACGGCACCGAATTCGATAGCAGCTACAATCGTGGCAAGCCCTTCTCGTTTACCTTGGGCGCTCGCCAGGTGATTAAGGGCTGGGATCAAGGTCTCTTGGGCATGTGCGAGGGTGAACGTCGGACCCTGACCATACCGCCAGAGCTGGGCTATGGCGCCAGTGGTGCGGGCGGTGGCAAAATTCCTGCCAATGCGGTGCTAATATTCGATGTGGAAATGATGAAGATCGACGCGAAAAACAGCGGGGATGAACTCTAAATAAAAATAAATAATATTTCGAAATGTACAACAAAGTCTTAATAAAAACAAAATATCTGTATTTAAACCATATTCTTATAAACGTAAGCTAAGCGGTTGCCGTGTGACTGTTGTTGGTGTTGGGGCGCTCTTCCACCTCGTCAAAGTGCCGTCGCATCATGCGATGCTTCTCCAAGGCAGTTCCCTGTATGAAACGCTCGCCACAGGTGCCACATATGAAGGGGCACTCACCAGTGTGCTGCTGCAAATGAAGCTTCAGATCCTTCGCCTGCCGATAGCTCTTGTCGCAGTAGGTGCACTTGTGTGGCTTTAATCCGCTGTGCGTCAACATGTGTCGCTTCAGTTTGTCGGACCTGGCGAAATCCTTGCCGCAGACCGTGCAATGGAAGGGTTTCTCGCCAGTATGCATTCGCCTATGCGACATCATCTCCGAGTGCCGCGGGAAGGCCATTTCACATAGATCACATTTGAACGGCTTCTCACCGGTATGCCGACGCATATGGGTGACCAGTGTAGCCGCCGACTGGGTTTCCCGGCCGCAGAGCGAACACAGGAACTTCTTGATGGCCTCCTTACGCTTGCGATCCCCATTGATGTGCACGTCACGTATGTGGTTGTTGAGACGCGCCTTCATCTGATACGTACGATCGCAGTGCGGACATTGCAGTAGTTGCACATCCTCGGCCACAATAGTGGGATTAGACGCCACAGCCGACAGTCGGTCTGCGCTGGCTGCATCGGTGATAGCTGTCACTGGAGCCGCCTGTGCATCGATGCTGCCGTGCTGCAGCAACATGTGCTGCTGCAGATTCTCTGGCCACATGAACTTGAAGCTGCATTTATTGCATGCCAACTTCTTCTCGGTGCTCAGGCACTGTGATTGCTTGTGTTGATCCATGATGCTCTGGAATGTATGGAAATGAACAGCTCAAAATCTCTTATTCTGACAGCAGGTGAAATCATTTCTCTCACCTTGCACACACACTTGAAGATGCAGAGCTCGCACTCATACGGCATTTTGTCGAACCGATGCATCGCCCGCTGATGCTGAATCATCTCATATTTCCGCTTGCATTGCACTTTGCACAGTTCGCAAACGTAGACGAGTCGTGCGCTGGGCGAGCTCCTTGGCAGATGCATTTGCTGCTCATCTTCAGTTTCAGAATCGCCCAGCTGCAGTTCGTACCCGGACTCGTTTGTGATTGAGTAATTGTGCAACGAATCGTAGTGTTGGTGCAGTGATAAGGCCAGCTTCAGCTCCAGCTGGATGTGCGCTCGCAGGTCACAGATGCGTTCAAAATGAAGATTACAAATCTTGCAGGTGATGCGTTTCACGCCATTTGGTTTCGCGGTGGCCGCAATAAGCGTCTCGGCGAGCGGTATATCCTGCTCCCGT
The DNA here is from genome assembly GCA_030914385.1 of Drosophila antonietae. Lineage (NCBI taxonomy): Eukaryota > Metazoa > Arthropoda > Insecta > Diptera > Drosophilidae > Drosophila > Drosophila antonietae. Next base: position 16,519,155 of record JAUESO010000609.1, on the reverse strand, counting down.
ATGCCATGACGCTTCAAATGCTTCACCAAATAATCACGTCGATAGAATTTTCGGGTACACCATTGGCACGGTATGAGCTTCGATTCCTCCGCATGCACGCTCAGCATGTGTACGGTGAGGGATTTCTTCTTGTCGAAGACACGCTTGCAATCGTTGCACTCATAGGTTTGATTCTAGAAAGAAATAAGTACAGATAACAAATATACTATAAACATGAAACCTTGCAGAAATAGCAGAAATTTTTCTGTAACAGTAAATACACATATCTACGTCAAATAGATCGACATATTTCCTTGACTACGATCGATTAATCTAAACAGACTATATACATATATCTCAGACATCTGCTATTTTTGCATGGTCATTCAAATCATATATCTCTTACAATAATGCGATGCTCGCGTATATGCGCCTTTAGATTGTGACGCCAACGGAATCGCAGGGGACATCTGTGGCAGAGGAAACGTTTCTGGGCATTCTTGCATTGCAGCTCGTTGTGTTGCCGCAGCAGGTGGAGGCTAACGAAACGGGCATCACAGCGTCCACAGACATGCGGCGCATCCAGCCAGGCGTGCGCCAGACGTTGATGATCAAAGAGCTGATATTTACGCTGGTAGCGCTCATTGCACAGTTCACAGATGTACTTGGCTTTGCGTACGTTGTGGTTCTGCTGATGGTCATCGACATCCCGTTCAGCATCGCTCTCCGTCTCTGAGCTGTCCAGATCCATTTCATACCCCGACTGGTTGGTAATGGAATAGAAACGTTGATAAATGCCCGCATCCAAATCTTTGCGTATGAGCGCTTTGAGCTGCTCCATGCTGATATGCTTGGCATCCGGATAGAAGAGTTCGGCCAACTCGTGCGGCTGCATATTGGAACGGGCACCGAACCCAACGATATCGGGATGCTGTTCCAGATGACGTCGCAGATCCGCTATTTTATCATATTGACTTTGGCAAATCATACACTCGATTAGCTTGTAGCCATGCGGCTTGCACATGTTTAAATCGATATCCTTGGCTTTTTTGCTCTCGCCCAGATTCGCCGACCGTTTCGAATCCCGATGTACCTTCAGATGCGACTGTAGAGCTTCTCGATGGCTGAACTTTCGTATGCAATAGGAGCAGGAAAACCAATCGCTCTTCGATTTATGCGCCCTTGCTGCGTGCTGTTTTAGATATTCCGGTCGTTTGAAGATCTTGGGGCATTCGCTACATTTAAAAACGGAACGTTTTACAGTGCGAATCGTTCCAGTTTGCTTCCATTTGCGTGCGCGCTGCTGCAAAGGCAAATCATCGAGTGACCTGTAAATAAGATCATTTATTAAGAATACACACATATATAGACTGTAAATAGCGCTTCAACTCATACTCTTCATCTTCAATATCAGCCTTATATTCCTGTGGCTCTTGTAAATTAGGTATCCGACAGGCCGCTGGCTCCTCCTCTTGTTTCACTGGCTCGAGCATGTTGAGGGGATCATTGGTTTTTTTGTTATCCAGTTGCACGTCCACATCGTTGGTATTTTGTACTGTTGTGAACTCAGGCAGTTCTGTGCAGGTTATATCGTTCTCAGCCTCCTCCTCCTCAGTTTCCATTTTGATCTGAATTTATGTAAATATGTATGTGAGCTATGAAATGTTAATTGACTTGACGATGACTAACCTCCACATGTTGTTCGGCACACAACTCCATGGGCGTCTCCTGCAGGCAATCGTTGACAGTAGTTTTATTGCTCTCCAGGCGGTCGACATGATTCATGAGGAGCTCATTTGCTGCCAGCGCCTGTTTAACATAATAGTAGGCGCCAATCAGCTTTCTGGCACAATTACCGCACAGACACTGTGGCAGCTGTTGCGCCAAAGTCTCATCCAACTGTATGGTATTGTATGGTATTTTATATTATAAATATAATATATTTATGCAAAAACTTACTTCAATGTGTGTTAGTTCAGCTAAGATGTCGGAGAGCTGTTTATCCGGGAATCTTTTGGTAGATGTCGCCAGCTTATATAGTTTATCCGTGTCTCTTGCGTCGCATGTGCGACACATGACGGGTAGCTTCATTATGCTGAAGTTTTATTAAGTCTTAATACATTTACAAAACAAAACATAACACAACAGAAATTTGCATGTCCTGTTATTGTACCAAATACAGAGCAGTGCAACTGTGATGACACAAGCTGTCACGTAAAACCGATTGCCAATCGATAAGTGACGTGATATCGTATCACGTATCGATGACAGAAGGAGAGAAGAGGCGTGATTTCTGTATGACATTCGTCCGATTTATTATTACGAGTTTTACTTAGATTTAACGTGTCTTACAAATATAATTTTTTCGAATAAACCAGATAAAATCGCGAAAAAGTGAGTAAATAATGTTGCCAATAATCTTAGACAAGCTTCATTGTTCTTATTATATAGCGTGAATGTTCTTATTTATTACTTCAGCATAGCCTATGTAGACTTATAATATTGCAAATGAAAAACTTGGCGCGCTTTTATGATTTGTGTATATTAAAAAAACGCTGATATACATAACTTGTAAACTATTGTTTAGCCGTGTTGTAACTTTGCTGCTTATAAATAAAGTGGAGTGTTATTTTATGAAAATGAACGAAATACAAAAAAAATATCCTATTGACAAATCAGATACCACGCAAACCGCACGCTCAGTTCCTCTAGTATTTCTTAATGGTTTTCCTAATTAAGGCCAGACGCTGCTTGTGGGCTTCTGTGACCGCTGCACGTTTATACGGACGCAGTTCATCCGTACCGAAGCCCGGTATCCACATATTGTACTTTCGCTCAAAATGCAGCTGTACATCACGCACCTCGATCTTATTAGATTTGCGATGTTTGGCAAAGGCACTTGTCGATTTTACGGTGTCCTCAACAAAATCATCGATAATCTGCAGCAATAGTTCCTCCACATCCTCATCCAGCTGCGTGGTTGTGTCCACTTCTCGGACCAGTTCTGTGAGTCGCGGCTTGGTTAACATCTGCAAAGGAATTATATGTATCTATATTTGTTTATAAGCAAGATTTGTGCTTACAGGTGTATTCTCTGCGCCCGTTGCTGCATTGTGGCTTGTGCTCTTATTACCACTAGCCCCTGCACCACTGCCATTGCCACTGCTACCACCACCACCAACACCAGCAGCAGCGGCTGCTTGAGCCGCTGTTGCGCCACCGTTCTGTGTGGATGAAGGATTACTGTTGTTGTTGTTTGTCATGGGACTATGCTGTGAGGGCGATGCCATTGGTGTGTCGTATTGTCCGCTGTTGCTATCGAAAGTGGTAAGATCTGACATTGCGTTTTCGATAGTTTATGTTTTTTGTAATAGATAACAATTTCGCTCTTAAATACTCTACTTAGGCAATGGAATTTAGAATTTGGAAAAAGATGAAACCAAAGCGTTGCAATTGTGTATCGTTGTTGTTGCTGATTGTTGTGTACTGTAATTAGTGTGTATTAGTGCATGATTTGTATGAGAGACAACTTTAATTACATATGTATATTGAAATTGCAAAATAAAATATAGTATAATTTGTATATGCCAAACATTTCACATTTACTTTAAGTAATAATATATTAATGTACTTGCACCTACATAACCAATAAATACGCTAGCAATAAAACACTTACAATTTGACTAATTAGTTTGATTTTATACAATTAAACGGTAAATTTATTAAAGAAAACAAAACAACAAGCTCATCTGGCTTGTAAGGGTGCTGTAAAACAACCAAACAGTACTAGTGTTGGTAGGTTTTCTCGGAAATCTATGCGATACTATCCTGCCATACATCGATTAAATGATATAAGAACACAAAAATTGGCGCCACTTTCTGCTTGCTCTTTTCGTTGTTTGCAAAATACTATATTTGCATATTTATTGACATTTTGTTATATATTCATTGTATATATGTATTTAATTTATAAAGAAAACTTTTCCTTTTTAACATAAAGCTGTCACATGTTAGTAATCGATTGTAAACGCAAGTTATTCTTATCGCACATATTGAAATCGAAAGGAAGTTCATTGGCTTGAAGCGGACAAAGACGTTGAAATTACGCATTATTTAATAAACGAGATATATTTTGTTAAATTCAGTTAAACGCGAACAAACAACAAGGCAAGCAAAATGTCAACGGAGACAGCAGCAGTCACTCCAGAAGTAAAAGTCACAGGTGAAAATACAGAAAGCGTTGATGTCAAGGATGAGGATTATGTGGACATGACTTTCACCAAGGAAGTGCGCCAAGCAACGAAGGATGTGCACAAGTTGACCGATGTCCTGGTTAATGCTAAGTTTGCAATTGGTAAAGTGTGCTAAAATTATCAAAGTTAAGTTCTTTATTCAATCGAAATTCGTGCAGCTCTATCGGACGATGAGGTCTGGTACGATGGTCTTTTAGTCTTCTACGAATTATATAAATTTTTTGAGACGCATTTGCCAGAAAGTCTGCTACCCAAAGAGCTGCATCGTGCGGCTGCGTTTGAACGTGACTTTGCCTATTTCTATGGCGCAGATTGGAAGAAATCCTATGAGCCACGCCCAGCTGTCAAACAGTATTTAACGCACTTGGAACAGGTTGCTGCCAAAAGCCAGGTGCTACTCTTCGCCTTTGCTTTTCAAATGTACATGGCCCTGATGTCTGGTGGGCAGCTGTTGCAAAAGAAACGAATGATCGCTCGCAAACTCTGGATCTTCCCCAAAGATAGCGCCGAACAGGAGGAGCAGCAAAGGCAAGCCGAAGAGGATGCTGCTGCGGCAACAGCCAACGCAGCGGCCACCGCTGCAGATGATGGGATTCAAGAGAACGATCTACGTGCGCGTCCGATGCCGGTGCAGGTAACCATTTCCCAAGTGGGTTGCGAAGCGACATACTTTCCCATACGAATAGCCACGCTGAAAAACAAACTGCGTCGCATTTTCAATGAAGTATATGGCAAATTGAATGAGGAAGAGCGCGCCGAGTATATTGAAGAGAGTCGCAATGTCTTTCGCATGAATATTCAATTATTGCGCACAGTCAAAGGCGTGAATCGTGCTAATCTAAGAAAATTAGCTATTGCCGTTGTTCTCATTACTGGTATTTATGTGGCTATCAAATTGGCTGTGAAGTGATCTGTTTTCAATATTTTATATGTTTCAACTAAACTTAGTAGACTTAGATTATATATATGCTTGTTCGAAACCAAAGGCAATAAAATTTTACGTTAGTTAAACTTGTAAATCCAATAGACCGCGCTGGTTTAGCCATAGCATCATGAGCTCAAAATGCTTTTTGTAGATCTCGTTGCCATACATTTCATCAAATATTGCATCGTTTGTTGAGCCGTCTTTATTGAATAGTTCGGTATCGGCCTCAACGGGCTCCCTCATACATAGCGATAAGGGGCCAATAACAGTGCCAGCAGCTAAAATGCAAAGTTATGATCAATAACAATATAAAATCTATATAATTTAATTTTCAACTTTTAAATACTTGCCGTATATGGGATGTTTGAGTAAAATGATGTGCAGTTCCTTCAAGTTGGGAACATATCCACCATATTTTAGTATTTTGACATTTTCTATTAAATTCTCATGATAGTATCTGATTAGCTGATCGAATTGTTCGATTTTCAACTCTAACTTTGGCGAAGTCATTAAGAAGAAGTAAAGGTCTTGTGCCGGATTGCCATATTTTGTCACTTGATGATCTATCAGATAGACCTCTTTAACTTTGCCCTCCTGATCATGTAGGAACATCACATTATTGGTCCACATATCTCCATGATTTAGCACATTAAAGTCCAGTTCATCAACTTTAGCATCCTCAATGCATTTGTCTACATAGGAATTGCAGTAGGTTTCCTATACAAAGATGTTTTATTTCGACATCCATATCTAATACATGCTTCTCACTCACCAATTTCTGTGCATATTCTTCAATACCTTCGAAATTATGTTTTTTTCTAGCCAAATATTTGGCAATGGACTCGTAGAGTGGTTGGAAAAATTGTCGTGAATTTTCGCAAATTTTTCCATCGTTGAATTTGGCCGGATACAGTCCATTCTGCTCCTTATATTTAAGAGACGCAGCATGCCATTGAGCGAGCTTCTTTAGGACAGACTTGGTATGATCCAGGTCAAGGCCTTGCTTGCGATCCGCCATTTCAAAGCCAATTGTCTGCAGATTTTCCATTAACAGATAGTTTTGCTTGATTGACTTGTTGAATCTATAGCTCCTGGGACTAAAGCGGATCGAGTGCCCCGATTCCTTATAGAGTTGCTCAAAGGCTGGCACGTACGTTCCATATACCTCCAACTCCTTGGGAAACGAGTCGATCCCCATTTTTGCCGGTACTTTAAGCACAAAGTCATAGTTCTTTGTACTTTTGTCTGAGAATGTTTGGGTTTAATCTTAGCAATTGTGTTTAATTATTTTTTTTATCAGAGTTACCTTTCAGCTGTACTTTGATATTCACTTTGAGCAGTATGTCGCCATAATTATCACCTGGTTTGGTTGCTGGCGCCGAAGTGCTTTCAACAATCTTTTCAAATTGTGGCTCTTGAGCGGAAATCAGTTCAGCGAAATCTTGACTATTTAACCAATCTAAACCCAAGTCTTCATTGGATTTTGTTTGCTCATCTGGGAGAATAAATTGAGCAGGAGGGCCTTCTACTGTTTGTCGTGGTTCACTAGAATGACAATTAGTTAGTTTTTAACTCTTATTATTTATATTCTCACTTACTAGACCTCCAATAAACCCCGATTATCTAGCCATTGAAGAATCTGTTCAATATAGTGCTGATATCGCTTGTTCGAATACAATTTATTCTTAAAGTCTACTGCTGCTTCGGTATCTCCAAGGAAATTCTCGAATGTGGCCGATTCCGTGGGATCGAGGAGCACCACAGGCAGCACCATATAACAGGCCATGACGGCCCAGGAGCCATATTTATAGGTCTCCATTTGCAGCTCCACCAGCTGAGGCACACGCTCCTTATAGTCAAGCAGCTTGAGATGCTCAACCAGCTGATCGTGGTAGTATTTTATGAAATAGTCAAAGTAAGTTAGCTTGTAACTTATGTCCACAGAGGTCATAATGAAGTATAAAATATCTTGTGAGGGGTGACCGTATCTGGGATTCTGGAAATCTACAAAAAGCATATCCTGCACATTTCCTGACTTATCGCATTTAAAAAGTAAATTGTTGACCCAACAATCTCCATGATTGATGACATTGAATTCATCGGGCTTTGCCATTCCGAGAGACATAAAAAAATTACGCATTTTATCAAAATATGTTTCCTGAAAGCAAATGTCTACATTCTGAGTCCAACTACTTACAAGTCGTTATATATGATTTTCTTACCAGCTTTCTATGGTATTTAAAGCCGTCCCTATAGTTCTTTAAATTCTGTAGGAAAATTTTCTGCGTGGACGCAAACATAGTGTTCAACATGTCCATAGCCTTTTCAACATCTGTTCCAAACATGCCATACATAATACTATCTGGGTATGGTCCATGCTCGCTTTTGTAGACAGCACTTGCGGCGTGGTATTGGGCCAGCTTACGAAGTACCAGCTCTGCCTGTCCAACGTTGAGTCCCTTTACGCGACTTATATTCTTATAACCATCTTGACCCAGATCGTACATGACAACTGTATTTCTGAGTTTCGGCTCAGCCTTGAGGCCTTCTTTGAATCTGTAAGCGCGGGGTGCAAGGGTTACATTCAAACCCTTCGACTTGTAGAGCTCCTCGAACTTTGGAATCAGATCTATGTAGACCTCATTCTCAAGATCAAAGAAATTACCCATTTTTAACATTTCTTGCATTTGATCAGTGTCATGGGCCACTTTCATCATAAGCGAAACGGGTTTTATTGTCTTATCTAGTTGAAAAATAGAAATGATGTACACAAAATAATATCAGCTTAATCATTTAGAGAACTTTTTTTAAATTTCTCACGTTCAAGGCTATGTTACTTAATTTTTAATTGTTTAATCTCACTTATGCTGCATTTGTTTATGCGTAATTTGTAGGTTTTGCTGCTCACCTAAGTATATAAAGTTCTGTCGCTCAAGCAGCGGCATACAACATACCACAGTATAGGTGGCCGCTAAAGAAAATGGCGTAGACGCAAACTTTGATCTTTTGAATTGGTGGGCAAACAAACAAATAATTTCCCCTACTTTTTGAGGATGTTTGTTATAAGTTTTATATAAGAGTAACTTTTTGAAATAAATTTGTTATAGTGCAAAGTATATTGGCTATCTTTCTCTAATATATTATTTTTCTATTCAATGTTGATGTTCATCTTGATTTGAGGAGATTCACGTTTCACTCATTGAATAATTTTTGATTGTCAAACAGGAGGATCGTTAGCGTTTGAATGATTTGTTTTATTTCACTGGTTTGTCGTGGGATTTCTTTTTAAAGATTTTAAATTTGTTACTTTTCTGTCATCCAAACATAGTAACTGCAAAAATTACCATTTCTCTCAGTATTTATTATTCTTTCGTTGACTCTGTCCAAGGTTTCCTGTTTTTCATATTCGATATTTTCTTTTTGAGTCCATTGTGTTCTTTATTTGATCGTGAAAATACAGCTGTTTTTCTTACTTTTATTTGATCGTGAAAATATAGCTGATTTTTAGTTTGACTTATGCTAAATTGAGCAATTTTCATGTGCCGTTATTTAATAATTGCTTTTAATTATTCTCCTTACCTCTTTATGCCCAACAGTACTTCTGTTACTATAGAAATGTAAGTGCGAGAGATTGAGATATATGCTAAAACTTTCGGCGATTGCCTTTTGTTCTATGCAACCTACATATACATACATATAAATGTTTGCTTGTAATCATTTTTGGTATTAGGCTGATAATGAGTCATATATCGAACACCTCTTATGACACAGGTACTTAGTCCTAAATGCAACCTTGGTAAAAAGTTGTAATTGCGCAGCGGTTAGGATCATATATACATATTGTTATCTCTAAGTGCATAGGAGTGTTCCGACTCATCAAGATTAATAAAAAAAAACCATAAAATTTGATAACAAAACAAGTACGAATGTTGCAGTCCATGTAATACAAATTCGATAGCAGATCATATATATGTATGTATGTATATAAAACAAAAAACAAACTTCAGTCAATCATATTCTAAAACTGAACAAGGTTTGATTTAGTTATGTTCTATTACTTCCTACGGCTCAAGAGGTGTCAATGCATCTAAAGAGCGGTTACATAGTAATATAATTGTAAAATTCTCCGACTCTCGCTATAAAACAAGAATGCTTCAGTTGAAAGTATCCGACTAGGAGATACCTTAATACAAATTATTCTTTGCTTCTTTTATATAAACAAACATAACGAACATTTGACTCACCCTTTAGCTCTGCCTCAATATTCACTCTCAGCATGAGGGTCGCATAGTTCTCGCCAGCCCCCATGGCAGCTTTCACATTAAAGCTGCGTATCTCTGAAAACTGGGGTACACTTTGAATGAGTATTTCCACAAATTGCGATTCATTAATCCAATTGGGAGCGGGCATCGCATTGACAACCGCTGGAGGTGCATCTGGTACTGTGACGCCGTTGATCTTTGACTTAGCATCGTTGACTGGCGCAATGCTAGACTTTTGCTTTGACTTGCTATTATTGAGACCCATGTTAGTTGTAAAAGGTAACAAAGATATAAAAAGTATATATATATATATGTATATATATTGCGCGATATCTCTACGTCTGTGCAGTTAGACAACGAATTTTCAACTGAGCATTTGTTATTAGATTTACATTGATATTTATACTCAGGATTCAGATAGCCGCTGATAGCGGAACTATTTTATCAGCTTGTGTTGGCTATTTGCGAATTAAAAATGGTATTTTTGTAATACCCCATCGACACCAATTTAAGTTGTAAATGTTTAAAATAAAGAGAAAATATTTGAATGCTTCAATCTAACCATCAGGTGTTGAAATTAAATAGAATGATTTGGCTTGGGTCCATACAACAATGACTTCTACTATACATAATATATTTACGTACATATGTCGTATACGTTATACACTAAACATGTCGTATATGTTATCTAATATACATAGCATACTAGTTTTGCGCAAGATAGAACTTAATCTTCAACTACTATTCATGTGAATATAATATAAAATAAACATATATGTGTAGATTAGAAGAAAACATTTTTATTGTTCTCGACGTTGGATGCAGATTTAGAATTAGAAAATTATTGATGACACTTTTGAGGCCTTGGTAGTTACGTCACTATCGATTGTTTTCTAACTATCGATAGCTATTATCTCTTATTATGAATAAATGCAAATTATTCAAATCTCGTAGAGTAAAAAGCAACACAAGTTTTTTAATTGTATATATGAAGTCTGATTTTTGCCGAAAATTTAGCTAATACTAAAATAATTAAGTATATCTTTTGTATAAAAAAATAAGAATATTACGGTATTTATAGTTTTCAAATGCCTTTATATTTTAATTTGAATAAATATGTGGAATAAAGTGACATTTTAATATTATTATATTTTATTTTATTCAGTTTTTATAATTGTTTAATTTATGCAATTCCTCTGTAAAAAAAAAACAAATAAATTTGAAAAATAGTTGTCAAACTAATTAAGTGTTGAAATAAATGTAATGAAATGTATTTAAGAAAGTTGCCAACTTGAAGTTTTTAATATAGATGCTTATATACATAACTAATTCTTAGTCTTGATGGAAAGATATTCTTCATAAGATGCAAGTCGTTCAAGCGTACTATAACAAATTTTCCCTTTTTAATATACATTTTATCTTTGTTTAAAAACTTTTGGATGTAGATTAAAAATGTAATTAAAACTTGTTATAGCAGAAATATTTAAAAGTATACAAATTTAGCCTTACTCAAGATCTAAGAGTCCTTTGCTATTTAGCCAAGGATAGATCGCCTCAGCGTGTTGTCTATATCTGTCGTTGCTGAAGAGCTTATTTTTAAACTCTCGGCCTTCCTCATCGGTGGCCATCATGGTATCAATGCTCGCATTTTCCGTGGGATCGAGCAGTACCGCCGACATTACCGTCGCCGTCGTAGTTACGGCCCACAAGGGATTCTTCAGCAGAATGGTGTGTAGCTCGCTGAGCGTTGGTATGTGTCGAGGATACTTTAACAGCTCCAGATTGCGCTGCAACTCGGTGTGATAGTAACGTATAAAGTAATCGAATTTCGCAAGTTTTATATCTAAACTAGGTGAAGACATTAGGAAATAATATAAATCAAGGGCGGGAGTGTTGAAGGTCGATCTTTGGAAGTCCACAAAGAGCGTGTCCGTAATTTCGCCCTGTGCATCGTATGTGAACATCACATTATTTGTCCAGCATTCGCCATGATTGAGGCAGTTGAATTGGGTTTCATCATAGACGCCTGCCTTGAGTTCATGATCGAACAAATTGTTAAGAATCTTGGCCTGTGGATGAAAAATAAATTTTAATAGAATATAGTAGGAAAAACTTTAATATTTGCATGAATCCTCTGCCGTTTTCTATTTATCCTTTAACTATATTATATAACTTACCACTTTGTCGCCAAAGACTTCGCTGCCTTTAAAGCTTCCCATTGTATTTATATATGTATTATTAAAAGCTTTTCCGATATCATTCTCAAATACGGAACGCACACTCTCATTGTACACCGATTTATCTAGGCATTCACCATAGCGGCCCTTGGTCACATAGAGCTGTGCCGAAGCGGCATGCAGCAGAGCCAATTTGGCCAAGACCTGTTCAGTTTCTTTTATACTCAGTCCTTGTAGGCGATTGGCGTTTTTATAGCCCGCTGGACGTAGATTCCCTAAGATAATATGATCGCAATCGGGCGCATTCGGCAGCTGGTAGCTCTTGGGACCAAAGACAACTGATTTGCCAGCTTGCTGGTATAGCTGCTCCAGCTGGGGAATGACATCGGTGTACATGGCTATTTCCTTCTTGAATGTGTGCATTACATCGAAAATCTCTGCATTTTTGGCTGGCGGAACTTTCAGCATGAAAGATATACTTAATTGTTGACTATTAACTATTTGGTAATCAATATCCACAGATAGCATTATGGAGGAGTAGTTATCCCCAGCTTCGGTGGCTTTCTTAACACGGAAATCTAGAATTCCCTTGAAGTCGGGAAGCTCTGCTTTGAGCAGCTCTATGAAATATTCTTTGTTCACCCATGAGGGCACATTATCTTCGCTCTCGACTTTTTCAGTTGGAGCGATTGATGGCATAGCTGCAGGTTCCAATGTCTGTGTTGGTTCGCTAAAGGAAAAGAAGAATTTATTATAGCCAACTTCAGAATATGGTTGTATAACGGCACTTACTAGATCTCCAATAAGCCACGATTATCCAGCCAAGGCAGAATCTGTTCGATGTAGTGTTTGTATCGTTTGTTCGTGTACATTTGTCTTTTGAAATTTGCTCCTGCCTCGCTGTCCCCAAGAAAGTTCTCGAATGTGGCAGATTCCGTGGGATCGAGGAGCACCACAGGCAGCACCATATAACAGGCCATGACTGCCCAGAACCCATATTTATAGGTATGCATTTGTAGTTCCACCAGCTTAGGCACACGCTCCTTATAGTCAAGCAGCTTGAGATGCTCAACCAGCTGATCGTGGTAGTATTTTATGAAATAGTCAAAGTGAGTTAGCTTGTAACTTATGTCCACAGAGGTCATAATGAAGTATAAAAGATCTGCGGAAGGGTGACCATATCTGGGATTTTGGAAATCCACAAAAAGCATATCCTCCAGTTTTCCAAATTGATCAAACTTGAAGAGGAAGTTGTTGACCCAACAATCACCATGATTGATGACGTTGAATTCATTTGGTTTAGCCATGCTCATTTCAACAATAATATTGGTAATTTTGGAAAAGTAAATTTTCTGCAATTTTAAATTAAAATGCATGAGAAATATGTATGTAAATATTTATATAACATATTTATGTGATACACACCAATTTGTCGTGATATTGTTCGCAGTATTTATAATGCTTTAGATTATCAAGGAACATTTTCTGTGCTGTTACAAACATACTGTCCATTATAGCAATAGCCTTCTGAGGATCTGGACCAAGCATGCCATACATAATACTATCTGCATATGGTCCATGGATGCTTTTGTAGACAGCACTTACGGCGTGATATTGGGCGAGTTTTCGAATAACCAGCTCAGTCTGTTCTATGTTGAGGCCCTCCAGGCGATTGACGTTCTTATAACCTTCCTGACCCAGATCGTGCATGAGAACCGTATTTTTGAGTTTCGGCTCGCTTTTGAGCCCTTCAATGAATCTGTAGGCGCGAGGTGCAAGCTTAAGATCTAAACCCTTTAACCTGTAGAGCTCTTCGAATTTCGGAATCAGATCTATGTAAACCTCATTTTCAACATCGAAGAAATTAGCTATTTGCATAAATTCTTGCATTTGAGCAGAGTCATGAGGAACTTTCATCATAAAAGAGTTGTGCTTGGTGGTTTTGTCTATTTGAAAAATTGTAATAAAATTTATAAAATACATAAATAATATTTAGTATATAATATATAATAATAAAATTAATCTAATAATCTAAAGAAACCAACATTAAAATACTGTACACTAAAAAAGAGGTAACACATATATAAAGATTGTAATCTTTTTGCCTATTATCAATATTGGCCTACATGTAGGAACATAATATTTATAATCTTATCTCAAAATAAATTGGCGTGTGCAGACCTCCTGTGATTTTGATTAATGCATGTAGCCATTTCATTCACAGATTAAATTGGAATAGCAAATCTATCAATAGTACGTTTTACTCACCTTTAAGTTCTACATCAATTTTCACTCTTAGCATGAGGGTCGCATAGTTCTCGCCAGCTGCCACAGCGTGCTTTACATCAAAGCTCTTAATTTTAGCAAACTGTGGTACAGTTTGAGTGAGTATTTCGACAAATTGCGATTCATTGATCCACTGGGGGATGGGCTCAGCATTGGCAATTACTGCAGTTGCAGACTGCTTTGCCCCGACCGGTGTAGGGACTACATTTGTTTTATAGTCTTTCACTGGGTCTGGATTGGGTTTGCAGGTGGCAGTTTCCACTTCATAGCTTTTTTTTGACTTGCTTAAGCTATAACCCATTGCTGATCTTCAATAAAAATATTTACCGATTTTTAAAGGTCTGCACGGTTAGACAAATGATTTTCAACTGAGCATTTGTTATAAAATTTATGTCGATATTTATACCAAACTTTTACAGATAACTGCTTATAAACTGATTATTTCGTCAGCTGGTGGCGTAAAATAAAAATGTACCGTCATGATTCGAATAGGTTCTGATTATCAAATATTGAGCCCTTTTAAAGCTAATAGATATAGTTGATACTTGTGATCGCATATTTAATCTGTAAGTTAAAACCTGTAGGAAACGAAAGCTATATTTCTTGCATAGAGTACACTACACAGAATATATGTAGATGGCATGCAAATTCTTACAATCTGTGCGTCTCACTCAATCAATGAAACGACTAAGAAATTATTTATAAATCACATCATTTTAGATTCAATGCAGATGCATTGATCTATTTTATTTTTGCAAGATCATAATGATACATACAATGTGTATAGAATTTGCCCCATAATTCGGTTCGGCTATCTAATCTGAATACAATCGATTTTACTACAGATTGTATATATTGATACTTATATATAGAGTAAGAATTACGTGATCAATATGATAAGTGAAGTGAAAGGTCTCAAATTCAGTCAATAAATAAATAAAAAGTATTTATAAATTATGTTTAATTAAGATGTGCTTATATTAAATATTCCAAAATGGAAAATCATAAATAATACTGATTACTTGAACTATTAAAACTATTTGAACAGCCCAAATTATTAAAATGGGCTTCTGTAATCTGATTTATCGAACTGAATGCGATTTTTGCTACTAATCCAGTAGACCACGATTATCCAGCCAGGGCATTATTTGTTCTATGTGTGCCTTATAGCGCGCATTCGTATACAATTGGCTCTTGTACTCGGTCGATTCCTCACTCTGATCTAATAGAACAATAGGCAATACCATAACTGACGCTGTAATCGCCCATATCCCATATTTATAGAGTTGCATGTGGAGTTCCATTAACGTGGGCAAACGATCCTTATATCCCAGTAATTGCAGGTGTTCGATCAGTTGATCGTGATAATACTTAATGAAATAATCAAAGAGTTTCAGCTTGTAATCTATGTGCACCGACGACATGAGAAAGTTGAGTAGATCTGTCGATGGATGGCCATATTTTGGTAACTGAAAGTCTACAAATTTCATGTCCTTCAAATCGCCGTTGATATCGAATTTAAAGAGTAAATTGTTTATCCAGCAATCACCATGATTAATGACATTAAATTCATTTTCATCGAATACGCTAAGACTTAGAAATTTGCTGCTCATTTTTGCGAAAAGTGTTGACTAAGACCACAAACCATGTAACATTAAATTAAAGTAAATGTCCTGATCTACTTACAAACTTGTCGTAGTATTTATCGCCGTTTTTGAAAAAGTACAGATTTTCTAAAAACATTTTCTTGAACGGACCCATTATACCCTCTAATATGGATATAGCTCTGTCCTTGTTCGATGCAAACATGGTCTGTGTAAATAGCTCCGGATATGGTCCATAAAGGGATCTACATTGCGCACTTGCTGCATGGTATTGGGCCAGCTTTCGTAAGACCAATTTGGTCTGCTCCACATTGAGGCATTCCAGACGATTCACATTCCTATAACCATCCTGGCTCAGATCGTACATGAGCACTGTATTGACTAGCTTGGGCTCCTTTCTCAGGCTCTCCGAGAATTTGAAGGTACGTGGAGCAAACGTGATGTCCAAACCTATTGACTTATAAAGTCCCTCAAACTTGGCAATGAGTTCCGTATAGGCAGCGTTCTCAACGGTAAAGAAATTCACAGTCTTTAACATCTGTTGCATTTTGGCTGATTCATGGGGTACTTTCATCATGAAAGCCACAAATTTTGTGGATTTATCTTGTAAGCCAAATACATATTTATTAATAATAATAATTTATTTGAAGTAGTGGAAACAAACCTGTTAGCTTCACGTCTATGGCAATTCGCAATATTAACGAGGAATAGTTCTCACCTGCACTTGAGGCCGGTGAAATATTAAAATTTTGAATTTTTGAAAACTGTGGCTCACTGGCACTAAGGATTTCTAAAAACTGTTTCTTGTGTATCCAATCCGGTACTAAATTGGTAACGGTATCTGATGGCACCGTTAATTCAGGAAAATTATCTGCTTTGGCAATTCGTTTTCTTTCCGTGGGGCTGGGCTTCTGAAAACTGATTGGACTTGCTTTATTTTGCTGTGCTTTCTTCGAACTGCTTTGACCCATTTTGATACATTGAACTAAATACAGAAACTTTTACAACTGTAGGGTAAGAGATAAGGGTAGACAAATTAAGATTTTCAATGCAGTTGATATTTGAAAATAATTGTTGATTATTGAATGAAGATTTGGAATTAAAACCTGTTCGGCTTGAAATGGTACGTGGTATACATTTATTTTATTGTAAGTGTGTTCGTTCATTCGACAGATGAGTCTAAATAATTGTATTTTCTCAGTATTCATATATGTATACATATATATATATATTAATTTTCATTAGAGTGAAGATTATTAATAAAGTTTAAATTAAAACCAGCAGTTATCTTATAGATACTCACTAACATATCTTCCTTTTCTCTTTCCCAATTGAAAGCCATATTAATCTAATTAACATGGCTAGGCCCGCAGTTTCCTCATGTTTCTCTGATTTTTATATATACATATACTTTATATATACATCCATTTTATTACTGAAATTTCTATTGTTTATATTTCATTTTTGGGCCTACTATTTACCAAGTCCTACAATGACAGGTAACAAATGATAATTTATTTTAATGAATATGGTTTTACATCTTAAGAACTAAATAATATGCTTAATAATAATAATTCGATTCTTAAATTAAATTTCATAACAATTGTCAAGCTTATTTATAAACAATAAATATTTCCATCTTCATTCTTTTCTTTTCCTATTCCTTGTAGCTTAGTGGCTTAGGATGGGGTATTTTGCTGTTGTCCTTATAGCTTGATTGGTCAACCTTTTCCAAATTATCCTCGGGTAGTCTCCTATAGTGATTCGCCGCAAACAGCGAATTTGATGTAGAGAGCTGTTTAATCAACTTCATGGCTATGCGAATGCCAATTAACTGTTTGATCTTTCAATGAGGAACTTAATTTATACGAAAAATATTGTGATAGGTCTTGCAAAAACTAGACATCAAAAGCTTTACATTTTACATTGAAATGCCCTTAATCTTATCTATATCTAATAAAACGTGTCAATTTTTTTTTTATTTATTAAGCTTTTTTGGTCAGATGATGAAATAGGTAGCTGAATTGATATAGTAATATTCGTTTGCCCATCTGTCCGTTCATAAAAAACACAAAAGTAAGAGACTAAAAATTTTGAATTCATTTTATTTTCTTAAGCGTGATTTAATTTACTTAATTTGGATACCAAAAGAAGCATAAACTGATTGGAATCAGATCATCTACTAGTCGAACAGTCTCGACTAAAGTAATCTTATTATTTCTTTTAGATCAGTTAACATATAGTTAGAGTAAGTGCGAAAATTTCTTTGGCGTGTACCACTCCTTATCACGCAAAGAATGCATATTTCTGTTATCGGTTGGTCTTGTGCTACCTATCAGGTAAATATGCTTAGAAAACTCTCACTAACGGCGTTTGTAGGCTACCATTTGATTAGAGCCAGCCACACTTGTTTCTTAGGGATACACTTTGTTGAATCATAATGACTGTGTTCTATTTATATACATTTATTTACATTGTATACCAGCAGAATATAAGCAAACATTCCATTTCCTTATTATCGATAACTTATTATTATAACTAGACTAATCAGGCAGAACGCTTATGCTGTCTGCTATCTGTTTGTGTGAAGGTGATGTTCGTTTGGAATACTTATCAGCTTTTCGCAAGATTCTGGGTATATCCTAATCAGACAGGGCCGACACTTACTTTTAATTTGCATAATAATTGTGTTATATTTGTACTATCGTACATTTATCTTATGATATATTATTATTAGTATCACCATTTATAACTAGATTTGACTATAAGTTAATTTATTTTCTTGTACACAAATAGACCTCGGTTGTATGCCCATGGCAGCAATTGCTTGTATTGCTGTATAACTCTTTGATGCCCAAACATGGTCATTCTCAGTTGATCACCTTCTGTCTCTTGATCCATCATCGTGTCCATGTTAGTCTTTTCACTGGGATCGATGAGCACGAGAGGCAGCAGAAGTGATGTGACCGGGTAAACTAAAATGTGTGAGAAACAAATTTAGTTTAAATATAATCTATTTCAAAGATTTTTCTCACCCCAATCGCCGTGATTTATGATTGCAATGTGTAGTTCCGCCAAGGTCGGCAGTGGCTGGCTATAATCCAAAAGTTTGAGATACTCAACTAGTTTGTTGTGATAGTAAAATACAAAGTAATCGAATTTCGAGAGCTTTAGTTCAAACGAAACCGAAGAGAGCAAGATGTAGATTAAATCCTGTGCAGGGGAGCAATAGCGACTCATTTGCAAATCGATAAAGCATGTTTCCGTGATGTTTCCCTGCTCATCATATTGGAACATGATGTTATTGCAATGAAAGTCGCCATGATTGAGGCAACGAAACTCGCCCTCAAACTTGGGCGCATGCGCCTGGAACATATCCGGGACGATAGATGTATAGGATTTCTATAATATAATTAGATTATTATTGTTTTTCGGATTTCAGATAAATCTCACTTACCAATTCCTGCTCCATATATGTACCTTCATATAGTGGCAGTGCCTTGATTAGGGATTTGGCCTGCGTATCACGGAAATCTTGAAACTTATCCTCCTCACTGCAAAGATTTCGATCGTACAGTTCTGGATAAGCGCCTTTCAACTCAAAGCGAACTGCAGATGCTGCATGAAATTGAGCTAATTTATCAAGAGTCGCTTTAGTATGCGCCATATCAAAGCCCTTCTGGCGATTCACATTCTTAAATCTTCGATTCCCCAAATCTTCCAAGATGATCAACTCAGCAATGGATGGCTTTGTTGGCTGATAGTATTTGGGACCAAATGATAACGGTTTCTTCTTTTTCATAAGCATTTCTTCGAACTCGGGTATATAGCTGCTATAAGTTAGCTTTTCCTTATCAAATATCTTCCAGCTGGCAATCATATCTCGTGTGCTCGATGTTCTGGGCAACAATTTGACGATATATGAAGTAACTGCTTGGCTCCCATCTGAAAGATTTATATTTATTGTTATTAAAGGCTTTTAAATAAATGTTTATTTCAAATTTCTACTGACCATTCAGTTCCACTGTAATCTTCACGCGTACCACTAAACATGTAAAGTTTTCGCCCTTCCCACTTGCTTGCTCCACCTGAAAGTCTTTAATGGCTTTATAGCCTTTAAAGTCGAGCTGCAGGAATTCTATGAACATTTGCTCATCAAGCCAACTTGGAAACTCTTGATACTCTCGTTTATCTGCGTTTACCATGTGTTTCCTATGACAGAATTTGGTTTATACTGAGTGTTTTCAATTGATACTACTATCTACATATATACATTGCGTATGTTTACAAACAATTATGTGCTTTCAAGTTGATTAGGCTAAAGCTTTTTGATATTACGCCTGATTGACAAATATGTGAAAGCTTTGAAACCTTCTCGTGATGGAACTTTGTCACTAATTGAAAGCTTTTTCTCTTAGAGCTGAATTAACTTTTAATATACAAGCTTTTTGAGATCATATTTTTTTCTTTTCGTTTGATATTATGCTATAAATCCAAGTTGAAATTATTTTAGTTCTATTACTCAAAATAATAATCTTCATAGCATAATTTCTTAACATCTGGGTTCATCTATCATGACGTCAAATATATATTGGATTTTGCTCTAATATCTTCAGAATGAGTCGATTTTTGGGCAAATTTCATTGAAAATGGTAACAAAATTCAATTAATATGTCACATCGATTTGACATGTGCACAATAGACCCGAGGGTAGGATGTGAGTGGATTACACAAATCTCAGTTGAAATTGTTCATAATTTACTATGGCTAATATTTATTGAACGACGCTTGGCAAGAACCTCATCCCATATGGCGAAGTTGATATAATAAGATATTTTAATTTAAAAGTAAAATTTGCTTAGCTAGATCTTCTCACACACAGCAGGTGGTCAAGTGTTTAGGGTATAAGGAACTTCCTCTAAGTACTACAAATAGATATGACTGTGACATAAGTCGCTAATCACTGACACGTGAGCACACTTTATAAAGTCAAAGTCAGATCTCAACCCTGTTGGCAGGGTAGAGAGTGGGGTGGCAGTTAACCATGCTAATGCGGCGTGAAGTGTCACGAATTCATCAAAACATATTGCCAGCAGCCGATGTTACCAAAACAAGATACAAATAGGGTCGCAACGTCTGAGATACAGTTGCAGTAAAACAACCCTCAGGTGGTTCCAGTTAGGTCTAACATATTGTTTACCCCTCTATATTTATGCGCTCAAAATTAATTTGCTCAGATTCAATGCATGAAATACATAAAAAAAGGGGCGCTAATATGTGGAAATGGGCGTTCAACGCAAAAATTCCATGGTATTTAGGTTGCATAGCATATCTGAAACATATTGTTATGTTAGACTAGAAAATACTTTGCAATATTCTACTATTTCTTAGATTTTTATATAAAATTGATTCCGTAAATTTTCCTAAATAAAACTGAAAGTTAGAAAAAATAATATGACATAAACTTAGTTATAGCGCTAATATTAATATAAATATTACTATAATATAAATAATTTATAAATAAATCTTTATATTAAAAACTCAAGAAAGTTTGCCTTCTGACAACATTAAAAACTATCTGCCCACTAAGTGTTATTATTACAGGGTATCACAACGGCCCATTGACTGATACACTTGTTTTTGTCACACGAGGGTAGTTTCAACAATTGTCATTGTATTGCAGCCCTCTCGCATTAAATTATTAATTATAATTTTACGCTTTGTTTATGCTGGCCAATTTGTTGTTGTGTAATCGTTGTTAGGTCTCTCTGTCTTCCATCTAATGTGACTTCAATGTGGCATCAACATGTGCCACAGCAGCTGCAATAGTTCGCAGGCAAATCAGGTTGCAAATTAATGTACGTTCGCAGTGTGGTCCATGGGCGGATTATCAGGTAGTTGTTATTGTAAGTTTTTTACGTAGTCTATACAAGTTGGAATCAATTTAATTGGCAATTCAACCTCAAAGTAACCGCGATTCTTGACTTGAACGATTCATCAATCATCAATCCCCTTGACAATTCAAATCAGCCAGATAAATGATTCTAATTTCTGCGATAATCTGAAAAGCTTTAAGTTTATTGAAGATTTGAAGTAAATATGTTCCTAATTTTCCAATTGTGAGAAATTGCTAAATTCAAGTAAATGTAGGTTTTGCCAATTTTGTAGCGAGCCCTTAAATTTGATTAATATCAAACTTTTAACTAACTTTCCAATTCAATCAGCTTTTACTGCAGGTGCTGTTAGTAAAAGTTGCAACAGATCGTGGACGGCTTGTCAAAAATGTTACAAATCCATTGACAGATTGTCAAAATGCATTGGATAACCTGTCATATATTATGCTTTTTGTTTCTTAAAATATTTAAAATTCCTCTTTATTTATTAATTTTTTGCGATCGTCCACCCAGCTGAGTGAAAATTAAAGTTCGAAATTTTGATCTTCATATTCCGGTTTGGCCTTTAAGTGGTAAATTTTTTAATCACTTGTCAGCTAATAAATGGTTCAATTGTTAATCTTTAATATTGTATTAAAAATTTTTAGTAGACTGAAAAAATATTGTTTCAGTGTCTTAGAGATTTCAAATATCATTGCACAAATTTGTATATTTTTGCTAGGCATCTACAAATCTATTAAAAAAGTCAACTAATTTGCTTTAAATGTTGTTAATTAATTTTTTAGTTCACTGGTATCGAAGCTTATTTCACTATAGTTGAGGGACGTAAGCAGAAACACAATCCACAATTTGCACATCTATCACATTTATATATTTAATCTTAAGTCTATACACATGGCATGGCAACAAAAAACATAATACAATATTGTAATACTCCTCTTTAGGTTTCATCCTAAGACAAGTTGTGATTGTAAGGCGAGGCGAATTCACGTTGATAGGCCGCTGGATGCAGATGATGGGGATGCATTGGTGGACCAGGTGGCGGCACAGCCCCCGAATGATGATGTCCATTCATGCCGCCGTACATGTCCGAGCGGGTCTTGTGGCCATTGGACGGCGTGCCACTCAATAACTCTGCCATGAAACCAATGTATGTGATGGCCAGGCGAAGGGTCTCAATGCGGGAAAGTCGTTTCTCATACGCAAAGGTTGGGACTTTCCGTCGTAACTTATCAAAAGCTTCATTTAAGTTGAACATGCGACGGCGTTCACGTATATTCGCAGCCCGTCTTTGAGCCATTGAAGCAACGCGACGACGTGTTTTCTTTGAACTGGAGGAGGAGGAGCCGTGGGAACGGCCATTCGTGGTTGGACGCTGATTGACGAGCGGGGTAACTTGAGATCTTTGCCAAAGCGCTGTGTAAGATGAAGTTTTAAAATTATTGTTATGTATTTTTACAATTAAATTAAGTATTAAAGAACTGAGCAACTTACACAAATCGGAGCAGGGGAAACCTGCAATGAGATCCTGATAAGGGACTATGGGCGGTGGCGGTGGGGCTTCCTGGCCCCACAGTGGTTGAAAGGGCACCTCTGGCATATAGGTGGGCTGGTCACTCGGATGCTGCATATATGGAGTATAATGTCCTATTCTAAATCGACTATTGACCTTGGGTCTCTACTGTTCTGCTTGGAAGCTCAAATTGGAATAAATTCTGATTGTGCTGACTGCCCTGAAATCAACTCTCCTTAGTTGGACTTATTGGATTTCTGCCATCCCTTATGGTGTGCAGCATCTGCGAAGCTCTGTTAAGGCGGCCATTTTGAATGGGTAACAGTTTGAGGCATTCTGATTGGTTGTCGTCAAATTGGGGTTGAGCTATGATAAACCAGTATAATAAGTTCAAGCTGGTAAAAGGAAAATAAAAGATATCTCACTGAAAGGTAATAGAGAAAGACCTAAAATATAATTTTATATTTTCATCTAAAAATATTTGTTAAATATATTAAAATATTACAAAAATTACACAATGGCATATTAAATTGGACAAAATTTTTAAACTGTTATTATAAGATTGATATATAATAAATAATAATATCATTGTCATTTTTTTCTTTGCCAATTAAGTAATTAAATCGTGAATAAAAACTCGAGTTTGACTTTTGATAACCTAAGAGTCAATCGCTTTTGGTTTATGTATTCGCTTTGATTATTAATGAAATATAGATGGCGCTATGCATTACAAAACACCATTTTTGCTTTGCCAAACGTATGCAAGCCTTTGGTATTGACATAAAGAGCTTTTAACTGAGATTGTAGTGCTATAAAATAATTAATGGAATAAACTGAAAAATATAGATTTATAAATCGATTCTGTTATCATCTATGAATGTTGCCCATTGGTTTAAATTGCTTATTTAATAATCATTTCGCAGTAGTTTTTCACATTTAAGGCAAACCCATATGCATTGAAATAATAATCTAAATGATAGAATTTTTGTTTGAATATAAAATTTGTATTGGGATTTTCTGAATAATATCACACAATGTAATATTCAAAAGCTTTGAAATCAAACATTTTATTAAAAGATATTTGAAATACATTATTAATAAAAGATTTTAATTTGCATCATTATACAAATATAAATTATTTTATTTTTCATAATACTTTTATATTTACTATACTTTTATATAACTTTTACTTTTATATAACTATATACTATTTATTAACTATAAAAATTAATTAATTCCATCTCAAACCGAGTCAGTTGAAATTAAATTTATGAGAAATATCCTTATGGCAGTAGTACTTACTGTGCTCAGGATGAGATTGAGGGAACCATTCAGTCACATCTTCTTTTTGTATTACTTCAGTGAATCAGATTTCAAAATTATCCGTTGGCATGTTACGTCTGCCTATTCAAATGGTGCACTCATTATGCATCGGTAATACCGTTAAAATGAACTCAACGACCTATCAGATGCCGCACAGTCAGGTAAATTCTCCGCCCATATTGGTGCTACATGGATTGAATCTCACGGGATCCAATTGGCGTCGTCCTGCCCGGCATATGATGAAGCAGGGTTCGCGTTGGCTTATAGTCGTTGATGCTCGCAATCATGGCAAAAGTCCGCATTGCGAGAACCATACGCCTGCCCACATGGCTGCAGATGTCGAGGCCTTAATCGAGGAGAGAAAGTTGAAGCGCATTGCTGCCTTGGGTCACGGCATGGGCGGACGAGCGCTTATGACTCTGGCACTGACCAAGCCTGATCTCGTGGAACGTATCATAGTTGTGGATATAACTCCAGGACCGCTGCCCCCAGAAGTGATCAATGCAGCTAGGTTGTTTAAATTGATGGTGGATCTGCTGCCGAAAATACCCACAAAATTATCCCTAGAAGAGGGTCGCAAATTCATATATCCCGAGATCAGGAAGCTCATTAAAAACGAAACTGATCTGATGCTGATTGTCGCCAGCTTGCGGAAGGATGATAATGGCTATTTCACTTGGATGGTAAATGCCAAGGCCATTTTGGATGGCTGGAATGAATTAATGGTCAATTACGAGCAGTCGTTAAAGGGACTGCTGCCATATCAGGGTGAAACCTTGCTGATTGCGGCAAGTAAGACTAAATTCGTAACGCCAACGAATGTAAAGATAATGAAGAAATTCTTTCCCAAATTGCAAGTCGAGTATTTGAATGCAGATCACAAAGTTCACGTCGATCAGCCGCAGAAGTTTGTCCAATTAGTTGTTGACTTTACCAAGACCTGCACAGGATGTAAAAGGCTATAGCCTTTGAAACTTTGGCCGTTATCTTATCGGCACGGGCACTCGCGCTTATAACAAGCTACTTTATTGATCAGAGATGTGGAATATGATTTAAGTACATCTTTGAGTATTTTTGTAATAAACATAATATATTAATCTGTATAGAATAATTTCGAAACATCTGTTGGGTTCATTTATCATGACGTCAAATATATTGAATTTGCTTTAATATCCTCAGAAAGTGTCGATTTTTGGGCCAATTTCGCTGAAAATGGTAACATAATCAATTAATTTGTCATATCGATTTGACATGCGCACAATAGACCCGAGGGTAGGATGTGTGCGGATTACGCAAAACTCAGTTAGAAATTGTTCATAGACTTGTTAATTTTCCACGCTGATTTACTATGGGTAATATTTATTGAACGACGCGTGGCAAGAATCACATCCCATATGGAAAAGATGATATGATACGATATATTAATTTTAAATAAAATTTGTTTAGCTAAAGTTTTTGACACACTGCAGGTGGTCGAGTTTTAGATATCACTCTGATGTAAGTCGCTAATCACAGACACGTGAGCACACTTCATAAAGTCAAAGTCAGATCTCAACCCTCTTGACAGCAGTTGAGAGTGGGGTGACAGTTAACCATGCTAATGCGGCATGAAGTATCACGAATTCATCAAAACATATTGCCAGCTACCGATGCTACCAAAACAAGATCTAAGTAACGTCTGTGATACTGTTGGAGTCAAACAACCCTCAGATGGTTCCAGTTAGGTCTAACAGATTGTTTACCCCTCTATATTTATGCGCTCAAAATTAATTTGCTCAGATTCAATGCATGAAATACATAAAAAAAAGGGGCGCTAATCTGTGGAAATGGGCGTTCAACGCAAAAATTCCATGGTATTTAGGTTGCACAATATATATGTGAAAGATAACATTATGTTCGACTAGAAAATACTCAGTAAGTGAAGGTATAATAAAGCATGAGTAAAGGTACAAAAACATTAAAAATGTTGCTAAAGTGATTATATTAATAGAAATTATTATATTAATAATAATAATAATAATAATAATTGAAACAAACAAAATTGGACTTTTTATCTCTTTTTACCACATACAACATGGAAAACTATCTGGAAAGAAAGTTTTATTATTACAGGATATCACGACTGTGCACGATTGCGCTCCTTGAGTGTTACACTTGTTTTTGCCACACGAGGGTTGTTACAACAATTGTTATTGTATTGCAGGGCTGTATCCGAGGGCCTCGGATTAATTTATTAATAATAATTTTACGCCTTGTTTATGTTGTCCAATTTTTCTTTGTTGTTGTCTAATCGTTTTTGGATAACTATCTTCCATCTAATTCGACTTCAATGTGGCATCGACATGTGCACCACGGCAGCTGCAAAAGTTCGCACGCAAATAATGTTGTAGGTTGCAGTTGGAAGTGTTGCTCCTAGGGGGATTATCAGGTGGTTGCTGCTGTTCATTTTTTACGTACGTAATCCGTACAAGTGGGTAATTAATTGAATTGACTATTCAACCTCAAAATAACCGCGATTTTCGAGCCAGGGCAACAGCTTCTGAATTTCCTTCGAATAAATTGTGGACTTGAACAGCTCCTCACTGTCTGCACAATCCAAATCAGCGAGCACGATGGGCAGACTTTCTGTGGCAGTCTCAACAGCTATTGATAATATTATTTAATTGAATATAGATGATAATAGTTTTTTTTTTTTTTTTATTAAATGTGTTCATAGCTTACCCCAGTGTCCATGATTAAGTAATTCAAGTTGAAGATCCGTTAAGGTAGGAAACTTTCCCTTAAACTTTAACAATTTCAAACTTGCCGTTAGTTCATCTACATAGTATCTTAAAAATCCATCGAATCTCTCAGTTTTCTCTGCTGGCGCTGTAAGCAACAGTTGCAGCAGATCGTGTATGGCAGGCCCAACGCTAGCACGTCCAAAATCATTGAAAACCACGTCTTTAAGCTGCCCAAATGCGTCGAATTGGCCAAGTAAATTGCTCGACCAACAAGCACCATTCAAAAGGACATTAAAGGATTTCTTTGGATCTGGCGTTTCAATGCGGCTAGCCAAAGTTTTTTGATAGAATTTCTGGGAACGGACAAAGGTATTGGTGTCTAGTCAATCATTCTAGCAGACGCTGCTGGCACTTACCACTTTATCCTCATAATGTCTCAGGTCGTTAGCCCGCAGACTCTCATGGAATTTTCGTTGTAGCCAACTCCTTAGTTGTTGTTCATCTTGAGCTGGTTCTTTACTAGGAAGGAGCTCGTTTAATGGATCTGTTTTTGTTTGCAAATAACACGCTGAAGCGGCATGATATGCGGCCAGCTTTGATAGGGCCACCTGCATTGCTAAATGGTCTAGACCCTTTGGTTGGGTGACCAGGCGATAGTCTTTGGCTTGAAGATCCTTCAAGTAGAGACAAGTCTTAGTTACGTAGCTGCTGGGCGTAAAGGTAATCTTTTTCTGAACATCCTTATAAAGGCTTTCCAGAGCTGGCAGCACCACCTTGTGCATGTGAAGCTCAAGCTGGAAGCGAGAAAGCTTTAGAGTCTCCAGCTCTTTCGATTTAATCTGAAAGTTCACAGTGCGAGTAGAGTTGTCTATTCGATTGGGTTATCATAAACGTTATCGTTATTTTTATTGATTACTGAGAAAATAGCTCTGTGTATGCTCACCTGCTAACCTAATTTGGATTTGCACACGCTGCGCATTTTGCTGCGATCTGCAGCGAAAGTTTTCTATTTTCTGAAATGTTTCAAATTCACTTCTTACAATTTGCTGCAATTCGTTTTCATCCAGCCAGTCAGGCGGATCGATGGAAACACTCGAGACTTGAGTCAAAAATGCTGGTCTGAACATTCTCGTTTGACTTTCAATTGAATACTGCTGCAATTTTCTATTCGCTTGTCGCGTAATTGATAAGGTTGTAAATACGACTTTTAATAGTGGTAGATTGCTCAAAATAAATTATTTATCAGTATTCAGATAATAAATACGAATGTTGAGGGCGGGACTGCCTGACTACGAAATACCCTAACCTATGCAAAGAGTTGATATTCATCGTAAACAACTAAAGTAGACATCTATATATCAATTGAAAAAGGCTAACTAGTTTGATTCAAAGTTAATTTAGTATACTCACTAGCATACCCCTTTTCTAATATAGATATATAGAAAATAGAATTTAGAAGAGGGATATAATTAAAAAATCATCCACAATTTACACATCTATCACATTTATATATTTAATTTGAAGTCTATACACAAGGATTGACAACAAAGAACTCGGAACAATATTGTAATACTCTTAAAGCATGATTGCTTATGTCAAACTGTGATTGTAAGGCGAGGCAAAGTCATGCTGATAGCCCGCTGGATGAAGATGATGAGGATGCATTGGAGGAACTGGCGGCACAGTTCCTGATTGATGATGTCCATTCACGCCGCCGTAAATGTCCGAGCGGGTCTTGTGGCTGCTAGGGGGTGTGCCATTCAACAACTCTCCCATGAAGCCGATGTAGGTGATGGCCAGACGCAGAGTCTCAATGCGCGAAAGTCGTTTCTCGTAGGCAAATGTGGGCACCTTGGGTCGCAACTTGTCGAAGGCCTCGTTCAGGTTGAACATGCGACGGCGTTCACGTATATTCGCAGCCCGTCGCTGACTCATGGAAGCAACGCGGCGTCGCGTTTTCTTTGAGCTGGAGGATGAGGAGCCGTGGGAACGGTCATTCGTGCTCGGACGCTGATTAACAAGTGGGGTCACCTGAGATCTTTGCCAGAGTGCTGTGTAACACGAATTTTAAAACACAAATCAATATTTTTAGTTTGAGATTACGGATTAAAGAACTGAAGAACTTACACATATCCGGGCAGGGGAAACCCTGATAGGGGACTATTGGTGGCGGCGGCGGTGGCGGTAACTGGCCCCATAGTGGCTGAAAGGGCACCTCTGGCATATAGGTAGGCTGGTCACTCGGATGCTGCATATGTGGAGTATAATGTCCTATTCTGAATCGACTATTGACCTTGGGTCTCTACTGTTCTGCTTGGAAGCCCAAATTGGAATAAATTCTGATTGTGCTGACTGCTCTGAAATCAACTCTTCTTAGTTGGACTTATTGGATTTCTGCCAACCCTTATGGTATGCAGCATCTGCAACTTCGTTGGGGTGGCCATTTTGAATGGGCAACAGTTTGAGGCATTCTGATTGGCTGTAATTGAATAGCGGTTAGGGGTGTATAAACGCGATTGTAATAATGATTGTAATGTAAGTGTATGAAAAAGATATGCCATCTCATTGAAGAGCACACGATATAATATCTATAAATTTAACTTGAGGAAGAAAAGAGCCTAAATATTTGAAAGAAATATATATATAAAATTTAATTAATAATAATAAAGAAGACTAAGTAGCATGTATATGCGAGTCTGATTGTTTGGTTCGTGTATTCGCTTTAAAAATTAATGAGCCATAGGTGGCGCTATTTCAGACATAAAATAATTTCCCTCTTTAGTGTTTTACTCAACCATCTGATTTGAGCTTAACTAACCAGATTCCCCAATCTGTCTAATAGAATGATAGTGTATGATTAATATAAAATTATGTAAATGTAAATTGATAAATTAAATTAAATACATTCATACGAATGTTAACTTCTTGTTTTTATTGAAATAAATTATATTTCTAAAGGTAAACACATAATGATTAATGTAAAGACACAATTTATATAGGTGTGAATATATATATAATATAAATATAGTATATATGCATAACGTAAACTTTATCCATAGTATATATCGAATGCCCCTAATGCTGTGGAGATCTAACTGTTGCATGTCTTGTTTTTGTTTATAAAAATTCCGCTCAACATATTTCAAAATATTGCGCTCTCTCTCTCACGAGCGAAGCGCATACGCGGATAAGTTAATCGGTATTTGCTCTCTTATAAATATAAGAGTTTAGTTGATAATGGAAAATGCGATTCGTTAGATAAATTTGAAAAATTATTTAAATTTATAATATTTCCTATTGGTCCACAAAGTTTATAAATTGAAAAAATATAAATAGTATAGCGATAAATAAATTAAGAAAATATGAATAAACATTTTAAATAATGTGTATCAATTTTGTGAGATTAAATTTAACTTAAATTCTTAAATTATATTTTTTTGACAGAAAGCAGTTCTGGAAGGCTCTTGAGTATGTCAACAATTGTAATTCAGGTAGGAAATGTTTTGGATACTTTTAATATTGAAATTGTGTTTTCTTTGTGAGCATCGCTTTGGTAGTGAAATGAAAAACCCTTGCGAGGGACTCACTTAAAGCCACTCAACACACTTCACTCTATACTTCTATTAAAAAGCAACTAAAGCTTGTTTTGAATAGAGATACATATATGTATATACTTATCTAAATATGTATACATTGCACTTGACACCTTTTTCTTCCAGAGAAAAGCAACTAAAGTTCTCAATAATTCTCTGATATTCCCAGGATATATAAAGTGAAAAAAAAGAATACATTCCAAAGACGATTTGTTTGTGTCTGCCACACAGCACTGTGTGCGATTTATGCTCTTTATAAAGCACGCAGACTTGCGTAGATATGTGAATGGGGAAAATGTAAAAATATGTAGAGTTGAGGATTTTGTGTGCGTTTCGTTGCAGCGTCATTTGCTACTACCTAATTTTCCACACAAATGCATTTTATTTATGACGTCATTTGGGGATTTGTTTGCATAAAGATTTTATAAGACGAACTTGGCGTGCCTCATGTATTAGTTTCTATAGTACATCTATATTATTGGAGGCTTCCTGGACTTTGTAAATGGAAAGTTGGCCTTACAAACTTACTTGTGGATGAAAGGATGCCATAAAATTTGATATACAAATTAAATGGGTTTAAGACTTGTGTTTCAGTAACAAAAAAAAATCAATTCTGTCCAGCACGTACAATAATTTATGACTTAAATAAAAACGTTTATTCTGAAATTCAATACACTTTGAATACTATCTATTGCTCTTGAATAATGATAAGTAATAAAGAAATTGTGATACAAATAAAAAAGTTACTTTTATATTCAACTGAAATTATAATTCAATATTAATAAATATTTCTATCAGCTTATCACTGCTTTTTATTGCATCGAGTAGCGTATGTACTCATTGTGCTTCTTTTTTTGTGGTTTAAAAAATTAAATAATAATAAATAAATACATTTATAGTTATTAGCTGCAGTTGACATTCGACTGAAACAAGTCTCGAAGCTGCGACATCTTATGACAAATTTGTACTTTCTTTTCCATAAACATGTGTGTTTGCCGTATATTGAAAATGGTGCATTTCAATGACAGCGCATTCGCTGCGTATTTTGATGGAATAAATGCGATGTCAGCGCATTTCAGGAGCTCGTAACCCTTTTCTGGTTTTCTCTTCACCGACAAGTAAAGAAGCGTACACATGTTGTTGACAGGGAGACTTAAGTACAGGAACGCAAGGAAAATAAAGTGAAAGTCAAAGTCGATGGAACTTCAACGTGACAGCCAATTGAACCGACCGAGCCCTAGAAGGCCCGCCCGCCTCAGCAGTTTACAAACATACACACACACACACATACACAGATAGAGAATTGTGATATCGCAGAGAATACTTGAGTGTGAAGTAAGGTGAATGGAAAATATCTTTGTATGGGTAAACAGAATAGCATAAGGTGAGTCTAAAGTATGCAACAATGGGCAACAATTTAGAAGCTTTGCCCCTTGATTTATTTGTGTGAAACGTGCGAGCGTCTGGATTTTCTCTCTGCTGTCTAAAAATTCGATTCATTTTGAAGCACAAAGCAAGAGCAACGAGCACGTTAACGGCAATGTTTGCTTATTTGGTATTCAGACTTAAAGTATTTCGTATATCGTAGAGTTAAATAGTTAACTTAGCTGAACAAGAAAAACGAAAGGCAGCTAATTATATTATTTTTGGAATGTGTTTATCTTCTCTGTTTTTTATTTTATTTGAATTTTAACAATCTCCACAGTAATTTGAATTTATTACACAAAAGAATCACAAAGTGAAAGCTAACATAAACTGTAAGCAAAGTAATTACTGAAACAAAGTGCCAAATGCCAACTTTGTTGCGCATTGTTTTAAGTTCTGTGCTAACTTAAAGCAAGTTGCGAATAACAAAGGGCATTTGGCACTGAGCCTAAGCGCACAACCTATGCCAAACTCATTTGGCAAACATGCCTGGGATGTGGAGAGCATGTTCAGCGCACTGGAAGTACTCGATGACATGTTGGCGCTCATTTCAGCCTGAACAGTTAAGAAGTCGTTGAGAGTGAGAGGAACTGATGGGGAGACAGAGGTCGAGTGATGGCTAGAATCAAATTAAACTTTTCTTTAAAGTTGTTTTGCAGATAAAAGTGGAAACAGCAGCTGTCAAAACATAAATTAGTTTTCAGGCCAACAAACAGATCCGCACTGGCTTCGTCATCGATAGTTGGACCAATAATAGAGACAGATATACAAAAAGATGAAAACAACTTAATGAGAAATTCTGATTATGTGCTCTGTTACTAGGACATGTTTTGGAACTATTTCAATCATAAGGCGTCTTAATATACAATGTTTATTAAAGTCAATATATTTATTGATAAAGAAAAGCTTTATAGCCATATAGCTACTCTGTGATGCAGGGTATATATGTATTTTATTTTTAACGTATGTAAATTAAATATTGTGCAACCATTTTTATATTGTAAATAATAATATGTAAATAATATAAAATAATTTTTTTATAAAAGTCTTCAAAAATAATCTAAGACGAATATACTTTTACGGTTTATTAATTAATTCTTTTCATAATTAAATATGCAAAGAGTGCTAACTTGAAATTTCTTTGTCACAGCTGATTTGCCAGCAACCAGACTCAGCTGAAGATTTCTCTTTCGAACCGTGCACAGAGTATTGGGCAGTCGTTGAGAGTCGATGTGTTCTTTTGTGGCTTTGGCTTAAGGCGCATAATACTTGAATGCGACAATTAATTTTAGTGAATTATGACCGCAGAGTGGAAAATGGCGCTAATGCGATTCTCTGCATTGGCAGAAAACAGGAACAGCTGTCAGCAGACACCAGCCCACATACACACACGCACACACACTTTTGTGTGTGTAACTTTGCGCCATGTCCGAAATGTGGTTAGAAAGTTGTTGGCTAACAGCCTTTCGGTCAGCCTTTTTGGCTTAATGCAGCGTAATGCGAACCACAGTTCACAAATGCACAACTCCCCGGTGTGTCATTTGGCATCTCTGCAAATGTACGTATGTGTGTGTGTGTGTGTGTGTACGTGTGGCGCCGGCGGCGTATACGTGATATTTGCATGCTTTAAAGCCTGGCTCAGATGTGCGGCCAATTGTGAGTGCCAACTGTCGCCACATTCGCTATGACATTGCCCATTATTTATGGGCAAACAATTGAGGCAGCCCTGGGTTCAAACTATTGTTCGATGCACGTGCGGCAAAAAATAAAAGAAAAATCAAACCCATACACTCACACACACACACACACACACACACACACACTCACACACACACATAGACACAAAATGGCGGATGACAACAAAACCTAACAAAATGGCGGCAAAACAACGCGGAAGTCGCGAGCTCAGTCGAGCTAAAAATGCTCGTAAAGTACAATGAACCGCAAGAGTTGCATTCAATGTGAGCGCGTATGTGTGTATGTGTGTGTGTGTGTGTGCATAGCTGAGTGGATTTCTGTGAAAGAAATGCTAGAGTATTGTGCTGGAAAAAAGAAAGGCGCTCTGTTATTGTTTTGCAGCATTTGGCATCATTTATTTTGTGGCCCAAAGAAAGCGTTAAGTGGGTTGATGCATGTCCCTAAAGAGGCAGCTAGCCGCATATAGCAGCTGTCTACCATTGCCTTCTCTGGGTGGCACAGCTGTTGTCAGTGCAGAAGAAAAATAAAGTTAGGGCTAATGGGTCAAGAGTTTCCACATGGAGCGCTCAATTTGAGGCGGCGCACTCAAAGGGTGTCGAGAGCACGAAAATTGAGTAAAACTTGGTTTAGTAGTTCAAGAAACTAACTTGCCAAATCTGACATCCCCCTACATGTATATATATATGTATATGTGGGATATAATATATATATATATATATATATATATATATATATATATATTTTTTTTTTTTTTAATAGCACTCACAATGATCAGCTTAGCAGTTTACAATTTTAATTATTTTCAGTTGGACCTATGTTTGAACAGAATTTCACGCTGCCGATTGATGAGAATTTATTTTATTTATTTATTTTTATATGTTGCATGCAGTGAATGATTCTTTTTAAGCTGCCAGTTAAATAGTGAATATTGAATGAATGCAGAAAGGAATGAATGTTAATTAAATTGTTACGATATTCCCTTTTAACTGTTTTTTTTGTTTTGTTTTAATGCATGAGTACGCTGTGGGCATTCGATTCAACGGTTTTAATAAATATTTTATAAAATTAAAATATTAAAAAAGAAGAAAATAATACTCTAAAAATTACCTTATTTAAAATAAACAAAAAATAAATAATAAACTTTAATATTACATTTGCGCTTGGTCAGCCGCTCGTAAATCTAATCAACTGAGTAGAAGAAAACATAAACAGGAGAAAAAAATTGTTAAGGAAGTTGGCAAGTCAAACGGCAAACAGGCTGCGAACGATAAGCAAATTACGCAATCTACTTAAATACGACCTTAGCTTGAGCGCGTGTGCATGGAGCTAGCTACTTGGGGTTCGCCTTATGAACCGCATTCTGTTTATGGCACCCGCAGTTTGCAGTTCTCAGTTCTCAGTTCACAGTTTTGAGAAACTTTTTCATTCAATTCACTTAAGTTTTCTGTTTGCATTTTTTGTTGCCGCAACAGTTTCTCGAACTTGCAGCGAGATGCTGCATCTTTCTGCTTACCTGGCCTCAATTCTTGTGCTATATTTTTCT
This sequence comes from Drosophila antonietae, assembly GCA_030914385.1. Classification (NCBI taxonomy): domain Eukaryota; kingdom Metazoa; phylum Arthropoda; class Insecta; order Diptera; family Drosophilidae; genus Drosophila; species Drosophila antonietae. The sequence continues at coordinate 16,483,957 of JAUESO010000609.1, read as the reverse complement.
GCGAAACTTTGTGTTGCAAACTAAAACATGAATATAAGTCCTACTGGCTTCTGGCTTGCGGCTCCTGGCTCCACCTTGCTGGCTGCAGGCTGCTGGCATGGCCCTGTTGCCGTTTTGCCATCGCAGCTAATGGTGTTTATTGCATTTACTCTATCTTCTGCTGGCACTTAAATCGGCATCAGGACGACAGAGCGGCATTCAACTGTGACACCTACCCGCAACAACGTTCCTCCCGGCCGTTCCGAGTTGAAAGTCAACGAACGTTGGGAACACCTGCAGCAACACGCAAATATTCAGCAGCTAGGAACCAGCAGCCGGAGATGACTCCGGAGTCCATGTCAACAGCTGGCTGCTTGCAAGAAAGTGTAAAGTAAATTCACAACACAAAGTGTGCAAGTTGGTCAGAGGTCCTGCGGTTCCCTATAGCCACCCATCCTCCAGCACGCTCATGAAAATGCACAGTCAGCGCCATGCCTCCACGCCCCCACACCCCACAGATGGCGACGATTACGGGCGAGATTTGGCTGCAGCAAACTTTGATTAAATCACATGACAAACTCATCGCCACCAGGACTAAAATGTTGAGCCACACAGACTGAAGGATATTCATGCTGGCAGTGCCCGAGGATGGGATAGACTCAAGTGGCTTGCCACTGAGCCAGAATTGACTGGGTGTGGTTGCTTGAGCCACTGGAGGCTGGGGTAAATAAATTCATTAAGCGATTAGATTCGCTCTGCAGGTGATGCACTATAAAAGAGCTGTGGATCCTCTCTTTTTGCTTGCCCTTTGTGCATTGTCGAGGCATTCAGTTAGTCGGATTAAGTGGATTTACTGTCAGCTATTATTGCCATTGTTACTCCTTACAGCTATGGGGTAACCGCTTTACTACGTGCGAGACAATACACCTGAGCACAGATTGGCCGAAAATAAAATTTAAGTGCGAAAAAGATTCTATACAATTGAGATACAATTAAATTTGAGTATGCACGTTTAAACAAGAGAAGCTGCCGTTATCTAAGTCTTTGAAAAGCGTAAAACAATTTTAATATATCTTACTAAGTATGTATTTATAAGTATATATGCGCAGAACAACTTGCTGAGGAGATGCATATCCTGATTATATTTCTATTCCCCCCTGCTATCCCTTGGAAATTTATTAGACTTACATTTCCGCGCCACCATTATAATAAGTATATCTAAAAATAAAAATTGTTTAATTAAACTATTTCCCAAAGAATAGTCCATTATTTCGTCCAATTTCAGAATAAAAGCAGCACTCAGGGCTTGCGGAATGTCTAGGTCAGCTACACCCAGAAGGAACACTATTTCAATTCGAGCCTCAATTTGTTTTATTTGATCTTCAATGCAAACTGGAATATTTGCTCTCTTCGGTTATACTTATAGTCCAAATGATAATGTCGATTGCCGTAATTATTGAGATTTATATATTTTTCATAAAGCTCATTTACATATACATATGCGTTAATCAATCTGTTTGCTGCGTAGTCAACAGACGAGCATCTGCTTGTGGTGGTTGTCTAACACTACCCATAGAGGCTTTTTAATAAATTACTAATTATGAAAATGACTAATAATGAAAATATTGAAAATTGAAAACAAAGAAATTATAGTTTTTGTTAGAAAGCTTCAATACTTTTGGCTCATTGTTTTATTATAGCTGCAATGCTATAGAGATGAAAAAAAAAAACAATAGATATTTTTTGATTTTTGTAGATTATTTTAAACGTATATATATATATATATATAGTGGAAAAATAAATAATATACGTATATATATTATACATGTATATAAAAAAAATAATATACGTATATATATTATACATGTATATTATTTTTTTTTCCACTATTACGCACAAATAAAAGAAATTATTTATGTTAAATCAACATTCATATAAATATATAAAGTGGTGAGAGAGCTGTTGAATTTATTGGGGGGGATTGGCCCTCTTTCAGGGTTCACTATGCTCACTCTCCCACTCTTCGCTTGATGAGCTTACTTACTTCGAATAAAAGACCATTGTGAAATTGAAACAAAGGCGAGCAGATTAATTTTGTATTGGCGATTCTGAGAACCGAGAAGCCATAAATTCCGAATTGGGAATACGTATATGTAAATATAATATTTGATACGCATTAAATGAAATGATTAATGTAAGAGGATTGAAATATACCAGAAGTTAAGTGGGAGGAAACAATGGCAACTGCAGACAGAACGCGGTAGGTTTGAACTACAAACAAATAGAAAAGAGGAAAAATTAAAATAATAATATGGAATAATTATTTAATAAATAAAAACAAAACTATGTTTGGAATGCCTACTGGGGATATACCTGGAGCACACGCATACATATGTATATAAGTAGAAAAACAAACAAGTACAAAAATGTACGGATGAACTTATGAGATAATAATAATATACTTATTAGTAAATTAAAAAAAAAATATATATATATATTTTTATAGAATAACAAATATTTGTATATTAACAATTTCATTAGATCCAAATATATTAAATACATAACATTGAGTTTAATTAACATTACTAAAACGCACTTATTGCTAATATGAAATGATATTGATTATCATATCATAAACAAGAACCAATTATAATCTCTTCTATCTGCTTTTTTAATTTCTTTTTACAATGGCTGCAAATATCTTACATTAATTTAAACAATAGTTAATACTTGCTTTCAATTGAATTTCGCTTAGGTTGCTTGCATAATTAGGCAAGTTATATGTTTATTAGCCATTATTCGTAATCAATGCAGATGGCTCTGTGCATTTAGCCAGACTCCACTTAGGTCAGCCCATGTATGCTCTTTGATGACGGTACGCAATTTATCTCAATTAAACTTGGATTACAAATTATGAATATTGATTTATGGCTAATTCTAAAGGCTTTCGGCCCCTGCTCTACCAGTCAACCAGCTAATTTGATTTGGGACAAAGGTATGTGAGCTGTCGGACCCTATTCAACGGCGCCTCGTGTCGCTCTCTAGAAATTCATTAACAGAAGTTCGTACAACTTCTTGAAAATGTGGCTCAATTCGTATAAGCTCGAGTGCAAGTCAAATTTCGCCTCGCTGCACTTTTGTCTCTGCGCCAATTATAAACTAGCTTCAAACTTTTGCGACAGTTTGCGCTGTCGTGATTTTTTACGAGTTGTTGAGAGAGATGCTGTTGAGCTGCTGTTGTTGCGTTTCTATCCTTTCAGCTGAACGTGGAGTAGTTGATTTTTAATTTTCGCTGTCAACGAGAGCTAAGTGTGGAACGCTGTCATAAGGACAATTTTATGATTTAGTTGTGCAATCGCTACGCTTGCTTCCTCCGATAGCAAGCGGGACACAGGACACAGAACACAGGACACTTTAACAGCCAACAATAAAAGCAACAGCCAGCGTTGACCTAATGAGGCCACCAGCCGCAGACGACAAAAAGAAATTGAGATGCCGCAGCGGCATTTCATTTAATTGTGCAAACTGTTTGGCAGACAGTCAGTCCACTGTCGTGTGCGTCCTGTTTGTCCTAGCTCCTAATGAAGCTGCCTGTTGTCGCTGCTAATGTCGATAAGGTCATGCGGGGCGTGGCATCGTAAAGAGGCGCCATAAAAGCGAAACGCCACTTGCCAAGCAGCCCCAAGAATGGGGCCAAGCGGTTTCTGCTTATCAGCGCCCTGTCTCTATATACATACATATATATTCAATGTGTATGTATATATATAAATAGGAATATGTATATAAATATGTCTTTGCTGTTGGAAGTACGTAGTATATTTCATCAGCTCGGCGACCTAAGTGTGAAACTCTAGAAGTTTGGCTTCTACTGAGGATGCATCATTGACTTTTGTTTGGTGGCCTCGATTTAATGTTCGTCTAGTTTTCGGCTAACCTTCTGCTTCATTCGTTGCCAGGGCTGGGGTTAATGTGGTTGCTCATTAGTAAAATAATTGCCAACTAATTGGCTCGAGCCGAGAAGGCAAGTCGGCGAGCATCCGACTGTTGCCCGGCAACTGTATTAGACTCAGTGCGTTTACAGTACTTGAATTTGGGGTTGAGGATTGACCAAAAAGGGATAAACGCTTCAGTTAATATCGAATATGCAACATATTCAAGTTAATTACAGCTCAGGGCTTCCCTGTGATGTTATTAAATTCTTTAAATATCTATATTTACCATAATTAATAACCTTGATAGTTTTTTTTTTTTTTTCTGTGTAAATACCTTTCTGTCTTTATCCTCACATATATTAGTATTCTCTCTCTCTCTCTCTCTCTCTCTCGGCAGCATTAATACTTTGCTCTGCAATTAGCTGAAATTTTTATTTTTCAAGTTTATTGCTTTGGTTTTCACCTTTACAGCAGCTGCTTCACGCTCAAAAGGGAAATTATTCGCATAATTTTGTGTTTTATTAATGCTCTTCTTGCCTTAATGCTCGCCGCTTAAGCACCGTTGCCATAAAAATGTGAAAAAAATTATGACTATATTTTACGGAGGCAGGGCAAATGCCGTCGCATTAGTTTAGCTCTTAAGTATCAGGTAAATACGATAACGAATCGGTTAACTTAACCTATTGAAACAAGTATAATAATTCTTGTTGTGTTACCTGGCTGCGAATTACTCTAAACTTTGATTAATGTGTGTTTTGTAGTATATTTAGTTATGTATTGCTAAACGCTGTATAATGAGTAAACTTATACAAAATTGTACGAAAACGAATTTTCAACTGGCTTCATTTAAAGAATATTGTAAAATTTGTAAATGGTTTCTGAAATGTAAGTATATATAATAATCCAAAGTATGTATAAAATAAACAAAATTTTGTATAACGCAAATTGTGAAAGCTTTAACTCCAAAGTCGTAATAGAAACAATTTTTGAACGGAACTTAATCGCAATCATCAACATATATCGGTTTTAGTTTTTAGAAACAAACAATCTGCGCGTTATATATAAAACAAAGTAAAAGTAAGCAAGTATATATACATATATCTGATATGTATCCTTCTGCCTATTACATATATTTAACAACAACATTATACCTCGACTTTTCATTTTTAATGGATTTAGGATATAAATAATAAATATAAATCCAAACTGTGTTGAAATCGAATCGGCTTTTGAGAAAATGTAGACAAGTGTGCTGTGAATATTGGAAAAGTGTTCAAGCACTCAGTTGAAATCGAATTTCGAATTTTCTAGTAAATTTAGGTTTTGAAAAAGTTATCTATGAAAAAACCTAGTATCCCATGGAAAAAGTTTGATTTTGGTTATTCAGCTTTGTGTGCTTGTGGGTTAGATTATTCAGTAGTTTTTATTCTTTCATAGGGAACGGTTCGTGTTTAGTTCGGCAGTAAAAAATCATTTTTTTTTTTACAGTTTTTATAAACGATGGACTTTGCGACAGTTAATTCGGTGTATGAAAATCTATTTTCAGCTCAAAATTTTTTTGCACTGCACGAGCAGCAAGAATTAGATAAACAAAATTACATTGACATGGTCAACACTGCGGTCGGCGATCTCGATATGTATCGTTTTGAAGACGGTGGCGGAGATGCGCGCGGGTCGCTGCTCCTTGGCGACGAATACTGCAGGACCTTCAATGATGATGCTATCGCTGCCGTGACTGCGGCGACATCAAATACAACAGCTGAAACAAATGCAGCAGGAGCAGGAGTGGCGGCGGCAGCAGGATCAACAGCTGCAGCGGGCGCTATCTCTTCGTCAACAACAGCTGCAACAAGTGCATCGGCAACAATAACTGAGACAACAGCAACAACTGCTACAACTGCAACAGCAACAACTGCAACAACCGCAGCAACAACCACGACTACAACAACGAAGACAACATCCTTGTTGCAGCCGAAGGACAAGGACGAGACTACACAACCAATAGATGATTTTGATCTTTTGACCATGTTGGGCTATCGCCCACCAAATGACTGGGCTTCACAATTCCGGCGTCCACGCCCAGCGCCAACCATGCAGATTAGCGAAGAGAAGTTCGTGCTCCGCTTGGACACGATTTTCGTGCTGGGCATGCGTTTGAATGTGACCAAAAATGACATAATAGAGTTCTTTGGCAAAATGGGGCGCATCAAGATGGATGAGCTGACCATGAAGCCGAAAATATTTGTATACAAAAACAAGCTAACGGGGCGCTCGAAGGGTGAGGCAACCATTACATACACTAGCCCCTATGCTGCCCAGGCGGCTATACATTATCTAGATGGGGCTAAATTTCTGGGCCAAGTGCTTAGCGTGGTGCCCGCTTACCTATCTACACAGCCCGGCAAGGGCGTCCGTTTCAGCTATGCCCAAGAGACCGGGATCGAGCAACAGCGCCGTCAGCGACAAAAGAAGTGGAAGCCCGCATTCGACAATTGGGTCTGTGAGCTATGCAGGAATAGCAATTTCGTATGGCGTATGAGCTGCAATCGGTGTCAGGTTAGCAAGAGCACGGCCATTGCCATGGCAAATGCCGGACAGAGCAGCACATGGCGTCCACGTAAACACGATTGGACCTGCGGCTACTGCTTCAATGTTAATTTTTGGTATCGTCAGAAATGCAATCGCTGCAGTGCGCCCAAAGCTGAGCTACATTCCAGTTCGGAATCAGATAAAGACAAGTGGGAGCTGGCATTTAGCCAGACCTCTGTAGTTTAGTTTTTCCTAGCTAGCCTCCTAAATTGTTAGTTTTGTTCATGTTTGCAATAAATAAAGAAAAAGTGGCGTCTTCAAATGTAAACCAAATCGATCTTGATCCAGAACTTTGGTTTCCAGCTGCCAGTTGAAATATGTGCTCCCCTTAATACTAAGATAAAACATATCCAAAATTTCCTTATATTTATTGTAATCATCACTAATAGCTGAAAGCATTTTGCATGAAATTAAAGAATTCTGATATTGATTTATATAAAAATATTTTGTTTGTTTGTGTTTGTGTCTTTGTATTTGTATATGAATGATATATTTGTGCTTGTGTTTGTATGCGAGCGCTTTCGGCGCACACTATTATGGTAACTGGATGTGCGGTATGTGTACAGCTGGAGGGCACTGTCGCAAAAGCAATTTGCTATTAGCAGATGGCGAATGTCAGGACAACAAAGGATTTGAATTCAGTCGCAACCAGAGAGCAGACAGGCGGCGGCAATGCCAACTGGCAACAACATTAAGCAGCACTTGGCAATTGTTATTGTTGCTCTGATACCCTAGGCCAAATTGAAATGTGGTGTGTTGGTTTTATGTAAATAAATGCAATATTTATATATTTGATGAAACTTAATACTGGAATACACATTTTATATAAATATAATATATAAATGGGAAATATATGTTGCTCAGGGAATGTTCCAAAGTCTTTCCAAACCAACCAGAATTCCTAAACATAATAATAATAGTTAGATCTGATATGCTTATTTAATATAGATAAGGGTATTTCTCAGTCACTGTCAGCCAACCAGAGCTTTCTTATTTGTTAGTTGTAGTTGTTGCTGTTGTTGAGTTGGGTTTATGTGGTTGTTGTTGTCGTCATTCTTACTGTAGTTGAATGCCTCGTGCTGCAGCAGATTTTGATGTTGCGCAGTCTGTGTTAGATCTGTGTGTGCGTGTGTGTGTGTTCGTGAGTGTGATACACCCAAAGCGTTGAAATACATGCAATAAAATATGTACGTGTCTAAATTTTAATATGCCTGCGTGTCTGTTTAGCATTTGATTCAATTCGTTGGGTATTTCTCCCGGCCACCACTTTCATCTTTAGGTCCTATCCTATCTCTGCCCCTGCCTGTGTTATATTTGACTTGCTACTTATTTATTATATACCTAATGAAACTTCACGTAATCCTCATTAGGACGCAAACACATACACATACTGACGTGAGGTTGAATGAGGAAATTGCTTTGTTTTTGGTTGATTATACAGTCAACTGAGTTTAGGAATATTTCGTTAAGGCTAAAGACTTGCAGTGTAAATTAAGACAATCAAGATTTGATAATTGCTTTAGTTTAGCGTATCGAACGAGATTAAAGTTAGTCAAATTCTTTTAAAAACCAACAACAACAAACTGTACTGAATAACGCTTTAACATCATTTTCAGTTGTTTATCGTCCCATTTCTGACAGAATTAGCAAAAAGCAAAGAAAAAAAAAAATGAAAATGAGGCAGACATAAAAAAATGGGAAAAGTGTTTTCAAAATTATGCAAAACATAATAATAAAATTTAATATAAAAATGCCAAGTTAGCGGGAGTTGGCCCATGGAAACGGCCTGGCCGTTGCCCCAAATGTGGGCGGGGCAGCGTCGCTGCAACATTTTATGCAAATTCCAGTGTCCGCATTTGCGAGTGGCTCAATTTGCGTCTAAGACTGAGAACGAGGCTGGAACTGAGAGCTCGCGGCAACTGCTGCCGAGATTATGTGTAAAAGGGCTATGGATGTCTTTCATTCTACCCGTCTCTAAAGCAACTATCGAGTGTATTAGCTTTCAAGAATAAGTTATATAGAATTCTCGCAAGTCCGCTAAAACATGAGCCTTGGTCTTGGGTAACTAATTATCGAAACGTAGTAACATATACATATGTATAAATAAATAAAGTATAAAATATCAATATTTTAACGATCTTAGTAGGCCGGATTCTCCCCTCAGACATTAAAGGTGAGAACACAATTAATGGAGCTAACATGCTCCATATTTTGTGTATTCGAACGGGACAGATTTTGGGCCTATTGTAACAAAATTATTCAGTATTATATAAAATACGTTTTAAATATATATTCAACTACCTCAACTGAGATGTAGAATATTTTGGTAAACCAAATTACAGATTTAGCTGAGTGACTCATTTTGGTATACAAATTCCTACAAATTTCGAAAAAATATTCAAATTTAAATAAGTTTGATGTCTGATTATTTTAGGTTACTTTTTAAGTGAGAACGAGTATGATACAGTCGGTGGCAATCCACCCCAATCTATCTATGCTCTATCGCTCACCCACTGTCGCCCTAAACCACTTTAACATTACGTTTATCAGGTAGTTGTTTATACAGCTGCACTTCTGAACTAATTTTATTACATTTCTTAAGAAAGACTTCACCGTCTCTCTCTCTCTCTCTCTGTCTCTCTGTCGTGGTTTTTCTTTCACTTATCCTTCATTGGCTTTAAGCTAATTCCCATTCTTGTATTGCTGTTGGCATTTATACGAATGGCTTTTCAAATAGGCAAATAAGTACTTTGTAAGTAATTTGGACGCAAGCTGACGGTGGGGTGGCTGGGGCGGTTGGGTTGGGTTGGCTTAGGGTACACATCGACAGACAGTCATAAAAATAAGTCAAGAGACAGACTCTCGCGAAATGTTGGCAGTCAGATGCTAAACAAAAAAGTGATGCAGGAAAAGGCCCACAATACAAAAAGTTAAAAAACTTTTGTTTTGTTTTATTCGGTTGCGGGGTTATAAAATGAAACGAATGTAGACAAAAAGTTTGCGCCGTTTGAAAAGTCGGCAAATACGCGTACCCGACACGCCCATTGCCGTCGCATCCGCCTCCTCTGGTAACAGGCAACCACGCACAGTGGTATAGATATTATTTATTACTGATGAGTAAACTGACAAGAGTAATTAAATAAAATAAAATATTGGCTAGGTATGTATTTCTCTGATAATGAGGCAACACATCACCAGATTAAATTAATGTTTGCGAATTTTGGTCCCACTGTCATCTGACAATTCGAATGCGGCCGGAAACAATAAAAACGCCATTCGCACAATGTGCGATGCATAAAAACTGCTTATTATGCCGTATAGTAGAATACGGATTTTTGTTTTTTACGTTATCCAGCTCTCGGGCCTTCTACAATTGAAATAAATGAATTTGGCAAAAGGATTGCGGGAGAAGCGCCCATAAATTGGCATATTACAATGTCAAGTGGGGGAGAATTTAAAAAACTCAATCGTAGCACTCTCGACATCATATTCAGCATGTTCTGTTGGTAAATTAAAATCAAATTTAGTTGAAACTCAACGAAATTTCTGCTACAGCTTAAGCCGCAAAAGGCCCAGCGCGTTAAGCTAATTAACTTTTACAAAAAAGGTGTGTTTACAGCTAGGCAGAAATCCACTTAGTGTTAGCGGGATGACACCCTCAGACCCATACACCCGCACACACACACAAACGCACTTAAAAGTAAGCCAATTTCATGCGTCGTCGTATTCCCTGCCAGAATAGTTCCCGAAAAAGAAAAAACACTGTAACTGGCACCTATTTCAAACTCAATTAAACACGGACCCAACCAATTTGAGAGAGCGCCCGGGCTCCAGGACGCTCGTCCTGGTATAAGTGGTTTACGTGGACACAGATGTTTTTAATGTGTGAGGCTGTACTCGGTTTGTATATATATATATATATGTATATATATATATATATATATATGTGTATGTACTCCGTCTCTCTAGGGCTATATGATAACCCTTTTCTGCCTTTTCGGATTAGCTTTGTTGTCAGTTTATTTTTGTGCTCTTGTCTCAATCTCGTTGATTTATTCTTTAATTTTGATCCCAATGATATTTAACACATAAATGCTTTACATTAGGATAGATTCCAAATAATCGCTAATTTTGTCAACTCAAAGTAAAGTTCATTTATTATTTACATTTCATAATCGGGTAATCATTAGCGGGAAATTTGGATGACCATCATATTATTATGATGTTGTATCTGTTGCCAAGGCTAATGAGGCTAATATATAAACTATAATAAAAAAAAAAAAAACTGTTCTGTAAATGTTCTTTCATCAGATTCAAAATAGCTTATCTCAGCTCATTTAGGATCTGGTGCTAGCTAAATAAATTTACATCACGAACAGAACTAGATGAGCCAGAGGCAGACTGAATTACACATACTGATACAAATAGACTCCCAGTACACGTGTGTACCTTTTTTTTTAGTGGACGTGCGTGGGTCGCCCGTAAGACTTTACATATTTGCCTTTGAATTGGGCAACTGACCCGCATATGACCACGCATAATTAGACCATTTTTGGGGCTCATATTATGGCCCCAAATATTTGTGCCGGCAAATTGATTTCATTTGGGCCTGTTGTTTTGGGCATGCTTCGGTTTACTTTCGTACAACATTTAAAAGTGTTGACCCTGTTTATGTTCCTTAAATGCTAATATTGCTAATGATATGTAAAAAGCAATTTCGGGGCCTTAAAGCCCTTTAAGAATGAGAAGTATATGGCTTTGAAGCTGTTATGGGGATGTGCGAAATTGAATCTGAATCCTCATCTAAAAATAGAATGTATCTGAACTAATACTAGCACATAATATATGATTTAGGGTCGAGGGCATTTATAAAGCCATGGGGCAAGTTATAAAAATGATTGTTTATGAACTTCTATAGATTTTCAGACAATGTCAATTTAAGCTGTTTTATCCGAGCTGTCGAGTTATCACTGTAGTTGCTAACATTTATGGATTTTGCCTTGCAGCTGCTGCAATTTCACTCATATTACACGCATTCGAATGCCATTGTGCTAGATGATTTTTACCTAGACAATTTTCAGTTCGTGTCATCGGCCAGTCATCTACTCAACTAATTGCTTATCCAGAGCTATGCTATGGGTGAAAGGCCACCACGCCTATGCGCCCTTTATCTCTTGGGTAAGAATTTCCTTTGGATATGCTGCGGAATAGTTATGCCGCTGACTGAAAGTATTCGACGCAACGAATGCTTCGGTATTTTAAAATTCCAGTGTGCAACGCTCGAGTCACGCAGCAGTTACGCTTGGGGGCGTGGCCAACGCTATGGTTAGCAAACTAGACAGCTCCTGATGGAAAGAGAGTTGTTCGTTCTACTTCAGCTGCCATGGCAGTTCTTGCTGTTGTTGCTGTCGTTGGTGTGGCTGATTCAATGCATATTTATATTGTTGTTGTTGCTCCCATTGTTGTTGTTGTTGCTGTTGCTGTTGTTGTTGCTGTTGCTAATGCTTAAGCGGCTGCTGTTGCTGCGGCTGTTGCTATATGTTTAATGTTGGGGATGTTGTTTTTACTGCAATTGCTGCTGCTTGTTGATATTGATAATTCTGTTACGCTCTTCTTCTGTTAAAATTTCTTTTACTTTTTTGCATTGATATTGTAGCTCAAGGATTAAATGTTGGCTATGTTGTTACTTTAGGTGTTGGTGTTTGTTTTTAGTGCTGCTTCTGAAGTCTTTGCTAATGGCGAATATATTTCTACTGATAAATACAATGATGCTGCTGTTCTTTACGCTGCTGCCAATGTAGCTGCTGTTATTGATTGGACTATTGTTGCTGCTCTTCTTGTTAGTATTGTGTTGCTGTTGTTGCTGTGCAGAAGACGCCATTGTAAATTCAACTACTTATTAATTTTCTCAATGCATAGCGCCTTTTATTAAAAAATTCCTGAGATAACAACAGCAAAGGCACAATAGGCGCCAATAATAATATGAATAGTTTTCTTTCAACAGCATGCCCATCAGAAACAGCAGCAACAAAAGCAATGACAATAACAGCATCAGCCACAACACTAGCAACTAGAGCACAATGTCACCAATAACAATCAGAAGCAGCCGCAGCAACATCATCTCCATTAGCAACAACATATGTTGCTATTGTGAACTGCTTATGTTGATAGCATTTGCATCACAACAAGTTAGAGAATCAAAGACATCTCTTTCGCTTACATTCTAATGAGACGCAGCCTTAGTCAACATCTCTGTTGTTCTTTCAGTGTCTGCGACACACATTAGCTAAATTGCGTTAAATAATTTGTTGTGCTGAGTCTATAAATTTAACGATGCATTAAACTAAGCGAGAGGCAACAACAAGAGCAACAACTGAAGCGGTGCCACGCCTCGTCGTTCATTTGCAATCATTTGGCAAGTCGTGAGCTTTGGCTATATTCGAAACAGGAAGCAGCTAGACGCTTGCCAACATCCGTTTGGCTTGTGAGGCCAAAGACGATGCGAATTTTAACATTTCAACTTGGCACATTTGGCGAATTATTCAAATTCTTGTCACTGCAACACGCAGAAAAAAAGAGGCAGATATATATACGTATATATATATGTTTAAGGAAAGCAGACAAAATGAAATGAAAATAAAAGCACAAGCAGCGGCTGTAGGAATTGCAAAAAGATTTATGCCAGGCAACTGGCAACTGGCGACCAGCAACTGGCAACAAAGTTAAAAGCGCAAATAAAATGTTTGCTCACATTTTTGTAATTTTGAGAAAATTGCACGTTTATTGCCGCATCGCGTGTTTGTCTCAAGATTCAACTTTAAATTCAAAGCGCAGGCCAGAGTTGAGAAGGCAACAGACAAAGAAGAGTGAGAAAGAGAGAGAGAGAGAAAGAGAGAGAGAGAGACAGGGAAGGTTGTAAAAAGTTTCCCTTTGCTCTGCCTAACTGCACGCCACGCATTGAATAATTAATATTGCGCATACGACGTGTTGCCATCACGTAATGTCGCAACACAGTAGAGCGATGTCTCATTTACAGCACTGACTACTGCTGATGGTGCTGTCGCTTTATTATGATAATCAGCAGAGACAATGTGCAGGTGCGTTAACTAAGAAACTGTAGCAAGGATTCAAATTGAAAAGCTTATTAGACTGGAAAGTGTACCAATGTATTATTAAACTAACTAATAATCATGGATATAAGTTGAAGTGCCTGCTTCTGATTTATATATTAACATGTAAAATTTATTATGATATGATATAGATACCGTTTTTTGTGTTTTTTTGTATACGCTATCTTCGTACAAAGTAACACAATAAGCCTAATGGGAATACGATAAATTCTATATGACAAATATAATGATATATGCTATAGCCAAGTCTTACGAGTTGATAAATCTGAAATTGAATGCCGTCAAGTTTACAGTAAATGCATTTTGCATAATCTGAGCTGCATGACATACATAGCCATAACTTACGCTAAGCTGGCAAACCTAGATACGCGTCTACAAGGAGTTGGCAATCCTGTCAAATGTTTGCATGTAAATTATTTAAAGCCACATAAATCAAAGCACACAAAAGCCATTGAAATCTCTGTTTGTGTGGGTGCGACAAGGTGGCATTATAAACATAAACTTCAAACGCCACACGCCCACTTACACACACCACGCACACGCGTAAGCACAACAGCAAGCACCTCAACCAGCAGGTAGACCAACAATAACAGCTGCGGCAGCGACAGCCAATTTGTCAACGTACCGCGCAAATGGCAAAGGCAGCGTTCTGGTTGTAACATTTTGTCATTACATCGATGCAACACAATTACCCTTTGCGGCCTGGCTTCGTCTACCGGCAGGATCTGCGACTGGGAATTACCATGTCATGCATGCAAATTGGCAAGAACGGAAGAAAACTTAACAACGACTGCCTCGAGCTGCGGCTGAATCAACGGAAATTAACGACGCAGCAGGTGAGTCGGCTGCGGTAGTTTGGCTAAGGCGGTTCTAGGAGCTTGGCTGAATCGATAAATAATCGATAGCTATCAATATATAAGATATATTATTATATTATATTCGATTATATTACTCTATTAACTAGATAAAATGATAAAAATTTTCTTAGTTTTCCTTTCAGGTTTTTATTAGGGCTTTAATATTTTTAAAGTTGAAAAATTATTGAAAAATAATATTATTAATGTAATCAGTATTTTTATTTATAAAAAAAATAAAGGTATAAAAAAAGAATTACAAAAAAAGAAGCATTTATAATGAATTTTTGCATTCTTACAAATAATTTAATTTGTTACGGACTAAATTAATTAATATAATTTTTGAATAATTCTTTGCATAAATTTTGTAATTTAAATAATTTTTGCATTTATAAGTATTTCGCATTTCGCACAATTAATATTACTAATTGAACTAATAGAAAGAGATATTTAACATAATTTTCCAATAATTCAATTTTAAGAATAATAAATAATTACATTTATATGGATTACGCTACGAGGTTTTTCCTCGTACATTTTTCATGCACGATAAACATTCGCATATTCATTAATAAAATCTTATTTGATTGAGAACTGTATTTATGGGCCATTTACTGAATTGCACAAGGAACCGCAACGATTTAATTGCGACAATCGATAAGAGCCAATGGGGACTGCTGCACTATTCAATAGCATTTATCAAGCATTTAAGCTCGCCTGCTGAGTGCTTCATTAACAACAATTAAGCTTCTGGATTTTGAGTACGGCAATTGTTTATTGAATGCGGCGTTGAGTAGTGCGTGTTCCTGTTCTTTTTCCGGTGTTGGGGCTGCTGCTGCCGAAGTCGACACTGCAGCTCATTTGTCAACGTCAATTTTTAAAGTCAATTTTAAAGCTTGTGCCCCAGTATTTAACATTGAATCTTAGCCACTTTGTTGCTGCCAGTAATAGTTGTTGTTCTTCTTGTTTTTGCAGGAGTAGTACGTGCTGTTTGGGTTGTTGTTGTTGTTGTTGCCCCCGCCCTTTGCTACTTTACTCCTTATCTCCGGCACTAGTCGTTTTGGTTGTGGTTCAAGAAACTCACAAGTGACACTTGCACGAAAGATAAATGCGAACGTAACTTTTGCCATCAAATGTTGCCAATCTATGGGCACTCCTTCAGAGTCCTACGTCCTGCTCCTATGTCCAGCATCCTGCGATTTGTGTCTCTCTTCGTTTCTGCGCTGTTAAGCCAAGCCACAGCCTCTTGCACAGCAAGAGTCCCCCCAACGGGCTGCATTTGGACTTTGGCCCTTTTTACCTTTTGCGTTCATGCAGCACTTAGGTCGGTCTAGGCTATGCTAGGCCAGACCAGCACAGGATAGGACAGAGCTGACTCGTCGTCCTGTGTCCGCCTCCCTGTTGCGCGTCAAGTATTCGACAAAAGTAGGAAGTCACATTTAGTAACTGATTTATGTGCGCTTTCGTTTTGCCAGAGTTTTATCCAGGGACCGCAAATAACAGTTATGACTTTTAAAAAAATCAAGCACAAAAAAATAACCAGGAAGAGTGGGATGAAAAGGCATATAATTATTTGTTTACGGCGAATTCAAAAAAAGGATAAACTTTTATTTGCAATTTTTAATAAAAAATTTGTTTTTAATTATTATAATTGATTTTTATGATAAAAATCAAAAATAATTATTACAAATCAATTTTTAAATAAAAATCAAATCATAACTTTTATTTTCAATTTTTATTATAAAAATCAAAAATAAAAATTATGCCGTGATTTTTATTTTAAAAATTGAAATAAAAATCAAATTTAAATATCTTTTGATACAAAGGAGCTAGATCATATATAGAACTATATATATGATCTACGCATCAATATCTTTCAGATGATATATAATATGTATGTAATTATGTACTTGTGTATGTATATTTAGTTATCTGTTTAGGCAGTTGCCCAGGCCTCCTATTCAGCGAGTAATGTGTAGACACAAATGATTCAAAGACATAGATTGAATTATATACTAATCACTATATATATGTACATATGTATACATATATATCTCGCCACCTTCCCTGACTTCCTCCCATAGATTATATAACACTTCAAATGTTTGGAAATATTTTATTTATTTAGTTTTAGGAACATTATTTTTTTTATCGAATCTGCAGATAAGTTGCATCTTAAATCTGTTATTAATAACTTAAGAGCAGAAAATGCTCTTTCCACCGAAACCTGTGTGGCAGGTACAGCATGCAGTATCTTTGCAAGACGGTACAGACGTGGATATGTGAATTTTTTGTCCTCCCAATACTTCATTATGTCCACGTTTAAATCTATGGGCTTTGGCGAGTATCCGTAAATTTCCGTTATTGCCAATTTTAGCTCCGGTTCGTCTTCTTCCTCAGACTCTTCACACTCTGATGCAACCTCAATTGAGTTCAGGTATGCATTCAAAAATGAGCATGTGCTCTGCGATGACAGCTCAATACCATCGTCGGGTTGAATTGACGATGTCTCTACGGCATCTGGGGAAGCCCGTTTCTCGCTAGCTTGGCTCTCCTGATAAACGAAACAAAAAACATAATAATTAATTTTCATATAAATATGTATGGTGCCATCAAGCTCACCTGTTTATTTATAGCAAGTATTTGCCGCATTAATCCTACCAAATGATTTTTGGCCGCCGCAAGCTGAAGTGGATTCTTAAGCAGAATACGCCGAATTCTAGGATCCAAATAAATGGCAGCGAGAATTACGTCATTTGTTGTGAGCTTTTCCTCTCGAGTTTGTAAGCATTTGGCTAGATCCTCACTATGAATATTTGTAGTCATAGATTTTATCATAAGCTTTGTTTCCAAATAAAGCTTATAAAAGTCGCCAAAAAAAAGTTGCTCGCTTTGTAGCTTTTTAGTGGCTTCAGAGATTGGCTCTAGGACAGATAGCAGTACTTTTATTTCCTCCCATTGCTTTTCTGTCAGCTGCAAGTTTTCAGGCAAATGTTCTCGGATGAACTCTTCATACATGCATACACTTTTTAGCATTTCATATGTTGAGCTCCATCTTGTTGGCACATCAATGACAGGCAGGGGTAGCGCTGTGGTAGCAATTGCTAGTCTAATATAGGAAAAAAAAATTATTCATTGCTATAATTAAAATTCGGCCTATTGTATCCTTACCTGAACGTCGGTGTTCGCAATGCTTTTACAAGCTTTCGCGCACTTGAAACAGTTGCATCCCTTGCATCATTGTTCAAAAAATCCTTAACTGCTAATTGCATCGAGTGAGCAGCACAGCGAATTGATGCAATGGAAAATATTTTTATATTATCCATGATATTTTCATTTTCCAGATCAACACTGAGCATAGTTTCGCGGTCTTCGTTTAAGCAATCAATTGCCTTCAACACATTCCTACCATTGTCGGATGTTATGGTGTACAATTGCTGCTTGGAAATCGAAAACTCTGCCAATATGTTTTCGATTTCCATACTCAAATTGATCCCTGTGTGTTGTCGATGTAGCTCAATTATGCCCAACGTCTTCACCTCAATGACATGATTTCTATAGTGTTGTATATTTACACCAAGAATGCCTTTGGAGTGTCGAGATGCTATGTCAATTTTGAGCGATAGCATCTTATTTTGAAGTCGCTCTTTTAAAATTGACTTTTCGCTCTCATACTTTTCGGCGACGAGCTGCATCACATTCCGTGAAGTTATAGGGTTCATGTTCAAACCCTCAAAAATTTGCTCTGTCAGCGTTTTGAACGGTGCAGAATCAAAAAGAGAGAATGGTACTTTTTCTTCTGTCACCAATTGCACGCATGCTTTTTTTACCTCGGTTTTTGAGATGGTAATTGAAAATTTACTTTTCTTCTCCTGAGGCTCACTTTCTTCTTCGTGCAGCGCAGAAGTGAAGTCATTGGTATGGCACTTCTGAAGATGTCTCTTCAAATTTGTAATATAATTTCCTTTAAAGGAACGCTTACAAATTTTGCAAACCGAAACATCTTCCTCCACTTTAATATAAAAAAACTCGCGGACAATAGCGTCACGTTTACGACCCATCGCAATCAATGACCAAATTATAAAAGAAACGATGCATACAAAAAGTTTAACAATGCTGCGTTAACTACTTCTAATCGCAAATCGTATTCTAAAAATAGATTTTTAACGGATCTCAAGTTACACCTATGCACTTGTTTAGCTTGGTATTAGTATAGATTACCCACTGTGCTTATTACATTATGCTTTAGATCTCTCTATCTCTTTCACTCTTTTGTGCTTTTTCGGCGCAGCAGCTAATAATTGCTCTTAGATTTAGTTCTCTTAAGTTAATTTTCTCTTTGTGACACTCATTCGCTCTTTGTGCACTCACGCACACACATACATATGTACATTTTGACTTCTTTTGTTACTTGATTCTACATGCATTTTTTCTATTCTTTAAACTCTGTAATTGTTTTCAAGAGCACAACAAAATAAATATGTTATCTAAAATAAATCGTATTGACTTTTATTTGTGCTTCCGTGAATTTACATATATATATGTATACATATGTACATATATATGTACTATATATATAGTGATTAGTATATAATTCAATCTATGTCTTTGAATCATTTGTGTCTACACATTACTCGCTGAATAGGAGGCCTGGGCAACTGCCTAAACAGATAACTAAATATACATACACAAGTACATAATTACATACATATTATATATCATCTGAAAGATATTGATGCGTAGATCATATATATAGTTCTATATATGATCTAGCTCCTTTGTATCAAAAGATATTTCAATTTGATTTTTATTTCAATTTTTAAAATAAAAATCACGGCATAATTTTTATTTTTGATTTTTATAATAAAAATTGAAAATAAAAGTTATGATTTGATTTTTATTTAAAAATTGATTTGTAATAATTATTTTTGATTTTTATCATAAAAATCAATAATAATAATTAAAAATAATTTCATTTTAATAACGCTAAAAATAATTATTATTTCTTAATTTTTATTTTAAAAATTATAACTGTTACGGTCCCTGGTTTTATCTTTTAAGTTTTCGGCGCAATCATTTCCACTCAAAATATTTTCCAAAATATCGTCCGACACCAAAAAAACACAACCTGAACTTCACATAGTGACTGCCGTGCGGTTATTTCTCCAAGCCATGGCCAGCAATGCTCGACAAGGACTCGTTAATCAATGACAGCACGTTTATCTTTAACGTCTGCCCATAAATTTCACACTACAAAATTGCAAATCTTTGACAGACAACAAACACACACCCACACCGATACACATTGCCACACTCTGCTCCACCGCATCCCCTTTGACAAAGCAACAAAAAAATTTGTTAGTGTAAAAGGATTTTCAGCGTAGTCAGCTATTTTAGCAGAGTTGGCATATTTAATACGTGAGGCTACTCTGCCGCAGACTTGTCAGTTAGGGTATAAAGCTAAACAGTTTATTGTTAGCATTCGAAGCAAATTTATATTAAACTTTAAATTTCATTTTCAATTTAAAGTGAAGCCTCGTTCTAATGTACTTATACTTATATACTTGATCACGAAGTGAAGGCGGCTTTGTGGTCTTGTGCCATCACACACAATTTTGTCGATATTAAATATACAGAATACTTTAAAAATTTTAAGTGTTGAATTTTAGTACTCTCATCCTATAAAGTATTGAGATTTTATTGATTTGTCTAGTAGCGCCATGGCAATTCGGAAATACTACAAAATACTATGACTAAAATGATTATTTATTGTATGAAGACTTGAAATATACATATATATAAATATATATATAATAGAATTTTAAAGAGTTGGTTTTTGATATACCCACTGAGAGCGTGGCAAATTAGTTTAAGAGTAAAATATATATATATATATATATATATATATCTACAAAATATATATGTAACAACAAAAATTCAGAAAATTAATGGATTAGACCCTCTATTGGTTGATAAATTCTATATATATATGTATATAAGAACATATGTGCCTCGTATGTGTGGTCGCAATACAGTCTATATATAATTATTTTTGCGAGTTGTTAATGAATTTCTTCATATTTTTTGCTCATAATACTTATAATTTGACTTGTATAAATATATCTTCTTTTTTTTTACTTGTTGAGAGAGCATTTGATCGTCATCAGTTAATTGTAACATTGTTCTCGACTAATTTGATTAAAACCTAACTTGAATTCACTCAAGAGCCGGTGCTCGTATGGGTCAAAAAGGCAGACAGAAATTTATTTGCATTTGGCTAAATAATTAAACAAACAAGTTTACCCCTTTGCCTACTTTGCGTGGCCTCAGGATAGGACTAAATTGAAGACAAACTGCTGCAGCTGGCAACCCGAAACGGAAGAACTCCCAACTTCTGTACAACATTTGTTTAACTCTTTCTATTGCTTAAATTCAATTATCATATTTTATCTCTTTGTTTTGATGTGGCAAAAAGTTTTAAAAATATTGCATGGCTGTTTGTTCCAAAGGATAAACACAATATGTTTGAGAACACAACGAGTGAAGATGTGCTTCATGTTTACTAAGCAATATTTTGATTTAATTTACTGTGTGCTAAGGTCGCCCGGGGCCATGGATCGTATGCGCAATGCCTTCCAAAAGAAATTTACTCAATTGGTTTGCCGCTTGCGTTGTCAGTCAGCTAATTAATATTAAATCCATTTAGTCGAACAGCATTGAAATGCCAAAAGCAAACGGATTGAGTTAGCCCAGCCTTGCTGACTTCAGCCGCTTCCCACAAAAAGCAGGAGAAGAAAGGAGAGTAAAGGCTGAGCGGGTTTTGATTTGTTTCTGTTTCATGTCGCGTTTTATTCAATGTGTGTGTAATTATTTTACGGCTGTGTGCGCTCTGGACATGGACATGCACATGGACAAGTCGATTGCGTGCCAAAGTATTTAAGCCCATTACGATGAGAACATGCCAGTGGCGTGGTGGATACGTACGTGTTCTGAATATGGTCCTAATGAGAAATGCGTTGAAATAAATTTGTATTAAACGCATGTAGTCGGCACATAATTCATATAAATTATATTTACTATTTAAATTTAAGTGTAATATACAGCTCTGACAGTCGCACCCGCTGATTCAGGCCACACACACTCAGACACATTTGCCACATTCAATCGCACTTATATTACGCATACGTCGTGTGTGCTTGAAATAACTTGCATACGTAATTACAATTGATGCTGATTGCTATGCGAATCACAGGCCGTACGAAAACTAATTAAAATGTTTGTCGACTATGTAATTATCACACCTTTGCCCACGTGATACCAAAGCGACATCTAGTGCATTTGATTTGTGCCAGTTGTCAGTCAAAAGTCAATTAGAATGGATTTCTGATGACTGTGATATTTAATATTAAAATTGAAAATTTAACCAAATGAATTTTTTTCATTATAAATCATATTTAATTTTTTTCCTGATTGAATTGATTCAACGTTTCACTTATAATAATACAGTAATTAAATCTATTGGTGAGTTTTTACATTTCATGCCAAAGACAGCCGCGCAGTTGCCGCCACGGCTACCCAAACGCTCTGCGACTAGATAACTGTGTTCCTTGCGCCTACTCAGCGGATCTTTTGAGCTCGATGGTGTTAGAATGATATGCAATATCTCACCCAGTAATCCACTCTCATGGGTTAAGGGCAACGCCGCATATTCGCAGATCAAACGTAACATGCAGCTGTGTCCAGACAGATGCATATTCTCTAGGATCATCTCAATGCTATTATATAATATCCAGCGATATATTGAGTTCAATTTGAAATCATTCTTGTTGTTTCCTCTGTACGTAATCGGCTGTGGCCTCAGATAGGCACTTGTAATTTCTGATGCATTCTTTGGCAGGAAGTACTGCATCCGCAATGCGTAGCCGGAAACGACGGTTTCGTAGGGCAGGTCGCCGACGGGAATGCCAATGGCGCACAGGAATGTAACGGGTGCGACTGCAGTCATTGGATAGATCATCGTCCCACTGCTCACAGCAGCTAAAGATATAAGCACAAGTACTGACTGCATGGTGGAGTCTATTGAAAATCCCGGCAAGAACTGATCGCTGAGCAAAATCACTTGAATGCTTTTCATTTAAGATTCCGATTTATCGGTAAATGAATTTACAGCTACTTCTTATATTTGATCATAACAATAGCTAGATTCTAACGTGTGAAAATAAACTTTGAGAAGAGTGGGCGTTTGTTGTGATAAAATAAATAAGATAAATAGCTAAGTTAAGAGATGTTAACTGCTTAGAGGCACATTACTGTTTGTTTATGGTAATGAGCTCGCATGGAAAGTTCTAAGCTAATGTTATTTTAACATCAACATAAACTTTATAGCACAGCTGTTGAAAGTTTAAATTTACATTATATTCATAGGCCTCAATAACAGTTTATTATTTTCTCTTACTTCAAGTTAAATTCATAAAAATATGCGTTTTGACCAGGGACCGCAAATAACAGTTATGACTTTTAAAAAAATCAAGCACAAAAAAATAACCAGGAAGAGTGGGATGAAAAGGCATATAATTATTTGTTTACGGCGAATTCAAAAAAAGGATAAACTTTTATTTGCAATTTTTAATAAAAAATTTGTTTTTAATTATTATAATTGATTTTTATGATAAAAATCAAAAATAATTATTACAAATCAATTTTTAAATAAAAATCAAATCATAACTTTTATTTTCAATTTTTATTATAAAAATCAAAAATAAAAATTATGCCGTGATTTTTATTTTAAAAATTGAAATAAAAATCAAATTTAAATATCTTTTGATACAAAGGAGCTAGATCATATATAGAACTATATATATGATCTACGCATCAATATCTTTCAGATGATATATAATATGTATGTAATTATGTACTTGTGTATGTATATTTAGTTATCTGTTTAGGCAGTTGCCCAGGCCTCCTATTCAGCGAGTAATGTGTAGACACAAATGATTCAAAGACATAGATTGAATTATATACTAATCACTATATATATGTACATATGTATACATATATATCTCGCCACCTTCCCTGACTTCCTCCCATAGATTATATAACACTTCAAATGTTTGGAAATATTTTATTTATTTAGTTTTAGGAACATTATTTTTTTTATCGAATCTGCAGATAAGTTGCATCTTAAATCTGTTATTAATAACTTAAGAGCAGAAAATGCTCTTTCCACCGAAACCTGTGTGGCAGGTACAGCATGCAGTATCTTTGCAAGACGGTACAGACGTGGATATGTGAATTTTTTGTCCTCCCAATACTTCATTATGTCCACGTTTAAATCTATGGGCTTTGGCGAGTATCCGTAAATTTCCGTTATTGCCAATTTTAGCTCCGGTTCGTCTTCTTCCTCAGACTCTTCACACTCTGATGCAACCTCAATTGAGTTCAGGTATGCATTCAAAAATGAGCATGTGCTCTGCGATGACAGCTCAATACCATCGTCGGGTTGAATTGACGATGTCTCTACGGCATCTGGGGAAGCCCGTTTCTCGCTAGCTTGGCTCTCCTGATAAACGAAACAAAAAACATAATAATTAATTTTCATATAAATATGTATGGTGCCATCAAGCTCACCTGTTTATTTATAGCAAGTATTTGCCGCATTAATCCTACCAAATGATTTTTGGCCGCCGCAAGCTGAAGTGGATTCTTAAGCAGAATACGCCGAATTCTAGGATCCAAATAAATGGCAGCGAGAATTACGTCATTTGTTGTGAGCTTTTCCTCTCGAGTTTGTAAGCATTTGGCTAGATCCTCACTATGAATATTTGTAGTCATAGATTTTATCATAAGCTTTGTTTCCAAATAAAGCTTATAAAAGTCGCCAAAAAAAAGTTGCTCGCTTTGTAGCTTTTTAGTGGCTTCAGAGATTGGCTCTAGGACAGATAGCAGTACTTTTATTTCCTCCCATTGCTTTTCTGTCAGCTGCAAGTTTTCAGGCAAATGTTCTCGGATGAACTCTTCATACATGCATACACTTTTTAGCATTTCATATGTTGAGCTCCATCTTGTTGGCACATCAATGACAGGCAGGGGTAGCGCTGTGGTAGCAATTGCTAGTCTAATATAGGAAAAAAAAATTATTCATTGCTATAATTAAAATTCGGCCTATTGTATCCTTACCTGAACGTCGGTGTTCGCAATGCTTTTACAAGCTTTCGCGCACTTGAAACAGTTGCATCCCTTGCATCATTGTTCAAAAAATCCTTAACTGCTAATTGCATCGAGTGAGCAGCACAGCGAATTGATGCAATGGAAAATATTTTTATATTATCCATGATATTTTCATTTTCCAGATCAACACTGAGCATAGTTTCGCGGTCTTCGTTTAAGCAATCAATTGCCTTCAACACATTCCTACCATTGTCGGATGTTATGGTGTACAATTGCTGCTTGGAAATCGAAAACTCTGCCAATATGTTTTCGATTTCCATACTCAAATTGATCCCTGTGTGTTGTCGATGTAGCTCAATTATGCCCAACGTCTTCACCTCAATGACATGATTTCTATAGTGTTGTATATTTACACCAAGAATGCCTTTGGAGTGTCGAGATGCTATGTCAATTTTGAGCGATAGCATCTTATTTTGAAGTCGCTCTTTTAAAATTGACTTTTCGCTCTCATACTTTTCGGCGACGAGCTGCATCACATTCCGTGATGTTATAGGGTTCATGTTCAAACCCTCAAAAATTTGCTCTGTCAGCGTTTTGAACGGTGCAGAATCAAAAAGAGAGAATGGTACTTTTTCTTCTGTCACCAATTGCACGCATGCTTTTTTTACCTCGGTTTTTGAGATGGTAATTGAAAATTTACTTTTCTTCTCCTGAGGCTCACTTTCTTCTTCGTGCAGCGCAGAAGTGAAGTCATTGGTATGGCACTTCTGAAGATGTCTCTTCAAATTTGTAATATAATTTCCTTTAAAGGAACGCTTACAAATTTTGCAAACCGAAACATCTTCCTCCACTTTAATATAAAAAAACTCGCGGACAATAGCGTCACGTTTACGACCCATCGCAATCAATGACCAAATTATAAAAGAAACGATGCATACAAAAAGTTTAACAATGCTGCGTTAACTACTTCTAATCGCAAATCGTATTCTAAAAATAGATTTTTAACGGATCTCAAGTTACACCTATGCACTTGTTTAGCTTGGTATTAGTATAGATTACCCACTGTGCTTATTACATTATGCTTTAGATCTCTCTATCTCTTTCACTCTTTTGTGCTTTTTCGGCGCAGCAGCTAATAATTGCTCTTAGATTTAGTTCTCTTAAGTTAATTTTCTCTTTGTGACACTCATTCGCTCTTTGTGCACTCACGCACACACATACATATGTACATTTTGACTTCTTTTGTTACTTGATTCTACATGCATTTTTTCTATTCTTTAAACTCTGTAATTGTTTTCAAGAGCACAACAAAATAAATATGTTATCTAAAATAAATCGTATTGACTTTTATTTGTGCTTCCGTGAATTTACATATATATATGTATACATATGTACATATATATGTACTATATATATAGTGATTAGTATATAATTCAATCTATGTCTTTGAATCATTTGTGTCTACACATTACTCGCTGAATAGGAGGCCTGGGCAACTGCCTAAACAGATAACTAAATATACATACACAAGTACATAATTACATACATATTATATATCATCTGAAAGATATTGATGCGTAGATCATATATATAGTTCTATATATGATCTAGCTCCTTTGTATCAAAAGATATTTCAATTTGATTTTTATTTCAATTTTTAAAATAAAAATCACGGCATAATTTTTATTTTTGATTTTTATAATAAAAATTGAAAATAAAAGTTATGATTTGATTTTTATTTAAAAATTGATTTGTAATAATTATTTTTGATTTTTATCATAAAAATCAATAATAATAATTAAAAATAATTTCATTTTAATAACGCTAAAAATAATTATTATTTCTTAATTTTTATTTTAAAAATTATAACTGTTACGGTCCCTGGTTTTGACCCTAGGAGTACAAATAATCGAGGTCTATATTGCATCACGCTCAACAGAATTCAGTCGATTGAGTTTGCGCCTTACAATAAATTTAATAAGTTTCAATTTGAGCACGGGTGCATCCAAAAACAGTTATTACTTATGTTTTACTCGCGAGATTAAACGACTAAAATCATACTCAGTCGCTCTCGCCCTAAGCATGATGCTTGAGTTCTTTTCGTTTTTACTCTCTTTTGAGCGCCTCGAGTTGAACTATTCGTGTGGCGCTCTTTTAACGATAATCGTTTAGCGAGAGATACGATTGGAAAAACCAAGAACTCGTTTACTCTCAGAATATGTATTTTTTATCTTTCATGCAGACTCCAATAAATACGAAGAATTCTCTTCAAATTTGATTGAACCGATTTCATTTCTCACGAAAGGCAGAAAGAGTTGTATGTATTCTGTATCTCATAAACTGGAGAATGTAGACTAGCGTAGACAATAAAAGTCAAATATAAATAAGCCTAAAGAGGCAAACAGCAAAAAATAAAAATAATAATAATAATAAATAAATAATAAAATAAAAAAAGTAAAATAATGATAATAATTTCTTTGTTTTAAATGGAAATATCTTCTCTCTATAATAATATAATTATTATTGCGCCAGTATCTGTATATCAAGTGTTAAAATTAGTAAATAAAATTTTTATGAATAAATTATGCTGGGCCTCATCAATTGAATTGTTAAATATCATATAAATGTAAATCAGAAAAAGAGTACGAAAAAAAACTTTGACATAGTTTTGTTGAATAAAATTTTACTTTAATTCAAATTTATCACAATTTTATTATTATACTAAAGACTCATAGTAATACAGTTATCAGACCCATGGGAGATTTTGGACATTTGTGTCCATAGGCAGATGCGCAATTGCCGCCGCGTTTGCCAAAGCGTTCCGCAACCAAATACTCTCGATCGGTATGCAGGGCGTAGTAATCCGAGGAGCTCGATGGAGTCAGCACTATGTGTAGTAGCTCACCCAGTAAGCCGCTTTCATGGGTCAAGGGCAGAGCTGCATGCTCGCAAATGACACGCAATAGGCAGCTGCGTCCAGGCAAATTTATGTTCTGCAAAACCATCTCGATGCCCCGATAGATGACCCAGCGATACATGGAGCCCATGTTGGATGCTTCTCCCATGTGACCTGCATGTTCCCTGGCAGTGATGGGCTGCGGTTTGAGATAAACTCTGGTGATCTCCTCGGCTGTGGTGGGCAGAAAGTATTCCGTTTTCAGCACATAGCCCGACGTAACCGACTCAAAGGGTAAATCCTCCACTGGAATACCAATGCCGCCAATAAACTGGACACGGGTCGGAGAGGTAGCTGGAAATAGCAGAGATCTGCTGAATCGCTTCAAATGATCAACTGGACGGCTACTTAAGCTGCTGTTGGCCAGTGTCAGGGCAACGAAATAGAAAACAGCAATTGCTCTCAGCATGACGGCAAAGTCTCTATACAGCTGAAGATCCAATGTACAACTGAACCAGATGCAAAATCCAAGAATTCTCACACCAAACACTCACTTGCTATGTAAAGCGAGTGAGGCGTCAGCACTTAAATCAGTTCAATTAGCAACTACTTGACAAATTGTAAATGGTCTAACTGGCTGGCCGCTGGTCTACTTATAACCAACTTTACTAAAAGGCCCATAAAACAGTTACAAAGGGCATTTTATAAAAGAGTTAACATTGCATGTGCTAAATGATCTCCATAAGAACGAAATGGTAAACAGTGCGAGTTTATTGACCAAGTCGAAAGTATTTAAATTCTTAAGTATATATAAAGTATGTATAAATGATTTATTCAAATCGTGATATGTATATATAATTGGAAAGATATTTTTATTAAAATATTAAAATAAAATAAAATGTAGAAAATGAGTTTCTGAAATTTGAAGTGTGACCAAGCTGAACGTGTTTATTATATTATTATATATTATATTAAAGACATTGTAAAATAAAAATGTCTGTAATATTTTAAAATTTAAAATTTATAATTGCAGATAATTAAAAAATAAATCATAGAAAGTCTCCGTACTTACGCCATACATTTGTCATCAATCAATCGGCTATTCCTTCAAGGCAAACAATGCTATTAAATAACTAAGTATTATTCAGTCAGTGAGCTCTCAACTCAGAAGTTTGCCTGCTGCACTTAAAGCAGACAAATCTATATCAGGGCGAAAAGTTTTGAGACTGACTGTCTCAAGAGCCTCGCCTGCAATCCGTTTTTTATTTTTGCTGAGATTTTCCAGACATTCTCGAATTATTGGCATAGATTTGCAGTTTCATATGTTTAGCTGTTGCCAGCTGTAAGTAGTTTATATATACATATATATATATATTTTTTTTTTTTGCTACCTTTATTAGAGTTGACAGTAACTCGACCCACACAATTACGCCCAATCCCACTGGCAATCCGCTCTCCATGGTTAAATAAAGCGTACAAATGCATGAACCAAAGGATTTCGAAATGTATACACTCTTGCACATAAAAGAAATTGTATAAAATGTGTGTTCGCATTGGCATTAAAACACTAAGCGCCAAGCTCAACGTGTGGGATGACTATCCTGCTTGGATTTAAGCTCTCTGATTCCACTCTTCTTTTTTTTTCTTTTTGAGAATCGTAGGGTGGAGGGAGAGAGGTGAGGAAGAGAGGTGGGGAAGTTATGCCGACAACGACTTGAGTAAGTTAAGTGAATTGCTGTTGCATCCAAGAACTGAAAAGGAAATGCGCCACAAGGCAGGAACTGGAACTGGGAACTGAAATGGGCGCAACACTCCAAGCTCCAAGCATCCCAGCTCCGAGATTAAAGAACAGCAAGAATGGAATGGAAAGTTCTATAAAGGCAAAAAGGATGGCGCATAAAAATAGATGACGTTCAAGTGAGCGACGGTAAATGCATTCCTTCAGAGACGGCTTAGAACTGGACAGACACTACAGGACTGCGAATAAAGTCGGCTATTTATTAAATAAACGAAACAGAAGTTGAAATGCTGGCGAAGGCCTCATGGATTGAGCTGTACAGAAATATATATACATGGGAACATACATATATCGAGCAGCCATAAGAAGATTATTTAATAATAGCATTTAAAGGCTTTAACTTGGGAATGCTGGGCTTAGTTTATCTGCTCAATTGGTTCGATGTGCCAACAGTAAACACACAAAATTCAAAGCTTAGAATTCTGGCTAAGCAACTATGAATGAAGCATATGAGCTATCAAACTAAGGTAGAGTTTGACTACAATAACAAATAAATAGTATTGAGAACAGTTGGCTCATACCAGTAATGCCTGTCTAAAACTGATTAAGTTTTATTAAATGTTTTAGGAACATTACAAATCCCAAACCTTACAGAAGACAACACATTTAAGCCCCATATAATTTACAACTATGATAATATCTAGTTATAATAAGGCATTATTTAGTGGCAATCAAATAAATATATGTATATACGAAGGCAATGCGCCAATTCCGTTGCCAAATAAAAAAAAAAAATCGCATATTTGTAATTCGACAAACCAGAGAAGAAAAAATTTTGGAAACCAACTTCTGGCCCAAAACCGAGCAGCAACATTGAGTGAGGCAAAACTTTTTGCTGCAACACTTTGAACTTGGCTTGCAAGTGGCATGCGGCAAGTGGAACATTTTATGTGGCTCGTTAGAAGCCGCAAAGTTCATGCTGCGCACAAAGTTCGCACAGTGGGCCCAGCGCCGGGTATGTAAATTGCAATTTGAATGACTTCAATGGAAAATAAGTTAGAGTCAGCAAAGTTTGAAAATCAATTAAATTGCAGATGGACAATTGACATTAAGTAATTGATGAACATTAGATAGGCGAATATTAAACAACACGGGAGTGCTTGACTAGCATATAACTTGAGGTCTATTCTCTTCTATGGAATATCATCAGATCTGATGTGCAACAGGTATATTAGTTTTATGCATAAAGATTTAAGATACAGACGGTTGCATTAAGTGACGGACGATTCTGATTAAGGTACTTTTAGACGAAAAGAAAAGGGCTCTTTCCTTCTAATTTACATACATGTACGGAAATTCAGAATACTCTCTTTCGTACGAGTGCGACGGTATAATGGCGAAAACGTTTAAGAAACTGCAACACACAAGCCGTTCAGACTTAATGAAAGTCTGTGTAAGTGTGGCTGCATGGTGTGTGTGTGTGAGTGGATGTGCTGCCGCATCTTGACCTCATAGTTGGCTTAAGAATTGCCACATGCTGGCACATGCGAAGCATAAATCCTCCTGCAGCGTCTGGCAAATAAATGTATCTGCTGCATATTTAGCTGAAGTGGATGAGGGGGGCTGTGGGTTGTTTGCAGCGAAACTAAATGTAATGAGTGAAATTATTATGCAAACGAAGTCTGTAAATGAGTGTGTGCCACACACAAACTCAAACTGACACACACACATCAGGAAAATACTTGAAAATGTGTGCCGGGGACAAGCAGCAAAGGAATCTTATGAAGAAGACAATGATGAATAAGCGGATAATGATTATGATGATGATGTTGATTAAACAGCGGCAGCAGCTGTTGCACTTAATGCGAGTGCCATTCAAAGCACTTGCAACGCTTACAACAAGCACCTTATAACATTTTCGCATTCTCACCCTGACTGCCCCTACTCCAGTCCTCCTGTCTGCCTGACCCCATGCAGTTGGCCTGGCCCAAACAATGCTTTACTCACATATTATTCATGGCATTTTGCACCCTATAATTGGCGAGTTTCACATTTCAAAGAACATGAAATTGCTAAGTTAAATTTCGGTTTCGCTTGCGCATTGACAAAAGGCAATTTAATGGAAAAATATACATATATAGAGATATATATATATATATTGCACGTATATTTATATACATGTGAAATTTCTATTGACAAAATGTTTTCAAGCGTCTGCAAACACGGCTCATTAAAATGAAAAGCTACTCGACTGATCCAAAAGGAAATTCGGGACAGTTAAAAGTTGTTCCAATCGTGCGGCTATTGTGCTGGCTAATAAGAGTTTCGAGAATAAAAGAAACTCAAATAAACCAACTGACTGAGATGAGCTACAGAATGATTTCCTAGACATGTAAAGAGAGGAAGCCTTTGAATAAAATTAGTT
Source organism: Drosophila antonietae (assembly GCA_030914385.1). Taxonomy (NCBI): domain Eukaryota; kingdom Metazoa; phylum Arthropoda; class Insecta; order Diptera; family Drosophilidae; genus Drosophila; species Drosophila antonietae. The sequence goes on along the minus strand of JAUESO010000609.1, from coordinate 16,452,247 downwards.
GGCCTCTATTGAAAATTACGTCCTCTATCTGCCACATACTCATTTTTTAATATATATGTATTATAAGCGATGTGAATATGATTCTCTGTCCAAACATTTTCATATTGCTTTCAGAATATTGCTTTTAAGTGACAAGTATATTAAGCTCGACATTATGCTATACTTGACCTCAAGCACGTGCTATGCAGAAACACAGTTCAGCTCCGAGCGAAGTTTGAGAGCTCATTAATTATGAAGCCTGTTGTCGAGCATCAAATGCCTAAGCTTGATAAATATAATATTTTCAAGCAAAACAATGTCCATACGACTTATCTGTCATTCTATATGAATACAGAAACGGAATATATAATATATATTATATATTATATATTATATATTATATATACTATATATTATATATTATATATTATATATTATATATTATATATTATATATTATATATTATATATTATATATTATATATTATATATTATATATTATATATTATATATTATATATTATATATTATATATTATATATTATATATTATATATTATATATTATATATTATATATTATATATGTTCTTGATATAGTCCTGATTTCAAAATTACAATTGTAGAGTACATTAATATATGTTTATACCATATTTATACTCAAATTCTTAAACACTCACACCCTAAGTGTGCATGTGTGTCTGTGGGTGCGTGTATGTATGAGTGTGAGTGTGAGTGTGTGCTGTGCAGGATAATCATTTTCTCTACTTTGCCGTCTGCTGGCTAGTGTCTGCCTGCCTGCCTGTGGCGGGTAGCCTCGTATTCGTGAGCATTTAAGCGTCTCTCATTTATCACACATTTCTCATTTGCCCTTTTCTCTCTCACTTTCATTCTCTCAGACTCTCTGTGCAATGCCCACTATTTCACTCGCACAAGTCGAGCCAAAATTAATATGCGAAAATAAATTATCAAGCCAAATGAGCAGCGTGTTTTCCCCAACAAGGTTTTACGCCAAAAAAAGATGAGAAAAACAAAAAAGCCAAATGGGTTTGGGGGGGTGTGCGGGAGCTACGCGATGAAAATGCCTGCAAAAAGGCATTCCATTTGCACGCATGTTTGGCCACATGGAATGCGTTTGGGGCATTTTCAGCTTCATCAGCCACAGCATTAAACATCATTTGTTATGCGATTTTACGCCGAGCAACGTCAGCAACTAACTGGCCAATAGGCTGGACTAAGCGGTAGGGGAAGGAAGAATGGGCAATGGGCAGGCACGGATACGGGATAGGTGACAGGTCAGGCAACTGTAGCTAAAGCTTTAAATGCCCAACAAATAATGGACACCCAGCCATACAAATTGTACTACAAAAATCAAAAATAAAAGAAAGAAAACTCTGAAGTGCTATACTACTCAATCAGTATACATTTCATATATGCACACATTTTTGGCAACAATAAAACTAGTGGTACTATATATTATAAATAAAAATAATGTAAAGTAACATAATAAATAATTTCCAGTTCAATTCATTATTTTGTGACGTGCTCAAGTAGTAAAAAAGTTTTTGAGTGATTCACTCACTCATGAATAATAATTTAAATTAAGCCTGATCAAAATATAGTCTATGCACGATTTGTTAAATTTAGTTAACAATACCTTACATATAAGTCAATATACCCCAAGCAGTGCGTATGCCCAATGCCCGCTGGACTAGCATACATTTGTTCTACGTGTTTGTAGGGTAATTGAAAGTTGGTCAAGTGTGAACGACAGCTCAGAAATTGGATACGGATATGTTTGTGTTACGTCTATCGCTTCAGTCTATCTCTCTCGCTTGCAGCTACACCAAAAAGTTAACCTCCTGCCCCGCTGTGTCCATTAGGGGGACGCTGCTTAACGGCTTGAAAAACGATAAAATTCAACTAGGCTCACAGCTGGGCAACAGCTTAAAGAAATTCCTGGTAAAAGAATTAAGTAGTCTTTACAGAACTTTAAAGAGGCTGTCGTGAGCGCCTCCTACGCTTATCCTAGGACGAAGTACATGCACACACATGCTATTTTTGGGGAATAATCTGGCATCGTAATGAGCCTAATTTGAACGCATTCATTTGGAAAATTAAAAATTAAATTGCTCTTGTCTCGCTGTTTTGCTCATCATGAAAATATTGTAACAATCTGTTGTAATAAATCTCATTACCGTGCGACAGACTAAAAAGTAAAAACCCAAAGCGAAAAAGATGAGGACATTCGTTTATGCCTGAGAGAACTAAGAAAATGCTCAATTTTTGGTTTCAAGTATCATGAATAAAAGTGAATTCAAGTCTTACAGTAACACAGTAACAATTTCGACGCACTGATATCCTATATATGTTTTTATTAACTAACTAATATTTAATATACGAATAGTGAATATTCATTTATATAGGTTTGTTCTTTAATTATTTTAAATTTTCAAATAAAATGCCTTTAAGTACCGGGTATAACAGCAAATTTGGATTGCTTGAAGTGTTTTGCTTTTTTCTTTGAATTGCACTTGGAGAATTCTTGAAAATATTAAAATTTGATTTCGTAAATTGGATAAAGCTGTTTACAAGTGCTTCTCCTTTTATAGTACATCAAATATTTACTGGAAATAGAAAGAAATACTAATCTATGTCTTTAAATCAGCCACCTACTTTCTGTTTTTTAAAATAATGATATTAAACACGTATAATAATTTTGACATTGTCATATATTTAATATCAATAAAAATCCCCAAATATGCAGACCCATCAACAATGCGTTTATATAATAATTGTGTAAAAGTTAAATGTATTCCAAAGGCATCTTCATACTCGTATATGCTTTATGTATCCAAGCCAAGTGGCTGGCTGATGATTTTCAACGAATTTCCCACGAAAGGCATTTGCATAGCTCGAGGAAAAGCTGGGAAAAAGTTAACGCAGACGATTCGCTTATAGCAAATGCAGGTTTGAAATTGTATTTTATCATCTTGCCAGATGCTTGGCATCAAATATGGCCCGTAAATATACACAATAACCGGAAAGCAATTGCTTCACGCCATTCGAGCCGCTGAAATATTAGCCTCGTTTGCCCGGCGGCCCAGTCGGCACGAGGACCAGTTGTTATCCATGAGGCATGTAAACCCCACCACGCTCTCGGTCATGCTAAGGTGGATTTTCTTTTCATTTTCCTCTTTTTTCACACTGATTGAATATGGCCAGACATCCGGGAAGCGTGGAGCTTGGTGATGTTGCAGTTAAAGTGCTCCAAAAAGAGGTATTGAACATTTTGCGCTCGAATTGCCAAAATAAATATTTAAATTTGGAGCAGAAGCTTCGGCAAATTTATGTTTGCACGCACTTTGTAAAGCCGGCATAAGCCGGGGCTCTTAAATTTGAGCAGGTAATTGAGAAGCGAACTCGCAGATCTGAGCTGATTGGGGAATACTTATGTAATGTAAATATTTATCTTCAGAAATATGACAGAGGATTGGCAAATAAAAGTCGATTGTCGATTGAATAGACAGCTGAGAAATTGTAAAGTGTTCCTGACGAATTAGTTTCCATTCCATGCCACGACTGCTCGTCTTTAATAATTGCCACAACATTTGGCAACTAAGCACAAGTTCCGTAACGTGCCTTCAAATCAATCATCAAGTGTTTGGCCAAATGAGGCTTCAAAGCCACACAGCCATCAACAGCTCAAAGCAAGCGGCTGAAACCTCACTCGCAGGCTGCCTTGAACATTCGTAGAAATATTGGCGGGTCACTTATAGACATAACTTAGTCAATTGCTCTAGCTAGCTTTTTGATACTCTATAATTTATATATATACCCAAATACCCTTTGCTCGGTTTTTCAGGACAAGGTCTAAAAGAGTGAAGTTGTGAGTTTAGAAGTCACCAAAACAATTGAGAAGATTTTCTAATTATATATGCAGTTGGATTTACATGTTAAATAGAGTATTGCATAGTCGATTAAACTCGTTCATCAAATTTTTCCCTTCTCTTTGTGGTTCAGCGTGTGGTCAATATGTTTTTTTTTTTTCCCTTTTTGGCAGTAATAAACTTTTTGAAAGCTCACAATGCCCGCACTTGGTCGCATCCGTATCCTCTTGCTCTTGCTCCTGCTCATCCTGATTCTCATCCTGTGTCCGTCTCCAATTAGAGTTCTGCTGATTTGGCGCACTTAGCAAACGCCACGCCTCGCTGCCCGACCTTGCGCCGGGTAGTGTTAGGCCCATTCGGTTCAGTTCGATTTGGACAGCCTGTTGTTGAAAACCCATTAAGATCATGCTCCATTAATTGAGTACTAATGAAAACGCCAGCAAGGCCAGGGCGGACCGGCCTCACACCAGACCAGTTCATATGTACTTGTAAGAGGGCGTGTCTAATGGCGGACTGTGGGCGTGGTGGGTGTCAAAATTGTGCATGAACCAAATGGCTTTTGGCTGCTGTAGCCACCGACGGGCCAACAAATTAAGTTACACTTGCAAAACGCCAAACGAATCGTGGTCTGAGAGAAAAAAGAAGCGAGACTAAAACAGAGCTTTGTGAGCAGCCATAGAAATGGGATTGGAAACGGCAACGAAACTGGTAACGGGGCTGTCGAAAATGGTGTAGGCAATTTGCCAGCAAATTTTTCCGACAACACAGAGTATAAAATATGCATGGGTTTGTTTGGAGTCTCAATGGCTCCATGTCGCGAGCAGCAGGCCAGCATCATGCCCCTTTCCCAACCCGATATTCGCAATATCCCCTGGCAATTGGATGGGAACGTAATTGTAATTAGCGTTGAAACGAATCAGCCGCATAAAGAAACTAACTGGGGATGAGGCCGGAAATATTTGTAGTTGGCTGTGGGTGTGAAATTGGCACAGCGCTTAAATTATTCTAAGTGGGTTAACACACCAGATAAAAAGGCATACGAAATGAGTTAGGATCGCATAGCAGATAAAAAGCAAGTTTTGTGGGAAACTGTAATGAAGAAGTACAGAAAAAGCTTTTTTTTATTTGCAAAATGGTCATGATTTATTGGCTTTTTAAATAATTTATTGTTTAGCTTTCAGATCTTTGTTAAAAAACTTAAAGTCAAACTTTCATTTTAATTTTTCTTTTTCAAGAAAAAGTTGGAGTGATTGAAAATGTATTTTGTGAGGAAAACATTTATGTTTTGTTTTAGAAATACTTAAAAAATGGTTAAATTAATATACAAATATATTTGTATATATTCATATATATTTGCACATATAGACTGAAGCTGATTTTATTATATTTTGATATACATATATTTTATTTTGAAATTTTATTACTTCTCACAGATCAATAAAAAGGAAGCTGCGATACACACTGCAGAAAATACTTTTAAACTGTGTGAGATTAAAATGAAGTTGGTGCCGCACTTAAGCAAACCGCAATAAATCAAAACACCTGGCAGAGTGCTTATAAACTCTGCCAGCAACAACAGCAAATAAGAACAATGGGGCGACAAGAGCAGAAACTGAAACAAAAGCGAAATCAAAACTTTTGCGGCAGGCAAAATCTAAAGAAACGACAAAGTAACAAGCAAGCAGAGAACAACAATAGCAACAACAACAGCAACAACACCAACAATATAAACAAACTGCCAGCTAATACAACAATAACAACAGGTGTTCGACACAGTTTCTATCACACACACACTCACACACACAGACACACAGCGAACGCTTGGCTAATAAACATTTTGCGTTGCATACTTTTGAGGGCAATCATCGCGTTGTTGCGTCTGTCGCGTTTTATTTGCTACAGATCGCATTTTTAATTTAAACTGCATTTGGAAAGAAGAGGTAAGTAATGCAAAAGCAAATCAGTAATAAGAAAATAAAACGAAATGCAATGCAACTGCAATGATGCCACATTAAAAGTAAAAACTTTAAAGCTGTAAAGTTTTGTGGCACAAAACTTGGCTCACACCTTTGCCGGCTGTGTGTTTGTGTTTTGTGTTTGCGAAATGCAGTTAAAAACTTGCTGCCGCAATTCAATTAAAACTTCAATGTAATATACACGTTCACACACACACACACATACACAGTAGCATCTTAGACAACAGTGAGATTCCGAGACTCGGGATGTCTTTTGGCCTCAGCTGTCGCCATATGTAAACAAACGCTGGCAAAAGAGCAGCGCATGCAGCCGGCATCCTGTGCATCCCTCCGCCTCTTAGCTTATGACAAGCATTTTATCCGCGCCGACGCTTTAGCGTGGACTTGAATCTGGTATAAAAGCAGCTGCCGCAAGCATTTGGCAAACAGTTGGCTCGCGGCGCGTTCAACGAATGCTACAGAGCTTGGCCCGAATCGGAGCTTGGACAACTTGTGGAGGTTTATGCCGTAATCCGCTAGTGTGAAACACCCGTGACAACCAAGTCAACAAATTGACTCTACTTAGAGTCAGGCAAAAAACAACAACTCGGTCTAAAACTCATATAAGTTTTCGCAACTGGCAAATTGTTTGTGGTAGGCTTTTGGCTTTGAGTATTGCAAAAAAAAAAAATATAACAAAATAATAATAAAATACACAATAAAATGCAATTAAGTTAACTGTAATTAGTTTTTGATTGTGGTTACGTGTAATTTAATTGGTTCGCCAATTAGGAGTGCAACGCAAACGCATTATCGAAATTTTACGCACGGCAATCGACAAAAGACAAAATAGTTTCAGTTTGCGGAACAAGCACAAACAGTTAAAATATTGCTGGAATTAACTTTATTCAAAGCCCGAAATTAAATTGCTTAAATTCCATGACGATATCTAACTCCTTCCACATTTGAATAAATGCCAAAGTTAAGCATTTATTATTATTTAAATAAATGGCAGTAGCATTTTAATTGAATGAATTAAATTACAAAGTACTGTAAATTATTCAAGCACAACTATATCTATAGACTACAAAGAAGCCACATAAACATTTAATTAAAACTTTCAGATTAAAAGCCAGAAACTTTCCTCAAAATACAAATTTATTTATGTAAACTTATTAAATAGCTTGGATACAGTTTCTCATAGACTCTTTGCTACTTCAGCTGGAAAATTCGATGAAAGAGCGGCGTGGCAGCTTAAAAGATAACTGCAACCAACGATAAAGTAACAAATCTTAAGCCCACAACAAGGCCATAATTTAGTCTATATCCTTGCTGTGTGAAAGTGTGTGTTCAACTGAAAGGCTCAAATTTATTATGATGGATATTAAAACAAGAGATTAACGGTAAGTTAAGTAAGGTTAAATTAAAACCAGTAAATTTAATAAATTTAATTGACAAATTCCTTTGTTGAGCATTACATTTATTTAGTTATAATTTTAAATAAAATTCAATCTGACATTCGTGATAATAAAAAGAAGCACATAAACCTTGAACAGACAGCGAGGGCATCGCAAGAAAACGCAAAGTAGCCACAAAGATATAAAATATATATAAATTCACATTGTCTTTGCTACCCACAGCCTGCTTTGTAGATTGATTTATGCGCTTGTAAATTTGTGTGCGTGTGTGTGTGTGGGTTTATGTGTGTGGACATATGTGTCACATTGTGCATAATTGAATATGGGATAGCTTGTTTTAAGTTATTTTACATTCAGACTCAGACTCATTCAGACTTTAACAATGGCAAAGCAGCACCCAAAGAATGTACATAAAGATAACAGAGGTAACAGGTTAATGTTCAAAGTTCTCGCTTAGATAACGCCAAATATTCCACGATTTGTATATGTGAAATGCAATAAAAGTAATGTGTACACATCTAGATAATGTTGAATAAAGGCAATGGGTGGGCGTCCCTAGATACTTTTGACTATTATTGCATGTGTGTGGTGGCTGTGTGTGTGTATGTGAGTGTGTGTATGTGTATGGGTGTGTTGCTTCATAGTGCCCACATCATTGTGGTATGCTGATCTATGGTAATTTGCAAGTTAAATGTCCTTAGCGATAATGTTCATAATTTACGAGCAAAAGCAGGGCAGGAGCGGAATAAGCAATAAGCGGTCCGTTGGGGGCCACTGTGAGGCGCTGCAAGTTGACAAATATGAAAAATCTGCTAATTATATTAATGATATAATAAATATATTCTGTTAATTCATGACTTCTAAATAAGTCTGCTATGCATATACCTTAACTATATCATTTCAATCTGGCATTTATAATCTTCTCAAATCAGTTCCTATTTAATTACTAATATTCTTATGTTATAGTAAATATTAACTTTCACTAAACAACACAATATTTAAGCATCAATTCATATTTAATCTATGCTCATGTTCCATTTGGTGCTCTTAAACCGCTCCTGTAATTTAAGCGCATAGTGCCCATGGCATTTAGGTGGAGCTAAGCACAAGAGCAACAGCAACATGGCTCTCTAGCTCTTATACCATTAAGTGGCATTATAATTATCATCAGCACAGCGAGCTGGTGGTAAGTGCAGAGCGCAAAGAGCAACATTTCCAGTTAAACGGGCCGAGCTTCTACCTATAAAGTTCGCATTTGATGTGCTCATTAAACCATGAAGGAGACCACTTAAATCGCACGGGTTAGCTGTTACCATTTATGACAGAGCTGTAGCTCCGCTGCCGCTTATCAACCCGCCAAATAAGTATTTGAAGAGGCGCCTAATCACAGCTGAAAATTAAATACCCAATTAGTAAACATTCTGCTTCAATTTTAATTAATTGCGCGAGCGAGGCAGTCAGCACGAAGTGTACCCTGTACGAATGAAATGAATAGAGAAGCGTATAATACTACATATAACATCATCCAATAATAACTAATATAAACAGTTTGCCTTTTTGAACCCAAACTCCTAATCCAATTAAAGTTATGACAGCTTCATTTGATATTTGGATGTTTAAAGTGAAGTGTTAAAAACTTATTATTAGTAGAGCTTTTAAATACACACTTAGAAAAATCCCTTATTGCATTATTTTGTAAACAAGATTCGGAAAATGATCTAAACAGTAAATCTACCTAGAGTTAGGGTATCTCTAACTCAGGCATTTCCTACTAGAGCAATATTACTTGTTCATTTTTTCTTGTATATCAATAATACTTGCAGCAGGTGTAAATATTTTGTATATGCCCAATGCGGTATTTCCCGCTTGAATCCCTTTTCCTCTGTTAGCCATGTTGATATTGTCTGAGATTAGGATTTTAAAATTAATTGTGCGCATAAATTACACCGGAATACGCTACGGGCCAACATCCCTTCAGCTTCCGGTGCCGATACCAAGGCATTTGGTTAATGGAGCTCACTCACAACCTTTAGGTCCTTTATTTGTAGTGGTTGTTGTTGTTGTTGTTGTTTACTGATGGGCTATAAATATACTTTCGTCTGAAATGAGTTTGCATAATACAAAAGCTGAAAATTGAAATATATTCGACGTCTGTGACTTACTTATTTGTTTAGTTATTAAGTGGATTTACGGTAAATCATGATTCTCCAAATTGGGCGTCAAAACAAAGTAATTTGAATGCCTGATAAATGGAAGAAATTAGTGAGAATTGCTTTAAATTAATAGGCTTCCGCAACTTAAGATCTGAGAAGTCATTTAATACATTTAAAAAAATATAATAATAATAGAGTAAAAGATTTTATTTTATTGCAAAAGCCTTAAGTCGTTACGCTTCGTAAATATTGTGCCAAGCAGATAAATAATGTAGAACATGCTTAAAAGCTTCAGAGTTCAAATAAGAGAAAAAAAAACGTATTTACTTAGCTAAAAGCTAAAACAAATTTGGTTGAGCAGTCAACAAATTCGAGTTATCTACTCACTTTCTAAATTCAAGTCTTGGCTTGGCAAAACAGAGACTGCAAAAACTATATGTGCTCTAGTGATTATATTATCATTGTCATGCCGAGGAAGATGCGTTGAGCTGATGCTGTAGCTGCTGCCTAAGTGAATAAAAAATAAAAGATGCTCGAGATATAAATCAATAAAATCGGAATTTAATATAGCCACAATGCGTGGCTGAACAAAAAGGAGCAGATGAAATAAGAGAAGAGTTTTGTGCACAGCAGTGAATCGACTTGTGAATATCCTAACATACAGTATTTAACTATTAAAGATAATATCTTAACTAACTTTATATGAAATTCATCAATATACATAACATGAGACAATCATAACTCTATTATAGCAGACGTTTTCACATAAGATAAGGAAGCATACTTTTATGCACCCCTCTCTCCCTCTCTCTATCTCTTACACTCTCTTTATCTCATCATATGTGTGTGTGTCTTTTGTAGAGTATAAACGCAACAGCACAAAATGGTATGCAGGAATTTTGCGTTCATTGATAAAGTTCGTCAGCAAACAAAGGAATCAACACAGCCTCTAACGCCTCGAAGCCCAGCCTCCTCCTGGCAGTTGCCTCAATTGTGCTGGGTGCAAAATAATTTACATATTATGAGAGTTGACATAAAAGAAGGAAAAAACTGCACGATTGGGCGGCGTTTGGCAGGGAATGGGAAATAGAGACCACTCTATTGAATGGCAGTCACTGCTGTCGCCTGACAATAGATACGGATACAGACAGCTATCAACTACTGGGATGTCCTTTTTTTTATTTCATCTGCATGGCATGTGGAATATGCGACACTAAAAGAGAGCTCTAATGTGTTTCTACTTTTTGCGAGTTGAGACTCGCTCGTCGACAAATCTGTGTAGCATATGGGATGACAATTGGTTATTTTATGGCACTTTTTATTGTGGTTTAAGTGCGGAGAGCGAGCATATTTATGCACAGGACACGAGTATCAGCTGCCCATAATCCGCATAATGGCGGCGATGCCCAGATTACGGCTCAGCGAATGGTCGGGTCTTTGAGGTGACACTATAAAATTAATTTTAAAACATTTCGGCCTTAATCATTCGTGCTGATAAAAGGCGACAGTTGTCCCGAGGATAATTGCGTATGCATGTGGAACGTACAAGGACTTCAGACTTAAAAAAATAAAAATAAATAAAGCTTGAATATTCTAGTCGGTTGTTATCGACTGTAGGATATTCGCTTTTGTTCTGTAAGCGTTGAACATACAAATTTACCCATGCTATTTAATTCTCCTCCTTTCAAGTTTCAAGTTCATACGCAAATGGATGTACTGACAGCTCATGCTCAGCCATACACTACAATAACATTTATTATTGCCAATTTTAGGCCAATATACCTTTTCGTCATTTCATGAACGAGTATATAACAGAGAAAAGCGAATCCCAAGCCAAAGTGACTACGTCCGGGGGCATTTAAGGCATAATTTGTGCACAAAATATATTTGCTGGCTTATGCAGAAAATTTGCCTCCCAAGCACAGACACGACAGGCGACCCAGAGCCTGCCGGTGAGCCGCTTTTTCGGCCCCGTCAGTCGTCGGGGCCCGTTGGCAATTCTCTTTGCGCCACTTGTAGAACTTTAGGAAAACGTGCGGCGCTTTTCAACTCTAGACTGGTTCGAGCGGGCGGCTATCAGTTTTACGAGTCCTTTGAGAGTCGTACTTGTTAAATTTTCGACCCGTCGTCCTCGTCGGCGTTTCGGTGAGGGTGTGTGCGCGGATATCTAGGGAACCTCTTGAAACATGCCAGAGATTTGCGTTCGCCAACTGGCGTTTGATATTCAATCATGTCGAGCATAGCCAACAAAGCGAACAGCTTTCTAACACACACACATATACACACACACACACACACACACACAGACACACACACACGCATGCACATTAGGAAACATTCAACTGGCCTTCAATTTATTTGTAATAATGGTCTCTCATTTTTTAATGTGGCAGTTTTTGCCATTGCTGGTGTGGTTTTTTTCCCTCTCTCTCTTTATTTATCGTCAGCTTTGCCTTTTAATAATCAATCGCATACAAATGTATTTTTTTAAGGTTTCATTTCATTGAAAACAGAAATGTTTTCCTGTCTTTTTTTCTATTTTTTTTTCGGGTCAGCGACTGATCCCATATCAAATTGATTGAGGGAAAAGTTTCCTAATAAATCGTAAACTGTTCACTAAATATAAATTTTGCTGAAAAAACCCCATTTGATTGATAAATAGAAAATACATTTCATTTAGACTTAACAAACGTTACAAATATGACAACGGCTTAGAGTGAGTTTACTGCTGTTATAAATTTAAATTTAACTATTTTAGATTAATATTTAAAATCCAATTATAATATAAATAATTCCAAATTCTAAAATGGCTGTGGAATGTTTAACCTACTATAAGAATAAGTTTGTTCTTCACTGCATCGACTTAGTAACACTACTTTGGCAGCCCATTTAAAATTTAAAAGTGATTTTTTATTGAGTTTAGATTGTCATTTAAATACAAATAGACTTAGAGCAAATGGTGAAAATATTTTATCAATAAAATGATTTTCTTTGGCGAACGTGCGCTGCACTTGATTTACTCAAATAAGATGAAGAAATAATTGCAAATAATATGATATAATCCCATTGACCCATTTTGTTTGGGAGTATCGAAAGCAACTTGTCTGCATTGATAAACCAAAGAGAATTGTATAAAAATCAAAACCAACATTCGAAAAGTATAATATAAATATAAAAGTATAAAAGTAAAGAAATATTGAAACATGTTTCTATTCTGTAAACATGATCAATTCAATAAAGCCGTTTCATAATTATTATATTATTCACACACATATAAAAGCAAACAAAAATCTGTATATACTCACCAGTAGGGCAAACTAAATTTATAGAGAGATAGTGACAAATGATAATATGAATATCATATGAATTAAGGATTTTTTTTATGAATAATATAGGCTGGTTATTATTCATTACACGTTAAGACAACGATTATACTTTTGCAATGGATTTTGACACCATTAACTGAAATATGCTGATTACATTCGCTCTCTTTCTCCTTCTTTCTTAAGATTTATAAGAATTTTGAATTAGAATCGTATTTATTTAAAATGACATCAATGTATCAAACAAACGATTTGACAAGCAGATATGTTTTGGTTTTAGGACCATGTTCATTTTTAAATAAACTCTAATTATTAGTGCTTTTAATTAGGCTTAGAGTCGAGTTGAAATAGGTTAAAATTGGAATTGAAGCTAAATATTGAAGATTCAAATTTGACATGCGCATTTCACATAGGCCATGTAACCCGAGTTTATTTGCTATTAAACTGCAAGAAACAACTTTGACAATTTGCAAAAAAAAAAAATATCAACAAAAACAGCAACAACAATTTTGCAACAAAGGACAATTGAGAAGCAAAAAACAATAACAATTACTCTGATTGCTGCCCCCAGAGACTGTGCTGAAAGTTGAAAGTGACCTGACGAATGGTCACGAAATGGAAAATGCCAACAGAATAGTCCAGCGCACGGAAGATGGATCTACTTGGAAGGGGGCAAACTCATGAATTGTATCTCGGTCGCTGATGCGCTAGAGTTCACCGGGCTACCAATTCTACCCTATATAAATAACATTACAGCTAAATCAAAGAATATATATTATCTATTAAGAGATACTATATTTAAAGGACTTAGTGTATTCAATAATTTATCAGAGCCCATATTAGATTTAAGCTCTATAAATAAATATTAACAATGCTGGTAAAAATAATGACCATGGCAATATTTTTATACCGAATTCAGATATGCAGTTATTAAAATGCATTTTTGGTATATATAAAGTTTTCAAGGCTACAACCTAGGGTATTTAATATGTGGCAACTCAAAGAGAACTATTTCATCTGTTTTTTTGTTTCAGTATCATTTTTTTACTGGGTCAGGCAATGCCGTAAAACAATTGAGAGCTCAATTTTGCACGGCCGGTTGGTTTTATTTTACATAACTCCTTCTGTTGGTGAAAAGGGATGCGCCTGCAGCACAGGAGATGCACATTGCGAATGATTTCAGTACCAGTCGTAACTTTGTTAGCTCCGCATACACACAAAAACACACATACGCACACACACACACACATCGCCAAGAGCCAGGAGCCAACATTTATCTGGCAAAATGTTTTGCTCTGCCATTACTCGCATTGTTTCAGCCAGCAGCAGGATGTGCTGCCAGGATAAGGCATTGGCCAGAGGGGGCAGATGCAGCGATCTATGGGGCACCTAGGGGGTGCGGCGCTCATGTGCGTAAAAATTCTATTTGATTATTGCACGTTTATGGAGAAGCCAGCAGCAGCACTCAACCAGCAGGCAGGACAATGCATGACCATTGTATTGCGTTTGCTGCTGCATGCTTTAGAAACAGAGCGACAGAGAGAGAGAGAGAGAGACAGAGAAAGAGAGAGAGAGAATAAAAGACAAAGGTATACGGAAACCTACAAAAGAGCTGAAATATTTAATCGGGATATTTATTTTCTGCAGCAGGATATGAAAGCAAATGCATTGACTTTGATGACTGGGTTAACCCCCATTCGTGAGAGGAGCTGGATTAAGGGCACCCAAAGCAAATATCTTAAATTGACTGCACCAAAGGATTGCGTTTAATTATTTCTGTGGTCTGCGTGTGGCATTGGCCAGTCGGAAAAGGCTATTCAAGCAGGTCAACAGGGCTGGCTACGTGTATCTGTATCTTTAATTTTAATGGCTGCAATCCATTTGCAAACTGCAACATTTAACATGAGCCGGCAGTTACCATATCCTGGGTCAAGTACTGCACGTACCACTATGCAAATAAATTGTTGGCTTCTGCAAATGAAATTATTTTCATTTAAGTAGGCAATCAAAAGCATTGGGGCTGCTCGCTGAGCTATAGATTATAGCTGCGGTTAAGTTAAATTTGGTTTGCATATCCTTAACTTAGGTAAATCGAAACATGAAATTCACTCCATATTCCGCTTCTTGCTTCACTGCTTACTGCGTTTAACCCTTTTAGAGTCTCTCTTAACTCAATATCTGCTGATCCGGAATCTGCCTCAAGTTTTTATTCGTAACTTTGCACTTCACCAGTCACTTCGGTTCTCGCTTCAAAGTTTGATGCTTTACTCTTCTAATCTATACCTATTCAGTTTACTTAGCTTCGCGCTTTATTTCTGTATTCAGTTGGGTGATAGTTAGATGATTGCCTCTTATATGGCTTTGCTTCTCCTTTTCTTAGAAGAGTCCTCATTTTTCGGTTCGTTGCTCTGTTCGACGCCGCAAATTGTGGTTTACCTAAGGATAACATTCAATTTATTTAAATGAGCTCCGCACACTATTCCTGGTCTATTATTCCATCTCACATTTTTGTGTCTTCTTTCATCTTCGCAGCATAGAAATGAATGTCAACGCGTTTTAAGTGCGCTCAGCATTCGCGCCCTCATAAAAGAATCTAGTTTTCGGACCGGAACGTGACTTTTGGCGCAAGTAAATTGAAGCCGCAGCGCGATAATAACTGCAATGCCAACCTGAGCGAAATTTGTTGGCGCAATCACACAGATAAAACAGAGAGATATATACACACATATCTATATACATATAAAAACAGTGTCCATGGCGGACACTTCAGCTGGATCGAGAATGAAAGCAGCCATGCGACATCATCGTCTGCCCACTTGGATGCTGACGCTGTTGACGTTGCTGCTCGCAGCTGCAGCAACGGCGGCGCCGACGTCAACGCCGACTGCAGATCGGCATCGCTGCGCACATAAGGGCATCGCAGAGCTGATTCGCACCAGTCCGGTAATTGTTAAAGCTCTCGCAGCGCGCATCTTTACTGACGCCGAGCTGGCCGAGCAGCCGTTGGATTCGGCCTCTGCATCGCTGACGTCCTCCATTTTAATAACATTAACGCCGGAAACGATATACAAAGGCGCTTCGCTGCTCAAAATGGCCAATGGAGCAGCAGCCGCCGCCGCCGAGCAAGGCGATGGCAACCTGGGCAATGATGCTGCATCCGGTGGGACTCGACGAAGCGGCAGTGTCAGCGGTTCCAGTGCTTGGAGCGACAGCGGTGCTGCCTACCAATATGAGGGGTAAGTGGAATACATTTACAAACATTATTCAACTAATTAAAAATGAAATGAAAAGTGAGCTCGCTCCCTCTGAAAAAAAAAAAATGTTTAAATAGAAATGCGCTCTCAGAACATTTCAGCTCCTTATACAGAGCTTACATGAACTGAGCTGGGAAAACAGATCATAATTTTTGTAAATAATAAAAAAAGATCGAAAATCCCTTTACAAATTATATACGTAACGTCTGAAAAATTCAGTGCTATATTTTCTGTGAGATCAATTCAGTTTTATATATTCAAAGTTATTCCCTCTTAAAATAGCTATAGCTTTAGCAATATTATTTAAATTATTTACTTAAAAAACTTTTCAAGTTCGAACATATTTATTGGATTTAGTAATATTCCCTTTATAAATATAAAAATATAAAAAATATAAATAAATTAATCATTGAGAATACCACTATAAATCACAACCTTTATTGCACACTCAATGCAACCACATAGAGCTCTCATCCTCAGAGTGGTTGTGCGGTTTCTCATTTTGTGCTGACGTTTCATTGGCTTTATATAACCTTTACTCTCTTGCTCTTTCTTTCTCGCTCCATCTTCTTTGCTTACGGTTCGCTCTCTCTCTCTTTTTGCAGGCAACTGAATGCCACACTAGAGCCGCTGCATTGCTTCGATGCTAATATGCTGAAAATGTTGCCTACGGAATTAATTGCTTTTGGCAAATTACTGCCTGCCTCAGCGGTAACCAGCACGGGCTTCAACTCGAATTCTCCGCTCGAATCCAGGCAAATGCAACGTCCAGGACTGGAATCAGTTTTAGATATACCCAGCGACAGGGATGTGCTTCACATAAGCGTCAACGGGCTGCATCGTTGGACGCCGCAATTTGAGAATCATATCTGGAAGCATTTAGGTAAGTTCAACACATAATGCTCCGCACCAACCCGTCCCGCCCCGCCTACTTAATCCCTCTCCATTATCCCAGCCTCTGCTATTGTAGTTTTGGCAGTTCCGCTAGTTAATCGCATTTGGCATTTGGCTTGCTGGTTGCTTTGTGCATTAAATCGTCTCTGCGGATGCTTTGCGTAGATTTTCGAGCGCCTCTGACTCGTCATTTTCGAACTGGCTCGATACACAACTCAGAATGCCAATCAAACCTAATTGACAACTCACCGAATTTGCTGCAATTGTAGTTTAGATCCTGACCCCTTTATCATATCTGTGTGTACCTGAATCTCAGGAATTAGTTGATTCAATTTTAATACCTGAATATGATCGAGTTTCTCATACCTTTCTTATTTCAAAATGAATTAAATATTGATTACCGAAAGCCCAAACTATATGTTCGTCATGCATGTGTGTGCAGCCCAGGTCGAGTGGCAAATACTATAAAAAATAATCTAAGTACTTTATAGCAGATATGTCGATGATGATGACGCAGCATGTGACTAGCTGAGGGTCCGTCTATCCGATTATCCAGCCGTGCTGACAGGACGCGACTCGGCGACTCAGACAGTCTGCATCACTTGTGGGATGAAGCACTTGACTTTTGTGTCAAGAGATAGATAGCAAAGCCAAATACACACACAGGCAAGCACATTCACTCACAGTAGCAAATCGTGGCAGCAGTTCAAGAGGTTTTTGCGGTGAACAGCATAGAAAAGCAGTGGAACATAAAAACCAAACGCGAGTTTGTTATATTTGTAGTCCCTTCTAGTTTCTAGACGTCAATGGGAACATATATAAAATGATTTATAGATGGTTAAATACTTCGATATACATACAATGGAAATATGTATAGGCAACTACCAAGATACATGACTCAGACTGTCTTTTGTTTGTCTATATTTATTGCCAATATGAATTAATAAATAATAATAATAAAAATATTTTAAAACAAATTATATTTGTATTTATTTAAAATAATTTGGAGAAAACGCACCAACCCGATTAGGGGGTACTTTATTTACCAGTCCGGCAAGCTATGCCCATAATAAATAAAGTATAATAATAATAATAATAAAATATTTACATATAATATATAAATCAATGTTGGTTAGATGGATTTAATAAAATTGTTCCTTATCGAAAATGTTTAATAAATAGTTTTTTTTTTTTTTATTAAAACTTGAATTATTTCAAAAGTTAGTTACTTCATAAATATGCATGTAACTATATATGTATTTGTTTAAAGCGTTAATCAGTATATCGATATTTATCTATATATTCTGTATATATAGCCGATAAATCATATGTATTGCAAATAATTTATAATAATTTCCCCTTAAATTACTCTTAATTACGCCTCGCATTTCCATTCAAATTTCTTTTGAATGTTCTCAAATTAGCAAATTCACTTAAAAGCTTATACAATTTCAATGGAATCGAGAGTTGTGGCAATTTAATGCCCAGATGTTGCATTTATCAATTATAGGCTGGGACGATTGGAGCGATTTTACGCTCTGCAGCGTCACCTGCGGCAAAGGTGTGCAGCAGCGTTTCCGTCGCTGTCTGCTGGACAATCCACTGGTGGACATCAGCATGAATATGAATCTGAATCTAGATGACGAGGATGACGATGACGATGACGATGACGACGAGATTGAGCAGGATGCAGGAGTGGGAGAGAAACAGTTTGATGTGGATGATGCTGAAGTGGTTGCTGACGAGGCGAATAATGATGTGCCAGGGGTGATGGGCACGGCAGCAACAGCAGTCACATTCAATGCTGATAATAATGAAGTGCTCAGCCCGGACATGGGTGGGACTGAGGATGCGCTGCTGATGATGATGCAACCAGCAGCTGCAGCAGCTGCAGCAGCTGCTGCTGTTAGCTTCGACTCAACTACGAGCACACTGATGCATAAAGGCACGCAGACAACGATAGAAGCAAAAGCAACAGCAACGGCAACGGCAACAGCAGCAACAACTGGGTTAACAAGCGACGGTAATGAAGCGATGCGCACAGGTGTCAGTTTTGTGCCAGCTGCACGTAATGACCGTCGCAGGACACGTGCGAATAATCAGCACAAAAAGCACAAGGCTACCAAAAGCCTATCGCTCTCCACGCTACTCTGCGAAGGCTACAATATCGAGCAGCGCAACTGCAACAGTTTCGAGTGCAGCGGTAAGAATTGCCTCACGTGCTACATATTCAATTAATTCAAATCCCTTTCCACAGATGACATTAGCGATCTGCTCAAGTTCTATAAGAAGCTGCCAGCGCCAAATGCTGACGAATTACCATCTGAGCACAGCAACGACAGTTTTCCCATTGCTGATGTGCCAGACGTAACGACAGCTTTTTCTGTGGGCGCATCCTGGTCTTCGACGCCCTCGAACATGGGCTACATACGCAGCTGGCGGAATATGCAAAACTTTACCCTGATGATCACACTGAGAGCTAAGGTAGATGTGCATTTGAGTTATTTAAAATATATGAAGTATTAAAAAGAAATATAAAAATATATCTATATGAAAACAAAAACATCCTTTACATCCTAAATATCACCTTGAGAAAATGATAAAATTTCATTATAATATTTTAATTAGTATTTCAACTTAAAAATTTAATTTGTAGAATGATACGAAAAATGCCTCTACAATATTCTCCATACGCAATGTAACACACAATCTGTATCTGGAGGCCTGCAAGGATGGACTTCGTTTATATTTAGAGCGCGACAATTCTACGGAAATGTTGCCGGTGAAATTCAATTTATATGATTATCGCTGGCATCAAGTAGCCATCAGGTAAGTGAGGGAGGTTGAGCGGTTCCTGTTGTTGTTTCCAGACTAGATAGCAATCAGTGTGCGTGATTCGATAAAGATCTATGCCAGGGTGTGTGTGTGTGTGTATGTGTGTGTGTATTTGTGCCCATTGCTATCATTCACACTTTCATTTTATTTGTATTTTCAATTTATTAACATGAATTGCTTGTGCCAATGGCCGTGTGTAGTGGAAACACTCGAAATACTTGACACACATGCAAATAGCACGCACAGTAGCTCATATATGTACACACACACACACACACACCTGCACGCACAGGCAAACACAAACTCAAATACATATATGAATATCGAGTGCCACTTTGTGTCTTGTGTGCCTGTGTGTGTATTTATTTGCCAAACAACACCAGCAAGCGAATTGACACTTGGTTAAAGTGGGCGCCATTTGTCAAAGGCCGTTGGCACATTTTTCTATGGCACTGTACGTAATACTCGGTGAATGTGCTATTTTAATTATTTGAACCTCTCTACTTTCGCGTGCTGTCACAGCATACAAAATGGCGATTTCATATCGATTTACGTCGATTGCTTGTGGACAAACAGTTTTGTTGTCTCGAAGCGACTGTTCACGCTGCCCCTGGACGCGGATGTGGAAATTGGACGCGGCTTTAATGTGAGTATGGGGACAAATTCTGAAAACGATTGGAAAAGGTATCGTACAAAATTGTGCTGATACTTGTTAGATAGGAAATTCAATATCGCTAATACACATACAAATCAATTAGGGCAAAAGCCGCTATTTGATATTTTAATATTTATTTACATATATGTGTAATATTTTATCGATAACTAAAAATTGCATTGAAAAAAAATATTATCAAACTTTAATTCTATTGTTTATTAGAGTGGCATACAATTTATAAATTATGAACCAATGTTAGTTGTCGATAAGTTATCGATAGCGCGTTACTATAAATTATGCAATTGAATAATGTCATTAAATATCTCTATAGCACTACGTTAGACATGCCGACAATTTGATTAATCGATTAAATCGATAATTAACATGGCCGATTTCCCATGTCTATTTATCGATTATTTATCAATAAATATTTGTTACATAAAAATCCATACATTTTTTATAATGAACTTTGTGACGCAACCATTTCTTTATCGATACACGTTCAGGAATTCTTTATAATATTCCTTTGCATCGTGACGATATCAATACACCAGCCTTTCAACGTAATTTAATATATTTATTTCATCACACACACAGCTGCCATGCACCATAAAAGGGGGGCAACAATTTTTGTAATATTAATTTCCCAATTGATTTTCATCCCGACGCACGCCCGCAGCGCTGTGAAAAACAATGTGTGACAGTTTACAAGCAGTTTCTGCAATTTCAACTGGCGGATGGGAAAAACGGCGGAGTGGGGGCATTGGTGCCATAAATTGTGCAAACAATTTAATGCGATAACTGTGAATTTAACGCGGCGTATGTGATATGCACTTTCAGTGCTGCATAAAGCCGATAACGCATACGCTTGGTTGTCCCATAATATTACTTAATATGCAGATAATTGCCATACAAACTATCAATATACGAAATACGAAACATTAAAAAATATGTAAATCCAATTGCAGGGGGAGCTGCAGCAGTTGCTGGTGCTGCCGGAGCATCAGGAGCGATTGCAGTGCAGCAACAAGAGGACATCGATTAACGAAGTTAAACGCTACATTATCGACACATTCATCGAGGACTATGCCAGCAATTAAGAGGGCGTGGCCAACAACGACATCAACAACAACAACAACATAGAAGAAATGGAAACCGGAGCAAAATCAAATGAAAATCGTAAATATATTTGATTGGCAAATACGTGTGTGCATGTGAAATGAATAATGCAGTCTATAAAAACTCCATCACGCAAATAAAACCAAAATACTATATACACACGCACACACACGCACATATATATATAAATATATTTAATATGTATTGTGATTGATGTTTCCTAGCTGCGCATTCAAGAATATATTGTAAATTACACAATCTCTCAGTGTTTTTTGAATTATATAGTATGAATACAATTAATACACTGAATACAATTACGATTAATGCTTACATTGCATTATATGACATATGAACACATGTATGTGAATGCCCAAGTATTTGTAACAATTAAGTTAATTTGACATAAAACAATAATTATAATGACAAAAAAAAAGAGTTACAAATAATGGATATTGATGTAAATTGCGTTGCTAAATACGCAAATGTAATATGATTATGATTTAAGTATAGCGAACAAGTAAAATAACTCAATAAAATAATTAATTAAGTGTAAATGTAAAACGACTTTTTATATATTCTCAAATATTTACCAATATAATATGGTTTTTCACTAGGTAAGTAAATGACGAATAAAAAAGTAAAAATCAATGTGGAAAAGTTGAATGTTTATACAAACATTAATAATGGAATTTCTGAATGTGTATGAGTAAGTAAATGATATAATATAATAATATATCCATTGCAGCTTACTATGCTAAATAGGCTCAGATAAATTCAAGAGTTAGACTCAAAGTTATTTATGGTTTATTTATAGTTTTAATCTCGATTCACAGTAAAATTGGAATTTATATGCGAAACTGATTTGCATAGTATGCTAAATGAAAATCGAAGCAAGTATTCTAATAAGCCAATCTATACACAGTTTGTGTACTTTTTATTTTAGTTTTGGTCCACCTTCATTTCAGGGCTCTGGCATATACTTTGGCTCTGGCTCTGACTCTGGCTGTAGCTCTGGCTGTGGCTGTGGCTTTGGCTCTGCTACTTGACTGGGTTTAGCTGACTGTAGCTTATTTCTATCCACACGTATATGAGAATTTACATATTGTTGAGTTCTTTTCTGGCTGTAGGAGTGGAAGTGGGTGCGGATGTGGTGTTAATATGGGTGGTTGGCTTGGTGGTTTGCTTCGCTCGCTTTGCAGTCACTTTTGTGGATTTTGCGCATTTGAGTGCGCTTGACTGATTTGACAAAGGATCAACTTGTTAATTTCGCTCGTCGCTCGCGCCGAGTGCCGCTGACAAGTGCCAAGTGCCAACTGACTGGCCAAACAGACAGACAGCGGATTTCGAGATGGCAAACATGAGCCATGTCAGATTAAGACACAACCACGCATAAGTACATATTTTCGTTATTTCATTCCAAGAAGTTGTCCTTTTTTGGGAACAACGAACAAAGTTGTGCGTTATATTTAAAAACTTATTCATAAATGTTGCTTAAATATATTTTATTCTGTAGCTCCTTGGACAGAAATATTTTAATATTAGCTAAGGTACTTTTGTTGGATGCATCTGCTTAATAACACATTTTCCGCATAATTCCAAGAGTAAACTTTGGTTTGGTTTCTCTCACGTCTAATGCTAATTCGCTCCTTGGCGTTAGATGACGCCACTACATCAAAGTAGCTCCTTTGCATAAAATGTTCCGCTTTAAACGAAAATTGTATCTTAAAAGCGACAAGTAAAACAGAAAAAACTCATAATTTCCTCTTGGCTAAAAAAAAAATTAGGGAGCTGAAGAAGAGAATAAATTCACAGTCGCTTCCTTTGGCGTGGTTTGTGCGCTGTCTCCGGTCCGTAAATAACTACAGCCCTCTTCCAGGAACCAACCCAGCGCTTACGCTGTCATCGTCCCCTCATTTACAGACGCTCTATTCTGTTCTCAGACTTGTAGGCAATTTCAGGCTCTGCTGAAGAATGGAGCACGCTGGCTCGCATGGAGCCAACAGACGTTGCAGACATTGATGAATTTCCTGTCGCATCCTCATCCTAGCCAGGTGAAGCAACCGAATCATTCTCAACGCCATCCGCATCTGGCGCATCGCAAATAAATTTTTATCTGCACAAATGTCGCAGCTGCTACTGCTGTTGCCGTTGCTGTTGCTGCTGTTGCTGTTGCCGCTGCCATTGCCGTTGGCTCATTGTGACTTAATAATTTCCTACTCACGTCCTGGCGGTGCATTGAACTACGCTGCTGAAGATGTCCTGATGTCCTGAGTGGATGGGTGGACGAGGCTTAGGCAGTATGCACTTCAAAGTTGCTGTTTCCATGTGTGTGTATATAATTATGATGACATCTTTTTACATATACATATGTATGTGTAAATATATATGTATATAAACGTGCAACGCGTATATTCAAATTGCATTTCAAAGCAAATATTTTGCAATTAGTTACAGTAGGCTGACAAGGCGTCGATGGGTAGCTTAACATTTGACACACTATATGCGAACTTCTATGCCTCAAAGGGAATTAAATTTCAATTAAAATTATCATTTACATAAAATAATTCCTTAACTAAAATATTTGTTTACTTAAATAGCAAACTATTTGGCCTCGTCCTCATATGTAAGGGCCATAATTTTGATTTTAAGCTTTCTGGTTTTATTTCTTTGTAGGTTGCTTAACGCACTTGTGTAATGTCCTGTAAACGGAGCCAACCGCATTAGTTTCATAAATTAATAGCTTGACAATAGCTGGCATAATTCCACGTTCTTTCCTGCCCTCTGACACATTTGTTCGTCTGACTTTACGCGCAACGTGTTGCACTTGATGGTCTTCTCTGCTTGCTTCCTTCTTAGTTCGCTTATTTTTTCTTTAGTTTCCTACTGCAAATTGCTTACGTAAATCTTACCAACTTTAGCTGGCTAACAAACAAGAACAAAAATTATGTATGAAATGGAAATGGTTGCCACAACGAAGCTGAAATACACTGCAATTTTTAGTTACCTGTAAATTTGATTAGATATGAAACAGCATTATTTGATAACATAATAAGATTTGTTTTTAGTTTTTATTTAGCATTCTCATATTATATTTTATATAGTATACCCACTATAGTATGCTCTGATGATGTTTCGAATTAATAGACAGTTTGCATTCTGTGTATCTGTCTTATTA
The DNA here is from genome assembly GCA_030914385.1 of Drosophila antonietae. Classification (NCBI taxonomy): domain Eukaryota; kingdom Metazoa; phylum Arthropoda; class Insecta; order Diptera; family Drosophilidae; genus Drosophila; species Drosophila antonietae. The sequence goes on along the minus strand of JAUESO010000609.1, from coordinate 16,427,602 downwards.
TCACAGCTTAAATATAAAACATAATCTAGTCAAGAAAAATCTCATTCTAACTATTTCGGTCTATTTTGGGAGGCAAGCAAGATGAAGCCAAGCGTCGACTTGAGTAATTCATTTCAAAGTTTTATTAAAAAGCGCCAGAAATAAAAAAAAAATGTTTTTCTCCAAATTGTGTGCCACACACAGCCAGGCTAACACACACACACACACAGACTGGCACACACATTTGTTTAAGTAGAATTTTATTTATTTATGAGCGAGCCGGCAGCAGCAACAACTTTCACACGGCTTCACGCGCACAAATTTCATTCGCATTTGTCCGATTTCTACTTGTACCCAGTTTTTCAAAATTTCCTTCTTGGCCAGAAGCGCAATTTAAATCATTTAATTCCATCGTCTGTTAGCTCAACAACAGAATTTATGGCCCAACACACATTAAAAGCGATTTTCTTATGGAGATTTTCATTGCATTCTCTGCGATGTTTAGCTCTTTAAAGAATATTCCAATTGGATGACTTGAGCCTGGCTTTATTTTTCAATCAATCTTTTTAGCAAAACTGCCTTTTGTGTTAATTTCTCTACAATATTGCTCTAACATCCACTCGTCACTCCACTGCAACTTAGTTCTTTAAGCTCTTGCACAGTGGCCTTCCATATCTTATTATACTATAAGCACCGTAAGCTTCTCATTTTCTAATTGTTTTAATTTGAAAACAAATGAGTCTTTAGATTTAAATTACTTTTTTTACTTTTCAATTAAGAAAACACATAGACGTCAAATATATGTAAGCCCACAAAGTGCTTAAGCAAAGTTTGAATACGAATAAAATAGCATCAATACACATACACACACACACACACAGCATATCTATGCATATAATAAAGGGAATGGAGCTCAATGCCCCTGTATATAAATTATCAGTCAAACTGAAACTCTTAAAGTTCAGCAATGGAATTTGAACTCTGATTGGCGGGCGAGGATTGTGCAGCGCATGTGGCATGTGGAATGCAAAGTTGGCCCGCAGAAGTCGACTCTTTAGCCTCGGTTCTGTTCAGCTCAATGCCAATTCAATGGACCATGCCCACAAACACGCCCACCTACAACTCAAAACTGGCCAATGGCCAAGGCAAATAGCATAGTTCGACTGAGACGACTGGGACAGTGGGGCCGGGGAATGGGGAATGGCGGGTAGAGCTGCTTGCATAAAATGCTTTATTTGTCGAGGCCAAACAAAATGAACTGTAACAATATTGATACAGCTGACAATCCAGGCTTGAAGCACAAAAGGATTGTTGTTCAACTCCTGACCAAGCTCCAGAGCACCCAACTTACACCCACGTCTAGACGCTGCCCGGCATTGTTCACTGTGGATTTTTGATGTCCGCCAATGCAAGCAGCTTCATTAACCCGGCCAACAAAAGTTGGCATTGGGCATCGGTTAGTCAGGTGATTAAATGCTTCAACCTAATCCTGACTTTATCCTGGCACAAAATTATTTGCATGCCAACAGCAAATCCAATTTATTTCCGCTTTTTCTTTTATTTCTAACAAACACATAAAACGCGACCTGCAGTAAAAAATGTTATTTGATTTGTCTATAAATTGAGCGATGATCGCTTAAATCCAATAAAAAACGAAATCAACTTCGCTCACAGCGACGACGACTGACCACAAATTGTAAATGCAGCGGGGGCTAAGGGGTGGCCATGGCAGGTATACGGTATACCTTTGTTATGCATCTTTCAAAGGACATCGGGTCAATGACTTCAACGAAACTGTTTGTAAACAGTTCAGTTTTAGAGGTGAACCCAGTCTTGACTATTGGCAAAAAGTCTCTACATTTCAAGATTAGTTCCGACTGAGCTGAAAAACACTTTGTTAATTCGATTTTTTTTAAAGTATTTTTAATACGTAAGTTAATCAAACTAAGTTACTACTGCTCATATTAAGAGAAACGGATGTAGAAACAATAATACAAATTCATATATTTTAAGAGAGATTATTGATAAATAAGAAAAACATTTTTCCGTTGGAAAAATACAAATTTCTTATTCACCTATAAATAGCATGTACGTATGTTTTACATACATATATTTTAAAGAAATTGCATTTGATAATAAATCATTATCTAAAATCATCTAATGAAAGCTTTTTGAACATATTACATAATAACACATGCACTGTTGTTACACATCTGTTTGGTTTCGATAATATTACGACCCCAGTGTTTAATGGCTTTGCGAGAGCGCGGTAAGCGAGTTCTATCGCGTGAAATATCAGAAGCACGTAAAAAGTTCGAACTGGTACGCTGCTTTTTCTGTGAAGACTTCGCATCGACGTAAAATCTATCAAATAGACCAATTTTTGGAATAATCGGAATTGTTTCCAGTGCCAAGGTCCATGGCTCTTTGAGCATTGGCATAGGTGGAGTAATCGTCTTTATCTTGGGGAATATAATTCCAGCCCCTCCATTCAGCCTGGTGGCATTAAAAGGTCTGACGGCCGCACGGATGCCGGAGTCACTAAACCTAATCCATAAATCATTAGCAGTTGAGGGTAATGCCAATTTTGGCAATTCAGCCACATTCGTCAAATTAGAGTTCCTTAAACGCTCCATTATATTCGACTTTAATTTATGAAAATTTTTCTCAATTTTGTTTACTCTGTAAATCGAAATATTTGATGTTTGAGAAGCAGGAAAGCAAACAAAGTGAAAGCCAAATCACTTTAATAATATAATACAGTCGCAATTCGAGAAAAGTTTTCTGTAGTCAAACACGTTTATGTACTTGTTTATATACTTGCTTTATTCAGATTTCAATTGTCTGATACAATGTTTTTGTTCTTCTCTATACATACATAACATGAAGTGAATTAAATAACTATTCACTTAGTATCTAATTAAATATTAATGGCAAAACATAATGATTATATTATGATAATATGTGTGAGTGAGTGTGGGTGTATGTGTGTGTATGTGTATTTGAACTAGCGTGTGAATGTGAATGTGAGTGAATGAGTGAGTGTAAGAGATAAATGTATTTTCGCATATATTGAATTCAATATATAATTGTGCTCGAATCAGTTTTTATTTCATTCGTACTAGTCTTGTATTTTGTTTTTGGTATAAATTGTAATCTGTTAATTTTCTATATATTTGATTCTAATGTTTAGCCAAAGGGTAATACGGAATAGTATTATGATTTAAGTATACATGACATTTTCGACTAATTTTATGATTATATGCAAAATGAGTTTTCTGAATTCGAAATTTACCTGTGTCCATCCGAAAGTTATGTATTATATATAAAACATTTACGCATAATTATAAATTGTATAATGATTCGTATATATGTGAAATAGGTGTATTTATGGGGTTGAATGGCTGCAAAACTTATTTAGAAGAGAGGAGAGCCTTTGGCATTTAGAGTTCTAGTTCCAAGTTGGATGTTCCAATAATACTCTCCTCAATGTTGTTGAGCAGCAGTGACAAAATACATTGTTTTGTTTACCAAGTTTAATAATAATGTATACAGTTTGCAATATGTATGGTATAGGTATATCTTACGTGTATATGTATGTGACAGTTCTTGTTGGCGTGTGTAAATAAACGTAATGAGAAATATTGCATACTATGTAGATATATATGTACATATATACCTGTTCTGAGTTTTATATAGCTACTGTCGTCTTTCCAATTAATATAGATTACAGTTTAATTCGGGATTTTGTATTTAATTTCGCATTTTAGGTTTTATATTTAGCTTACAAATAATATTAAACAAATGTTTCGTTTGTTTATTTTTTTTGTCTTAAAATTAAATTGCTAAAATTAAGCAAACATTGTAATAGTTAAATTTTAAAGAAACTCAATCAATACATACATAATTACAAAATTATATGTAAAATTATGTACAATATTTTCAGATTTGATTTTCTTTTTGTTTTCATATTTCTTTTTTTTTTTTCTTTTAAATCATATTAATTTTTCGTGCCTAAGGTGCGTGTGTGTGTGTGTAATAAATATTATCAATATGAATTTTAAAATTAGATATCAACGAGTTTTTCTTGTTTGAAAAACTGATATTTCGAATACGAGTTTTTGGAATTTAAAGTTTTCATTATTTTTGTTTGCTCGATGTTTGTTTTGGTTTCCTTCGCGCATGTTAAACATTATTCGCTTTAGAATGTTAGGTTGAAAATCAAATATTTATAATTATATTGTTAATGTGCCTCAGCTTCAATGATGCTCAAGCATGAGAACATATCGTATCTGTTATCTGGTTATCTGCAGTTTTTCTTGTATATCTTTTTAAGGAGGTACTAATTTGTTAACACTTCGGCGATGGCTTTAATCCATTCCTTGCGCTTCTTATTATTCCATATTCATAACCATATCCATTTTCTTAATGTCCGTATCCATTTACAAAGCCATATTATTTCTGCGTCCGTTGACCTTATTCACTAGATTGCATATTTTTAAGGCTGGCCCCAACTTCAGGCCCATATACTTCATCATCATCTCCGAGTTAAGTAGCAGCAACGCCTTGCCATCGATTTCCTGTAAAACCAAATCAAGATAATATATAAATATATAAAGTTCTATAGTTCTATATGGCATCCACTACTCACATGTTTTCTGAAGAGATCGCCGTGCACTGCCAGCGAGTTGTCGTTGCTCTCGATATACTGAATGACCTCCTCGATGGACCAGTCAATGGGCTGGGCTCGCAGATGCGAACACGCAGCCGATGCCGATGTGGGTGTGCTAAGAGGTGAGGTAATGGCTAGTCCTGTGTAGTTGCTCGATGCAGATGCTGCCGCTACAGGCGCTGTTGCTGCTTTGGCGGCACTTGCAGCCGGTGCTGCTGGGCAAGCAGACTGTGAAGCGGTAAAAGGCGTGGATACCGAAGAGGGAAAGGAGGCGCTCGATGATAATGTCGTCGGAGATTTGTAATAGTTGCTTGGTGGCTTGGCGCTCAGCTGTTCGGGATGCACCTCAGCGACGAGCGGAGCCAGGTATTTGGCATTTGATGTGCCGCCGGCTAGGCTGCCACTGCTGCTACTGCTGGTGCTAGAGTTGGAAGAGGAGCTGTTGTTGCTGCCAGTCGATCCTATCTCCTGCTGGCTGTTGCCATTATTATTGTGATGCTGGAAACGCACCTTCCGCAACGCCTGCGTCTGGCTGTGGCTCTGAGACTGCGAATGCGATTGTGATTGCGTTGCGGCTGTTGCGGAGACACCATTTGGCTCCGTTTTAATGGTCACTTTGCCGCTGCTCACATTATTGCTGTTGCTAGTATTGTTATTATTGTTGTTATTATTATTATTATTGTTGTTATTTTTGTGCGCAAGCGGTTCCTTAGTGGCATTTGTGTGCGTTTTGCTTGAGGGCTGCTGTGGCTTGACGCCTGCCTCCTGCTTGATAATAAGCGGCTTCTCAGCGGGAGATGTGGGCGCGGGTGTGGGCGTGGCGGATTTGGATTGACGACCTCGTTTCTCGGCAAGCACAGGCGACGATGGCGGCGTGGCAGTCTGAACCAGCTGACGCTTACGACTGTGTGCACACTTCTTGCATTCCTCGGTCTCCGGCACCAACGAGATGAGATTCGCACATGCCCGGCATGTGGTGCACAGTGTCTCTATGAACAGCGCCAGACTCTCATCGTCCTTCATTCGCAGTGGTGAGGGTATTTTAACCTAAAAAAATCAATAGATTAGCACTGGAAATCTGAATAATTGCACATGTAGTTACAGTGAAATTTTTGCCAGCTGCAGTCACAATATGCACATCGCCTTCAAGTGCAAACAGCAGCTTGGAAAGTTGCTGTGTATCCGTGCTAGCGGCCAGCACCTCCTGCAGGCAGAGCTTGGCGAGCGTCTGATGCGTGGGCCCCGTCACCATAGAAGGCAGCTTGGAGCCATTAATGAAAGGACCGCCCTTGCAGTTTGTATGAAAGTGCGCCGTTACTGGCGAGGCGGCCACCATTGCATCCGATTCGGCGACAACGGTATATTTGGGCCGTGGACAACGCTGCTTGCCTGAGCTGGAGTCCATACGTGACTTGTGGCCGGGCGGCTGCATCGGATGACAGCTGCGAGCGCACCAGCCAGCGGGGAAAATGTCACGTGAACGATAGTTGCACCAATAGTCGAAGGCGCCGCGCCATCCATCAAAGGTGACATGGATCTGGTCATCTTTGATGGCGTCAACTGTTGCACAGCAAATCAGTTGGGGATTCTTTTTGTCTACCGCCTCCAACTTCTGGCCCACTTTGAAGAGATTCTCTGTCGGTGTTGGTGGCTCTGGCTGGAATATATCCTCAGGTGCGACCATAGCATTGTTGAGTATCTTGCAGAGGTAGCCGGGCCAGCTGGAAGCATTCATGCGAAAGCCGAGCGGCGGCTGCAACATGCCGCCATTCTTTTCGCAATGCCCGATTGCATGGATCTCGTTCGAGTCGACTAAACGCCAGAAATCATTCTGGGAATCACTTCCGTCCAGACGCAGACGCAATCGTGAGCCGAGCACGCCTACCACCGTTGCAATACAGGTGGAGGTGACGTTGCGTGGATCTAGTGCCTCCAGCTTCATGCCAATCTTGAAGTCGTTGTTGGGCGGATTTAGCGCCTGTTTGAAGCACTCCGCTGGCGCTGCATCGCTACCCGTCTCCTGCAATAAAAAGATAAACAAATATTACCCGAATACTGGAGTAGATTTTGCAAATCGTTACGCACCTCTAGGTAGGCATCCCAATCGAACACATGGAAGCTCTCATATTGGAAGGGACCCGTGGGCGCCGGCGCACCGCTACTCAGCAATTTGCGATCGCCATCGACGCCACCGGCAACGCCAGTAGTGCCGACGCCGCTGTGCCGCGTTGAGCCGTTCTTCTTTTGGTGCTTGTTCATGCACATCATGGAGCAGAATTCCTTATTGGGAGCCCCCTCGCGTATCACGTTGTCGCACTGCGTGCACGCCCCCTTGCTGTACGCCTTGCGGAACTCAGCGATGCACGTCTCTGAGCAGAACTCCTTCTTGCCCGTCTGAGTGGGCAGGACGTACTGAAGCGGTAGCTTGCCTTCAGCGCACCAAGTGCAAGTTGCCCGCTTCGCAGGACGGCCGCGGGCGCGCTGTTGCGTCGGCGTTTGCGGAGTCCCGCTGGAGTTGGCCGTATTATTGTTGCCGTTACTGCTGCTGCCGCTGCCGCTACCGCTGCTTTCGCGTCCGCCAGACATTATTGCGGTTGATTTCGTTTTATTTGCTCTTTTTCTACTTTGTTTTAATTTCTTGTTTCACTTTTCCGTTTTTAATTAGTTGAACTGCATCTGTGACGCAGTACGGACACACAGTCTTGCATTTGCTGATGCGATATTCTCTTTACCGAAAAATAACTCTTTTTGCCACGGCTCGGGGTAATTCAATTTTAGCGGCGTTCTCGAGGTCACGTAATAACAAATTTGTATTTGTGTTGACTTCACAAATCGCATCGCAGCACCGCACGGTCACACTAACACAGATGAGAGGGCGTATAGAGGGAGCTATTAATTTATTAACGCTCAACAATTTTGTATTATACGAGATTGGATGATGCTTGCAAATGCGATTTAGTTAATTTTTTTATTTTTCTTTGCATTCGCGTTCCGCCATATTTGTTTTCCTAGCGATGGTATGTCAGTAGCGATATGCGTTTTTCACGTAACTGTTACTATCGCTGGCGTTTACATGTGACAAGTCACAGTTTTCGCCACAATAACCTATGCTACTCATATTAACTAGATATGTAATTCATATCTATTTATTTCATTTAAATTTCTTACCTTTACACGTAAAATATATACAAACATTAACAAGCATCAAAGTGCAGCCCTCATTTTTTACAACAGTTTTGTCACTGTTTAGTAACTGTTGAGCAAGGCATGTACAGCGCCCTCTACATGTCATTTTCACATTTAACCAACAATTATACAACAGTTGAATCAATTTAATACATGCGAATTCAAGTAAAAGCGGTTATTATATAGCGAATACATATTGTTGCCTGTTTTCTGCTAAATGGCTAGTTTGACCTACTTTTCTTACTACAATAATAAGATTAAGTTTCTTGCTATAAATTGCCATTGCTCTACACGAAATTATCCAAATAATGCAATTATGCGCAGCTAAATTGGCCCTTTCCCTGCTGTGCCATCCAATCCCCAAACCCCCACCTCAGGCCTATTGATTTCTTTCGCTTATTTCTGCATATATCACAATGCGCCCATAAATCAAATTTGGACTTGCCGCAGAGACCCAAAAACAGTTGACAAATGCTTCGGCATAGGAGGCGTGAATTTCTGTGTGTGTGTGTGTGTGAGAGAGAGAGAATATGTGAGTGCGTGCACTTTTAATCGCCTTCAACTACAAATCAGAATTCAACTCACTCACCCACGCGCGCATTCACTCTCAACTACGCTCACTATGGCACTGCATGTATGTACATACATACATATGTATGTATATTCGTCAGTCTTTCTACTGCATCTGTCAAACTGTCCATGTGGTTCAGCCATCTGGCAACACTTGCTGTCATACTTTATGCACGCAGGCATAAACACGCGCCACAAGCAAACACACAGACTGCATAAAAAACATAATGCAAATAAATTTTCACGCACTTTCGCATAGTTCAGCCAAGAGTTACCTGTCCGTCTAAATAACAAAATGATCAACCCATTTATATTTCAGTCACACTTAATGCCAAAAGTTAAGCGCTTACGTAAAAGTTCTTCACTTTAATTATTGCTGTCCGAAGAGAAAAGTTTTTTCTGTTGCTTTTTTGTTGCGATTTTCTTAGTTAAATATTTTGCTTAGCTTGTGGCAAAAACTTTGTGGGATTTTGTTGGCCAGTTTTAGCTCCACTTCATCGCAAATTCGTTTCATTTTTGGCGCTTCTTTTAATTTCAGACACTCGAATTACGATGTAAATGAAATTTAATCAGCAAAAACTTTCAATCCAAAGCAATTCGTTATGGCAGAGAAAATCCGTAAAATGGATTTATATTCGGCTAAGCATATATTCTTTTCATAGTAAAAAGCTTGTTACTCAGATTGTACAATTTAGAAGTATTTAATAAATATTAATGATATATTAATGAAATTTGCTCTTTCATTCGTATAAGATGATTTTTAGACTACATACATACATATATATTTATACATATGTATATACATATATACAAATATATATAATAAATATAGCTTTATAAATCTTTGTTAATCTATGATTACCTACAATATAATAATGAAATAAAATATATACATATTTACATATGTACATACATACATATATAAAACCTCTCATGGCGCCAACTAAGCCATCTTCAGCGAATTCTTTGTTGGCATACTTGAGAGCCTGTCATAAATTAATAATTACTTCACTTTATCGACGGCAGCTGTGAAGATGGCGCCCAGGTCGCTTGACACTTCCAGCGAGATTGGTGGGTAGCTGAGCAGTCTGTTCTATTAACACGCATAATTGAGCCAAGTGACGTTTACCGTTTAAGCGCTTGTCAAAACTGACGCAGCGCAATTAGAAATTGTCGCTCCTGCCCTTCAGCTTGCCCCACCCTCTTCTTGTGCTCCATCAACATTGACTTATTACGCAAATCAAACAAAAGATTGACGCGGGGTTTGAACTCTGTCGTGATTTTAATCAACATGTTAATGAGTTTATCTCAGCCAACACAAGTGACGTCGTTATAGACGATCAACTTGAGCTAATGAAAATTGCTTAACTTTGCCAGCAGTTGAGTCTGCTTTTGTTGGAGGGCAGGTCAAAGGGCAGTAGCTCAATAAAATGTGCAAAAACATAGTCCGAGCTGGTATTAATTAGCCAATTCGAGTGGTTAAGTGAATTGATTTATGTTGATTTTGACTGAAATCGTACTTAGATTATATATAAAAAGATTTCCACTCGACTACCAATTTTTAATTATGATAATTCTCGGTTTTCATTTATCTTATAAATCATTTAACTTTACAGTTTCCCTATTTAGTCACACCCAAAACTATTTCCTCAACTATTTACAAGTCAATTACATATACATATGTATATAAAGGGTCTACGATGTAAGCATCCATGTCCGACACTTCTCTCTCTTTGCTCGTCTAGTGCTGTAAATCGCGGGCAACGTTTTGACAGATTTCAATCAGCGGCTGATGGTGAAGGGCCAACATGAAGGACGTCAGCAGCAGGTAATGGGTCGCGGCCCACGTGTTTAATTACACCTGGGCACGCATTGACAGCGATTAAAAAGAATGTCAAGCTGTTGAGCAACAGGCACAGGTGGTACACACACGACCAGGTGTTGAGTAACGCGCTCTGATGAATGGTTGGCAACACTGTTGCACCGCCAATGCGACAATTAATTTTCACCAAAGGTTAAATCGGACCGCCACAACTTGCGAACGAAGCTAACTTCTGCAATCTTATGCCAATACAAGTGATAAAAAAATCATCTAAGAATATTTCAATCGGGCTCTACCAACTGAATGATACTTGCTCACTTCCTTATAGATGAGCATATCTATCTATCTATTGACTAGATTACAAGCTGTGGCTTATAGTTCATTTTGACTGCCTTTCCAGTTAAGAAAAAGTAAAGCAGCTAGAGAAATACAACAGAGCAATATAGAACAATAGAAAATTGGGCTCTCCTCACGGGAGTGTTCGATTAGCAAATACCCTGACCCTTGAACATGAAATAAAGTTTAAAAATACATATATATATATATTTAATAGCATATCACATATTTATGATAGTTGCTTTTGAATATTATGCTACAGAGGCTCTCAGCATTATTCTAAAATTTGTGAGTAAAAAGATAGAGTTAGCGTCCAATTATCTGACTTACATAATATATATTTAATTGAATTCGAGCTCTCCAACCACAATGTCATAAATATATGTGGTGCTCAAAATATATTAAAGCAAATATTCGTAAAACTTTATAAATAAAGAGTGAACATATAAATACATATTATGTATTAAGCAATATTCTCTTCTCACTTTGCAAACGAGTATAAGAACCCATCATCAAACGGTCAAGATTAATGGCACAAGAACTGAACAATGGTAAAAAATGAAACACATATAAGACAAAATCTGTGAAGCAATGTTTATTAACAATGTTTATATTTAATATGTAAAACATATATTTTCATTTCATTCATACATATATTATTTATATACTTAAGTAAGAATTGAACAAAATAGATAGGAAAATAATAATTATTTTGTTATATATACAAATATTTATGTATAGTTTGGTTACCACTTTTAAAGGCAGCCATCGTATACATCTTTAAAAATATACAGACATTACTATTTATAAATAACGTTATATACACGACAGTTAAAAATAATAATATGAAAAATAATATATATATAATATTTTATTTTCAATTAATTAAAAGGGTTTGCAGTATGTGTATATGTATTATATTTTCTTTCCAATAAAATTAAACTCACTTAGATAAGGTTTTCTTATGTGGCCACATTTGCTTCACCCACTGTAGCTATTTTCCTGCACACATCTGTATACATATATTTTCTTGAGAGATGAAGATTAATGACATGCAATTTCACACCTGAACGCTGATCAGTGACCGAGCTGCCAAAAGCCGTTAGCCCGGTGTTAGCCTGGCGATAAGGTCTGCCACAAACCCTTTGAACTGGTTGAAAATAAAATATTCAAGCAATTAATGTGTGAATAAAAATGAATTTCATATTAATTGAGTTCGATAATTAAAAGGGGAAACACAAAAAAAAAAAAAAAAAAAGATAAAAGTTAGGTTTACAGCAGATGTTGCAGCAACATGTTGCAGACATTCGTGTTAGCAACTTGGGCAACAATCGGTACAAATTTTGTAACTGGGGGCCCACATGTGGAGCCACCCACGTTGGTGCGTGTTGCCTAGATTCATTCATAACTAGTCTCATGGTTTCGTCCTGCTATCGTCCCTTCGTCGTCGTCGTCGTCGTTGTCCTTGCTGCTCGGCTTTAGCGCTCGTCGTGAAGCGTTCAGCGTCGTCCATTGCCTTGCAATATAAAAACAAGCGAGCAACGGTTCGAGCTCAGAGTTCTTCGCTCGTCGTCAGCCTGTTGCGTTCTCGGACACAGCCTCAAAAAGCAATTCAAAGGAACAGAGCCTAGCTCTTTACACCAGATTTATAGCCCTCCAATTAAAACTGAAATTTCAATATAATTTCTGTGCGAATTTTTACTCGAAAATATTCAAATTTGAATTTAAGCTCAATCCCGTTTCGTTTGATTACAGTCGCGCGTGAATACATAAAAATAAAATATTGGCCCTAAAACGTAAATCTTGAAAACCATAAATATTACCCAGTGTTAAGATCAAACGAAATTTTGCACAGCCAATTACCAGTGTGTGAGAAAAATTCCTATCAAACGGCAAACCCCAAAAGAATTTGAACGAAAAGTAACTTATTTGCATTTGGTGGCATTCAACCCCGTGTTAAAGCGAGCAATTTGCATTTTGTGGATTAAACCTAATCAACGATATAACTGGTGGGTACAAAAGAATTGAATTACATTTTGAAAAGTCTTGAAATTATTTTGTTTATAAAATTGAAAAACAAATGATGTTATACACTTAACTTTAATTTTTTTAAATTGACAAAATATGTCAAAATTGATTGTTGTGGAAAAATGAGAAAAAATACTGATTGAAATACTCTTTTTTTTTTTTTAATTATAAAACCATTTTGTTCAATATTTGGCTTATTGATATACTTAAGTAGTACTTATGTAATTATTAAAGTGAATCAACAATTTATTTTTATTGTTATATTTACGAAACAAATTTTATATAATAAATTTACATGTATAATTAAAGGACAAACTTTAAGATTCACAATACAACTAAATCTTATTAATTTTAAAAATGTTTATTCATACAGAATATTTTTTAATAAATTAAATATCAATTGCATTTTTTTGAATTATTTGAATATTTGCGCTTATTAATATAAAATTAATAAAAAGTCAAATGAAATGCGCTTATTATGTAACTTTATAATTTATAAAAAAAAATATATATAATAATATATACATTTCTAGCAAAGTATATATATATTAAAAATTAAAATCAAATATCGCAAACAAACAAAATAAGTATTTAAAAACTTGTTTTGAAAAGTAGAAACACAAATATTTTCCTTGTAGACACTCAATTATATATAATTAGATATACTTGTATACTTGTGTTTTGTGAACGCCTCTAGCCTACGACGAAACATAGCTTTAATTAAATAAAATGTTTTGAGCAATTAATTTGGCTCGTAGCCTAATTTATAGATGTCCATTGGCAATGGAACATTGGCCAAATTCATTATGTGTTACCAATTAATTTACTTGTGATGGAAGATGTTAGCGAAATTCGTAGAGCAGCTCATGTTTTTCAGAAATATTTTTCAATGTCGATTCCGTTGGAACTTACACTTAAATTAAAAATTAAAGTGAGCTTAAATATTGGGTTTGCTTGATAGCCTCTCAATGGCAAGCACTTTAGCTGCTGAAGTAATTAGTTTCTTTTCTTTATGCAATTTTCACATTGTTGAGCAGCCTCTTCTGCTGCTGTGCTGTAGTTAAGGGTCCCAAGTATTGTAATTTAATAGAGTGCAAACATGTCTTCATGAACATTTTCAACTTTTGATTGGCTGCGAAAACTTGCTGTCCTGTCATTTCCATCAAGCCAACCAACTGTGACGTCACTTTGTGATGGGTCACGTTTTGTTTGGGACTCATAAAAGATTGTTTTTGTGTGTTTCTTGTTTTTACTTGAAGATCGTAACTGTAGCACATGTCGATTATATTTGGACTGGGTTTTCATTGTACTCAATTGAGATAATTCATTAATTATATTCATTAAATAATCTTAACGTAAAATTACATTCATGTATTCTAATTTCACATTTATATTGAATTTTTATTTAATGCCTTAACTTATATTTATATATTTTTCAAATTAAAGAACTCACTTTATTGTTTGTTCCCCTCGAAGCTTATTAACAAATGAATTAATGTTAATAATGAGTATTTCATTGGTCGAAACTACCCTGTCAGTTGAATGCGATGCTTACACATGATTTGATTACAGTAAATCTCCAAATTAAGCTGCAGTCGATTCATTTATTCATACATTAAATTCATTTATTCATTTCTATGTTTTTTCCATGGCTTAGCGGAAAAATCAAATTGTTCGCTCGTAAAAATCCTTTTTATCGACCTAAAACTTTGGCCTAACAGCGCAGATATTTGCATACATGTTAAATGCAAATAGATGAGACTTTTGCCGTTTTATTTCTTATGTTTTTACATATTATTTTTCTTTTTTTTAATACATATATATTTTATTTATGCTTTAACTGCGCAGATAAAAGCAAGCGTATGCGCTCCGGGCAATCACGTTTTCTCAGTGGGGCAGTCCCTTTATTTAACAGTGCATGTGCTCACAGTGGGGCAGGGCAGTTTTTATTGGCCCACATTATGCCAAGCAGTGTTTAATGCCCAAACAAAATGTATTTATTTGCTCAACTTCAAATGCAGACATTTTCCTATGATGGTATTTGAACAATGTAATTTCATTTTTGGGCTACCGAATGGAATTTTATTTCACATTTTCGTCATCAATTGCGGGTCCGGGGATAATAGAAAATAGATCAGAGCACAGAATTGACACATCAATGAATAGCCATATTGCAGGACTGCTGTCAACATTTCAATATTCGAATATTCGCAAATCCTGACCCCGAATATGACAGCTGCCCGAATCCCTCATGTCATTGATGCCACCTTTTTTATGGAGTTACTTACATATGTCTAAATATCTTGGGGTTATACCATCAGCTTCCAACTAGTTAAACAGCCAGAGAGATTTGCGCTCAAGTTTTACAGCTGACAGCTCAGCTTAAGTGGAGCTAAGTGCTTAGCGACGGCCAGTTTCGAAAAAGTGGACAAATCTGTATGAGAAAAAAATATTATTAGCATGTATTAGTTCGATAACTATATAGACACAGGTTGAAAAAGAGGCTGAATAAATAATATATATTATATATTTTTAAGTCTATTTCTCTTTTTGCAAGAAAAATGAATATGTACAAAATTAAATGGAAATATATTTACCAACGCGCCCTAAAGACTACAACAGAAACTAAACGAAAATTGCGTTGCGTATACGTCACGTAGTACACGCTGCGTACTCATGTTATAATTGAAAAAAAAGAAAGCGAAACTTATCACAATTTTGATGACAATTCAAAGAGCAGCTGATAGACAGATGACGCACGATAGCTTGAGGCTGGCAGATTGTCAAAAAATTGGAATATCAATCGCACTTTTCAACTCAAGTACATGTGATATATACAAACTTGGTGAATATCTGCATAGTGCCTTTGATTTCTGTTGGCATTGAGCATTAATAAAAAAATATGTTAATGCGGGTCACAGTAACTGAAATAGAAGCCCCCGTAAATATTTGCTCAAGCCAATCAAAACATGTAGCAAAGGATGCCATGTGAAGCTAAAAGAAGCTAGAGTGAGCGCCAAACGGAACGCAAAACCAATTTGCTGACTCAAAAAATAAATAGAGCAGCTCAACACAGCGCGCGGCTCACGACGCACGACGCACGACGCACGGCTCATGTAAAACTATATTTACACGGTGTTTACATCTATTTTTGGATACACAAAGATTTTAGAGGATTTGTGGCCTTCCTGGTCAGAGGTTGAGCGGAAATTGTAAGCCTGTTGGCAGTCATTGGCCTTTTAAAATGTAATGCGCAATTGAACCTTCGATACCCTGTACATTTGAGCATGTCAGCAGAAATATACTTTACATATTGCGTACTCTGGAAGAGATATACTCAACTTAGCGATTTCGAGGGTATCCCACCTTTGACAGCTATAAAATGACTTCTAGTTAGCTAAAGGATAGTTTGCATAATCGAGCAGGCTTGCAAATTGTTTTGTGGCCACTAAAGGAATCCTTTCAGTTGGCTATAATAGTTCGCTTCGTCAGTGTCCCCAGTCTTGGCTGCGAGAGAAGCACGCGTCCATCCCAAACCCTAGCCAGGGACCTGCCATCTATTTATGTTATTTCCACACATTACGTTTATGTTCCGCCGTCACTGGGCAAAGTCATTTGGCGAGTCCATCCATCCATCCAGCTAGAGTGGAGAGCTGAGTTCCAAGTAGGGTTAGAAGAGGTCATGCATGTGCATAAGCCATAAATTATAAGCACACTTCAGTATGTCAAAAGGTTGCGTATTTCCACACAGGATTCTCACATATATTCCGGACACGCTTGCAACGCGTTGCAATATCAATGTCAGACGCCAAATATGTTTTATATATATATATATGCTATGATAGATTGCCCTTAAATTATGCTCTAAACTGTTTTAGTATGCCAGCAATGAAGAGCTCAACATGTGTAAGTGTCAGAGTCAACTTAAATGAAAATCAAATTTAAGGCAAAAGAAAGTTTTGTAATATTATTGTTTTTGAAACATTATTTAATTTCCGTCAGTTTGTTGATGGAATTGAATTGAATTGAATTCATATTCATCTTTTAGATATTTGTATACCAACTCGAATATTATTTGCATTTCTAAACCAAAACAAAAAACTAATCAAATAATATAAATAAATTATTTCATAAATCTTATAGATAAATTTTGAATTTGACTTTGACTTTTTATTAATACAAGAATATTTCGAAAGACTGAACTTTTTTCTCAATATTTTTTTTAATCCATTTAATAAAATTGTTTGTATTTTGCTGGAACAAACTAATTTGATGGTTTCTTTAAAAATGCACCATGCAATAAATAGAAAAAATATATATATACAGATATTTTAATTTGATTTGACAGGTTCTGCTCAATATTCCGTTTATTGAATCGGAATGAAATTCAATTTTTATTTAACTTGATGCAATTTTGGTTCGAACGTTGGCTGTTTTATCGTCCCAATTGTGCATCCGTTTATTTTCCATGCAATTATTGTTGTTTTTCTTGTTTTTATTAACTATGTTTTTTTATTTTGTGCAATTGCAGAATGATGAAAGCCACAGCGTGGTTTTGTCCGGTGTTATTGACTTTACTCAGCGCCACGAGGCTCGTTTGCACCGCACAGCGTGGTGCGGCGACAACAGCAGCGGGTGCTGCAGGCGGTGGTTCAGCCAACGGATATCCGCTGGACTATTTGGATGTACAGGCCTTACAGGTGAGTATGCCGAGAGCCATGCTATTGTCCCCCGTACACCTGCCTTTTGTGGTTTTCCGCAGTTGTCGCTCATTTTTCTGACATTTTTTTCGGACTCATATTTCCTTTGCTTTTTAATCTACAAAAAGAAAAATGAGAAAAATTATGAATTCTTTGATGTTGCCATTGGGGCATTTATAAGCACTTCATTTGCAAGAGAACTCAGTAAAAATAGAGACCAGAAGAAAATTTTATTTTATTGCTTCCGTTATTTAAATCATATATATTTTCAATCAATTGGTTTCTTATTAGTCAATTTAATGTTTCTTAATATCTACTAGTATATTTATTTCTTGTCCAAGTTCTACCTTTCCCAAGGAAATTTAAATTGTAATGTTTCTTTTTACATTTTTAATTATCCTTATGGAGTCTCCCTATGGATGTATCTGCCTGTCTCTATGTATATTTTTCTTTCACTATGTACATTTTTATTTCTTAGAATCCTGCATTACAAAATCAACTTGTTTTCACTCCCAGCTCTATACAAAATAAAATCAGTGTAAGCATTTGTTCAACCTAAAAAGCCCTTCTTATCATTTATGTTTGTCCAGCTCTCGTAGATTGCAATTGTGTTTCCTAGGAAGCTCTCTTATCAGCTTAGTCTTATTTCCGATAAAGTGACTTTTTATTTCTATTTTACAGTTGAAAAACATTCAAAGTACTCTCAGTACTATCAAAAAGTGAGACCTATAATACTCCTGAGCTATCTAATCAACAGAACATGTCCAATGACCAATAATTTAGATTGAACATTGTGTAAAACATACAAATTAGTCAATGTTTGTCCATGAGTCTACGAGAGTATATTGGTTTAATAAAGAAGTATCTTGATATCTGGAATTTAGACATACCAATTGGTATACATGAGATTAATACGTGTTAAGATTTGTTGAGGGTATATACACTAGTGAAGTGTGAAATATTTTATATTTTAAACAAAAATGTGTATTCAAGAGAAAGAAATATTTTATCAAACTGCACAGTCGAATCGAAATTTAAGATGTGAGCCACTGTTCATATCCATTACAAATCAATCTGTAATCGGTGGTGTCTATAAATTATGTTTTGTAAATACTATATATATAAATGTTGTAATATTGGGAAGTTGAAAATTTTAAAATAAAAAATAAAAACATTCTGAGTCCCAATATTTATATATATTTATAAATATATATTTATTTAGTGGGGCAGTGCAAATCGGAAAAAATTAAAATCGAAGAACTTTTGATATCGCTAATGGAAGAAGTACTCCCTCCTTCCCGAATTTGTAAATACATTCAACTATTCTTTGACCGTGAACGAGCATTAGGCATTCGGTAGCGCCCAACAGTAACATTCTCATTTGATTTTAAATGAATTTTGTAAATGGAAAATTTGTAATAACGATTTATGTACACTTCATTAGCACAGCAAAAAAAAAAAAAAAATGAAATAAATAAATATAAAAAATTTTTTTTTTTAAAACGTGAAGAAAAAGTAAACAAAACATATTATAATCTTGTTTATTTACCTTTGACAAGAAGATAAATAGAGCTTTTCGCTTTGTTGTTTTACAGCGTGAAATTCGCCAAAGTTTACAAGAAAAGTTCAAGTTTTCGCGCTGTATAATTTGGTCAATATGTGTGTTCGCCACCTGGAACAATGAGGCTTAATATTTGGGGAGCTCCAACTGACACTTGTCAAATTGACAGACGCGCATTTCAAGGGACCAACTTTTGGAAGGCTCGAACACCTGTCAATGTGGTCTTCATTCTCACAGATATTCGCTTTCTGCCTGGAGGCTTTATCTTTTATCAACTATTTGGTTGCAATACAAATATTTTAGCCAGTCCAGCATTTGGTAGGATGAAAACTATTTAGAGCCAAGCTGAAAGTTTTCCAGCGTAAATATTTCAGCCAGATGGAAATTTATGCGAAAACTTTGCTGAAAATAATTCATAACAATTTGTGATAAAACTAGGACGAAGAAACCTTGGCGAAGCAGGAATACCCTTTTATTGGTAATTACTGCTGTATTCAATATTTAATAGCTGCGTTGATAGATATTACATTTTTTAATGGTATTGCCCCAGCAGCTAATACTAGTTGAAGCTTAAATTTTAATTCACACAATTTGTTTAATTTATTGAATGATTTTTTTTTTAATTTCAAGAGGCAGGGAGTTTAATATTTATAATTAAATTTTAGGCATTCTGATCGTTGTTCTCATCGCCTTCCTGATTCTCTTCGTTATTCTCATCATTATTCTCTTCATTATCATCTTCGGCATCAGCATCGCCATTCTGGTTATTGTCGTCTTCATTATTATCGTGATTATCTTCATTATCATCATTATTATTATCATTATCATCATTGTCATTATTGTCATTATCATCGTCCTCAGGTCCACGAGATGGGTGCGGTCTATGTGGTGGTTTACCTCCGGGAGGACCATGCGGACGTCCATGTCCGGGAGGTCCTTGGCCACCTGGACCACGGGCAGGAGGTCCCTGTCCAGCGCCACCAGGACCACGTTGTGCCAATACGGCAACCAACAAAATGGCAAATAATGCTAATGTAATAGCTCTCATCATGTACTTTAATTTGATTTGATTACGTTTTCTTCAGAAACCGATCTTTTTATAGTTCCTCAGACTCCGCTTGCCGCATATTTGAACAGTTGTCTTCGATTGATAGGGAAAAACATCTTGTTATGCAAAAATTTGTGTTGTTGTTACTGGGCAAATAATAACAGCAATAAATGATATAATCTAAATGCTGATGCAAAAAGTTTTCCATAGCAAAAGTACACATATCGATCGAAATGCATGAGTAATAAGCCACTTGAATACCTCGTTTATTATTTTATGCCCAGCGATAAGAGCTGTGTTGTTTTATGCGATCTATCGAAACTGACAATTCAAATCGAAATTCAGTCATAAAAATTCTATACACTATCAAGCAAGTAAGCAAAAAATGTATTTATAAACACTACCTGGAAAGCAATCTTAAGTGCCCAAACATTATGATAATGTCGTGCTAACAAATGAGAGTGAATGACATATTCTTTTAAATCAAGCGCAGCAATTGAACTTCTGAAGTACTCGGAAAATCAAACAAATCAAAAATAGATTATAAAATCATTTGATTAACAATTCGTATAATTAGAATAAAACCAACTACTTATATTAATATATCATTTCGTTCCCTAACTATGAAATCCCACTATAAACATTGGACTCGCATTGTGTTCTACGCTCGCTTAACATCAAATTAATAATCATATTCTATAATTGTGCTCAACTAATCAAGGCGAACTTAGTACCTATCCGAACCACTGGCCTCCTCCGCTTCTGTCGTTGTCTCAACTGGTTCTCCGGAACCTTCTGTCGTTGTCTCAACTGGTTCTCCGGAACCTTCTGTCGTTGATTTCTCGGGCTCTTCGGTGGCTTGGGTAGTTTCACTCGGCTCATCGGTAACCTTTGTAGACTCTTCAGGCTCTTCCGAAGATTGAGTGGTTTCTGTTGGCTCTTCGGGTGGCTGAGTAGTTTCTGCCGGCTCTTTAGGTGACTGAGTAGACTCTGCAGGCGTCTCGGCTGCTTGAGTAGTTTCTGTCGGTTCGCCGAACGACTGAGTAGTCTCATCCGGAGCTTGTGTCGACTCTTCGGGTGCCTCTGTAGTCTCCTCGGGTGCCACCGTTGTCTCCTCGGGTGCCACTGTAGTCTCCTCGGATGCCTCTGTAGTCTGCTCGGGTGCGTCTGTAGTCTCCTCTGGTGCCACTGTAGTCTCCTCGGGTGCCACTGTAGTCTCCTCGGGTGACTCTGTAGTCTCCTCTGGTGCCACTGTAGTCTCCTCGGGTGCCACTGTAGTCTCCTCGGGTGCTACCGTTGTCTCCTCGGGTGCGTCTGTAGTCTCTTCTGGTGCCACTGTAGTCTCCTCGGGTGCCACTGTAGTCTCCTCGGGTGACTCTGTAGTCTCCTCTGGTGCCACTGTAGTCTCCTCGGGTGCCACTGTAGTCTCCTCGGGTGACTCTGTAGTCTCCTCGGGTGACTCTGTAGTCTCCTCTGGTGCCACTGTAGTCTCCTCGGGTGCCACTGTAGTCTCCTCGGGTGCTACCGTTGTCTCCTCGGGTGCGTCTGTAGTCTCTTCTGGTGCCACTGTAGTCTCTTCTGGTGCCACTGTAGTCTCCTCGGGTGACTCTGTAGTCTCCTCTGGTGCCACTGTAGTCTCCTCGGGTGCCACTGTAGTCTCCTCTGGTGCCACTGTAGTCTCCTCGGGTGCCACTGTAGTCTCCTCGGGTGCTACCGTTGTCTCCTCGGGTGCGTCTGTAGTCTCTTCTGGTGCCACTGTAGTCTCCTCGGGTGACTCTGTAGTCTCCTCTGGTGCCACTGTAGTCTCCTCGGGTGCCACTGTAGACTCGTTCGGTACTACTGTGGTCACCTCGGGTTCTGGGCTACTTTCAATTGGCCCTTCAGGAGACTGAGTGGATTCTACAGGTTTTTCGGGCGCCTGGGTAGTCTCCACGGGAATTTCTGTTGAACTTGGCGATGCTGTTGGTGGTTCGGGACGCATTCCGTGGTTCGGGCCATTCGGATGTCTCCAGTGCTCATCTCTGTGCCAACCGTTCTCATCTCTATGCCATCCACCATAGCGTCCCTGCCATCTATTTCCATGCCTATTCCAGCGACCATGTTGTAGATTGTTGTCTCTGTCATGCCATTGATCACCGCGGTGAATATTTCCCGCCCATCCGCGGTGACTACGTCCCCAATCAAAGCCGTTCGGCCTAGCCGCGACGGTGGCGCAGAGAACCGCGAATATCGCAATTGTTAGAACCTTCATTTTACTATTGTTCGATGTATACTAAAAGGCCCAAAGTATATCGCGGCCTTTTTATATCAAGAACGCAAGTGGCTATTGGCAGCAAGTTGCCGTGGTTCGCAGACATGCTGGCCATTCATGACTAAAAATATGTTATCTAATCGCTATCTGCGCTATAATGTCTGATAACACAAAGGGCAAAAAAAGTGAAATTTCATTGCAGAGTACCCGGCGATAGGGGGACTTCTTTTCGGACTTAGTTATGCTCATCATCAGATCTAGCTTTGAGCAACCTTGAATATTTGCGTTGGGCAGGTTAAGGTTCTACCTAAAGTGGGTATTTTCCACTTCAAAATATATAATATCAAGGAACTGAATCTTATTCGGCAGTTCTGTAACCTTCGGGTATATTCCATAAGCCAATTGGTAATGATTGAAACGCCACAGGCGGGGCTTGAGTTATCTATAATGACTTACCAATCACAAGACTGCCAGACTTGAGAATTGAGGGCGTTCACATTTCCAAAGTCGATCCGATTGCAATTTAGTTGATTGGCTGAAAGCCTTGAGTCTATATATGTATATATAAATTGTATTTATTGGATTGTTGATAGTAAATATTTTATATTATTTAATCTAACCGCATTTATATAGAATCAACAATGTCCAGTTAATAATATATATAATATATCTTATGATACAATTACCAAAACTGATTGATAGCAAAAACTATCTGCTGGCCTTGATCATGATATATGTACATGATAGCTATCATTAGTCATTCAAAAATCATCTAGAATGCCTCAATGTTATCTACATTGAGTTGTTTACACACAGTTTCTTATCTGAAAGCTGCTCGACTTTGCAAATTATTGTAAATATTTATTCATTTGGATGCAGCAAACAGCGAAAACCCCTAATCAACTTTTTAATTATGAAAATAGCAAACAAAATGAAATAGTTACTCGGAAATGCTTATCACCTGTCAAACAAAATGATTTATCATTTGATCATCAAAACCAATTTCCAAGTTCAAATTCAAATTGAGAATTGTTGTTTTCTAATTTTTTTTTTATTTCTTTAGATGCCTTCTCATAAATAAGAAAAGTGCTTCTTAATATTATTCAATTTAGCCGTCAAATATCCATTTTTATGAGCATTAATATTTTCAAAGACGTCTATTAAGTTCTTTTGCAACTTTCATAACTTGTCTATTCATGAAGAAATTTGTGCAAAAGAAGTGTAACAAAGTGTTAACCAACTCAAACAGTTTCTCAGTTGAAAACTTTTTGAATTAAGAATTTGTTGCGCAGTGTAAGCAGAAGTTAAGAAATGAATATGAAATAAATGGGATCTCTCTCTCTCCCTTGTTCTGTATTTTCAGGATGAGTACTCGGTAGCCAAGCGGAATAAGCCATCGCTGTCCATTGTCAATCCGCTGGATGTGTTGCGCCAGCGGCTGCTCCTGGAGATTGCGCGCAGACAGATGAAGGAGAACACTCGGCAGGTGAGTGAAGCGTACAGGTGGGCTGAGCTGCTCATTGTCCGGCTTGGTATTTTTAATAAGCACAAATGAGCACTGGAAAACTTTTCATTATTGTTTTGTTCAACTCGCAAGATAAACAAAAGAAATGCCAAGGTAATATGCAATTTTCATTTGAGAGTGCGATTCAATGTAAATGGAAAATTGTTGCAGCTAATCAAAATTAGAGCTGCAAATGGAAACGCAAGTTGGACAGCAACTTCAAAGTCCATGAAATGCACATCGTTTACGATAACTTTTTTAATTTACCGGCTAACCGAGTGGAAAGAATGTATGTTTTCATTTTTGTTAAACAAACGTCAAATGGCTGGCTAGCAAGGTCAGTTTTCCACCATCTCCATTTTCCCGTTGTCCGTATCTGAGCATGTTGCTGGCCATTTGTCAGACAATAGCCCGGAGGCGAGTCTTATCGCTAAGTATTGACAGACCCGCATTGGGTAGACATGTAAATAACACTGCGGTAGATATCAAAAGGTTAGCGGAAAGAATCTGTTCAAATGGGTATACTAGACCTGCAGATGCTCATATTCAGATACTCTGATAACTAAATCGTAATTAGATAAATCATAAATAAGAAATATTTTCTTTCTTATTGTAGATTCGGCTGCTTGATAACACTGAACTAATGTTAATACATTGTCTTACATATAATATTTCCCAATACCTATGGCAAAAGCATTTTACTTATTTGCAGTTAAGCACCTATTTTTAAAACATCCTTTCTCAATCAGTTGGCATGTACAGGGTATAACAAAAAGGCTTTAGAGGCTTAAGGCTGGTTGGCAGCTAAACAGGCAAAGGCTTATAGCATCCTTTCTCTGTTCGTTAAAAGGGAAGCCAGCGCGTCGTATGCGTAATACGAAAAATATTTCGCCCTAGCAACAAAGTAAAATTTATTTGGCTACCTAAATGTTGATGCAACCCACGGCACAGGTAAAATGTGGCAAGAAAAAAATCAAACGATTTAATGGCAAGAATTCAAATGATTTGGCCCTTGGGTGCCTCTCAACTGGTGCGGATTCTTCGGCTGCAGGTGAGAGCGCGGGATACACAAAATTGTGTGCTCCATTTACACATGTCAAGGCACTCATATTGATTTGTCAAAAGCATATTATAAATTGCTGCATGAATGCGAGCGCCGTGAAAGGAAAGCTCTTGAGTCCATACACACCAATGAGTTTGGGTATCGAAAGAGTTCAGAGCAGAAAACTGAAGATTTACGTGCTTGACTATCAAAACTTTAATACAATACTAAATGCAATATTTTTTCAAATGCAATAAAGAATGTTTACCGTTCTACAATGTGGTACCTTCCTCTGGTACCAAGGTCGTGGATTCCTGAGGCACGACTGTGGTCGATTGCTCAGCCCCACCTGTGGTTGACTCTTCAGGCTCATCTGTGGTTGAGTCTTCAGGCTCATCTGTGGTTGAATCTTCAGGCTCAAAGGTTGTGCTGTCCTCCTCCGGTGGTGGTCGTCTATGGTGATGGCCATGATGAGAAGGCTGATTATGTGGTGGACGCGGATCGTATTCAGGGCCTTGTCCATGGAATGGACCTTGTTCGTGGTCGTAGGGAGGGCGCTGAACATGTTGAGGTCCTTGTCCATGGAATGGACCTTGCTCGTGGTCGTAAGGAGGGCGCTGCACATGTTGAGGATCTTGTCCATGGAATGGACCTTGTTCGTGGTCGTAGTGAGGCCGCTGAACATGTTGAGGTCCTTGTCCATGGAATGGACCTTGCTCGTGCTCGTAGTGAGGACGCTGATCATGTTGAGGGCCTTGTACATGGAAGGGACCTTGGTCGTGACCATACGAGGGACGCTGATCATGATAAGGTCCTTGTCCATCGAAAGGACCTAAGTGGTGGTAATATGGAGAACTCTGTCCACTTCCTGCGCGCTCGTCGGGACGCTCTATAATATATATAATATAATAATAAATAGATAGCAGAATTGTAAGAATAGTTTGCCTCGTACATATGCTTATCCTTATAGCATATTAGACACTCACCATTAGAACCCGCATCAGCCTGATGCTGCTTGCCGCCTGCTCCAAATGGCGACATTTGATTTTCATTGCCTCCATTTTGTCTTCTCTGTGGATTTGCTGCAACCAGCACTACCAAAACGCTCACAATCAGCGCGAGTAATGTTAAAACTTTCATTGTTATGTTGTTAGATCCGAACTGCTTGTCCATTCCATGGTTTTTGTGTCTTTTATAAGGCAACAATAATTACAAATAGAAAATTCCCAACCATGCGAAAACATTGCGCACTGTCTTATCTTCAGTAAACATTCCAAGGAATTTCCCACACTGTGACTAAATTGGGTAATATCTAAAATACGCAACTGCTCCACAAGTGAAACCCTTATGGGCATTCCGATTACTAACTGCAAATCGTTTGCTGATAAGCGTGATTGATAATAATGTCAATGCAATTAGCTTTTGTAATTGTGGGCATTGATTTTGCGAGTCACACAAGGGATTATATTATTGAAATTAATTTCCGAAAACGATTTAGAATTATAGTATTAGCATAGAAATTATATTATCTTACTCTGACTAGGACTAAAGATATTTTTCACGAAAGATAGATTATTAATATTACAAAAAGACTGTTTATTTTTACATATTTTATACATAGATAATAAAGATATTTTCCATTTCATTAAAAACTTAACAACTACTTCAACTATTTTTTTTTTATATATGTACATATGTGCATGGAATTAAAATATAACGAGATTCGAGAAGGGATGGTTTTTATTTATTTATTTATATATCTACATGTCACTGAAATATAACTAGCTTAGTAGAGAAAGGAAATGACCCAACGGAATCAAGTTAAAAATGCAAATTAAAATTTGCTAAACGTGAGCATAAATCAAATTGGCTGTTTTAGAAATTAAATATTTATGTCATTTAAAGCAAACGTATCTCTGGAGACAGCCCGACCCGAATGGGAGTCGTACCGTTTAGAAGCTGGTACTGGGGCTGTAGCTGTGGCTGACTCACATTGCGAATTACTCGTGACATGTTCTACGCTCATTTCCTCTAATGCCAAGTGTTTTCTCTCTTTACTTTGCACTTGATGCACACAGGTCGAATTGAATCGGGCCATACTGAAGAACGTGGGTAAACGTGTTTTTATGGAGCCAGCGTCTTGGGGCAACATGCGACACAAGCTGCTGCAGCAACAGCAGCTGCAGCTAGAGCGAGAACGAGAGCGAGAGCGAGAGCAACTGCGTCGCGAGCAGCTGCAGCAGCAACATTTCCCAAGTCAACTCTGGGGCTACACTGGCAACCCAGCTGCCTCATCCGATTCCTCAACGGCCTCAGCGGCGTCAAGGTTTTTTGATTTTCTTCACCGACCCGCAAAAGAGCAGCAGCAACAGCTGTTGCTTGACAAGTCCCTCAAGGTGGCCGTGGCCAAACATCATCAGTCAAACGGAAATGAAATTGCAAACGAGACAAATCATGAAAACGGCAATCGCAAAAGCGCAGCAAGTCTGGTGTCTACTGAGGACGAACTGGATAATTCTGTCGAGGATCGAGACGAAATGCTGGATGAACCCAACATGAACTGGGCCAGCGAACAGCCCATGGATGATATCGACAGGTCGCTGGAAGCGGCTAATCCAAATGCTAGACTGCCCTGGCACCTCATCTATCGCATGCACAAAACTTCGCACTATGCTAATTAAGTGTCAGCAGTCAAGGCTAAAAAAACAGATACAAATACATAAACACACAGATACAGATACAGCTGCAAATAGAGATACAGCATCAGCTACAGTAGACAGCTTCAGAGTTTAACTAGATGTTCGTAGTTGCTAAATTGACGGTTCCTAATGGCTGGCTATAAGGCAGACATATTGTGTGTGCAACCCTCCGATGAAAACGAATCCCAACCACCCCTTAAATGTACACAAACCACTCGCGCACTCTACTAACTATTTGAATTTCGTCTTTGGTATTTGAAACTAAATGGTTTACGTAATGATTCATTCTACCTCTTTCTCAGATGCATATGCAAAACTAAAAACTCGAAACGAACGTTCCCTAAACACTAAAATAATGATACTCAAAAAATTATATTTATTGACTAGCGAAAAAATTAAAAAAAAAAAGAAAAGATGAACAAATATTAATACTACAAAAAAGATAAACAAATATATATATGTATATGAATTTGGTTAAAAGCCAAAATAGTGTTGTTTAATAAAAAATATAAAAATCAAAACACGTGTAGTTTTTAAAAGCAAATCTTTTAAAGTGAAATATGCATGCTTCATTACATACATATATATATATTTAGGTACACTTTATTATGTATGATATGTGCATGCAAGCTTCAATTTGTAATTCAATATTTAATCATTTTGAAGTGTTGAAGTGTTGAATAATTTTATTTATTTGTATTTTACTTGTGCTCTTGCTAAGCTTTATTTACATATGATGAAGAACAGTTAAAAATCATCCGCGGGCGGATTGCTAATTTTATTTATTTTCATACAAAATAATATATAATAATATTTTTAAAATATCCTCCACAAATACAGATGCTCAAAATATTGTAAACAATTTTCAAAACATTTTTCAATTGTATATTTGATTTTATTTTTAATGTATTTATTTTCGATCTTTATGGCATTAGAAATTATTCTATTAAACGTTTAAAAATCTCAGACACTTAACATTTACTGTTGCAGCTAAATGAATTTTTTGTCAGCTAAATGAATGTTGTAGCAGAGTTAAGAAAACTTTTAAAGAGAAACAAATGGTTGCAAATCATATAAATACGACAAACGATTTTACTGTAGATGAGCTACTCAATCCTAACCTAATAATTGATGCATATAAAAACTCAAACTCAAACTATCTACAAATGCATGAAATATACTACTATATATATGTACAATTTATGTGTTGTCAATGGATCGAAACAACACACATATACACTCGCATACACGAACAACTAATGTATATTAATGAATTTTATGTGAACAACTTGAGTTTTCTATGTAAATAAATGATTTTCTCATGAATAAAGCTGAATCAATGAAACAAAAATGGAATCAAATGATTCGATATTCAATATTATATTTAAATATATATATATATATTACATGGATTATACTTGTATGTATTTATTTTAATGAAAACAATGAATAAAAAATACAAAAATATTGAAATGGCATTCAACTCAAAAAGTCTTGATATTTAATACAAGTTAAGGGCTTATATAAATAAATATCTTTTCCTTAAGTTGAGAGAAACGTTTCCTTTGATGTTGCTTACCAATAGGTCTATTTGCCCAAGACATTCCCAAAATAAAAGCTCATTTTAAATTTAGTAGATACAGCCAAGGAAAATTTTATTTTCAGAGAACAACACACTTAAGTGAAATTCTATACATGGTTCAAACAGCTAATTATGGTGTATGATAAATGTGCCCTGGGAGTCGCCAGTTGAATGGCTCGAGGACATAATTAATATACTTGTAGTATCTCTGACGCACTACACGAGACGCTTCACAGACACAGCTGACACGGGTGACAAGGGTGGCCCCCTTCAAGAATAGGACTCCCGAAAACGATAATTATCACAGAACCTTTGCGAGTGCCAAGCTGCGCGTACAAAACAGTCAACAGACGAGCAAACAATAACAGTAAGTGGATGTGGGGGTGTGTTGGTGTGTGGATGCGTGTGTGTTTGTAATTTGTTGTGCCTTGTTTCCAATTCGTATTTATTTAATGTCACAGAGCAGCGCTACGCCGCGCAGTGTCCAGTGCTTTGGATTGAAGTCGGTCTCAAAATCAATGGAGCCCACGTACTTGAGATCCGTGCGCTGTGGTTTCCTGTAGATCGGACACTCATACAGCTTGGGATCCTTGCCGGCAGTGGTGTTGATGGCGTATATATAGATAACCGGCATTTGTTCATATAGCACCTTCATTTTGGACTCAATCAGCTTTCCACTGCGTCGATCCAGCGAAGCGCCTGCAATAAAATTCAAGTAAGAAGCTGAAGTTAAATCCGCGCCTTAACAAATTCCACCTAATTGTCGCTATGTGAATAAGTTGGCCTCATAAACCTGGCTTACATTCGTGGCGAGATGTGTTAGGCCCCACGCATGTTGATTTTCATTTTATTATCTTGGGACCGAACTTATCGCCCTTTAATAGTCAAGCGCAAAGCCCAAAGAAGCCCCTCATACAAAGATGGAGCAGGCCACATCTTGCCACGAGCTAACTTTTCTCTACAAATATATATGTATATATAGAAATCCAAATTTATGTGAACCACGCAGCGTATACGTAATTTAATTTGTACGCTGCACTTGGTCTCTTGTTGACTTTCTCTTTGAATGCATTCGCTTTCTATTGTCACATTCGAAATTTGGTTATTGCGTCACGTACCAACCGTTTTAGAAGTGCTCATTGGCACTTATCTAACTCTTCAGATAACAATGAAAGGCAATTGTATACAGCAGGTAAATCCATTAAATACAAAGCATGTGGGCTCAATAATTCGAAACACATGAGAAAAGTGAAATTGATTGTTAAATATTATTAAGTTACTGGCTAACAGAATTTAAAAATAAATGATCAAATTGAACCATTTTTAAATAAATACTTAAATGTTGTATGATTATATTTTATTATACAAGGCCCACAAAAAACCTTTAGACCTTCAGCTTAAAAAGCTTTAAGCATTTAGAATATTCGCTTTTATATATAAAGTATGTGACAAATATTCATAAAAGTTTCGTTTAGCTGCACATTAAAAGCTTCCACGAATTCTGTCCCGCCATCATTCCCAGAGCTAATCAAGAGCTGACCACAACAAAGATCTGCAGGATGGAGCACACCACACACAAATTATGCCTTTAACATTCAAATTATCACACACAGAGTTTGGTGAGGCAAAATATAAAAAAAAAAATAATAATAAAAGAAGCCGCACAAACAAGCTAGGTCCAATTTGCAGGGTCAACAAAAGGCCATGAACCTAGACCAAAGAGCAAGGTCTAAGGAGTAAGGAAAGAGATGTCGTTGTAAGTCAAACATATGAATATAGCAAATGCGGATACCTTATGTGCAATATATACAAATACAAAGGAGAGCCTGAATGTAAACCAGCAATTGGCAGCGGTCTGACACTTGAATTCAAAGATGTTGAGGTAGGACGGGCAGGTACAGGCAACGGCTGATGTACTTACCTTCTAGAAAAAGTCCATGCACATATACACCCTCTGTGGGATACTCGGTAATGTCCTCCTTATTGTAGCGCGTTATTTGATTCTGCAGCACAACAGAGTCGAGGGCCCAACCTTTGTGGGCTCGTGTTACCTCCTGACAGTTTCAAGCAACACACGCGACGTATACGCAATAGCAAACCAGCAGCAGTTGAAGCAGTTCGATAAGCAGCACAAATTGTTGCAAGGGAAAGAAAAATAATTGCACGAATGTGTGAATGGCTTGACACATATAGAATGTCAATAAATTGTTAGAGAAATAATGTAGTTAGATGGGAATGTTGGGTATTTACAGTTAAGTTCAACTATAATCCGAATTATAATTATGGTATCTCTGCTTAAAGGTACTGCATTGTTTTTTATATTTACCTATTTACCCTTATATCTTAGAAATACATTCCATAAGAAACATTCACACTCATTTACAGGGTATCATGAAATGGAACTCTTTTAAATACATCTAAAACACGTTTCTATAATGAAATGTTTATCATTTCTCTTGGGTAATACACTATTTAGCCGCGTATGCTATAATTATTAACACAAATTCCCAGCGACGAGAAATTGTTTATAATCCAGCTTAAGGGAAAATCTAACCCAGTCCCCTTAATTACTTACATATATATTTATTTTCTCGTTATTCAAGAACTTGCTCTAAATACGTTGCCATAGTGAAAAGGACTTTCCCATTTTCTCTTACTCACTTGTCGCATGGCGGTCAGGAAGCCTTGTGGATTAAAGAAACCCGTCATCCAGAACACCTTTTTATGTTGACGAATTTATGCAAAATACAAAGAAAAAGGAATTAAAGGGATTGATAAATAAAATGGGCGCCTCAGCAAAGTGTATTATGCAATTAGCGAGTCTGCCTGCTGAGCTATTTTTTCGGTAGACTTATGTCAAGCGCCCGGGACAGATTGACAGCGAAATGAGAGAAAAAGAGAAACCTACCTTTGGACGATCCGTGGAAATCCAGGTACGAAATTGCGCATTACGCTCCAGCAGCTCAGTGTACCAAAAGCCAAGCGTTGTGGACTCCCAGGATATCTGGAAAATTGAAGCGACAGTGATAAAGAATATACATATTAATCGAGAATTCGGCTTGCAGAACTTTATTGACTAAGGTTATAAGATTATAAATTTAGTACAATGCTTTAACGTGCTTATTATCTAATGACCGAAGCCTTTGGTTATCTTAATGTTCATGGCATGACAGAATTCCTCCATCTCTTTGATTGCATTAACCTGGGAGTCTCGGGTAGAATACTTGGGCACCTTACTCTCAGGACGTGGATGATGCATATCGCTGGTCTTCTTGCCTTTCGTTATTGTGAATTCAGCCATATGGAAGAGCTTTCGTTTCATTTCAAACGACATTTCAGGTTTGGGATCCAAATTCACCACACTTAATTGACCAGAAGCATCAGACTCCCCAATGTCGCTAGATGACATGGGCACCCCAAAAGTATTTATTTGCCCTTTATTGTATTTTAGCCGATCCATTAACGATTTTGCATCAATTGGTGAGTCTTTCTTAATGTACGGAGTGCCTGCATTTGTAACTTTCACAAATCCATAATCACGCACTTCCAGCGGAATGCGAGATGTTGCATTCACATTCGCCGAATCAAAGACTAGACTCTTTCGAGGCCTAGCTTTTGACTTAGTGTGCGAAGTCCTCAACATGGTAGTGAATTGAGTCTCTTTGTTATATCCTTACAAATATATTAATGTGTGGATACGCTTATTTAAGTCGTTTTATATTTTTTAACAGATCTCTCTCGAGTTGTGTATAAATTTGTTATGATGTGTTTATAACGTTTGCAATGTGTATTTTGTTTGTTTCTTTTCATTTTTTCAACGCTTGCTTTGCGTTTGCTAGTTGATGATCAAAGTAGCTTATTATTGACAATATACAATTTAAAAATGAATGAACTGTCATTGTCGTCATAATTTAATTAGTTTAAATTTTTTTTATCAGGATGAACACTAAATAAATAACTTATTTATTTATATTATTTTTTGTTTTCCATAAACTTTATACTATAATTAGTATTCACATTTTAGATGAAAAGCCGTAGGGTAAACGTTAAGTATCTTGCATTACTATCAAAAAAGAAATCAAGACTTGTCTGCTTTGTTTCCAAGTCCCAATTGAGTTTGCCAATAATTATTCATACCCCAAATATAAAACTCAACGAAACTAAAAATAAACTCCTCGTCTGCCTTTGCCTCGGCCCGTGTGTCAATTAAAGAAGGTGTGCTGGGGCGTTAAACGTTTACACGCATAAATTTTGCATACCCAAATCCCAACCCTCAAAATCAATCAAACTTTTATAAGCGGCAATTGAAAACGCGCCAACAATTTGGCATTCTCAGCCAGCAAAGGTTCTTTATATATATGTATATAGTATGTATATATATATGTATATCTAGTATATAAACATACATACATACATATACTATATATAAACAGACTGGTTTTGGGGCTGAATTTGTGTTTGTGTGCCGATAAAAATCTCGTGAGACAAAAAAAGTAAAAAAATGAAGACAGGATGAGATTACTTTAGGCCACGTTTCGCTGTGGGGCAACTGTGCGTACGTACATAAACAGGCTACAGCTGGCCAGCACCTAAGAGACCATAAAATTTACCACAGTTAAGGGCACGGCAAATGCTAGTGCGTAAAATCTGCTCTAATTTCACACGCAGACGTGCACACGCTTACCTTCATCCAGGTCTCCGGTATGCGGGCGTCGTACATGGCATCCAGCGACTCCTTCAGCGCCGGACTCATCACAATGGTGCCATCAATGGCCAGCTTCAGATCGCAGAGACACGTGTGGACGCGCTTGATGACGCGTTGCATGCGATCGATTTCCTGCCTAAAAACGAATACAAATAGGTTAATTACACAAAGTCCAGGCAGAGGACACTGCTTCCATGGATTGCTTTACCTGAGAAAGATGTTCATTGGCAGCAGGATGCCCATGCGTGTCAGATTCTCACGCACCTCGTACGCATTGTACTGGGTGGGTAGTTTTCGCAGCATATCCTCGGCCAGTTGATAGACGATACTCTCACGAGTCTCGCCACCACCGCCGCCGCCCTCCTTGGGCTGTACACTTAGGATGGTGTCAAGTATGCCTGCAAAGTGGTAAATGAAAAAATTATGAGTAAGACTTGAAATACTCTATAAATGCAGCTTTAGACAAGTTTGACTAAAGTTGATTGGCAATCGACTTTTGTTTTATATATTTTTTAAAGGCCTATCTAATATACCCTGTAAACGGAGTATAAGTACAAAGCGTCGCCAGCTTGTCGCTTATGCAAATGCGTGGGTCACTGATTGGTTACACCTTTGCGCCCCAAAAATAGAATAAGCCACAAATACCGCAACTAAAATTTATATATTTCACTTATTGGATGGTCACAGCCAACACAGTCATGCTTAAATGCAAATTGTGTATTAAATCAGAAGCATTTCTCTTATTTATTGACTGGCCTACGCTGTGTTGACGTCATTCGGCTAATTAATAGGCATTCAGATGTAAATGGTTTAATGAAAAAAAAATATATTAGGAACATATATTAATGTTCGACAGGAGCATACCCTGGGTACTAAAAATAAATATATAAAAAATATTTTAAATTTCTCCTATCGAAAATATATCTGTCCTTATATATTATATACATATTTTCTATTTACCCAAGAAGCTAAAGTCCATCAGGGAGCAGTGTCATTGACCTGGCCACAGAAATTGTTTCAATTACGCGGAATGGCAAATAATCGGAAAACCAAAACCAAAAAAAAAAAAAAATCGAATTTTAGCTCACCTTTAGCCGAGTTAATCTGGTACGTGATGTCAGCATTGGAATGTAAGCCAAATACTTCGGGCGTGTCATATGCGGGCAGACTATTGATGTAATCGATGAAGCCCTGCAGGCTTTTCGTGTTGGGTACCTTGTAGCCCTTGTAGAACTCAAAGGAGTTGGACAGCAGCTGCTCGCAGAACCAGACCGAGGTGAATGTGGTCAACAGGCGTTTGTCAAAATCATCTGTGACTCGGCCTCCATACTGCACCTCGCCAATCATATAGACGAGGGTTTGCCACGAGACGCCCTTCTTGGGATCCATTTCATCCAAATGGTTTTGTATGAACTGCACGCTGGCTGCAAAGTCCGCCTGATTGAATTCATAGGGTATATTCCAGCCCAGCGGGCCAAATTTGCGACGCTCCTGGACAATAGTGTGTAAAAAGGCAACGGTATAGAGCAGAGAGGGCCATTGTGTTGCCGAGGTGTAGTCCAAAAAGTCCTGCGTAAACGACTGTGGAAGAGAAGTAATAGAAAGTGTTAGCTGAATACACTCAATGAAATGTGTAGTGCAATAGAAAACTATATAGAAAGTATTTCGACTTTAAGAATATTCTTTAAGAAAGAATATCAAGTTTTTTCTGCTGAACACACCTGATAACTGCGCTTCAGACTGGCTCGAATGCCCTGTGGGGGCTCATTAGTAAACTTGAGCGCCATCTGCAGCAGTCCAATGGGAAATTCAGAGTGAGGCTCTGTGGTGACCCACATGCGAAAAGTATCATCAATGTGCTCCGTCTCCACCAGCATATCAATGACCTCCGAGCAGAAGGGCAACGATAGATGAACGTTCTGCAGCAAAACCCAGCCGCCATGGGCCATCGACTCCATGATCATTTTGCGTGCATGATACTCCTGACCCTGGCCCATGGAAACGCACTTGAGAGCTGTTGCAAGAAATGAGCATAAAATAACTTTTTTTTAATGCTACGCCCAATCACACTTACTTATGCCCTTCTGCTTTGCCAGTGCACCAATTTGTGTGGTCGGATCTGAGCCAATGGACAGCAGGCAAACGAAAGGTGTACGTGGCTCCGATTCACCCCATGTTGCCTCTAGATCCAAGATTTGCATCTCACTGTACTCAGGGCCCAATGACTCTGTCGAAACAGAGACTTAGTAGTACTTCAATTATAATTTGCATTCAAACTCACCCTCTATATACTTCTTAGCCTGGGATATGGTGCGATCCGGGCACCAAGATCGTATAAGCAACAGTTTGCGGAAGCTATCCAGTACAGCATTATAGCCACAAGGTATTTCCTCATTCTCCGGCTTTTCACACTCGTACCAACTGCGCCAGTCGCGCTCGTTTAGCTCTATGATCTGCAGCACTGTGGAGAAGGTCTCAAGCTTGCTAATCTCCACCAGATTGAGCCAGGTAATGTCCAATATCCAGCGGAATGGCTTGGGCGCAACAGCGTTCAAATCAAGTGACGCCCCTCCTTTGATAAAGGTTAGAAACTCTTCATGGCTGATATTCCCATTGTGGTAGTCAATCTTGATGGCCAGCATCAGGGTGAAAAGCTGCTTGTGCCGTTCGTACAGACTGCGATTGGTGAACTTGTAGACCTCATAGGTGAGATAGCGTAGGATAATACTAATCCGCTCCTCGGTTATGCTCGACTTCGTTGACTTAGTGATGGAGTTATTGAAAATGACGAGGAACTGTTTAAGGGAGTTCTGATACATAGCATTCACATTACTCATCTCGACAATGAGGAAATAGAGTATAGAGCCTCGCTTGGCCACCGCACGGAACTCCTCACGTGCCTTCATTATCTTACGTTCGGTTACCTCGGAGATTTTTAGCTTCTGGTTGACCTCCTCCGCTGTGGTTTTGGTTACGCGCAGCACCTCGATGAGCGCCTCATCGTCCACTAGAGAGCCTTGCGATGAGCTCAGGCGCAACAAGAGGTTCGCTTCGAGCTCCTTCATGTTGCGTTGATTTTGCATGACCGTCTCAAAGAGAGCCACGCGTTCGGCTTCCAAATCGGATTTCTCCATTAGGATGACGCGTCCCAACAGCTGATCTTCCAGGCCACGCATGGTGACTGTAAAATCAATAATTGATGTCTTGGCGCTAACCTCCGGACTGAAGGCTGGATTGGGTAGCTTGGTAGTTATATAGAGCATAAAACCAGGCATAACATCGCACTCTTTATCGCCCACCAGCACCTTCTCAATGCTGCCAGACTTAATGAAGTTTTTCTCCAGCACATTGTCGATGACCGGATCGAGATCTATGCCCACATCCTCTATAAGCAACGGTCTGCCCAGGGATAGCGAGTCCTCCAGATGGGTGCGAAAGTACTTATGATTCAGAGAGGTTATCTGAAGCTCATTGCGATCTTCTTTGCACTTGATCCAGATCTTTCCCTGTGTCTGAGGATCCACCAATAGTGGATAGCTACTCGACTTGGTAGCAATGAGCGCATTCTGCACAGATAAATCATCATTGGGCAGGCCTTGGAGCGTCCACTCGGATACAGTTGAGGAGTCCACAAGCATATTGATGATATTCAGTCCTGTAGTAAACGGTATGCACTTCTGCTTGAGTATGCCCATCCAGGTCCTGATCAGATTAGCTCGAAATTCCTGATTGTACGGCCCACAATAGGATAGGAATCCAGTGGCTAAGAGGACATCTCCCACCAGCTTGCCCAGTTGTATTTTAAATTCTTTACTCTGGTTCGTCCAGCGATGCTTTTCGTCTGACAGGCCATTGATGAGCGCCGTAGCAGCCGTCATCTTACGCAGACAGACATTGGCTGCATCCATAAGGCGTTGCTTTTCCCCTACGGCTTTATCGTACTGATCCTTAACCGCCTGCAGTGCCTCCTCGCGCTCGCGCAATTGGTCTTCAGCTCCAGCCAGATCGTCCATGGCAAGCTGTGGGAAAATATTTACGAATTTACGAACTTTTAGTTTTTGTTTTTCTAAAGTACCTTAAGGCGAGCCTCCTGCAATGTGAGATTTGCCTTCAGCGGCAGCACTTCCTTGTTGACGCTGTGGAAGAAACCCATTGCCTTGGTCCATGAAAGCAGACCTGCAACGTCTCCGCACACACGTCGAGCCATATCCATGTTATAGTCCTCCATGCGGAAGTACGGCTGTAGCAAATCGATCATCTCATCGTTTATTGTATCCTTGGGGTAGTTTTGCAGTTGCAGAAGAAACGTGGCACTAGCCATCATCTAGATGTGATTAGAGAATAGCCTGGAGTTGAAATAAATTGGCAAGCAGAACTGACTGACCTTTAAAGACTCCTGCCAGGAGGGTTTCGGGCATGGTGTGCCCGAGTCGGGTATACAAGGATGCAGCTTTCGTTTGAACAGGATGAGCACGCAGTCCATGATGCGCATAATAAGATGTGGCGGACGACCTAGCTTACGCACCGTGGCTATGTGAGCGGGCTTGATGGTATTGAGCGCATTCTCAGCCTCCTCTAAGGCAGGCTTCGCTGCTTCAAGCTTCTCCTCAGCCAACGCTTTCTCGTTGGCTATGCAGGCAACTAGAGCCTCCGCCTTGTCCTTGACAATGAGCACCTGATTCTTTACAATCTCCGCTTGCATGGCACGCTCAGTGACCTCAACTAACACAGATTCGGCGTTTTTGGAGGCTTCGACTAGCTCTTCCTCCATGACCACCAGATCTTTTTTAAGAATCTCAACCGAGGCGGAGGCCTCTTTCAGTTTCTCCAAACCCGTATCCATCTTCTCCACACCATCGCGCAGCTCTTGCTGCTTGAGCTGGTAAATGTTTTTATAGCCGGCAATGAAGTTCAGATAAGACTTGGGTGTCACGTGAGTGGCGCGACGGAAACGCTGGAAATATTCGTGCGATGTTTCCGCAACAATGTCCTGAATGGAGCCAAGCGCATTAACCAGCTCTTCCTTAACGGCCGGTGTACACTCAATCTCGAAGTGGCTGAGAAAGTGTCTGGCAACCGAGACCAATGCATCCTTGGGCCACGGATGCAGCCAATCGATGGTGCAGCCGGAGACCAAGGCGGGAAAGCGCTGCACCCGCGATCTAAATGTCTCTCCCACAGGTGAGAAACAAAAAGCTACATGTAAATTTGTGCAGGTGCGCGCCAAAAAGAAATCCATCACACTTTCCGGGGTCGCTGTTTTGCGTTGATTCTCGCGTTTCATGACCGGTGTCAATTCCTGCACGATTTCGGCCTGCTCATCGCGCGAGAAGAGATTTGATATGACACCGCTCGAGAGTATATTATTTAGATACTCAAGGAAACCTTCCTCTTTAATATCCATATCGGTGAAGAGAAAGGTTGTGCCCTTGCCCTGAACGCCGCAGGTGCGATAGAGCAGCTTTAGGTCCTCTAGAAAGTTGGCCACATTGTACGAACGCGTCAACGCAATTTGGAATGTCTTGTAGCCGGCAATGAAGGATGCCAATTTCGTCAGCGACTGTTTTCCAGAACCTCCGACCCCGACTAGCATAACGTTGCCTCTCGGATGCCGAATGATGCGGGATATCTTCACCAAATGCAACATTGCATCTGGGAAGAACACCAAATCCATTCCGGAGCCTCGCACCATCTCATTGAATTGGGCGAGAAACATAACGAGACGCTCGCGTAGCGCTTCATACGAGTTATGAGAGTTCACCGGTTCATAGACCTTGGGTAATTCCATATCAGTGTCCTCACCCTCCTCGCCAGTTGGCTCGGGGGCATCCCGCATGAAGTCCACAAATACCGGATTCGGTATTATCATTTGGGAATGGGACTCACCCAGCTCCTCGCGCACTAGCGCTGCCAACTCTGAGCCGAACCACTCCTTGTCCTGGAACGTGGTAAAACGATCGGCAAATACACGCGTACACTCATGCTTCCACAATGACATGAGCACACTCTCCGAGGTGATCACTGTGGATAAGGTGCCAACCATG
The DNA here is from genome assembly GCA_030914385.1 of Drosophila antonietae. Taxonomy (NCBI): domain Eukaryota; kingdom Metazoa; phylum Arthropoda; class Insecta; order Diptera; family Drosophilidae; genus Drosophila; species Drosophila antonietae. The sequence continues at coordinate 16,387,873 of JAUESO010000609.1, read as the reverse complement.
CCCTGCCAGATTCGCGATAGGTCGCGCAAACTAAAAACGTAGTGGAATTTGGCTGGCGTAGGCAATAGCTTTTCTCGTGTGCGCTGCCATAGATGCCGTGTCACCAGTATCAATTTCTTGACCAAATTGCGAACCTCGGGCACAAAGCCGCGCTTTGCATTGTAATGACCCTCACCGATAACGCGGAAGATCTTATCAATGGAATCGTTGTCGGGTATATTGCAATTAAATACACAAAATTGTCGCTTCAAACGAGATGGTATATCATTACGCCCACCGCCGGGCAGACCCATGGCTGCCACATATTGTACATCCACAATGGTGGTGAAATCGCCTGGTTTCTCCAGGCTGTAGAAGCCCTTCATATCCATGGACTGTCGCACAATCTCGTTGGTTATCTGATCGCCCCATTCATTTATCTCAGGCAAATTAATGTCGTCAATGAAGACGATCAACTTACGACCACCGGGTGGTCCGAATGTAACACCAACACGTTTCTCCACATAGCTTTCGATTGTGCGCTGAAATTGATACGGACTGGTGGCCGATGAGAAATTAAACGACCTTCCCATATAGGTCTCAATGTTCATTTTCTTCATGAAGTTCTTCATGATGACGGTTTTGCCAGTGCCCTGTTCGCCGATGACCATCACGGCGCGCTCCTGATTGGCAATGGTGCCGATCAGATAGTCGATACGCACATTATCCACAATGGGCACCAGAATACTTAAATAGTCCGGTGTGGAAAGCTCCGGATACATGTAGGGTGTGACTAGCGTCTTCCACGACTGCCACACGCCCGTTGGAGAAACGAAAAAGTCAAATATTGTATTCTCATGGACATTACCCTTCGGGTAGTCCAACTGCGGAAACGATTCCTTAACAAATAGATTCATTTTAATTCGATCAGTAGTCGAAAGATAACCCCCCAGACCCCAGGCCAGCGCGAATATATACAAGCGTTGCAAATGCTCCGGCGTACACGTATCTTCCTTTTCCTCGACGGCGCTCTCCTCTGGAATGTCTGTCAAATTTAAACCAAGACATTTTAAAATCCAGATATCTACATCTCAATTGGATTACAAACACACAGAAATAACACATATACATATATCTAGTACACAACTATTGGGAGTCAGTGAAGGACACGGGCTTACATGGGAACTACTACATCATTGGACGTACACAGAATAGGAAGGAACAGCAAAATGTTACAAATATTATCCAATGCCAATAAAACAAGAGTCGTTTATGATGGACTCTTGTAAGTAGATTTATTCTACACTAAATCACGGATTTATTTTATTAACAAAAGCTTGCTTCCTTCCCAGAACAAACACATAGACTATTTTACGGGGTGCAATTAGGTTTAGTAGAGGAAGTATTATAGATTTTACAGCTCCAGCTCAATGCAAACACACAGAAGCGGGTTTTCAGCAAAAAGTTAATTTCAATAGGTTTTGTTTTTAGAATGTTAGCTCTACTAGAAAGGTTTTACATTTTACATTTATCTATTAGAAGATTACGAATTTTGTATACTTTACCGACAATCTGACTGCCAATTGATTGCCGTCGCACTTCTTCGATATGTTTTTGATGCTCAAAACGCTTGGCCGCTGATGATTGAATCGTTTTGGATGGGTACAACTGCTATGGGTTACATTCGCATCAGTATTGAACTTACCATCTTGACTCTCCTTGCTGGACAAGCTCACAGCCTGCTCATCCTCTTTCTTTGATGGGATCAATCCCTCTAATATAAACAGCATCTGCTGCACTATGTTGCACTGCAGCACAGGCATTTGTAGCTTCACATTCTGTGCACCCCAATTGTAGACCTCCACAAAGTTTTGGTCAAAGAGTTGAGAGAAAGTTGACTTTTCGCCAGGAGCTCGATTTTTTAGCCACGCCTGAACAACTGAGGGTTTGCAAGTGTAACTATAACTGAATATTACAAGTAAGTGAGAATTACTTACTCGGTCGTGAATCCAAGCCGGAGGAACTCATATAAACCATGCCATTACGGGAAACCGTTGCCGGCGATGCGTTATCAATATTATGTGGCTCAAAAATGATCTTAACCGTTGGCGCCATGGTCAATCGATCACCATTGGCCAGTGTCAGGGTCTTATTGTCATCCAGCACAGAATTCAAATTTTCTATCCAAATACTATCCACGGGACCATCCAGCACCAGCCAGACATGCTCGCCAGCTTTCAGCTTAAGCGTTTTGCGCCACAGTGCCGAGAAGATACCATCGGTCCAGTCATTGGTTGCCACATCGAGACGTCCGAACATCTGAGCCGCTGTTATAGCCTTAGGATTCATGCGCATCTCTCGATGATTATCGCCCATCTGCGTCATGGCTTTCATTAGCGTATGGATGCATGTACTTTTACCAGCACCACTCGGTCCTAGGGTCATTATGCCGTGTCGCACATTCTGTGTCTCGTAAAGCTGTATTAGCTTTAGAACCCATGGAGGATGGTAGACCAGACTAGCCTCTTCCGTTTGCTGTAGTATAGCTGCTTCCAATTCAGGGTAGTTGGTCTTTTCGAGAGTCTGTTCGGGGCACAGATTGGATTTCAATTTCTGAAAATCTGTTCTGATTGATTTTCAGTTTCATAGTTAAGTTTTACCTGATTGGGAAACAAGTCCGACACCAGCGATATGAAGAGTGGTTCATCGTCGTCAATCAGTTTGGAGAGATTCATGTCGCGCAGGACCCGCATCACAATCGTACTCTCGCTATCCTTAGAGTTCCGGCGCTTGGCAGCGCCCAATGTGCGCAGCACTGACAATATATTTCTCAGACCGAAATCGTAGTGAACTTGTTTGGTTAGCTGCTCCTCGCACAGTTTGTACAGGGTATAGAATTTACGGGCTAGTGTAATATTCTCCAAAAATCCACAACTAGCCAATTTTACTCTTATGATTATCTGTCTATCCGGCACCATCATGGCCACCGTGCGAAATTGAATTTTCAAGTTCTCCGGCAGTTCCTTGCGACCAGCATATCCAGGATTCTGTGAATAAACATTTCAAATCGTTTTACACATGTTTCTATTGCCCTCTGCATGTGAACTGTAAATAAATAATAAATGCTTGCAAATATCGTGCACAACGAAGCCACATACATCCACACATAGCAGCTGTGATGGGACCACACACACACGCAGAAGAGAAATCCACTCGACGTGGCACCCTTTCACCTCAGCCATCATACATAACTCAACCACCTGGTGGTGTATTTTGACGCATTTGGATGCGACTCGCAAATATCAATAAGTTTATCAAATACAAATTGATTTATCTTACTCGCACTGTGTGTGCGCTTCTCCCTCATTCACACAGTCAGCCACTGCGAGTCTGTCAGTCAGGCGACAAATAAAATATAGTTAGTGTGCGAGCCATGCAATTCACAATTTTACGGAGGGAATTTAAAAGGGGAATTGCATGTAACATAGTTGGAAATATTTAAAAGGGGAATTGCTCGTAACATAGTTGCAGATATTAAAGCGAGTTGCAGGAATAATTCCATTAATGCTTAAGCTGATATAAAATAAATAATCAAAAACTAAAGATTTAGTAATAGTTGGATACATTAAATTAAAATAGAAAATTCCTTAAAGTAAATTAAATTCAAACTATGTTTATAGAAACATAAAATGTGGAAATATTGTTTTATAATCAAAATAAAATTCTACAAAAAAATTTACTACTTCGGTGAAATTTTATTGCGAGCAAATCCTTTCAACTTATAAGTAAATTCACAACACAAATACAGGAAACATAATCTAGATAGTCAATCAACTTATTAGATAGTCGAAAACTGTCACACGTTAACCAAAAGTATAAACTCATTTGTCAATTTATGGGGACATTTGATACGAGCAGACACGAGCAAAAAATATAAATGAGAACAAAATAAACCAATCGATTTTATGGTACGCTAATCCAAATGTAAACATGGTCTATGTGTTGAATGTGGGCGGCGAAGTTAGCAGGGCGTGGTAGGTGGTGTTGCCCACTATATTTGCTCTTTTTTTTTTTTTTTTTGTATAGAATTAAGAAAAGTAGCCATAACAAAGGATTTAGCCAATAAACGGGGACAATAACCGTATGTGTGTGTGAATGTAACAGTGAATGTATTTATGTGAGCTCTGCTGTCACATAATGTTTCATTAGAATCAAAATGCAGTACCGAAAGGGACGGAAAATGTTACATAAACGCGCCCAATAATTCAGTTGGGCAAATTAAAATTGCGCATACGACCCGAGTGCCCGGCGTAAACAAAAACCTATGCTAATGGCAGTCCGCGTGTGTGTGTGTGTGTGTGTGTGCAGCAGAGCAGAGCATTGTATAAGGTTCGTCTGCTAATCGCATTACACATTGATAGTTGGCAGTGGGCTGATAATTAAAATGCGGCACTAGACAGCACTTTCAGCATTGCCTGTTAATAAGCCATTCGTTCTCGCCTAAAAGCCCGAAATAATCAATTTTATGTACGATGTCAGAAACGGGATGCTCATCTCACTCTCTCTCTCTCTCTCTCTCTCTCTCTCACTCGTTCTCTATCTCTGTTTCAGTATGTGTGTGTTCGTGAGTGTGTGTATGTGTAGCTGTCAATTTAATTATCGCTTAAGTTGAGCAAAATTTCACATGACTAATAACGCGGCATTGCAAAAAGCTTCTGTCACTTTGAACCCCTGACTTCCTCGCTTCCCCGCCTCCCCGCTTCACTTTTCCAAGCGGCATTAATGTGTTTGCTTTTTATGCTTTACTTTTTTTCCAGGCTGGCGCTTCTTCATACAATTTTATATGTATTTCGCAAAAAAAAAGAGTACATATATGTATATTTAATAAATATCAATTTGACTTGAAAGCCCCGCGCTTGAAGCAAATTTTTGTTGACCCGTTTTTTACCGTATTGCATTTTATTTTGTTGGCTTTTAAATTTGGTTTGACGGCATAGAGCGTTGGCGATATATATATTCTCACATTGCAAATTGTCCAACATTTATATTTGCACTTCACAATGTGTGGAATTTATTAATGAAAATATAACATATTAATACAAATATGTTTGGTATTTAAATTCAGCAATCGAAACTTTGACCTTGCCGTTATGTCTCAAAGCATATTTCAAAATTGAAAATAAGTATATGTATATGAGAGCGAAAATTAGCCCAACTTAATGCTATCTATTATATACTGCTTAATGTCTGTCGGCTATAATAATAAACATATTAATAAAAGAAATTATGCCTACTAAAGCTGTGCTGTTTATTGACCTTCGGTTCATTGTACAAACATACATACATGTATGCTTAAAAGCAGAAAAAGAGCATTTTTAATCAAAAGAGTTTCACATGAGTTTAAGACACACACACGCGCTCAAGCACACACAGTAATTATTATTAAAGTATATTTAAATTAGCCTTAAATACGTTAGGGAAAATTGCAAGTGCGTTGAGTTGAGCGCGTGATAAAGTGCGCTAGTTGAATTAGCAGGGCTATTAGCTAGGCACTTAACAGCTACTGAATAGAATATTGTAATTCATCTAGAATACAAAATTGCTTACCATGGTTATGAAGATGCCAAACTCGGGATTCATTTCGATGGTGTCGCCATCAGTGAAGAGGAATGTCTTCTTTTTCTCCTTCTTGGCGGTAAGGACAACGGCCACCTGTTGGGCCGCCACTGACAGCACGGGCAATTCAATGCGATTGAATTCGTCGAAACAGCCCCAGCTGCCGGACTGCGCCAGACCCTTATAGATACGGCCCAGGCCTCTGCACAAAGGGAACAGCGCGAAATTGAATGAGTTGTTGCGCAGCGATGTGGGCTGCATTTTAAGTGCCTGCTGTCTTTTGTTTGTACTCCTGTCTTACCTGTAATCCATTTGATCGGAACAATTAAAAACGACAACATACTTGGCCAGCGTCTTGCCCATATCCTTAACTGTTTCCGTTTTGCCCGTGCCCGCCGGGCCACACGGCGCGCCGCCCATACTAAGTGTCAGCGCCTGGGCTAAGGTAATGTAGCAACTGAAAGTGGATGTGGAGGTTGATGTGGATGTGAATGGGGATACTTATGGAAAGCCGCAGAAAATTGCATTTAAAATGCGAAAGTCTAGAAATTAATTATTTCTTAAAAAATTGTTCAATTTATTAATGCCAACGATTTCCTCGGAGGCAACCGCCAACTTAACACAAAGACAAATTACGTATACGCCACACAACACAGGCCATTTGGCTTAAGCAGGTGCTGTCAGCCAAAAGCTCAGCTATTCCCTTTGGCATTTCCCCCTCCACGATATCAAAGTAAGCGTGAAATTTACAATAACGCCCAAAGAACAAGGCCTATGCTTCGCATGATAAACAACGTGAATGTCGGGGGCAATGCAAAAACGGAAGTTCACCCGAAACGCTGATGACAAAGACAAAAACTTTAAATACCCTTCCAGTCAAGCGGATGAAGATCTATTTATTATTTAACTAATATTTGAAATTTTTGACAGATGATATGGGTTAGAGGGTTCTATCTATGTCATCGATTTAAAATGTTCTATATGTCGGTTACCTCGCAACATTATGACTGACTGACAACATTTCACATTTATGTTATTAACATAGCATGCCTCGTTATGTTAAATTCTCATATTAATTAAATAAGCCTCTGACATATATTTACTTGAACTCGATTTATTAGCTATAATTTTCTATTCTTTTTTTTTTACCTATGATTAGTCTTGCAAATTTCATAGACTACTTTCACGAAGAGTTTTCACGTATTTGCTTTCAGCATAATCATGATTCCCCTTGCAAAAAGTGTATTGGCAAGAATTGCCTCGGGATGTTTGATGAAATATGCCGTCAGTTAGCTTTCCGGAAGTTCGGAGTGAAATGTTGCTGGAGAACAGTTTAGGTGTCCAAAACTTTATTTATATTCTTCTAAGTGAAATTTATCTTTGCGAGCATGTCAACGACGTCGCAGCCGTGCTGCGTGGGCTGTCAGTCGTACACAAGCGCCATAGAAAGGATTTCAGTGTGGCCGCAGTTGCTGCCACTGTCTGTTGGCATTTCGTATCGACTTTGAACTTGTTTAAGTGCCGACCAGCAATTGTTGGCCATGTTTGAGTTTTGTTTGGCCAGCGCAATTGGGCAATGCGACGACTGTGCGGGGCATGGGCCGCACGCCCGAAATGCCTCAATTGCTGCTCTGTCTGCGTGAAAGTTTTTGCACGTGCCACATGGAATGTAAATACAATAAATTAATTTATCTTAACTTCTGTTTCGCAAACAATGAAGTTCAACTTGAAGTTGTTATGACAGTAGCAATGGGACTGAAGTTTAATTGCTGTAGTACGACAAACGTTTCACAAGAAAGTCGATTACTTAGTGAGGTTAAATATTGACATTGGATATCTTAGTAAAGCAGCTCTAATAATAAACAAATAAATAAATGTATAAATATATAAATTACTCTACGAGTAATGTCGTTAAAGGCTAACTTTAATTTTGAAAACAATTTTGTAATATACTATATATAGTATATAAATATTTGAAAAACTCTGTCCCACTTTATCTGTTAAACCTCGCATGCGGTTTCCCCAAACAGTGCCTCCATCCAAAAAGCTGATGACAAAACACAGTTTGTGTTTTTGCCATTAGCCAAAGCTTTTTTTAGTTAGCTAAAACTAAAATTAACTTAACCAAGTTGTCGCCTTTATAACATTTTAAGAGCAACCATTTAATTCAATTTAAAAGCCTGCCACTGATAAAATCTGATGCGCTTAACGTGGTCACATAATTGCATTAAATTGTAACGAAATAGTTGTTAATGGATAGTTTATATAATTATATACAAGACATACCGATCCGTCAAGGGTGTTATGACCAGCCGATCTGTGCAGCCCAAATATTCATTCTGATAGGTGAAGGTGACATCGGTGACGGATATCCAGGTCTTGTCCAAGTCCTCTTTAAAGTAAAACCGGCATTGCTTTAGCCACTCAAAGTCATTTGAGGATTTGATGTTCATGCGACACTGCAAAGTAGATAGATATGAGCAGGGATTACCAGATAATTGTCCTATCTTACCAGTATATCAAAAATATCCCGCTGATGCACATGTATGGTGATCAAAGTTTCAAAATTAGTTCTCTCGCGCTTAGATAGATTGCGAGTCGTCTGATCGATGAGCGTGTTGAGCATCTCTAGGAATTTGTTGTTCGTCTCGGACATGACCTTCCTCTCATGCCTGGCCTGCATCAGAGCCATTTCTGCATCGCGTGTCCAAATCATTTGTATGCCCAATAAACCAATTTGTGCCGGCACCTTCTCTAAGAAGCTCAACAACGTAAAATTCGGGTCGTTTATTGTCGCATATGCTGTGCGTATTATGGAATGCAGTGACTGCTGTGCTGTGACCAGCAATTGAGTTAGCCATGTCTCGACCGAGCCCTCGGCGCGTATGGCACGATCCAGCTGAATCATCTCGCCTTCGCTGCTAATAATCGCCATCATCTTGTTGTACTCCACGTCATGAAATCTGCAAGTAAGTGTATTTAATTAAAATCAAACTAAAATTTTGTTCAAGTATAATACTTGACGCATTTGGTGTTATCGAAGATGTTTAGCAAGTGATTTTGAATGGTATGCGAATCGGAACCCTGTCCCAGTATCTCGAGCAAAGCTGGATCCGAGACGAAGAAGAAACGTGGAAACATAATCCTCTTGCGCTCTAAATAACCGCTCAAGGATTTCTATATAAGAAAGAGAATAGTTAAAATGAATAAGTAAATATTCCAATATTTATATATACATATATATGTATTTATCCAGGTCAGGTATTCGTATATTAATATAGATAATACCTGACATATTTCTAGCTGCTCCTGAAGATGTGGCAACAGCTGCTTGAGCAAATCATCGCCCACGCAGCAAGCCACAACGCCTGTTTTTTTTATAATTTTTTATTAAATTTTAAGCATATGTTACAATGTAATTATTTTTAAGGAAAAGGCCATATTAAAATTTGGAAATAAGTAGAATTTATATTAAAATATATGTATGATTGAATAGAAAAACATGGTGATTGACTTACCCGGCGTCTCGTGGGCACGTTGCATTATCTTTTGCCAGGATTTGTCGATTTTAGAGAAGCGCTTCGCCTCCTTGGGCAGCTGCTTGGCTATGTCGCCGCCAACGAAGACAGCCTCGAGATAGACCCACATGTTTTGTACAAGCAGCCAGCGTTCCAGTATTTCATTGGAATTGGACAGATCGTAGACCCATTGCTGGATTTGTTTGCGAAAGGGCGCATTATAGCGATTCGATAGCAATGAACCGAGGACCATTAAACTATCCTCCAACTGGCCAATGGTCTCGGCTGTAGTATCACCGCGTAGTAGCAGCTCGCCCCGATTGTTAAAACTCATGAATTGGAGCTCGTGCACAGACCATTCGTTGGTCACCTGCTTTAGCTTGGCCTCGATATCCTTCTCCTTCATGGCGCTGATGCAAATATCTTCGATATCCTCCTTGTGCTTGAGCAGCGGCGCCTCCAGTATGTTCTTGAGCGAGAAACCCTCCGAGTCGAACTCGAAGATGTAGCGAGTAACATCCATGATCCGTTGCCAATGGCGTGGCTTCATGGCTTTATTCGCCATCAACTCCAATAGTGGGCACATGTCATTGAAATCGTCGATGGTCTTCTTCAGAGCATGGAATGCGGGCCATTCCTTCAAGCCCTTGGGTAGCTTTCGACAACGGTTCTGGAACTCCATCAGCTCATTGTTAATCTCTTCAATGTCGACCTCATTCCACGGTATATCATAGTAGCTGCTAACCCTATCTATAACATCATTGTACAACTTATAGAGTTTCTGCAGCAAATTGAGCTCCTTGCGTATTTGGCCAAGCTCTGGATAATCAGTTTGGGGGAGACCGAAGAGTTCCTCGCCGCTTTGGTACGTCTGCAGGCGACGCCACATGCCCTCAAAACGATTCTGGAACAGTATCAGACGGTCGGAAGCCTCGCGCGGCGTTAGACCCGGCTGCATGGGTCCCGCTGTGCGATATTCCGTCACATAGGCAATCTTATCCTGCTTAAAGTTGTCTAGATTGCTGCGCAAGTCACCCTGGAACGCCGGCTGCATTTCCAACAGTTTCACCTGCGCCTGCAGTGCTCCGGCCAGTAAATTCTGAAATGTTGGTCGCAAATTGTCCACCAAATCAAATTGTTCCCTCTCCACCTGCACCTCATAGCGAGTGAGCACATTGAAAGCTTCCTGTAAACAGAAACAATAATATTTATATATTATGAGTCTTGGCACAGTTGAAACGTACCTCAATGGGATCTATACGCAGCTCCATATCCACCTCCTGTTCACGTATCTTGCTAAGGGTCTCCATTATCATGCGCACATCGTCCAGGTCACGTATGGGTCGGTCCAGTTTACGATCCATCTCATTGATCACCGCATATACATAGTCCATTTCCTTCTTATACTTCTTCTTCATGGCCTGGCCAATTTTATGGTTGCAGGCTGAAAAGTGAAACAGAGCCAAAAAGTGTTTACACCTTACTAGCGAATAAGCAAAGCCATTAATCAATGTAACATTCTTGGCAGGGGGCTAATTGATTTTCGCTTTCGTATTTGAATTCGCATTCATGCAACCAGACGTGGCAACATGGACCCACATTTATTTGCTCGGGCTTCCTTGGCTCAGCTAATGCGGTAAAATAAATTTGATTACCTAATTGGAAACCAATAAATTTGAATAGCTGACTGCTTAGGCCTATTTGTCTACGGTTCAAAGTGCGTGTGCGCTGGGTGTATGCCTATGTGTGGGTGTCAAATTTATGACAAATAAGCTGATAAATGATTAAGGTGTTGCCAAAGAAAATCAAATTAACTGAGACAAGAGTCAAAACAAGTTTCTGGAATATTTAACAAAGAGCAATTCTTTGAAGCAGACTATTCAATATTAAAAACTAAAACAAAGTTTTTGTACTGAAGAAATAATATGAAACAAGTTATCAAAGCAAATAAAGCAATTAATAAAAAAAATAGCTATAGTTAGAGGTCAATTTTACACTTCTCACATGAGTTATTAAAAAGGGTTGTCCGCTGTAGACAAGATCATGATGAATTTATATATACAGATATATATACAGATTATTTCCAATTTATATACAATTTAAATAACGATGTAACCTAGCTGGACTACTCACACTTGATCTCAATGGCCAAACCATACTTGAGCCTCTCATTATAGACAGCTACGCACTGTCCAAAGACCTCCATGTCCGGCTCAACAAGAAGATTCGCATCCAGTTCTGCCAGGCAGCGCAATGTAGACTCGAACTGCTGCAGTCCAAACTCCATCAGCTGGCGGGTGGTGCGATCGTTCTTCCATAGGAAATGATACGGCTTCCAGCGTTTGATGTAGGTTTGAATCTCGGGCTTGATGTTCTTGGTGCAGCTGGAGAGCTGATTGAGCGCCTTAGCCACCTCTTTGTTGTCCATGATGGCCGAGTAGAAGCTCTTGAGCATGTGCGGCATCTGGGGTCGCTCCTCGGAGGCCAGACAATAGATCTTGCGGCGTCGATTCTTAGCACCACCAGCGGTATCCGTGTGATTGCGTCCAACGCGCGGCTGCACCGTCATCGAAACTTGCTGCGGTTGGTAAGACAAGATTTTTGAGAACATTGCGAAGCTATTTAGCGGTGTGGTACGAACCGGCGGATCCTTGCCGCTAGTCCACTGCGCCACACCCTTCGCAATGCCTGTGATATTCTTGCCAGCCGTCACCAAAATGTCCTGCAGCTCGTCCAGACTCGGCTTGATCACCACATTGGGTATCTGCAGCTGCGCGTGCAATGCAAATATCGGCTTCTTCAATGCCGTCTCATTCTCATCGGCAATGAACCGACGCCGCATTGTGTCCAGGGCCGCTCGTATCACCTTGATCAGCACATCGATGACCTTGCGGCTGTAATAGCGACGCATTTCAACGACAGCATTGCAGACCATATCCTAAGGCAACCCGAGAATATATTAGATACTGTATATGCTATGCAATTTCTGCGTCCACCTGCATGCCCTTGGGCAGACTGTCTGTGGTGGAGAGCAGTGTCAGCGGATTCTCGAAGCAGGACCACAGTATGCTCCAATCCTGCTGTTGACCACCAGCCCCTCCACTAGCACCGCCCGATGTATTCGCAGTTGAACCTCCAACGGCTCCGCCTTCCTCCGCCTTGCGTCCACCCGATCCGGTCTGGTCGCCCTTGGGCGTGGCTATTGAAGAGAGATTTGCATATATTGAATTGCGTTGAGCTGCATAACAATTGCAGGACTTACCATCAAACAAGGTAACCACATCATCGCCAGCAATCTCCTTAAATGTCTCCGTTGCCTTGTCCACCAAATTAAGAACTTCCTCCACTGCCTCCGAGACCATCTGACTTTTGCGATTGAGTTCGATGGCAGCTTTTCTGTGTGCGACAAAGGAGAATTTAAATAATATTTAGACAGTTGCAAGTGTTGAAAATTTTCAATTTAAGCTCAATAGAAGAGCAAATCAAACACAAACACTTCCACACTTGAAGTCGCATTTTCTTTGATTCAACTTAAAGCTGGGGTACAAAGAATAGCACATACTCGCACACACTCGCACACACTCTTTTATATGCAGATCAAGTTTGGTATCTATGCAAATGAAAAATCTCATACATAAATTAAAATTGATAAATTCAATAAATCACACAAAAGTTGGCAAAGTCAACCGCAGGCAGCTAACTTGATGGCAAAGTTCAAGCGAATCTTGTTGTCACACACGCACACATATTCATAGCTGGAAGGTAACAAATTTACCTGCATGCCTCCTCGCTGCGTTCCAGAAATTCATCAACTGTCCAGATTTCATCGTCTGCAGCAGGAAATAAATGTGCAAAGTTTTCGCAAAGCAAAAAATTAAATAGAGACCCAAGTAGGTTTCAGAAATTAGAAAGGGGGTCACACCTGCTGGTAATATTTGCAGCGACACCTCCTGCATCCACATGAGCACATTGAGTATGCGATTCGAGTAGATATCGTGCACGCGCGCCACCAACACCTCGAAGGTCTCAATGGCCTGCTTGCAGCGCTCATAGAATTGAGTCCAGTTCTGGTTGGTCCACTGCATGAAAGAATGAAACGGAAATGTGATTGTCAGAGGCAGAGGCAGTTCCAATGAATAGAATGTGCCACTTACATTGATGGTGTGCAGACCCGGCTTCAGCATAGCCGTCAGACGCACCAGCTGAGGCAAAAATAGAGGACGTACCTCCAGCTTGACAGCCTTGACCGTGGACAAAAACATTTTGATAAGACTCTACGGAAAAAGCAAAAATGGAAATGTAAGAGACAAACACGGTGCAGTTAAAAGTGCCCGCCTCACATTCAGCGAGTCCTGTATGGTGATGAAATACTGATGGCGACTCATCAGCGTGGCAGCCACAATGGGCAGCTCGATTTTCAGCTTGGCCAGCATCTTGGCCTCGCGAATGAGCAGAGGAATTGTGGGATGCAAGTTGACAAATAATCGATCACCCTGCAGACACAGCAGCGGCTGCAGTAAGCAGGCATCGGCCACACTTATATCTTGATCCAGCCAAATGGACACTATCTCATCTTCATACTCCTGCAAAATGCCCATCACATTGTTGAAGCGTACATCGAGATCTCTGGCTAGTGGCAGAGTGCTGAGCACTCCGTGGTCCATCACAGCATCCATCAGCTCTGTCAAATGTAAGCGCAAGGCACGGCACCAATGGATTCGCCCAGCTATTGGCGGAAAATTGCGAGCTAGAGGCGGATCATCGCGCTGCCGACGAAAGGTCTTCAGTATGCGATCCACCTCCTTCTCAACATAACGCAGTATGCGAGTGTATTTTTCATCCATGCGAGTCAGCGGTATCTTCTCGCTGACCTTCTCGAAGCGCACTAGAAAGCGAATGCACTGAGGCGTCTCCCATACCGTGTCAAAGTCTCGCTCGATCAGTGTGGCAATCGTATCCTTAAGCGAATCCGTTTTGGTCATGAATCGATCGAAGTCATCATTGAAATCTGCATTGCGATGATCAAGGTAGTCGTATTTCTTGGATGTGATCTCCTTTTTGGCGTCCTCGAAGTGATTGGAGGCATCCTCCAAGGCCTCGCCCAGTAACAGACCCTCCAAACGACGCTCAAACAAATGATTGTAGTCGTCAATCAAATTAAACATATTTATGATTTTGGAGAGACGCTCGCAGAAGGTGTCGAATTTGCCTAGAGAGAAAGATATATGTATATAATATTTTGTTTAATTTATAATACTACCCTTGTTCACTTACCAAATACAAAATTTTCGGAGAATCCAAATGGCGTTTGATGTGGCAAAAATGGCTGCTCCCTGACCGTATAATAGGTCTCATGGTAAATATGATTCAATTTGATGCAGTTGCTCAATTTGGTGCGTATAAGACTACGATCTTGTGACCAAATAGTTTCCTTGCAGCGACAGGTGATGTAGGACTTGCATGTCTCGATCATTTGATTTGTTATCTGTGTGAAATAGTAATTATTAAAATATTAATTATCATTCAAAAGTGTAACATAATAAAACAAAAATATATAATTACTTGGCTTTTACGAATTATTTTTATATTTTATATTTTTATTTATTTATTGCAAATTAACTACATATGTATATAACTAGTTATTCTAACCCTAACAGAAGTATGTATATCCTGTTATTGGAAAATACCACGCTAATAGAAAAAGCATTAAAAAAGATGACATACAATGTTATTTCTTTTCTCTTTTCTCTCATTTGATTTTGCGAGCCCAACAGATTTGTCTCTTTTTGTACGCTGAACCCATTGTTATATTTAATATTGATGATTATTATTTTATATTTAAATTTGAGCTTTCAGCTACCATTTGAATTATCAATAGTTCATTTGTACATTTACTGTAAATAACTGATTTGACACGTCCGCACAATAAACCAAAAGGTCAGCGGACAAATAATATCCTGAAAGCCACAGCAATTCCATGGTAATATCGAGTGGTAAGTAAATTCAAAGTGCAAAGGCCACAGGAAAACAATCAATGCGGCATCCTGAACAAAAGAGACAGGTTATTGCCAAAGACCTAAGGAAATTCGGTTAAGTAGTATTGAATACTAAAAGAATTCCTAGCTAAAAGCAGTTGAATTGCAAATGACTTTCAACTAACAACTATATGAATAGAATTCGATTTCGGCGCTGACTTACCTTAACCATTAGCGCCGATGTCCTTTCGGAGGTGTTGTAAAATTGAGAGACACTATAAATCAGCCGCACCGTCTGCAAGAGACTCAATATGGACTCCTTCATGCTGACCGGATCGTCCAGATATAAAGAATGGCAGCACGTTTCCATGGCCTGTATAAACTTGGAATTGTCACGCGCCTCGTTGTAGCAGAAGGTTATTTTGCGATCAGTTTCCTTCCATTGGCGCATAATCCTCGAGCCGGCGAGGAAGAGACAGTGCAATGTGAACTGCACCTCCTTATCCTGCAGGTGAGCCAACAGCTGGGAGAATTGAGCGCCACGTTTCTTCCAATACTCCAGCTCGTCCTGGGGCCCACTGTGATCGTTCTCCTTGCGCAGCTGCTCACTCTCGCCCAGAATTTTGAGTATGCCCTTTGACCAATTATTCACGCGCTCCTCCAGCTGTGCGCAAAACTCCTGATTCTTGGCCATGTCTTTCACCTCTTCGACCACAACACAGCCATCGAACATGTCGCATCCATCGGCAAAGACATTATAATGATCGCAGACCTGCTCGCAGACGCGCAATGCGCTGCAAAAGGATCGCAAGCCCGGCAACAGTTGTCCCTTGATAAGTCCGCAACTGACATCCTCCTCATCGCCCTCGAGGCTGGGAAAGGCTAATGCCTGCATAAACACAAACTCCACAATGCGCTCGATGGAGGTGACCAGGCCAATATTCTTGGCATCAATGACGCCACAGTATCTAATCGAATGAAACACATGGCAAGCGAAAATATTCAATTACCAATACCCTCAAACAGTATGGGTGGGTATATATATATGCGTGTGTGTGCGGATGTATTGCATAAATCCCCGATAATCCATGTGCCAACAAATAAACCAAAAATTGGCTATTCTTAGATAACAGTTTTTGAATTTGGCCAACACAAAGTGAAACTTATGAAAGATAAACAAAAGCGCACACTGAAACTGAAAACAAATAATGAGCGTCGACAACCTAAAGATACCCCCTAAACGGTTATTAACACATCTGCAACTGAACTTTAATATTTAGCGGAATCGGATACAAAAGCGAGAATGCAAAAATGAGAATTTCCAACCTGATTATACCCTGTAGCTACTTGGTGTTTGTTATCCCAAACTAAATGAACCCCATTGTCAAAAAAATAACAGGGTATAACCACTTACAAATCCTTTTGAAAGCCCTCCTCTGGCAACTGCTTTGAAGTATTCACGCGAAAGATATAAATACAGATGCCAGTAAAGGCGCAGGTCCAACCATCAGTTAGGAAGAGTTTCTTTTGCTTGAGCGGAGGCAATCCACTGGGTGAGGCGCCTCCTAAAGTAGCGGGCGTATCATATATAGACTGGGGGCACTCATATCTTGTAGGACCAATAACTTACCCTGGGGCGTCTTAGAACTACTCGATGCCATACCCGTACGTGAGGGTCCCGGCTTATTCGCATCCACCACAGGCGGCGGCTCCGGCTCATCCACCTCTTGATAGAACCAGAGTAACTTGTTCTTCATATTCGGCAAGAAGAGCTGATTGATCTCATCGAGCTGCAAATTTATAGATATATAGTCTATATTAGATTATGTTACTGTTAGAGCTAGCTAGATGTGCGCTACCATATCCCCTTCGAATATATAATCCATGAGCTGATGCCGCGGCAGCTGCGTCGCATCTATCAGCAGCTGGAAGGTGAACTCCAACCGGGGATCCATTTCCCCGCGGCGAGCCTTGCGTTCGCATTCTTCGCGGCGACGCTGCGCTTCGTCCGGGTCCATGGCCATAGTTTATTATTTGGTTTTATCAAAGATCCAAATAAATGGATTATGTACATATATATTATTCAATTTGCAATCCGTTGAACCGTTGAAGTACCATAAAAAACGCGCAGTAAAAGTTTAACAGGTGCCGCAGAATATTATTTATTTTTAAATTATTTATATAATTATTATATTTTAAAATAGTTATTCACATATAATTTATAATTTTTGTATTGATTTATATATGTAATTTTTTATTGGTAATTATATTATTCATTGTTCATATTTATTATTATTTTTAAATTGAATAATGCATTTTTTAAAAGTATACATTTTACAAACATTTTTTCATTTTTTATTTTAATTTTTGAGTTTTATTAAAATATATGTATATAATTATTTATTTATTTATTTATAGTTTCATTTTATCAAAGTTTTATTTATAGTTTTTCGCCATTGCAAAATTCAAAAACAGGGAAAGACCAAAAATATATTAGTTTTCAAAAACAATTGGTGTTGTTCTCTTTAATTATTGTGCAGATTACAAAAATCTTGTTGACGCAATGCTTTAAAATGTAAGTAAATATATTAATGCAAAATTCAAAACTACTTACAGCAAGATTTGCCATAACAACAACTAGAACAACTTTTACTTTCAACTTTTACTTTTACATTTACTTTCAACTTTTACTTCAAACGTGCAGCTATAGAAAAAAGAATACAAATTTGCGTTGTTACAAAAATCAAACATTTATCTATTTTTTAAGATGTTAGTGTGTATAGCTTAATATATAGTTTTAGTTATTGAAAATTCGAGTTTTTTCTGCAAAGAGAGTCGAGCATTCAAGAGATGGCATTAAAATTGTGTTTCAAAAGAAAATCATAATTATTTAAAAATAATATGATGGTTAATAATAATATGATACTTAATTATATATATTTATGTAAATTTCTAATTGGTTAGCCGGATTCCTTACTAGCTTGTTTCAACTACAGCGCATAACCATATAATTTAATATACAAATATATTTTTCGTATTTTACACCAGTAAAATATATTACATAATCAGCCAACGAGTACTAGGCGCTAAGGGGTTAATATTACAATTTGTACTGAAGCAAAAGTTATTGATAATAATTTTGTGACAAATTGATTTGGCCACTAATTGGTTAATTAATTAGTTGGTTGTTTGGTTTAGTTTATCTGTTTTACTTAATCGCTCAATCGGCACCTGTAAAATGTCTCCTTCGTCCTCCTCCTCTTCTTCATCTTCGCTTCCACTGCCTTCATTAGCACGCATTGCCAAAACATGTTCAACCAATTTTTTCTTTTGCACAAACATGTCAACAATTTTACAGAATAAAAAACAAAATGAAAATAATTTTATAAATTTACTATTTTTGCACTTCAACTTTCTATCATGCAGCTATTGTGCACGACTGTGAAAATCAATGTAGAACTTTATTGAGCAAACAAACTTGCAGCAAAAACAAATTGCGCGCCAGTTGTCATGGCAACAAAAAGTCTCCAATGAGACCACTAAGATCACTGTGGGCGCCAAAATTCAAACTATTTTCATTACCGCAGGTATTTTTGCAAATATTTGGATGGAATTAAGAAACTACTTTAAAATTAATTCAATTGAAATAGTTAACTAACATTTAAATATCCTTTAAACACAGTAAATTTGTCTTGATTACTTTAAATGAAAATTATTCTACACTGGCACATCGATTAAAATAGATTCGATATTTATAACATTGATATTATTTTATTGCAGCCCTGGGCAATTCGTAACAGAATTAGTTCTGTTAAATTTGAAAATAAAAACTTTTTTTATTAAGATGTATTCAGAATCCCGAAAATTAGTTTAAGTTAGTTGACATTTTGTTACTTTAACATACAAATTAAACGTCATCAAAATATTTTGCTTAAGAAACAAAATTGTTCCACTACATTAAAATTTGACCAACGTTAACATAACAGTGACAAGTGGAAACAAAACGAGATGAACTAAATGAACAAAAATTTGTTCATTCAGTTGTGTGAATCGCTCCGTCAAGTTGAATGATTCGATACAATTTTAGTCTGGACGCGTGCTGTTCTTTATACAGAAAAATTGTGGAAAAAGTGCCGAAACAAATAAATTAAGAGACTAGTAACAAATTCTAAATATCCAAAAGAGGTAAGTTTGGCGTTCCACATACGACTCGCAAATTTTATTTAAATAACGTAATTGAATAAATACGAGTTGCAAGAAATCATCTATTGAAGAAAAAAACTGCGGCAATCAAGAAAATCAAAATGGCGTAAGCGTTGCAAAAAAGAATAAGCAAAAAATAGCGGCATAAAAACCAAACAAAAATATTAAATTATATAAATATCTGAAAAATATATTTTGCTCTATTTGATTTATATTTATGTATCTCTGTATTTTACCTTCCCGTCACGGTTACCTTATTTCCAGAATTGCCGCCATTTGAATCAGCACCATGTCGAACCCAGATGTGCAGTACAATCCAGGCTTCAATCAGAATCAGGACAATAATGAGGACTATAATGATGACAATGACCAGCAGCAGCAAGAGGATGACGACCAATATGATAACGATCAAAATGATGGCGACGATGACTCCAACGTGAAGATCGGTAGCGTGGGCGAGAGTCCCAAATTTATAAGACTACGCGGTCTACCCTGGTCAGCAACGCACAAAGAGATTCTCGACTTTCTGGTCAATGTGGAAGTTGTTAATGGATCGCAGGGCATACATCTGGTCACCAGCCGTTTGGATGGAAAGAATACAGGCGAAGCCTATGTCGAGGTTGCCAGCCAAGATGATGTCGAAGAGGCACGCAAGCTAAATAAAGCTAGCATGGGTCACCGGTACATTGAGGGTATGTCGCAGCTAAAATGCATAACGTAACATGTTATTAAATTGCCATCATACAATTTTAGTCTTTGTTGCAACGCCCAAAGAGGCAAAGGAAGCAATGCGTAAAACAGGCGGTCATGGTCATGCCTTTGTTGTTAAGCTTCGTGGATTGCCCTATGCTGTCACTGAACAACAGATCGAAGAGTTCTTTACCGGTAAGACCATTACCTAATCCTGGTCCTGTCTCCTGTCTTTATTTACATATGTACATTTAGCGGTCAGAGAACTCATTATAAAACGTACCAATTCGAATGCATGTGCAAACCATATATTTATATATATATATATATATATATATATATATATATATATAAATATATGTATTAAATATTCTATACCATTGAGCTATGAAATGAGTGTTAGTCTCAGGCTCCACCTAAGTTGTATACCCAAACGTCTGGGGTGTTAGCATCCAAGGACCAGGGGTCGTTATATGCTCACATCAAGATCAAAACATCAATATATTTTGCAGTTTCCACACACACGTAACATTAGTCTTTGTCTAACCAAGTACAAGCATTTTTTTTTTTTTTTTTTTTTTTAACAATATAATTAAATTGATTATATTTATCATAATGTTCGCTTTTTGTTTTTCGATTATTTTTTCTGATATATTTATATTTATTAACAATTCTAATGCACAATCAGCCTGCAAGTCAAACATATTTATTTCAACGTCGTTTCTAGAATATATATATTTTAAAAGTAATCCTTCTAATTAGGTGGCCTTCTAGGAACTTGCATAAGTTTTGTTTGCACAAGAACAAAAATAAGACAAGCAAACAGTTCACCACTTCTCTATAAAAAAATAAGTAATATGCAATATCGCCCACTCTCTTTCTTTCTCTGTATCTATCGTTAACCTTGCAATATATATATATGTATATATATATTTCTATATATTTGTATAAATCTTTGTTGGTTATCGTCATGGGCAGGGTTGGAAATCAAAACGGATCGGGAGGGCATACTTTTTGTTATGGACAGAAGGGGTCGTGCAACTGGGGAAGCTTTTGTTCAGTTCGAAAGCCAGGATGACACTGAGCAAGCCTTGGGCCGAAATCGGGAAAAAATTGGGCACAGGTGGGTCTCTTACACATCATATATCTACCAACTACAACAGCAACAACAAAAACATCCAAATACATTCAATGGTAACATGAAAAAACAAGCAAAAATGTATTCTTAAATTGTGGCAATTATCTCAGCAATTGAAACAAAAAGCTAATTTATATACGTTCCTATTTCAGTAAAAATTGTTTATTTGAGCAACAATTACATTGTGCATATATATATATATACATATATCTAGTTTATATATAGAGCACAGGCTATGGGTGCAAACGAACAACAGATAACGCCTTATTAACCAGAGAAAGACTCTTGATAAGTTATATATGCTTCTATTTAACATTCCTAAATCCACCTGTCTATTCTTATCAAAGAATAAACTCGAATAATATGGATTAATAAGTATTATGTATTAACCATGGCAAAACTCTATCTATCTATCAATATCTCTATCTGTTTAAGCCTGTTGCTTTGCTCTAGACACTTTAAACTAATGTCCTTTTATGATATTTTCTTTTTGAATGCACCTAGGTATATTGAGATATTCCGCAGCTCCATTGCTGAAATGAAGCGAGCCACCGGTGGCGGTGTCGGTGGACGACCAGGGCCATATGACATACGTGATCGCGGTGCCAATCGTGGCGGGAACGATTTCGGTGGACGCAATGGTAAGTGTGGCCAATGAGAGTCCTAAATTGGTTTCCACAAAAAACTGTTTAAGGGACATTTATTTTCGATTGTATTGAACTAATTTAAATGTTCCCTGATCCGACTCACACATTCATATACAATATGTTCGACTCATTAGCTTGTGACTGATGTTCTTATGAAACATTCTCTATTTGCAGACTGGGGCAACAACGGCAACTTTGGCGTGGGTGCCAATAATATGTTGGGCTTTAACAACTTGCCCAGTTTAATGAACTCGGGTAATTTTGGTAATAACTCCGGCGGTGGAGGTGGTGGAGGCGGCAACAACGGCAATTTTGGTCAAAACGCCGGTAATTTTGGCAATTTCGGTAACGATTTTGGCGATTTTAACAATTTTGGAAACAATCGCAGCAGTAACAATGGCAACAATTTCGGTAAGTAAAAATCGACAAAAGGCATTTGAATACATTTGAGTTTGAGTTTAACATTTACGGATATCAAGACCAGTTCCTTTTGAAATAAGCCACATCTACCTCTTTATTACACATTACCCAATTTTTCTATATATTTACGGGCTTTCCAATTGATTTAATTGTAGCTGATCTAAAGTAACAATTGCAGGGCTTTCTGTGTGCCTAAAACTTACTAATTGAGTTTTGCTGTATTTGAGCCCAATTGGTTTGTTTTGGTCGTCCCACAAATATCGATTAGTTAAATTGTGGGTATGAATTAGGCGATATCAGGAGTATTTTAATAAAATTCCTTTTTATATATTATATACCAGATTTGCTAATTTTAAAAAGTCAGCATGACATCTAATAAAATCGTACTTTCAGATATGCCAGGCAACTTCGGCAATAGCGGAGGCGGTGGCTTTGGTAATTTTGGCAACAATTCAAGTGGCGGTGGCGGAGGAGGTGGTTTTAACAATGGAGGTGGTGTTGGTGGCTTCAACAATGGTGGCACCGGCGGTGGTTTCAGCAATGGCGGCAACTCCAGCGGTGGCTTCAACGGCGGTGGCAGTGCCTTTGGCAACTTTCCCAACAATTCCGGTGGCGGAGGCTTTAACAATGGCGGGTTCAACAATGGTATCGGTGGCTTTAACAGCGGTAGCGGCTTCAATAACAGCGGCTTCAACAATGGCGGCGGTTTCAACAATGGTGGCAACTTCGGATCAGGTGGTGGGAACTTCGGACCAATTGGAGGCGGTCGCAACAATGATGTGGAATATTACACCATCCACATGAGGGGTCTGCCCTATAATTCATTCGAAAATGATGTGTTCAAGGTGAGTCTTAAACACGAAACTGTACGGATCGTTTAAACTGACATTCTTGATTTCATTTGACAGTTCTTCGATCCCATACGTCCTGCCAACGTGCGCATCAACTACAATAAGAAGGGCCTGCACAGCGGAACTGCTGATGCCTACTTCGATACATACGATGATTCGCAGTTGGCCATGAAGCGGCATCGCGAGCAAATGGGCTCCCGCTACATTGAACTCTTCTATGATGGCAAAACACGTGGCGGTGTTAATGTTGGTGGTGGCGGCACTGGTATTGGAGGCGGCGGTGGCGGCGTTGGCATTGGAGCTGGCAATAGTGGTGTTGGCGGTGGTGGTGCCGGAGGTGGCGGTGGCTTCTCTCGACGTATTTAAACGCTTCCCTTTACATTAATTCCATAAATTTTCATACTTTAATGTAAACGCAAGTATTTTTAAGGTTTGTAGGCCACATTAAAACGGCGAACAACTATCGAACGCACCATAACAGAACCACAAGGTTCGGCGACCATGTCGATAGTGCAAGAATCTGGAACGCTTCAATTCTAATGAAACGATTCACTCACACACACACACATATTTTTAATAATTTAAGCAAGAATGTATCTACAATCTAGACGGCCCCCGTCCCTCAAGTAGGAATATAACAAGACAAGTGGAATAGAAACAAACTATGTCAATTTTATTTTAATTTCTGAATCAATGATCCTGACATGACAACAACAAAACTGAAATTGTTAACAGCTATTATACAATAAAATTTACAAACCAATACATACATTTGTATTACTTTATATGATCCTATTATAATGTTAGAAATAAGATGGTTTGTACTGAATTTGGAAGACATTTCTACAGTAGCTACATATCAAAATAAACTATATAAATCGAATCTGCTAATGAAGATTGCATTATATACTACAAAATGTGGTTATACTGACGATGTTTTAGATATTTTGCCAACTTAATGGATATATATTAATGATTAATGGTTGATTCATCTTTTGGAGACGGATACGAGTAATTGCCCAAATTAAAAACAAAAATCAACAATAAACTAAAATAGGTTGGTACTGATAGCAAAATAATCCACCACATTCACTGTGCTTTATATTTTGAAGCCGTATTCATACTAGCATATTGTCGGTCTCATATTACAATTAATACTATATACATTTTTAAATTAATTTACTTTTAATTATTTATTTTTCCTTTTTTTTATTTTCACATATACATATTTGCCCATGATAGAAAAACCATCATACAAGTTCTCGCAGTCCACGATCGACTTTGAGAAGCAAGTACTATTTCTCAGACAGTTCCAATTACAGAACTATACTATAACAGTCCAGATCAGCAACAGATCATACTATGTACATGCAATATTGTAGACTTGGTCAACAAACGCCGCGGCAGTTGCATTATTGTTTTTCTTATTGTAGCAATCGCGCGCGCATTCCACAATTCTAATATTCTACGGCATGAAGGGGCAAGCAAATTGCAATTTCGTTAAACGTCGCACATAAATTAGTCAAGCTCAAGTAAATACAATTGTTAATACAGTAGAAAGAAGTATATACTCATATATAATGTGGAATATCTAAAACAAATACAGTTTATTTATTATAGCACCGTTAGCATTGTAAAAAAGTGTCAATTCCAATCGGTTGTTATTGCTTTTTTTACTTCAATTCTCCAGGTGAGAAAAGAGGCACAAATAAATATGCTAACTTGTAGCTCATTAGCCGAGCTGCAACAAATGGGTTCAAAATAATATATATAATATAGAAAAGCTTCTCTACTTTGAAAGTGCTAACTGAAAATCAGTTGGAAAATATTTTCTACATTACACTCGGAGAAAATAATTTAATAATTTCGAGAATTATTACTCAGCAATAGATATGATAATATATATGTATGTATGTAGAGAAAAAAAAAAGGTGATACATACAAAATGTTCCACTCTCTTTTCGAGTTTTTTGTTATATAGTAAATTAGAGAAAATAAAGTGTTGTCAGCTCCAAATTGATTTTTATACATATATGTATATAAAAATAATATACAGTATATACATACATATCTGTCTCTGTAATGGCAGATAGATAAGTTTCGCTTAAGAGACAACGTCAATGATAATTTTTGCTAATTATATGTCAATAAAATATGTACGAGACCCGAAATAGATAATGCCCGTCACATACCAGAACGTAAGGGGGTCTATATAAATTCTGATCACACTATAAAGATCTGCTTTTGTTCTTGCTTGTGGGTTGGGTCTTTTATTGCTCTCTGGCCTTTTAAATGGCGGGCATAATAAATTCACGTGAGTGAAGAAGAAATATGTACATCTTTACATAAGTACAAAATGGTGGCTCCCTAATCAGTAATATCTATTTGCCAGGTTATTTATGCGCCCCACGATGCGACAACAGACGAAAACTCAAACTCAATTCTCTGACCATTTTTGGTTTTATCTGATTGTCGAGGCGTGTGTGCAAAATTTATTTATGAAAGTACTCGTAATTTATGTCAGATTGTATCGTGTTTAATTTTGCAATTTCATATTTAAGTATGTGAAAGCACGATATTTAGCGCGAGTAGAGCTTACGCTTCTAATAAGCGGAATAGGGTAGAGTTTACGAGGCTTAAAGTAGGTGTATCGTATAATTTAGTGCGTTATATTCTAAATATATTAAGTTATATATTTTTTTAATTTATCTATTAAATATAAAAAATTAAATATTAATTTTAAATATTTATTTGTTCCTATATAAACTCCTCTTAGCATTTCGGCAATTATAAAACTTTTCCAAACAAATTTTTACGAATTATACATGATTATTAATTAAAATTTGATTGAATTATTTTCAGTTGAAAATTTACATTAATTATGTATACTTATTAATTATAATTTAAATAAATAATCTTTAGTTAATAATATTGTGTTATTGCCAGTAAGTTTTATGGATTTTTTGCCACAAATAATTAGTCCATATATTCATTTCTATTCTATTTAACATACTTCCATTATAATACAATAATAAATATTTGCTCATCGTCTCTTGTCGGAACGAAACGCACGTACTATTATTTAATGTGACAATTATAATAACAATAAAAATGATTGAACTTTACAGAATAAGCGTGATTATGTGATTATATGAAACATTTTAAAATATGGTCAAACTGTAATGTGTAGCTTTACGAATTGAAATTCTGAAAACGAAATACTTATATGCAAAAATGTAATTAATAGTAGCATCATTATTTGTAGGTGTGATCGCATCGGTAGTAGCTATAAATAACAGTTGTAAAACACAATTATCAGTTTGGATAGCCAAGACCGTATGCCCTTGTGCGGTGTGTTAATTAAAGTGATATGATTATCTGATTTGAATTAATATGCAAACAAATAATATATATCGAATTTATGGCAGCAAATTTAATTTACAAATTGTTACACAAATAACTGTAGCAAAAATTCCCCGTCATTTCATATTATTCAACTCACACAATCGTTTGTTTCACCCATAAAAAGCTAGCTAGCTGTTTAGCTATGCAAAAACTTCATTGATTCAGGTCTAGAAAGCTACTATAGATTAAATGATATTAATGTTCACACAACGAACGATTTAATCATTTATAAAAGAGTAGGTGAAAATATTTTATTAAAATAAACAAAATAATATGCATATATAACTAATGGAGCAACGCGGGATTCACGCTCAGCAGAGTGAAATTTGCTACAAACGTGAAAGAAATTCGAAGTCAATTCCAATCAGAAAGCCAATAAGAATCAAAACTACTTGAATGTAAATTAGCTGATCAGCAACGTCATTAATCGAAACGGAACGAATTGCCGAACTGACGAAGGTAATAACCGACTTCGCCAGCAACCAAATCACCTAACAACAACAACAACGGTGACAGCGACAACAACAGCAGCAACAGCTGAGCTAGCAGCAGTAGCAGCAGCAGCACCGGCAACGACGACGACGACACCGGCAGTCAATGTCAGAACACGAAACGGCGGCGTTGACAACGGAGCTGCTCTAGAATCGCTCTGCCAGCTCGGGAAACTTTCAGCTAATACGCAAAGTGAACGTGGCTTCTACCATGACAAAGAAAATTAACCGAATCAATCAAAGCGTCAATCAAGCGGAATATGCGCGTCTACAACAACAACAACAACAATAATAAGTGTTTTGGGCATAAACAATAACAATATAGGTGCGCGAATTAAAACACGCGCTCAACAGGTGACACAGGTCCGATCAACGGGAGGCGTGGGAGCGGGGAATACGAACTGCGGGTTTTGCACAGTTGTTATTTTAATTATATTTAAATATCTGTAAATTATCTGCGGTGTAAAACACTTTGAACAAACTTTGAATAATCGTATTTCAAATACATTGTCATGCAAATATTTTAATGTGCTCCTAAAATCAACAAACTAAATGCTAGACACAAGCTTTTAGACTTTTGCCATGTCATTAGGCATTCACTTCAATCTTTTTTAACAAGAAAATTCCAATTCTTCAATTTTGGTAAGCAAAAACACAATCAGTCTACCCTGAAATTCCCACTTTCAATGGGCTCAGAGTATCAAAAAATACTCCAAATATAAGTGTTTAGTTAAGCCAAGTTGTTAGGTCTCAAGAGTCAGCTCGACCTATAGACTATCAAAATCCTTAAGAAGGCTTTAATTAAATCAATTTAAATCTTGAGCAGACACTTTTGCACGCCCATTATAGATCATTCATAGGAAATATGAGATAATCGTGTATACTACCTAATCGGCTAAAAGCTAACCTTTGCGGTTACTGACTGTCAATACAATTACAATAAAATTCAAGTAAATAAAGTAATAAACAAAATCAAATCAGTATAATTTACATAAAATACATTTATGAAATACGTTAACTATTTTTAGCGCCTTGTCAAGAGAAAAAGAGTCCAGAAAATTGGAGCAGTTAACAATATTTTGTTGGATTTTCGCAGTGTCATAAAACGATATATAAACCGAATGGCATCGCTAATAACATAATGAAACGAAAGTACAACTATATATAATATAATATAAATGTATATATGTATATGCATTTATATATATATAGTTAGTATGCAAATGACACACATATGAATAATGCAGTTGTTTTTTCATTTTTATTATACATATATGTATGTATATAACCCGCAAAACAAAATTTAAAAAAAATCATATAAAATTTGAGTATTTGTAGCTCATTATCAGCGCGTGGATGAAGTGAAAAATATATTTAAATATATAAAAAAAACTCAAACTGGCTAAAACCGCTTTACGCTGGATTGCCAATGTAACGCAAATAAGAACTTTGTAAATGCCAGAGGTTGACGTATGTTAGTGTATTTACCCTCGTCGTATAGTTGCTTAATGTTGTAGGAATGTTTCATAAATCTTTCAAATTTGTCGTCATAATGCTGACAAAAGATTAAGGCATTTTAATAAATCTTCGTAGGTAGGCAAGTTGCAAGTGTTTGCTTTAATTTTTACAATATAGAGATCGTAAATTATAACACGTTAGGCACTTGGCTTGAAAATTTGTGGATTACTCAGTTTTTGGCATACGATAAGACCGCTGCTGGAGTATGTAATAGGGAAATGGCCTCGCAATCTCTGCCGAGCGAAATAATGCACAAAGATAAATTTGTATTTAAGATTTCTTTTCTCACTGTGTTCTCAGTGTGCTTTACGATCTCATTTTGTGTAATTAGAGAGTTCGCAAGATGCTTTAACACAGCACAACAAGATTTTGTTCATGCTTCTTTCTGCAAAACAAATTGTTTATTTAGATATATACTTGTATTAATAGGAATCATAAAATTATTAGTAAGTTAATAAATAATATAAATTAGCTTCCATTTACCATCATTTCGTTTCCTAATTTAATTTTCCAAAATCTACATACATATGTAATTCTTTGCTCCATTTTGCTCTCCCTTAATCCTGCTTATTAGTGTAGGCTTGACCAATACCAGCATACAATGCATTTGCGCAACGGCCTTCAGAGCATTGCTCTCTTTAATTCACACTCTCTTCATTTACTCACTCTCTCCTTATCTCTCTCACTCTCTTTAATAAGCATAAAACTTGTTTTGCATCCAAATTCACAGCTAATTTACATGTGTGGCGATCGTTGAGTGTTTAGTGTTAGTAAACTATGTGATAGAGAGACAGAGAAAGAGAGAGAGAAGGAGAGTCAAGTGGGTGGGTATGATGTGTGCTCATGCATAATTTAATTAGCTTGGCTAATAAAACAGCTCATATACAGTTATTTACAATATGCTATTTATTTTTATATCATTTCAGCCAAAACAATTAATACGCACGCATAATATATTTGCAAAACTAATTAATTCCAAACAAGAAGCAAAAAAAAAAAAAAAAAACTAATAATTGTTGCTAATTTCTGTCAGCATTTGCCATTAATCCAGCGCCCAGATAGCACAGATATAACAGATAATGATACTGTGATACATTTGACAATTTCTGTTGTCGCTGTTCCTAATTAAGTCGTCACACACTCAAGTGCGCCACTTCAAATAGCTCGGAACACCCCACCCACAATCTAGCCCACTATCGTAGTATAAGAAACAACAACAACAGTAGTAGAAGACGAAGAGGAAGAATTATAAGAAGTGAGTGGTATCGCACGAAGTTTTTTACCGGTAAACAACAAAAAGAATACAAAAAGAGGTATACGCGCAGGCAGCGCAGCCGTCGGAGTCAACTGCACAGCAATCTGAATGCATTTTTGTTTTTGTAAGAGTGTGTGAAGGCAACTCACGCGACGTTGGCTCTACTCCCTCTCAGTGCGCCCAACTTTCCACAGTCTCAAATCGCGGCAGAGCTTGGGATGCGTTGCGGCTGTGGTGTTGGCGTTGACGTTGGCGCTGGCTCATTTCTGCCGCTGCAAAGGAAGTCGATCTTGTGACTCGCTTGGGGCAACACAAAAGTGCAGCTAATTGAATTTAATGCACAAGCAAAAGGAATTTGACTTCATTTTCATATGTGACGCATACGCAGAGCCCCAGAGCCGAGCCAAACGCAATGCGGAAAGAAAGTGCGAGTGACAAAACGAATCAAAACGCGAATCGGCACAGTGCATGCAAATCCAAAGTAAACAACGCCAACAAAAATACATAAAGAAAAAAAAATCAGTGCTAAGAGTAATTTCAATTACGATAAATTAAAATTCAAGCCAACACCATCTTATTGTGATATTCAAACATGTTTAACAAAAGTTCAAATTCAAAATCAACTAAAAATGGACACGAATCTCTGCTCCTCGTGCCCTCGCCAAATCAAACGCTGCCCCTGCGCACGTGCTCCAATGCGTCCTCGTTGCGCCTTAATATGGGTCATGACCACTACCACGACAAGAGCCCAGATGGTTCCGAGGAGGGGCTGGGCTATACGCACACGCTGGTGAGTTTAAAATTATATTATAATATATTATTAAAAATTATATAGTTTATACTATTATATTAGTATTATTACAAAAATCAGTGGAATAATTTGTAAAATATTGAAGTTGTTTATGAAGATACTTAGATATTAGAAAAACATTCTTTCATCTAGAAGCATACTTAGTTTTTGCACAAATAAAAATCAAAAGTTTGTATAGCCAATTACATTCAATATAAAGAATAAATATTTTTAAATATTTACGACTTCCAAGCTGAAAAATATCAATATTCCAAGGCACAGTCGGGTGTGTATACTTTCCACATGCCCAACAGATATGATTATAGATTTGTAATCTTATTCATTTCGGATTTTTAACGCAATCACATGACTCTTCAGATCATATGATCAGATTTACGAACACAGATCGCTCACATGATCTGGCAGGCTAGGCCAACAAGACAACCAGTTGAACAAAGACAAACATGTGTACGAGCGTACTCCAACTGGGGTTTTCCCGCTATACCTGTTGGTTAGGCTGAATGTATTTTAATTTCATATACATATTCATTTTTTGCATAAAACTTAATTATTTAAATTTAGCAAGGGATTCCTTCATGTAATTTACTTCAAAAACAAAACAATTCAAACTTTAACATAATAAAACATAATATTGGAATTCGACAGAATTCCAGAGTAATGAGGCATGTATACTTTATGTATATTTAAGTATATATATATCGACCGTATTTTTTCACTGTATTGGTTTTGGTCTTTCTAGTAATCTGATCAAAAGGCATAAAATTCACTACATTATTTATACCCTACAATTAAATACAGTGTGTAATTGGAATTTTAATTGGGTACAACCATTGTGCTTACTCAGAGCAAGAAATATTTTTAAGAGAGCTAAATATATATTAAAAATATATATATATATATATATATGTATATATGTATATATGTATATATGTATATATGTATATATGTATATATGTATATATGTATATATGTATATATGTATATATGTATATATGTATATATAGCTTTATATAAGCTAAATTTGCTTCATCGACATGACAAATTATTTGAATATAGATTTGTTTATATTCAAATTCCCTTTGAAGTTGTCTGGCCTTAGTGTGTTGCTTTGCTGTGGATGCTGCGATCGGGTCAACAGCTTATCTGTTTGCTTTAATCATTTTATTCTTAAGCGTGTGTGATAAGAAACAATTAGCATGTGAGAGCTGGCCGCCAAAATAACATATTTATAGAGCAAATATTTACACAGTGTCTCATGAAAACTGCCTGAAATCTCTGTCAACGCTATATAAAATGGCACGCGCTCATCCCAACTAGGAATAATATCTTGCTTATCTTATTTCAGATGTTCTTTTTGCGTATTTGTTAGTCAAAATTCTTCCATTCCATTGATATTCCGTGAGTACGGAAACGGTATTTAATATATTCCATATTTTTCGGAATTTTTTTTATACAAACTAATCCGAAAATGAGCAACGCTAAAGTATAAATATTTTTCTACTTTTATAACGTCTATCGAATTGATTGATTGATTTAGTACAACGATTGAAATTTTACGTTTATTGACTAATGAATAAACAAAAGTAGCAAATGCTGCTCGATTTTTTTTAATGTCAGCTGGTAAACAATTGAAATTCAACTCTTAATTAGTCGCAGAGCTTATACGATATCTACTTTTTACGTAAGCCCAGCTGATAACGCAAATTTCCGTGGCTCATTTATTATTGTTTTGGCATTAGTAGGAAAATCCAAATTGCTATTCAATTGTTTCCCAAATGCGCTAACTGTTTCCAGCTGACAACGTCATTAATATGGGCATTACTGGTAAAATCTTTGTAGCTTGCCGACAAATGTGTTCATGAAATGTTTTTTATTTTTATAAATGTATTTATATAAAATTCTTCGGTCTTTGCCTGAAATTTTATTTAATTATTCCACTCATATTCATACCGAATGTCCGACTCAATCTGTTCAATAATGAACTAAGCTACTTAGAAATAAAACAGATTTATTATTTAAATAAATTATTGTTTCTTTCTTTGAGCCCTACAGTTATTTGATCATTGATTGTTGAGGCATATCGAGGAATACTCTATCGCCATCAATCAAGAGCTTCCCTATCGGCGATCACTTTGATTTAGTAGGGGCGACGATTGTGGCGTGAAATCCGAATCGATTTGATTTTGCGCTGCACTCATTGATTATGAATGTTTATGACCAGTTTATTGTTTAATACAATTAACAATGTGCTTTATTGTGGGGCCTTAAAAGCTGTCGGCAGCCATTTCGCTACCAAACAGTTGGACCGGCCATAAATGCGAATTGCATTTGCGATAATATTGAATTCTCGATTCTACTTACATAAGATTCGAATTTATCTCGTGAATCTGTGCAAATATTACACGATTACGTTATTTGTTAACATTTTTAATTAATTTTCGCACAGGTGTTGTTGTTGCTGCCGCTATTCACGCCTTTATCTTGGCCGGAATATCGGGATTGGGAAGCTATTGAATGTGATTTCTACGGCTGCGGCTAAACATCTGCCATGATCTTCAGTTGCCCTGGAATTGTGGCCAAGTTCACTTTACTCTATTTTTGGTTGCGGCTTTTATTATTCTTTGAAAATACTCCGTCATGTTTAAAAGAAATCTTAAGGTTCGTTAAAAAATCGCAAAATTTAAATTTGCAATTAGTTTAAATTGAAATTATAAAAATTCCAAATTTTTATGAAAAAAGTTAGACAACTTTGTAAGTTATTACACAAAAATTGTTTCGGAGTATCAATTTAATTAAACAAATCAAAGTTTGATTTTATGAGTCATATACAAATCTTGAGTACTCATAAATAAAAACGATTAAGATATACCTTACTAAAAATAGAAGGGCGCCTAAGAATATTGACCTTTAGTTTATTATAAGTGCTTCTTATAACTTTATACATTTTTGATTTCATCTATTTATTAAGTATCATACGTGAAATGAGATTAATATGAGACAAGAAACACTTAAGAAAATTCAGACGTGGTTGATATAATTTCCATTGATAAATTGGGCTTTTTACAAAACTATAGCGATGAAATAAAGAGAGAATTCAAATATTATCTTAAACTTTAAATATAAATACTTTAATATATATATAATATATCATATAATAATATGAAACGTATACTGTGGAAGTAAATCTCTATGTTGTATATACAAAATGATTTATGATTGCAATGGAAGTAGCACACAATTCAATTTGAACCCCTTTAATGTTAATTGATGTCGTTGTGGGAATGTGCGCGTTCAGAGTTAGAATAAACTGATATAATGAGATAATAGTTATCGTGCCACTATATGATGCAAAGGTACCCAAAATAATAGGCGACAATCTTATTTGAAAATTGTTTCTCCATCTTGTTCTTTTCTGGATCTGTGCATATATTTTTAGCCGTTTTTAAGCTATTTTTCTTGCTATCACGGCAACTATTTTTCTACCCTTCTGTATCTGTATCTGGATCTATCTTTCTACCCTTCTGTATCTGTATCTGGATCTATCTTTCTACCCTTCTGTATCTGTATCTGTATCTGTATCTGTATCTGTATCTGCATATGTATCTGTATCTGTATCTGTATCTGTATCTGTATCTGTATCTGTATCTGTATCTGTATCTGTATCTGTATCTGTATCTGTATCTGTATCTGTATCTGTATCTGTATCTATATCTGTATCTGTATCTGTATCTGGCCGTCTCGAATATTCTAAGACTATTTCAACTATTTTTGTGCTCTTCGTCGTCCGACCTACTTCAACACTTGATCATAGGATCATATAATTTGCAATTCTCAAGTGTGTGAGCTGCACTGAATAAGAAATGTAGGGCGTTTGCGTAGCTCTTGTTGATCACCCGCCACAATCTGCGACAGTATATTCAAATTATTTAGGGTTAGGCACATCATTAATGCCGTCATTTGGACAGGCGTCGCATTAAATTGAGCAATTCAATCAAAATGAAACTTTGCACTGCGCTCACGACACTTAAGCAAAAAAAAAACTGAAAAAATATACATTTGTATCTGAGAAAATGCCGCATAGACAATCACAAACATGTGACTCGGTGCCATGTGCATAATCCACCTACACACGTATATTTAAAAAAATACTTGAAGAGTTTAAAGTTGATGTCGTCGAGAAGTCGACTCAATTTGAGCTGCTTAAGTGACAAGGCACAGTGGGGAAAAATGAATAACATATGAATAAAAAATGATTTAAATACATAGCAGTCAAGAAATTAGTCAGATAATAATCAGGAATTTCACTGAGGAGCAATTTTCATAGCCTTTGTGCCACTGTGCGTCGTGGCATTTTCACTTTTGCTACAGCCCGGGCGGCACAAATTATTAAATTTATGAAATTTTATTGATGTTTTACACACAAACTTTGACCGCTTTAGTGCGGTTGGCTGTGTGGGTATGTGTGTTTGTGTAGAGGGAGGGGATAAATGCATGTCGTTTCTAAGCACTTGAGACTCTGTGCTACATTTTATGTGGAATCTTGAGCTTAAGCGAATCTGTATCAAGACGAGACTGCCACAGATTCAGTTGAGTTCTAAACTTGATGCGAGCCGCACGCAGCTAAAGATACTTTATCTGACGACAGCAAGAGTGCAGCAGATATCAACAGACCACACGGGAAGCGTTTAATTAATGCAATTGCAGAGGCAAAGCTAAAAATTTGGTTAGCCCGCAACGGCTTCTAGCCATGGCCATAGCCACGATCGATTAACTAGTTTTCAACCTCGTGCGTCGTATCGATTTCACGTTACTCTCTTTAGTTATACTCACCCCATACACACCGATATATATACATATATAGAACCAGCCATGGTGTACTTTGCCACTCGTGATAATCGTGATCGCAATGGCAAAGCCAAAGCCAAACAGCAAGTCGAACGTATCATACACGATGAAGAGTTTGGTGAAGAGAATGTCGAGCTGGTGGACTCCGAGTGGGCCGATTTTGAGAAGTTCATTCGTCAGTTGCGCCAGAGACGTAACAGTAACATATCCATGGAGACGGAACTGCGGCATGTCCAGAAACACCCGAAAGTCAAGTCGCAGGCATTTTATCCGTGTCCGCCGCCAGCCGATAATGGACCCGATTCTGATTCATCTGATGATGATGATCCATTTGGATATATCGACACACTCGTAAGCACAATATACATTTATATATACCCAGTAGGCATAGGTGTAGCCGATTGTCAAACTCGTATTAATCTCTTTAAGTAAGCCATCCGCTTAAGTGATAAGATTTCTTGGACTATGTGTACCTAGTAACCGAAGCGCCAACTGCGCCTTATCTTTATATCGGATATGAATGGTCTATTCACCCAGCAATCCAATACCAATCATGTCTGCTTCTAGCGTATATATCAGTTTTATAGATCTTGCTCAATTTCGCAATGTCT
This sequence comes from Drosophila antonietae, assembly GCA_030914385.1. NCBI lineage: Eukaryota > Metazoa > Arthropoda > Insecta > Diptera > Drosophilidae > Drosophila > Drosophila antonietae. Next base: position 16,351,900 of record JAUESO010000609.1, on the reverse strand, counting down.
GAGCTGTACAATTATGATGTTGACTGAGTGATACATAGGGAGAATACATTTAAATTTAATTGCTCGCAGAAACATAATCATAATAACCATAAATGAACAAAAAAAATTTCCTAACATTAAAGATAAAATCGTACAGAGTAAGACGTCAAAGAACTTAGAGGAAACTCAAGCACATTGAATCATTGATCGTTTGGCAATCGGATCGTAGAATTGCACAATCAAATTAATCTAAAAGTATAGACTTATCGATGCTTCTCTTGCAGCCAAAAGTTAGGGTATATAGCTAGCACAACTACAATATATCACATATTTTTGTTTGATGTGTTTTCCCTATTCGAAACGATGTGCAAAAGCAATGAAAAATAATGAATGAGAATGCAAAAGGTGCAAAAAATATGTTGCTATTTTTAATCGGATTATAATGAATAATATTTAGCGTTTATTATAAGTTAAGAAATTATTTCACTGTCGAAGGTAGTAGGCTGCATACAAAAGGGTAACCAGGCTTACTCAAGAAATTGAACTTTTCACAAATTATTCATCAGTTTTAAAAAAATTTAAAAATAAAGCTCTTACTGATAAATAGAAATCAGAAACTGAAAGTACATTTATGAAAGAACACTGTTTTAGAAATTTCATCCTTATTTAATTGTTGGAAATTAAGAATATATTTAAAGTACTCGAACTTCCCAACAAGTTGTAAACAGTCTTTAGAGCATTTTAACAATATTTTGTTTATATTATACGTTAAGAGTTTTCTGACACAGCTGGTTACCCTGGGCAATGCACAGATTCTAGTGTGTGGTCAAAAGAAATTTCAATAATTTTTCAGCAAGCGGAAAAGCTTGCGAGCGTGTCCGTTTAGTTTTAAAAAAGTTTTCCCAAAGATTAGAACGCAGTGTAATTGTCGGACAAATGCGTGAAAATCAATAGAAAATACTATGGAAAATCGTTACAAATTATTGTAAAAAAAAAAAAATTTATTCAATAAAAGAGACATAAAATATGTAAAAGTCAGTGTATTAACACTATTAAGATAGAGAATTGTGCAAAAAAACTTTTGCCATTTAATCTGATTGTAAAAATGTTAAAAATAATTGCGATAAAATTTACAAATGTTGACGGGGCGCGCCTCAAGGGCAGCGACATATAATTACGGCGACTTGCAATGTGAAAAATCAGCTGCAAGAAGAAGCTGAAAAAAACTAAAAATAATTGGCAACAAAATGCGAAACAGAAATTCGGCCAACAGCCACAGGCATGTCAAAGGCCGTAATACAAATCTAACCGACTGACACGCAGCACAACAATAAAGACAACAAAAACAACAACAACAACTACTGCAGCAGCAACAACAACAACAAAAGAAACATCAATAACATATATAAGATCTATTCTATCTAACATTGAACAATCATAGAAGAAATCACATTCGGCTATTCGAATTTCGAAATTCGCAACGTAATCAAATTCGGGTTGCTTCATGTTCAACAACAGTCGCACTCACCAGGATGAGTACATTCGCGAATACGCCTTCGAGCCGGAGCTGCTGATCAATCGCGAGGAGTATCTGCGCGAGGAGCAGCGAGCCCATAAAATACCCTCCACACCCGTTCGCCTGCGTTGGGATGAGGCCATTGCCAAGCAGAAGCAACAACAGAAACGCAAGTCCGCTGAAACAGAGAGCGATGACAAGAATCAAATTGAGTTCGAAATTGAGGCATTCTACTATGTAAGAGAATATTATTATAATTAAAATTGCGACTATAAAACTAGGAGTGCAAATTATCAAAAGAAGTAGGATTTCATTGCCGAAACAGTTCGAGGACTGAAAATCTTTTCGATTTCATCAAAGGCAATAATGTCCTAACTGACAACCAAAGACAATTTTTTGTAAGAACTTAAATTCCAAATTGAATAAGTTTGTTTATGTGAGTGAATAAAACACATATCCAAGTGCCTGGAACAAGCTCAGATTTTGAAAAGGATTTAGATTATTGATTCATTTCAGTATGTAAGGATATTCGAATAGCCAAATCCGAAAGCTGCCTAGCTATCTCACCGCTGGTACTAGATCCGAATGTCTACAGTGAACCAGTTATATTTACAGCGAAAAGCTATAAAGATTCTATGATTGTCTAGCCATTGACAACATATTTACCCAGCCAAACCAGACCTTCGCCCAGACCTCTGGGAAATTAGCTAAGTTCTTCGTTCTTTTGCAATTTTATTTTTTTCTTATATTTTCTTTCGACATTCTTTTCTTTTTTTCATGTTCTTTCTTGTCGCATACCTAATTATTTTTATTTATTTCGTTTTTGTTTTGACCGTGGCATATGTGTTGGGGACCTTTCGTATAAAGCTTTCGCGTTGCATTCTTGATGCACAATATGTCTTATCTTATACATGAAAAATTAAAAACTGAATAAGTCTATCAGTTTATCTCTTATAAATGAGTTTTCATGAATAACCGATAAATAATTCAAATATAATTATTATTTTCTAATTTGTTGACAGTTTCTACATTTGTTTTATGGACATACATATATCCGCTCTTTCTGGTAATGCTCCAAACTCACGCAAATAGACTATTCTTATATTTTAATATATTTATACATATATGCCAAAGAGCATTTATCTGTGTAATCATTGTCAATTTCTTATAATATGCGAATTTTATTTTTTTTTTATTAAATTTTGTTTTTGTTGCTATGCTGTTCATCCATGAAATGGGAATTTCCGCAAATAAGAATCGTTTCATGACGAAAATTCGTTGTTCTCTCTTATGCTTTTTTATTTTAGTTTTGATTGGTTTTTTTTTATACCCTGCACACATTTGATATGGTAATAAGGTATGATGGGCAATTTAATAAGAAATATTTTTACAATTTTTAACATACGTTTATATTACTACTCAGCATAGAATGAAGTGTGGATCTTAGACATTAGAATTCTTTAGCGGAGTTCAGATATCAGGTATCTGATAGTCGTGCACAGCCAGCTAACTCACTTTTACTTGCGTTGTTTGGTTTATTTTAAAAGACGAGTGTTTTCAAGTTATTTATAATATGTATGGGACCTTTGGCTGCTGCCAAAATGATCAACAAGTAAACGAATGTGTTAGTAAGTGTTTAGTATTCTTGGAGGATGGTGGACAACGTTTTTTTATTGTTAATTTCCATTGTTCTGTACAATTGAACAGGCATTCAACAAAGGCTAATAGGTAGAGAAAAAATGTTTAATATACCATATTTATGCATATAAATATTTGTAATTCACAGATGTATGGTCGTTACACGAAAGATCTAGGGGAATTTGCTAAAGATGAAGCCAGAAAACTCAAGCTACTCGAAAAGCGAAGAAAGCAAGAAGATAAACAAAGAAACAAGGTAAATTCTAAATATAAGAACAATGAGAGTATATATATATTTATAATTTATTTTAAAATTAATCATGTGACAATCTACATATTATAACGTGCCTAACGTACTGAGAAATATATAAATACTTAAGGTAAAGCATAATATTTTTATAGACAACCAAATTCCGATATACTCTATATATTCACTTAACATCGAAAATTATGCAAACTACTCGCATTCATGAAATTCACAAACGCCATTTTGAGTCTGCACAAGAATAATTTGGCATAGATCCCAATAGATCCCATTGACAGCTATATACAGTACATGTAATACTTGAATAAATATCTAAATAAACATATATACATATATAATTATATATGTAAATATGTATATGCGTATATTAAGATCATTTTGAGCGCATCGGTTTATAAAGCAGCAGTGCGGGGAAATATTTACAGGAACTGTTGGGCAAACGAGCGACGCGCATAAAACGCATCTCATCATGGATATGGAAGCATACATTAGCTCGATTGGGCGAGGATTGGGTATTCCTGGCCCTGCTCGGCATCATAATGGCCCTGCTTTCGTTTATCATGGACAAGGGCATATCGATATGTACAAATGGTAAGCCCTTACCTATACACTACATTCATTATATATCCTAGCTCTATGCTTATTGATGCGCAACTTTACTCACATATCATTATAGCTCGTATTTGGCTCTATCGCGATCTTACTTCACAGCCCTTTATACAGTATATTGCTTGGGTATCATTGCCGGTCTGTCTAATATTATTCTCAGCCGGCTTTGTGCATCTGATCGCACCGCAAAGCATAGGTAAGTGAGGAACTAACTAACTAACTATCACAATTATATAGAAATGGTATATAGAAATTTACAAGTAATCATTTTTTGTCACGTAGATAGTATTTTGTTTTTATATATTTTTGATTTTATTTGTATTTGTAGTTCTGGGGTTCGTAGTTAATTGAGTTTTCCAAAGCAAAATATATTTTAAATAAAACTGAAAAATATATTAATTTTTTTACTTACTTACTTACTTCGATGGTTGTTTAGGATTCTGAAAGAAAAAAAGCTATAATATATTGAAGCATATAATTTTTGCTGCAGGTTTCCTTGAATAATATTATATTAGCAATGAGATCTCAATACAAATTTCTAAAAAGCATAATTCATAACGTTAAGGCAAAGGCCTATAAATCCCAGTTGCAGCAGAATCAGGAAAATGATTATTTTGCATGAAAGTACGCTCGTTTTAATTTGATATATCCCTTGTACCACTGCAATCCGGCAGCTGCCTGCACCAAACACACTTGGCACCTCCAATTTTATTGGACCAATAGCTGAACTATCCGAACTAATTGTCTATATGTCTTATACTCATAAATAAGCACAACAAACTTACTAATTGATGTAAATACTACTACTTACTTACGAAAGCACTGAGTGCACACTAATTGCAAATTCTAGATATATATTGCATTTTATTGAACTTCGACTATGTATAGGTTCCGGTATACCTGAAATGAAGACCATACTGCGCGGCGTTGCGCTGAAAGAGTATCTCACATTTAAGACATTAGTGGCCAAGGTAATTGGTTTAACGGCAACTCTGGGCAGCGGTATGCCATTAGGAAAGGAAGTAAGTATAAGAAATTGATGCCGGCTAATGGCACAACCACCCAACCACACACAAACACACACTCACTCACACCAACTCACACATTTTGGAAAACTCTTAATAAATAAACATAAAATAAAACTAACCTCGTCTTTAGGGTCCTTTTGTACATATAGCAAGTATTGTAGCACAATTATTAAGTAAACTCGTCACATCATTCCAAGGCATATATGAGAACGAGTCCCGCAACTCCGAAATGCTGGCGGCTGCCTGTGCCGTCGGCGTGGGCGCCTGCTTTGCTGCGCCCGTAGGTGGTGAGTAATAAACATTATTTACTAGACTTTCAAAAACTGAGACACGGATCGATCAATTAATTCGACAGGCGTTCTGTTTAGTATTGAGGTAACCACTACATATTTTGCGGTGCGAAATTATTGGCGCGGTTTCTTTGCGGCTGTGTGTGGTGCAACGGTTTTTCGACTGCTTGCCGTGTGGTTCCAGAATGCGGATACTGTGCGTGCACTGTTCTTAACCAATTTTACCACCGAATTTCCCTTCGATCCTCAAGAGCTGTTTGTTTTCGCATTGATTGGGTAAGTCAATAAGTTGTGTAATGGCTTTTAAACATAATCTCATTTCAAATTCGCATTTTAACAGCTTTGTTTGCGGCCTAGGTGGCGCCACCTATGTGTGGGTGCATCGTCGATATGTGCTTTTCATGCGCTCCAACAAACGCATGAACAAATTTCTACAGAAAAAGTGAGTACATATCGGTTACATACATATGTATGTTATTGTTGCGATAGCCATTCTTGCAGAAACAATTAATATCGATATCGAGCGTTGCACACCTAATTTTCGTTAAGTTCTTTATTTCAATTCAAACACATTTCAATTTCATTCTTTTAGTCGTTTTCTGTATCCCGGGTTTCTGGCACTGTTGGTCTCCAGCATTTCATTTCCCCTAGGCACAGGTCAGTTCCTAGCCGGGGAGCTCAGCACACATGAGCAAGTGACGCAGCTGTTCAGCAATTTCACCTGGTCACGCAGTGATCTGACTGTGGAGCAGGCTGCCGTTGTCACTCACTGGATGACCAGCTACACGAGCGTCTTTGCTAACTTGGTGATCTTTACCATCTTCACGGCAAGTGAATGAATTTGTTTTTCTATGCAATGGAATACTTATTGAATTTTTTTTTTGTGCAGTTCTTCTTTTCCATCATAGCGTCCACGATCCCGGTGCCATCGGGCATGTTCATACCGGTGTTTAAAATTGGCGCCGCATTTGGTCGCTTGGTGGGCGAACTGATGGCCTCCTGGTTTCCACATGGCGTGCGCTACGGCGGTCGATTGTCACCCATTATGCCAGGTGGCTATGCCGTTGTCGGCGCAGCTGCCTTTTCCGGCTCTGTGACGCATACGGTATCCGTGGCAGTGATTATCTTTGAAATGACCGGACAGATAACCCACGTAGTGCCCGTGATGATAGCCGTGCTGGTGGCCAATGCGGTGGCATCGCTGCTGCAGCCCTCGATCTACGATAGTATTATACTGATTAAGAAGCTGCCGTATCTGCCTGATCTGCTGCCATCCAGTTCCGGCATGTACAGCATCTTTGTGGAGGACTTCATGGTGCGGGACGTGAAGTACATTTGGCATGGCATCTCCTACCAAAAGCTTAAGGAGGTGCTCAAGATCAACAAGGCGCTGCGTTCACTCCCGCTTGTGGACAGTCCAGAGAATATGATACTGCTCGGCTCTGTGCAGCGGTACGAGCTAATCAAGATCATTGAGAAGCACATCGGACGGGAGAAGCGGATGGAGGTAGCTCAAAAGTGGCAAAAGGAGGCCGAAGAGCGCGCCCTAGAAGAGGAGAAGAAAAAACAGGAAGCTGAACTGAAACAGCGGCGACCATCACGCTTCGAAGTGCTTCCTGCGCCGGATATACTTAGCCTGCGGCAGATAGCCAACGATGAGATGTTGCCGCCCAAGAAGAGGGCCGAGACTTTACACAGCTCCCTAACGCCCCGCAAGTCAATATTGAAGAAGACCAACTCATTCAACTTGAAGACTTATGCCCCCGCCTCGCCGCACAGCCCGAGCATTACGCCCTACACCACGATAACGGGCAACTCGGAGTTTCGTATACGGTCTGCATTTGAGGCAATCTTTAAGAAGTCCACCACGCTTCAGGATGTACAACCGGATCCGGAAATGGGCTCTATCTCGCCGGCGGCCAGCAACAATGAAGTGCAAACGCCACGTGCACCCAGTGCGCCCAGCACACCGGGTATATCCAAGAAGGTTCAGTTGGTAAGTCAAACTCGCCTTGCATTCCTACTTTGCATTCTGGGTTTATTCGCGCTTAACAACTAACGGAGTTGAGCTCCTCACTTTACTTTGTCCGTTGCGCTTATTTCTGTAAATATATTTGCATTCCAAGCAAGCACAAAGCAATTGGAACTTTGTTACCGATCAGATCATGCTGGTAAGTAAATGCCAATTGCATCGCTCTTTCTCTATACATTTGTTTACTCTTTGGTATTCTGATGATCCTGTTTCTCGCTCTCTGTCCACGTCACCTATCCCATTCCATATCTGCAAGCAAGTAAACCCCATTACAATTAAATCGGATTCAAACCAAAAAAAGGTAACAATTATTAATTTATGATTGAAATATATTATAAAGGAGGATGGCATAGAAAGCTCTCAAAACTATAATTTTCTGGGGAATTCCTCAAAAGTATACTACATTTGTAAATTTTGAAAATTATTTATAATATTTTGAATCTCGAGAGTTTTCCATGACAGTTCCGAATATAAAGCAACAGGTCTAGTCTGCCGCTATATAGAAAATAGAATATCGCGTAGCCGTCTTTTCACAATATTTTACAATATGGCTGATCGCATATTAATATAAAAAACTTAACGCTTTGAATATGCCGCCTGATAAGGATGACACAGATGATACCATAACAGATAAAACAGATTCGTATAAACCAATTAATATGCCGCTCAACGATGTGAATTCAGATAATACCTTCATTAAATACAAAACAAATAAAGTTTCAGATATTAATAGACAGACCCACGAACCAGCTGCTGTGTCCCTTCTAAATGAGAAGCACATAGATAAGCAAAGAAATGTTAAGAAAAAAATTCAATTCAACTGCGATGTGAGAGTGCAAGATTTGACAATGCAAGGCTTCACGTTGGATAAGCTATCCGATAATCAAGAATCAAATGAAATGGGTTACACTATAGAAGATGACGATGAGACATTCAATGTTAATGACGAAGAGTCGGTAGCTGGGGTAAGTATGATTTGTTCTCTATCTATTCTCTATTTCTCGTTACATATGACTGTCTTGTATTGTAATCTATACTAACCAATGAAATATATCTATATGTCACATCTAACCCAGAACTGTTTCTATTCTCTCTATTGTTTGTATTGTACCCCGTTCTTGTGTATATATACTTTTATATATGTATATATGTAACTCTCTTATTGCACCATCAAACCACATTAAATAGAACACGATTACGAAAAGGTCAAAGTCAGTGCAATTGGTACGTATATATTTATAGATTAATCCAACTATAAAAAAAATATCTAAAACTAATTGTTTAAGTAAAGATCTTTACTTATACGCATTTGCCTGTTTTAGCCCAGGGAACGTGTCATAGATATGTCGCCGGAGGATCAGAAACAATGGGAACTAGAGGAAATGCTTAAGCCCATCGATTTGGAAAAGGCACAGATACATATAGATCCCTCGCCCTTTCAGCTGGTCGAACGCACCTCCATACTCAAGGTGCATTCGCTGTTCTCCATGGTGGGCATCAATCATGCGTATGTGACAAAAATCGGACGTCTTGTTGGCGTGGTTGGTCTCAAGGAGGTAAGTGCATGTGAAATACTTACTGTGCGTGTAAAATATTTATTAGCTGATTTGAAATATTTGTTTGACAGCTACGAAAAGCCATCGAGGACATCAACAGCAACAATTTTGTGGCACATCCCAGGGATGAGGAACTCAATTGCGACTCGAAACCTGCTGCAGAGAAGCCTCTACTGGCAGTTACTCCAAGTGCTAGTGACAAAGCCGTTGATATGACCATTACCTCAATGGATTCGGCGCTCTCTAATTCAGACAATTGTTCTGATATTGAAATGGAGCACCTAAAGTCTCTCGACACGCCAGAAAAAGCGCTCACCATGCCGCCAATAGATGCAAATGCAAGTGCAAACGCAAATGCAACAACACAAGACACAAACAAATCTGTTTAAACTAGGCTCCCATCTCTACAAATATATAAATATACATTTAATGTTAGCTACGACAACAATGTTTGTTAAAGGCCGCTGTTAAATTTTTTTAAAGATACTAAGTGATAGCATAATTAATTAATTATTTAATCAAGTTGTTATTTATATCTCTCGTTAGTGTTTAAAGTCAAAGATATCGTGATCTATATATAAGTTGCAGCCAATGCAAAATAAATATTTTAAAATACAAAATAACAATGCTTTCTAATCCCCCAATATGATAAATTATTAACAGATATACCAGAGCTCAGAGCCATTTATTTAGGGTTCCACGTTCATGAAGTAAGATATTAATATAAATACAAAGTGTATAATATATATTATTTTTAGAACAGAAACGTAACCTAATTTTATATTTAAATGATTCAACCAAAAATTGGCATCATTATTACGCCATATATTGATAAAGAACAAGTCAGAAAGCTGTAGTCGAGACTGCTCGACTACGAAATCCCCTGAGCCCTTCTTCGAACGAATAATATTCCAAGAATTATTCGATTCGTTTCTGCACGCCTAAGAAACTATACATGCAAAAACACGAGCACACACACTTGTAAGCATGTATGTGTGTGAGCAATGCAGGCGGCTTGCTGTCTCGCTGCCTTTGTTGCTGCGGCACATGGGTTTTGATGAGAAAACTTTGATGATTAATAATTCTGTTTCTAGATGGACAATCGTATTGATATCTTCACATTATGATTATGATTATGATATTCATATCTATATGCTAAACCGAAATCCAAAATCTGACAAAAACCGAAATTGTATTAAATTAGTATCTATATATATGCTGAAGACTTGGAGACTCTAGCTCTAAAGATGAATTAGCTAGAATTTTATAACTGGTTCCCGATAAATTCATTTATCGATAACTTTGCAAATATACGAGTTATCGAATTTCTGAAATAAACTCGTACTGCGCGTGCAATATACGGACCTAACACAAAAAGAATGAATTCTCTAGCTTTTGTATCTTCGGAAATCGACGCGTTCATACATACGGACGGACGGACGGACGGACGGACAGACGGACATGGCTATATCAACTTTTCTCGTCACCCTGATCAAGAATATATATACTTTATGGAATCTGCCACGCCTCCTTCTGCCTGTTACATACATTTAACAAAACCATTATACCCTGATTTCCCATTTTCAATGGACTCAAAAATATAAGCATTGCTAGCTCAGGATAAGAATCTCGTTGGCATACTTTAAGACTGCTAATCAATTAAATTCAATCTCCCAATCTGATGGATCAATGAGTTATCCAAATTTAAATGGAACAAATAAAATTCTGCGGTATTCTAGGAGTGACCTTCAAACAAATGCAACACAAACAAATCGACTTCATTTTTTTAATCATCAAAGTATGTAGAAAATCTAATATTATTTATAAGTAAACATTTCGTTGATCTAAAAGTCGTTTATAAAATTTTTTGTATAAAATATGGCGTACCGTCGAAGTAAGAAATGTAAGACAATTACAGGCAAAATTTGGTCGAGAATATGCATGGGCAGGTACCCAGAAAACATCATGGTGAAATATGGAGATGCATTAGTACGCCATACCACTCGATACGGAATATATGAATCAAAATCAGACAAAGGGCATTACATAATATCTTTGGGATCTACAAAACTTCTTCATGCAACAGAAATTAAAATGACTAACAGTTGGATGTTTGTCGAGCCGGCAACTAATAATATAATCGAAACAGTTAAAGTCATGGTTTGTCTTCCGTATCGGTTTAAGCTCACTGACGATTTAATCAAAGAATGTATAAGAAAAAAAAATGAACAATTTAGCGAAGCCATATTCACGGTTCTCAACTATCCACAATATTATGAAATGAAGGCCAGACTGATTAAACTGGGCAACTCACAATCATTTTCTGAAACTGCACCCATAACCTATGCGTGCTCTCATTGGCCCATGATACTAATTGCCCTTTGTCTCATTTTTATATTCTCTGGCCTTTACTAAATCTTTATAGTTGTGGATGTATTAATTTTAGCATTAAACATTATTTTTGCTTATATATAAATGTAAAATGATTGTATGACGATTTTCAAAAAACAACACGAGAAACTAATCTTACCTCTATGATAATTGACTGCTGTTTATTGATTTATAAAGTTTCTTGGAAATTATGGGCCTCAAACTTTTCCAATTCTAAGTTTTTTAAATCATCTAAGCATGAGACAATATCCATTATTTATTCATCATTTAGTTTTACAGAAATAATTATATTTTTTTTAATGCAGCGAAACTCTCTAATATTCAAGTCAATTATTTGTAACGTTACATAGGGCAGACAGTCGGATGAGAGTGTTGTATTCTCGTGTGCAGGGCACGCGCTGGATCCGGCTCAGGATAGTCGGGAAGAGGGATGGGTACAAAAAGGGAACTGCAACTCCAGGTGCTGCCACACATTATTTATTAGAATAAAATCGCGTGCCTAGTTTCGATTGTCACTGGTCAAATTAGATAGTAAGAAGGGAAGATAGAAAGAAAGAAAGAAACAAATGCACAAACAAACATAGTAGCCAAGCTGGGTATCGGCCCTAGATATTTTAGGCGACCGATATTGCCCTCCCTACCATGATCGCTAGTTACCATATATACATTTTGGCGATCCCATACCAGCTTGAGAAACTAATACACCCTTACCCAGTTGCGTCGCATGGCCCCGAAAAGATTAGACTTAGTAAATGTTCATTTCAGCTTTAAAGTTTAATACAAAAAGAATTATAATATCGATACATTAGAATGATGGTAAAGAGAGGTAAAGATATTAGAGCTTTTTTAAAGCTTTTAAGTAAGCTGTCAGCTGCTAGGAAGAATAAGCCAGCAAAGAAATGATAAAAGTAGGATACTATAATAAGAGAAAAGAATGATAGGAAAGAAGAAATGATTAAAGCATTATTCTTTACAAATGTAGCGTAGCAAAATAAACGCTGATAAACTAAATAAGAAGTGAGGCAAATTAAATTTAAAATTGAGCACTTACGGCAATATCCCTCGATGAAAGCGCTTCCATTTCGGTATGGCTGTAAGCTGCTATAAAAATTATGCTTTATGCAAAAATGAATAAAATAAAAATAAAAATAATGCAAAAATTCAAATATAGAAAAGGAGATGCTAATTAAGGGAAAATATTCATATGGAGTAGATAGGATTAGATATACAAAATTTTATAATATATAAATTATAAACTATTTTAATTATACATTTTCATGATTAGGTTAGATTTTCTTTTTTTTCGTTTTTTTTTTTTCTCTAACGAATGACAAAATTTTTAGTTCGAATATGCAGGGTATCGTTATAAACGATTCATCCAACGATTCCAATTGGGAACACAAGTTCTCTTTTTGAGACTGCGTGGAGTGGTGGCGTGGCCAAAAAAAAGGTATTTGCGTCTAGCAAAGGCTGCTCAGCTTTTGGGTGGATGGAAGATTTGCCAATTTTGCAGCGCAAGTTCTGCGGCCTTAGGCGATTTAGGCGTAGCGTATTTGTCGCCAGCACAAAAGAAATTTAAGATAAGACTTGGTGCCAAACCTGCAAAGAGGTTTGTGCGAAATTATTTAATTTATTCACTAGAGTTTTTTCTTATTAATTTTATTTAAATGCTTTATGCTTTAATGCTTTATGACTCACAAATGATCGATTTGGCACTTGCACTAATTAATTTAAATAAAAGAAAAGAAATTCTTGTTTTTCTATTTTATGTAAAATGTTCACAAATGAATTTGCACAGTATACTTGGCACAGTAAAATTTTCGGTCTTGCCGGTTTGCGTGATAAATTAGAAAAGAAAGTATGGCCGAAGCTGGAGCGGCAAACCAGCGCTTGGGAACAGATATAACTTCCGAGCGAAAGTGACAATTACTCCTGTTATCTTATGGTCTCCTTTTGTTTGCCCTGGATAACAGCTGTTTTAAACGGCTAACTGCTCTGCTGAGTGCATGCTTTTAGGCTATTCATAATATTCAAATTAAAAAAAAAGTGCTTGACTTTAGCTAGTCCAGCGCCACTACATGTTTTCAACTATCCCCAAAAAGACGAAATGAACTCCAAACTCATGGAGGATTATCTGAGTGCAGGTATAATTTCTAAAGCTACGTGCTCGCACTGGCCCATTGTATTGCGATATGTTTCATTTTTTATACCCTGAGTCCATTGAAAATGGGAAATCAGGGTATAATGGTTTTGTTAAAAGTATGTAACAGGCAGAAGGAGGCGTGGCAGATTCCATAAAGTGATCAGGGTGACGAGAAAAGTTGATATAGCCATGTCCGTCTGTCCGTCCGTCCGTCCGTCCGTCCGTATGTATGAACGCGTCGATTTCCGAAGATACAAAAGCTAGAGAATTCATTCTTTTTGTGTTAGGTCCGTATATTGCACGCGCAGTACGAGTTTATTTCAGAAATTCGATAACTCGTATATTTACAAAGTTATCGATAAATGAATTTATCGGGAACCAGTTATAAAATTCTAGCTAATTCACCTTTAGAGCTAGAGTCTCCAAGTCTTCAGCATAGATACTAATTTAATACAATTTCGGTTTTTGTCAGATTTTGGATTTTGGTTTAGCATATAGATATGAATATCATAATCATAATGTGAAGATATCAATACGATTGTCCATCTAGAAACAGAATTACTAATCATCAAAGTTTTCTCATCAAAACCCATGTGCCGCAGCAACAAAGGCAGCGAGACAGCAAGCCGCCTGCATTGCTCACACACATACATGCTTACAAGTGTGTGTGCTCGTGTTTTTGCATGTATAGTTTCTTAGGCGTGCAGAAACGAATCGAATAATTCTTGGAATATTATTCGTTCGAAGAAGGGCTCAGGGGATTTCGTAGTCGAGCAGTCTCGACTACAGCTTTCTTACTTGTTTTTCTCTCGTTTTTACATAAGTCTTAAAAGGTTTCGCTGAACTTGCAATAAGTTTACCATACGCTACACTGAACCAAGCACTGTAACGTGAACAGTATTATGAACGTTAACATCAAGCTTTAACAGCTTTAACAGCGGCTTTAGCTGCAAGTTAACATATAGAACCATGTTAACGATGAGCATACTTTAAAGCCGCAGGCAAATACCCTGTATTCTGACCTCGTATAGTGTAAATTAAATTGAACAAAGTGAATCTAGCATGGAACTCATAATAAAACAAACCAAGCTCCAATATAAGCAATATTATTATATTTTTTAGAGCATATGCACGATCGTACTTTAACGCAAAATGAGAACGATTGACGACAATCAGCAGTTGGGCTTCTCTCTCGATTATCACCTTCGGGACCAAGTCGAAGCAGCGGCAGAAGTCGCTTGAATCTACCAGCTGGGGCAACTCCAATAAATTCATTAATCTGAATTGACAAACCCATTTTGGTAGCGCTGGAGCGCAGACGTACCGCAGATGTACCCTCTAATAAATCTAAAATATATAAAATTAATTTATTACAATTAAATAAAATAATTAAATTTAAATTAATACAAAGAAAATTATTAATTTAAAAAGTACAAGCTCTGAATAAAAAAGACAATTAAAATAAAGTTTCGATAATTAGATTAAATACGCGCTCATTAAAAGCTATTAGAATGAGTCGCCATAGTGAGACAGACGATGTGCTGCACACAAAACCATCGTCCTCGCAGCAGAATGGACAATCGCCAGATACATATTCAAATGGATCTATCGCACGGCAGGAACAGGAGAAACTTGAGATCGCGGGCGATGACCAGGAAGATCTAGGCTACACTCGTACCCTGGTAAGCGTTAAAACACATATATGAGAATACTTTAATCAAATGATTTCTTAACAAATAAAATGTATAGACAAGGGATTCAAAAAGATCTTTAATCTGCTGAACAAAAAATTTTATAAATAAAACATTTGGTAGGGATGTTAGGTAAGATCAGTGAAAAGTCCTTTTTAATAAAATTGATATTTCTTGAACAAAATATGAGCAGAAGATTCGGGAGAAAAATAAATTAATTGATTAAATGAAATATAATAATATAATATAATAAATATAATAATACAATAAATAACAGTTTTTAATAAGTAATTATTATCCTTATTGAATTACTTATTTACTTAAAAGGAATCCGCAAGCAAAAAAAAAAAAATAATAATTAATAATAATTTTCAATTTTTAATTACAACAATTTTTTAAGGATATTAAACTGCATAGCAATCGAAAAATTGTAATACGACAAAGAGGCTCATTCAAATTATTAAATACACAACTCTAGAAAGCCAGTGGTCATTGTTTGAGAGCTAATTGGCAATCTCCAAGTAATAATTTGTAACTTATGTATGTATTTGCTCTAAATATTTGTCAGCACTCTGACAAAAGTTGGCAGCAGGTGCCAGACAGCAAATTGTTTATTTGTATTTACTGTTGAGATTTGGAAATATTTGTGTTCTCTGATTGTCACACTTCTTTTATATACCCATTGAAAATGGGAAATCAAGGTATAATGGATTTGTTAAAATTAACAGGCTGAATGCAGCGTGGTAGACCCCATAAAGTGTATATATTTTTGATCAGGGTGACGAGAAAAGTTGATATAGCCATGTCCGTCTGTGCGTTTGTCCGTATGTTTGAGCTCGTCGATTTCCGAAGACACAAGAGCTAGAGACTTCATTCTTCATTTTGTGTTAGATTCGTATATTGCACGCGCAGTACGAGTTTGTTTCAGAAATTCGATAACTTATATTTCCAGAGTTATCGAGAATCAGTTATAAAATTATATCTCGTTCATCTTTAGAGTTAGAGTCTCTAAGTTTTCTGTATATATGTATGTATATGATACTAATTTAAATAATAATTCATAATAATTTTGGATTCCGGTCCACAATTCGACCCCACACTCCCAAATCTGTAAACAATGTATTTGAAATACTAGAGAATACAGTTTGATTTGGCATATAGATATGAATGTCATGATCATAATCTGAAAATTTGATTACGATTGCCCGCCTAGAAACAGAATTAATAGTCAAATAAGTTCTCGCAGTAAAACCCACGTGGCAGAGCAAGCGAGACAACGAGACACCAGGTCGCCTGCACTACGTACACACATACATACATGCCTGCAAGCGTATGTAAGCGCATGACTGAGTGCGTGTGTATGTATAGTTTTTTACGCTTACATAAACAAATTAAATATTTCTTTGAATATTATTTGTTCGAGGGGATATCGTAGTCGAGCAGTCCCCGCTAGAGCTTGCTTACTTGTTTATTTACAATTCTATTATTTTTGCTATTCCTTATATTAAAAATAAAATAAACATTTATTATAATATTTAAATAATGTTTATATCTACATGCACATGACATGACGCCTCTCTAAATACGTTAATTTTTTAGCACATCCATCACATGTGACAAATTAGATGTGTTGATTAGACGTACCGTCTAACATTTTGTTGAGTCACACACTTAATATCTTTCTCGCCTTTTAATTAATCTTTAGATGTATGGCAGGTACTCGAGGGATCTGCAACAATTTGCTGGCGATGAGGCACGAAGACTTCGCAAGCTCGCTAAGCTGCGCAAACAAGAGGATAAACTAAGGAGTCAGGTGAGCCCTGAACTGAAATAATGATATGTATAAGTGTATATTCAAAAAAAGGTGTTTATTATTTATGGTAAATCAATATGGAAGTCCAACCAGTAAGTTCGGTTTCACGTTTTGATTTTCTTACTGCAAATCTTCAGAAGTTACTGCTTTTTTTCCAGTTGGACCGTTAAGTCTTCAACTTCAAAAATAATAACAAATGAGTTTTATTTTTGACGCTTAGGCTCCAAAGCTGTAAATTAATGGAAGAGATTAATAGAGATCAATAGTAACTTAATTAACATATATGTTTGAGTTTCTAGACTTTAAAACACATGACTTTTTCGATAGGGTGTAGATACTTTAGTATTCGTTTACGGAAACCGTCTATTTAAGTATATATGTATTCGAAATTGTAAGTCTTTCAAGACTTAATAGCGACGGAATTACTTGCAATTCTACGGACAGACGAACATATATATGGGCGGACACTTTCAATACTTTTCATTCTACTTACAATAACAAAAATTTTTTATTTTTTTCTTCAAATCTCTTCAGAAAATGTTTGCCATAAAGGAACTTTCTAATTATATTATATATTATTTTATTACTTGACAATTTCATTCTATGTAGTTGCTCCAATTGCAATCGAATGAACCCAGTCGCTTGCACGGCATTTCCGCCGGTATCTGGCGTCATTTCTCCGAACGCCTAAGCAAAGATTGGATTTTTCTAACAGTCTGTGGTATTATCATGGCCTTGATATCTCTCTTCATGGATGAGGGCATCCGATTGTTTATTGAAGGTAACGGCTAGTCGGTGGGACTTCTTAATATATTCAATACATTCAATATGATTGCAGCACGCTTTTGGCTCTATAATAATATTACTGGTGACCCATTTGCCAGGTATGTGGCCTGGGTCGCAGTACCCGTAATTATGATATTGATTACAACCATGTTTATACATTATTGGGCTCCCCAAGCCGCAGGTAATCAATGCATTTTAGCTTGTAACTCTTTAGCTATAAATGGCTCTTCTTTTTAGGATCCGGCATACCCGAAATGAAAACCATTCTACGGGGCGTTCCCCTCAAGAACTATCTCACATTCAAGACCCTGGTGTTTAAGGTATTGGGTCTCACATTTGTTTTGGGCAGCGGCATGCCACTGGGCAAGGAGGTGAGCTTTGAAAGAAAAACTCTTCACGTTCGCCTTTCTTAAGGACTTTAAGTTCTTCTTCTCTGCTTTAGGGTCCTTATGTGCACATTGCCAGCTGTGTAGCACATCTGTTGAGCAAGCTGGCCACACCTTTTCGCAGCATCTACCAGAACGAGTCACGCAGCACCGAAATGCTGGCCGCAGCCTGCGCCTTAGGTCTAGGCACCTGTTTTGCGGCACCCATTGGAGGTAAGATAGAAATATATATTATTAAATGAATAAATAAATCAAAATATAAATATTGCTATACCTACATATGTATATCAATCCCATACACCAATAATTAAAGAAATATATTATAGGTATATTTGTTTTTATTTATATATACATTTCATTTTAAGCATGTGATTGATAACTGATAATAATAAATATTTACATTCAATTAACAAATAAATACAAATAGAAATTCAAATATATCTATATAGCTACGCTTAACTGATCAATCCCACCCTTGCAGCTGTGCTGTTTAGCATCGAGGTGACCACAACTTATTTCGCTGTGCGCAATTATTGGCGTGGTTTCTTTGGCTGTGTCGTAGGTGCTTCGGTAGTGCGTCTATTGGCCGTTTGGTTCCAGGGCGCTGACACAGTTACAGCCGTCTATCCCACCTATATAAGCACCGACTTTCCTTTTGATTCGAGGGAGCTTGTCTTCTTTGCCTTGACTGGGTAAGACTCTTTAACGCGTCTTTGTTTTTTTCTCAAACAAATTCTTCTCTTTTAGAGCACTTTGTGGCTTGCTGGGAGGCTCATATGTCTGGGTTCATCGACATTATGTGCTCTTCATAAGATCCAGCAAGAGATTAAATCATTTTCTGCAGAAGAAGTGAGTAGAATTTAAAGATATCAATTAGGGATATATACATACATATATGTTATGTAAACTATCTTGAAACCAAGACCTCAACCATATATGTAGATTATTTCTTAATGAATTAATGCATTATCTTAAGTTTAAACCAACTTATTTGTGGATTCTTTACAGTCGTCTCATATATCCCGGAATACTGGCTTTGTTAATATCCACTCTGACTTTTCCCTTGGGGACTGGACAATTCCTAGGTGGCGATATTAACACAGAGGATCAGTTGACGCAGCTATTCAGCAACTTTACCTGGACAGAAAAAGATCTTAGTGAGAAGCAGGCGAGGATTGTCACCCAATGGTCCACCAAGTACACGACTATCTTTGGCAATCTCATGTACTATACGCTCTATCATGTACGTAGACTTCCTCGCAAACAAAGAGATAATCCCTCCAGCTAACCCTATCATTTTTTCCTAGTATTTCCTATCCATTATTGGCTCCACAATGGCCGTGCCGCATGGCATGTTCATCCCAGCTCTGAAGATTGGCAGCGGATTCGGCCGTTTGGTGGGTGAATTTGTAGCCTGGATGTTTCCGCTGGGCATGCGCTATGGCGACTGCAGGTCCCCAATTATACCCGCCGCTTATGCGATTGTGGGTGCCGCTGCCTTTTCCGGCTCAGTGACTCACTCGATTTCAGTGGCCGTTGTGGTATTTGAGATTACCGGACAAATTGCGTTTGTGGTGCCTGTCCTGGTGGCTGTGCTGGTGGCCAATGCCGTCGCCTCTATGCTGCAGCCCTCCATGTACGATAGTATCATCATGATCAAAAAGCTGCCCTATCTGCCCGATCTGCTGTACACCAACTCATCGATGTACAACAAGCATGTCTCCGACTTTATGCTGCGCGACGTCAAGTACATTTGGCAGGGTATCACCTACCAGCAGCTGAAGGAGGTGCTCCGAATGAACAAGAAACTGCGCTCCATTCCATTGGTGGATAGTCCTGAGCAGATGATTCTTATTGGCTCTGTGCAACGACAGGAGCTAGTGAAATTGATCGAAGATCAAGTTGGGCGCGAGAAGCGCATGGAAATGGCACAAAAATGGCGCGCAGAGGAACTCAGGGCTCAGGATCAGGCAGCCGAGCGACGACCATCGCGCTTTGAGGTGGTGCCTGCCCTCGACTCACCAATATCCAGTTTGAAGCAGAATAATGAACAGTCGACCGACTCGCTGAGCAGCGAATCACGTATGGGCTCTATATTTAAAAAGTCTTCGGAATCAGATCTCGATCTTGAGCTGGGTTCCAATGAATACCTGCAGTCAGTGGTCAGTCCCTCAAAGCGTGTGAACCTGGTAAGTGCTCTAGCATTTGCTCTAGCTCTCATTAAAATTTATATGATTTAACATTAGGTTGGCAATTGCGTTGTCGATATGTCACCCGAAAGCAAAAAGCTTTGGAAACTGGAACAATTGAGCAAGCCGATCGATTTTTATACAGGATCGGCTCGCATTGATCCCTCGCCCTTCCAGCTTGTGGAGCGCACTTCACTGCTACGAGTTCACTCCTTATTCTCTATGATGGGCGTAAGTCATGCTTATGTTACCCACATAGGCCGTCTTGTGGGCGTAGTCGGCCTGAAGGAGGTGAGGGTTGAACACATTGGAAAAATAAAAAATATTCTAAAATAAAAAATATTCTAATATCACCCATATCAGCTGCTAAAGGCAATTGAGGACATCAACAATCAACGTTTTGAGCCAACAGCTCGGGAGCAGCAGCCAGATGTTAAGCCACTCCTTGCTGGAAGCTTGAGTGACGAGGGTGTCAATAACACTGTCACCTCGGTCAACTTAATATCCGGCGAAGGTCGAGTAGATCTTAGGGAGGAACAAGCAATGCGTGGGGCACACACAAGTGTTTAGCCATAAAGCTGAGATGAAACAACAGTGAACATTATTACGAGATAACTAACCAAAAAACCAAAAAAAAAAAAAAAAAAAAAAACACAATAGAGTTGAACTCGTTGGTTATACCGTGAGTATGGAGCAGGACTCGAAATCATATTCGTAATCAATCAAACTAACTATAGCAATTTTTCAAACTAAATGCAAATTACTGGATTCATCTGGTTTACCATGAAACGCACATTGGCAATGCCCAAACTAGTAACACATATACATATATATTATTAAAAGGTTGAGCAATTAATTATTTCTTTTACTATTTTCTTAAAGTATGCAGAGTAAAAATAAAACTCATTCCATTTTACATTTTTTATATTTTGCATTTTTATTGACTTTTTCCATAGTTTTTTTTTTTTTTTTTTTTTTTTATTTTTATTGTATCTGTTTGTATAAAACAATATCCTTCCTTTTTTTTTGCTTTTTTAAATTTTCGATTTCTTTTAGCCGTTTCTCCAATCACGTACAAAACAATTTACTTCTTTGCATTCTATTGTTTGCAAGCGATTTACAAACTCGCATACAACTTTAAATTGCTCGTCGGCTATGCACGTACTTTATATACCCTACTCTCAGTGGGACGCCCAGAGTATATTGGTTTGTATTTTAATATTCGAAGAATGAACTAGCACGTTTTTATTGGAAATAGTAACGGCTAAGTTATTTTCGTAATATTTACGGACATCTGATTCTTTCTCTTTTTTTTTCTCTCGAAGAAAACTAAAGTTTACTTATATTTTAGTTCATATGCAAAAGTGTAAGTGTGAGTGTTGTGTAATGTGTAAATTAGTGTGTAGTGTAGTGTAAATTGTGTATAGTATACGATTCTCCCTTTTTTGCTTAACACGCCTCTTGTTTAGTGTTTCTTTCTTATAAATGGTATCATAAATGTTTTTTTTTTTTTTTTTTTTGTTTCGTTGCGAAACATTTCTCACAGTTTTACAAATTAAAACAAGAGCGTTCACTAGTTTTTCTTCGTTTTACCTTCTTTTTTGTTTTTTTGCTATGATCAACATCATCGTCTGTCTGTTTACAATCCAAACAAAGTAGCTCATGTTTATTTAGTTTATAGGAATTCATAGTATTATAAATTATTTTAAATTATCTCCGGTGTATTCGTACTTAAATATTAAAAACGTTTTCAATTTGCAACAGAATTAATTTTTTTGTCGAAGTTTGTTATTTGCAGTATTATTATGTTTCTATTTTATTGTATTTATTTTTGTTTCTGCATAGCAATAGTAATTTTTCTTTTTAATGGAAGTATTTAGTTTTTTTTTTTTTTATTTTATTTTTTTTTTAGTAACAGTTTTTTGTGTGGAAAAATAGAAGTATGTTCTTATGTACCTATGTATGTATACAAATTGTTGAGGCGCAAAGCATTCTGACATTTTGAATCTCTTCTCCTTGGGGGAGGGGCGTAAACGTTTGGAAAATTAAAAACAAAAATGATTTTAAAAGTATAATATTGAAAGAAATTTCTGTCTCCCTTAAAGCCCGATCTGGGTCTCCTACATTTGTTAACTGTGTTATGTAGTTGTTGTGGTCGGTATTGTTGTTGTTGTTGTTTGTTGATGGCACAGCGTCAGTTGATAGTTTCTTAATTTTTCTTCAGGTGCATTTTACATTTACATTTTATATCACAATTTTTAATATTATTATTATTCTGTAATTAACACATGTTCATCATTTACGCCCAGCAAAAAACTTGTTGAGCAAAGTGTCAAGAATTCTCTCTGCTTTTAATTTTTGTAAAAAAGAAGTTTTGGAAAAGTTGAAATTTAAGCGAAAATAAGATAGTATGGCATAATGCCCTACTTTGAATTTATGATAAACATTTGGAGCATTTCCAATATGCACTTAACATGCATGTTAAAGGAATGGGAAATTGAATGATTTCTTTCATTCAGCAAATTGTATGCTCAAGCGGACTTTCATAAGTATCATAAGCAAATTTGTTTTTTTATATAACAAATTTATCCATTGCTTCAATTAATCAACTGATGAATAAAAGTTGCTTACACAATAGCTAAAATATTTGTAGAGCTCCTTTTAGGAGTACGTGTTGAGTGTATGACCCTGAAGAATTATTCAGAGCCCGTCAAAAATGTAACTCAATTTTCAGTTTTCTTTAAGGTTGTTAGTTAATTTTTTTTTCTTTTTAATTTTTTTTTTTAACAATTTCTGTAAATTGAAATAAAAATGATAAACAATTTCTTGTACATTTTGGATTTTCTTAATTGTTTACAGTTTTTTTTTTTAATTTTCTTTTAATATGATATACTTGAGCCAAAAAAGTAAAATAAACAAATTTATGCAAACAACTTTACTTTTTCATTTTTTACTCTTTTCTACTCTCAACAAAAAAGCACAAAAAATTAACAATTTTTGGCGGCAACTGGATGTTCTTTTCTTTCCAAAAAAAATTCTTCAATAAGTTGTGTATGTGTGTATATATGAGTGTGAGTGTCTAACTCGCTTAAACGCAATTTGCATTCATATTTTTTTTTTATTTTCATAATAAAAAATTTTACGAATAATTACATGTTCGTTTTTTTTTCACTTTTTAAATCTTTTTTATAAAAAAAGTTTTTGTTTTTTATTTTTCATTCGAACGACTGTTTGGATTTTTCTTTTTCTTGTAGTCTGCTTAATGAAACAGCATATTTTGGATTGCTTCTTTAGGGCGCTCTTTTATCTTAATGATTACAGGCAACACAATTTTTAAGTTTGTATTAAATTAAGACGGAATTTTAAGTAGTTTCTTGCTGTTTACAGTTTTTTTTTTTTTTTCATGTATTAAGCTTTTAGAAATTTATCAAGCAAATTATTAATTATAATTTGCAAATGTAAGTTGTTTTTTTGTGATTTGTATATAAGAAGTAATTATACAGAGAAAAAAAAAACAAAAGAAAAAACGAAAAAGAAAACTTCTAACAAACTTTGCTTTTGTTTCCATATGGGACTCCCTCGGACAGCTGCAGTTTTTGTTGTTTTGTTGTTATTTTTTGCATATATTTAGCCACTGGCCGTAGCGGGCTCACAGTACTCGGCCAAGTCGCCGGGTCGCTGCTGCTGCCGCATTCGCCGCTGCAGCAATAAACTCTCACTGGGCGGAGACAGTCCGATGCCCAAGGTGGGCGGCTCATCCAATAGATGTGGCGGCACTTGAGACGAATGCACAAAGCGCCCAGAACCAATGCGTACTGTTGGCGGCTGCTGCTGCTGCTGATGACGATGATGCTGCTGTTGCTGATGGGCACGCTGCAGGCCTCTATTGGGCTGATTCATACCGCAACCACGCATGGGTGCATAGACACAATCCTGACGCCAATTCCGAATCTGCGTTGCAGGCGACGTCGAGTGCTCATCGGAAGGCGGTGAGCCGCCACTGCTGCTCCCAGCGCTGTTGTGCCGCTGCTGCTGTTGTTGACTCTGCTGTTGTTGGATCTTGTAGCCAGCAACACCGCCGCCGTGCGAGAAGCTTCCCAAATAGTTGCGCTGTTGATTGCCATAATGTCCACCGCCGCCACCAGTGCTAAAGGGCGGGCGATATTTGCGAAAGCCGCCTCCCCCGCCAGCAGTAATAATTTTATGCTGCTGGGGCTGCTCTGACTGATGGCTGCGATAGCGCCAATTCTCTAGGCGATGCGGCTCAGGGTGTGGTGCTACGTAGCGTTGTTGCTGCTGCTGCCTTTGCTTTCGCGTGTATGCGTTGCAGATGGCGGGTGGCGTTTGCTTTAGACCATTTCCAGCCGATTTTAGCTCGTGCTCATCTTCATAATCATCATCATCTTCCTCATCCTCATCATCATCATCATCATAGTCATCATCCTCCTCATCAATGTCGGCGTCTTCGTCATTTTGATATGCATCCAATGCAAAGTAAACATTGCGCTGTTGTTTGTTGCTGTTGTTACTGTTGTTAGCAGCAGATTGTTGTTGTTGTTCTTGCTGTTGCTGTTGCTTGCCAAAAGTCGTTCGCATTGCTGTCTCCTCAACTGCAGTTTTCGGCACTTTCAAATCATCTACATTGTTATCATTATCGTTTGGTGGGCATGTTGCTCTTTCTGCTGCTTCTGCTGCTGGTGTTGTTGCTTTTGCTGCCGGCACTGCCGCTGAGTTGACAACAATATTTGCAGTCTCATAAATTTCAGGTAGCTTTTCATTTAAATCACTAATACTATCCAATAGTTTAACATAATCATCATCATTATCATAAACATTATCTTTATCGGTTTCATCATCGTTATCATCATCATTATCGTAATCATTAGCATAATCGTTATCCTTATCATTGCCTTTGTTGCCATTCGTTTGGGTTGTTGTTGCTGTTGCTTTAACTGGTGTTGTTTGCATTTTGTTGCTGCTGTTGGTGTTGATATTGGTATTGGTGATTGTAGTAGCACTAATATCACATGATGTTGTTTGTTGGTTTTTGGGCCCATCAACATCATCTTCGCTCTCCTGCTTCTCCTCATCCTTAAACACGGATTTCTCCTGCGCAATTTTGCGCATTGTTGTTCCTCTTGTAGCAAATTCGCTTTGCTTTAATTTTTCCATATTATCAATAATAAGTTCATTCTCCTTCTCTACTACCTTAACCTCTTCCTCTTCATTCTCATTAATTTGAGCTTTCAATTGCTTTTGATTGTCGGCCTCAATCTTCTGCAGCTCCTTATGATTCTCCTCCTCCCCGTCGTACTCATCTTCTTCAACTATATCATCCTCTCGCTGCTGCTGCTCGTAGAGATAATCATCACCCTCATCTTCGCCTAGCGTGCGCCAATAATGCTTATAATGCTGATAGTCGTCGCCCTCTCTTTCCCCCTCCTCTTCCTCTCCCAACTCATCATCATCATATATTGGATCGCCACCATGCTGCTGCTGCTGCTGTTGTTGTAGCTCACGCAGCTCCTGATAGCGACGTGTCGACTGCGCCCACTCTTCATCTACTCCCTCATCTAGACGGCCAAACGCCTCCAAAGCCTCATCGTCATCGTCCTCCTCGTGCACATTGAGGGTCTTGAAGCCACCGCTATTGTTATAGATGCCAGACGATTGACGGCTATGGTTACTTCCCCCAGCACGATGAGCCGTAGACAGGCGACCGCCATAGGTGGACGAAGATAAAGCGTTCGTGTTGTTGTTGTCAGCGACAGCAGATGAAGTTGCTGATCCATTACGTTGCGAGCGACTGCGTACATAATGCGCCGGCGGCTTAGGATTATAATTCTCATCACTATACGCGTCCTTATAGGCCTGCGAGGGCTGATAGATGTTCGGGCGCTCCTTCATATAATCGTAGCGCATCGAAAAATGCTGCAAGATCACACGCTTCACGGCCATAGCCGACTCGGCAAATTGTGAGATCTCACGTGCCGACTGGTGGTTACTATAAATAAATACAATTAATAAATATTTTTTTCATTTTAAATAGTTATTGTGGTCTACCGTCGGATGTTGTTTGGCGTTTGCAGCGCCTTATGGCGGCTCGTTTGCTTGCTGACGAGCGGCTCCTGTTCGCATACACGAATCCACTTATGACTGAGCACAGCCTCGGCACTGAGACGTTTCGATGCCTCCTTAACTAGAAGACGGCAAATTAAATCTTTTGCCTCGTCGCTCACATCATGCCACTCGGCTTCCGGAAAAGAAAAACGGCCTATACCAAATACAGAAAAACTTACAAATTGTTTTTTTTTTTAATAATATCGCAAGATAGGCATACCCTCTTGAATGGACTCGAAGAGCAGCTCCTGGCACGTTCGACAGTTCTCGCCACGATTCCAGCCGCAATCCTCTCCGCAGTTGCCCGAAAATGGAGGGTAGCCACAGAGTAGAATGTAGGCAATTACACCCAAAGACCACAAATCGCAGCGCTTATCATAATAATTGACCTCGCCCACAAACAAATCGACTACTTCAGGAGCCATAAACTCGGCGCTGCCGACCTATTAATTCAGAGGGAAGTAAATTAGAAATATTAAAGCGTTTACTTTTACTAGAACTCACTGGAGTCAACAATTGGGGCGTAGCCGCGGGCGATGATATGTCCGTGGTGAACTTAATGCCTGAGCCCAAATCGAAATCACAAATTTTAATCGGACAGAGCGAATCCGTCTTAACGCACAATATATTCTCCGGCTTGAGATCGCGATGAGCAATGCCCTTCTTGTGCAGAAAATCCAAACCGGACGCAATCTCTTTGATGATCTGCGCTGCCTCGTGCTCCGAGAAACATATTTTCTCCTGGATACGCGTGAGCAATGGGCCGCCGTTAATTTTCTCAAACACTAAATAGAATTTCTCATCATCCTCGAAGAATTCAATCAATTGCAAGATGCCCGGATGTCCCTGACAGTGATGGAATGTCTCCACTTCACGAAAGACACGCGCACGCGCATGTCCCGGTATCTTATCGATAACCTTCACAGCATACTCCAGATCGGTATAGATATTGACACATGTCTGAACCGATGCATACGCACCCTCGCCCAAAATCTCGCCCGTCAGCTTATACAACTCTGCAATGGGAATAGAGGGATTCAATTTCATTATTATACAGATCTGTGACATATATATCAAACATATGTATATACATCGAACATATGTTTATACACTTACCTTGAAATGTTGACGAGTGCAACGAGGAGCTTATGCGTTTCTTGCGACGCTTCTTCTGCATCTCCTCCTTGTGCCGATTGAGCTCCGCCTGACGCTCCACTTCGGTCATGTTCGGCGCTTCGCTCGATTCATTGCCGGACACATCTTCGCTGCTATAGCGCGTTAACTCATTCTGGCCGTCTGCAATTGCAAATGAAGGCGAAATAAAAATATATTAATAAGAGAGTTTATAGTAATTACCAAAATATACGAAATCTAAAATATTATACAAATATGAAGAAATTGACTGAACGTTTGATCTTTATCTATATATTGAACAATTACAAAAATGTTAATTTCTAATATGAAAATTTAATTTGTATGCTATAAACCATTAATTATTAATTAAACATAATATTTATTTATAATATTGAAATTTTAATTTTAAAATACAATTTTAATATATTAAAATCGAACTTGATTATACAAATCTTAATTTATAATATTAAAATTGAATCTAAAAATATATAAATTTTAAATCGAATCAGTTTAATATAATATATTATAATTTATTTTAAATATCAAAATTTTATTTCTGTAATCATTCTCATAATGTTCACGAACAACGTGTAAAAAAAAGGCCGTTCGTTCGGGTTCCAAACAGTTTGTGTCAGTCAACTCGCTTTATGTGAACGTAACAAAATAATAAGCTGTTTGCAATCAATGATGAAATACCCTTTTTTAGATCAAATGAAATCACAATATTAAAGATAGGTTGCTAATATAAAAAATATTAATCAACTCTAATATAAATCAAGACTATGACTGCGACTCTGAGTAAAAATAGTCAAATGAAAAAGAAGCTAAAGCCATTTACAAGGGAAAAGCCATTTTAATATGAAAGCATAAGTTAGACAGATACCAACAATGAAATCGCTTTTGTTCGATTAGATTTATACATGTACGTACATATATATGTATTAATATAGATGAAGAGATGATATAGGATCTTAAATCTTAGCTTGATAACTAATTAATGTAAATAGGAATTTATTCATTCATATCTTTTGTGCAACTTATAAATTGAAATGCGTGACATTTTAATTCTTGTACGTAGACTTTTGTTGTGGAACTTTCGATTTAATAGTTTGGCGTTAAATGGAGATTCAATAGAAGATTCAAATGAAGCTTGAAGTGCTTATCAAGCTAAGAAATGAATTTGTACATGCTATGTATATAATATCCATTAGCTCACATTTATCGGCGACCAGTTGCCATATTTGTGTATATTCCTACATATGTATATATGCATATATTCAAGTTTTGTTTTATCAATGCATAAATGTTTATAAATAAACAAGTGTGTGTAGAAAAATAATAATACAATATATGCATATATAGATGGATCGCTGTGACGAGTTCATAATTTTAGCGCAACTGCGTAGAAAGCAAATCGCGTGTCGTAAACAAGTCGCAAGTAAAAAGAAAAATTATAATAAAAAATAAAATATGTAAAAAATCAAATATATGCTTACTGAGAGCTACAACAGGCCGAGGCGCGCATATCAAGAGTTTATTGTGAACACGAATTCAGGTCGAAAGGGAGGTGAAGAGTGCACGATGGCGAAGAGAAGAGCACAGACGGCAATCGATGCCTGACAATAATTATCTTTATTATGATTATAATGATAATGATGATGAGCAACCGGCAAAGTCAACGCATTTTTATAATTTTAAACTCTTCCCTTACAGGTATCATCCATTATAAATTTTATGCAGTTAGAAACACGTTAGAGAATACTGTTATATATACATCTTTATCTTTATATAGTATGATCTATACCAAGTCAATCGTTATTTTTAATATATTAGATTATTTTATTTTATTAGAGCTTCAGCAAGAATATAAATATTTGAAGACTTTATTTTTTCTTTGAAATATATGTTTTCTTAGCAATTTATGTTTTTTAATATATTTATTATTCAGTTAATTTTTTATTCCTGTACTTTTTATTATGTTTTTACTCATATATATTCAACATTTATTTTTAATTTTTTTGTATATATACAAAATCGAGAAGTTTAACTAATTTCAACTTTTAATCAAGGCTTATCGGCCTATCTTTAACTATATAATCGCTTTGGCTTGCAGGGTATTTAAGCATCGGCGTGATCAATATGATTTCGCTTTCTGGTTTTCCTTAATTGCTGTCATAAACCAGCCACACGAATCGTATGTGCGTTCAATATTCTATTTATAGATATCATGGGACTTACGACTCCGTCTGGCCACTTAAAAGCGTTTAAGGAAGAAGCGGCAAGAGAGAGAGAGAGAGAGAGAGAGAGAGAGTGAGAGAGAGAGAGAGAGAGAGAGAGAGTGAGAAAGACGAGGCGGAACAACTGGCAGATCGCTGGCCCACCCAATCGCCAATTGCAGCTCGTAAATGCAATCCGTAATCAGTAGAGAGTTCAGTGGGGAGTGCCATGAAGTGGGTGGCAGGCTTGAGACTGTTGAAGGGGTTGGCTGGATGGCCATACAATAATAAATCTAATGCTCGTAGGCATTAGACCTTTGAGCGACAGAGGTAATTGGCCTTTGGCGACTGAGTCGTCGTGGTGTTATGGAGAGGCATAATAAAAATAAATAAACGACCAGACCGAACGAACTACTTCAAGTAACTCAATGAACGACAGCATCAATATACATATATGCAAATAATTGGATAGAGCTGCAGAAAAAACATGACATGATCATTGAACTAGGGATGAGGATGAAAAAAACACGCTAGATATTGCGATCAGTAATATTATAATAAAAATTTAAAATTATATTTGTATACTTTTTTTATATTTTTAATATTATATTATATTATATTACAATCATTTTTTAAATTTTAAATCAATCAAAATTATATAATAACTAACTACATTGTCTACATCTATGTATGTAATCTTCGAAAGATAAATCTCTCTTTCTAACAACTCTCACAATTGTTTCAAACAAACTTTGCTATACTCTACACAGATACATAAACACATATCAATCAATCATTCTTATCGCTTGCTTTATGCTTTTTAAATCCACTTGCCAATCACACACATACTTGATATACATATACATACATACTATATAGTATTTTGTTGTGACCCAATTTCTTTCTAGACATTCTCGAGTATTCTTCCGCATTTTGGCTGGCTGCTGGCATTAACTATTATCTAGAACGCAATATATACGCAAGCGTTGATAAACAAATAAATACTTTGAAATATTTAGACAAGCTTTCATTTTTATTTTATACGAAATTTCTTTTTCGATTTGTTTTTTAGTTGGTTCCGGTGCAGCCGCTGTCTTCAGTTTATTTATCATCGATGCTCGGACGTCATTTCTCAGTTTCTCAGTTGCTTGCTGTGCGAATGATTTTGCGACTGTATTATTGTGTCTCGCTGCTGGGTGAATATTTTGGCCGAAAGCCCACCAAAATTCACAAAGACCCCCCCAGCCCAAACACGTCATCTGCGCTGCCACGCCCAATTGCACACACGTTTCGCCGCCCACTTGACGCAAACACACACTCATGCATGGCAGCATGGCAGCATGGCATGGCATGGCATG
Source organism: Drosophila antonietae (assembly GCA_030914385.1). Lineage (NCBI taxonomy): Eukaryota > Metazoa > Arthropoda > Insecta > Diptera > Drosophilidae > Drosophila > Drosophila antonietae. The sequence continues at coordinate 16,320,760 of JAUESO010000609.1, read as the reverse complement.
GTGGCCATTCGGTGTTATCTAAATTTAAATGTGGCCTATTTAGTGCGTTTCTTTTTTTCTTTCTCTCTCTCTCTGTCTTTAATTCTTATCAATTACGTAAATTAAATTGTGGAAAGCAACAAAATAATATGTTTATTCTTCCTGTTCTTTTATTGTATATTTTTTTCATCGCTTTCGTTTTTGTTTGTCGACTTTTTGCGCATTGCTTTTGAAATTTCTGCAAATCATTTTGTTTTGTTAATTTCATGAGAGCTTTTTCTTTATTTTGGCTGTAGGAAAATTAATTATGATAAATTGCAGTTAATTTGTTGTCGAAAAGCAATTGAAAAATTACAGTGATTTTCTATATATTTCTTTTCCCTATTTAATTCATTTATATTCTTTTTTATTATATTTTTAAAAATGTTTGTCATCCATTTCATTGCCCACGTGCAATATAAAGATTTCGTCCACCTCTCACCTCACTCATTCAACTAATTATACTGCTAATCTTATATAAGACATCAGCCGATTCTTCATGGAATCGATTATTTAAAATGCCTGCTGAAACGTAACCATTAAATTTCATCAGCCTAAACTCTTGAAGACTACCTGCTCAAAAAACTCTGTTGATTGTTTATTATGGTTTTATTTTGTTGATGCATAACCAAAGACGGACGACAGAAACATTTGAGGTTTGTGAGCTTATCAAAGCAGAGCCGCGAAAAGCTATGCATTTAACTCTCGGGTTACCCGATTATCAAAACACTCAGATATTATACATATATATGGTATACAACAGTATAGAAAAACCAGTATATACATATCTAATATATCGTATATAGTATATGTACATATGTACATACATACATATAATATATAACGCCTGATGTTTTCTTAGTGATTCACTCAAACGTCAATTGGAAGCCATAGAAAACTGAAACCAAAACAAGCTTACAAATTGTTGTTTTTCTCCTTCTTATTCCCCTATTGTTTTGCAACAAAATAAAATAAATAAATAAACAAAAAAGAAAAAAAAAACAAAAACAGGAAAATAAACGGGTATTTGATTTCTATGTTTGAAGTCTGCTTTATCTCTGACGCATTTGCCGGCCGGCAAAGCGGAGGCTGTATAGCGAGGCGGGGGACAATCGGGGCTTGAGAAATCGTCAGTGTCACTATTAAATTCTAGTTGTGCCCCTCAATTTCAATTAATTGCGTCGTACTCTCTAGCAAAAAAATAATATATAATATAAATATTTGTAAGGCTAATGCTCAACAAAATCAAATATAAAAATTATGCAAAGTTTTGTTGTTTGCAATTAATATACATATGTATGGGCATCTCTTATCACAAAACCCTCTTTACATATTTATTTTGCAGGGTATATGTTTGTTCCATACACACACACTAAATAAATGGTTTTTGCTGGCATATTTTTGCATTAAATTGCCAGAACAACTCTATAAACAAAACTACACAGCAAATATTTTTCAAAGAGATTGTGCCACCCATACATACATATATATATATATATATATATATATATATATATATATATATATATATATATATACATATGTATTTCTATAGTAAATGCAAGAATTAATAAACTGCGTTTCAGATATAAGGCCATAAATAGGCTATAAAAAAATATAAAAGAAAAACAATTTCTATTATGTGTTTGCCCAAGAATCGCAAATTGAAACAGTTGTCGGTAAAAGCCCGACAGTTGTTGTCATTAATATTATTTCTTCTGTGATGATGCGACATGTGTTAAGTAAATATAATAATCTAGTAGAAAACGAGTCGTAGATATTACACCGTTCTTTATCTTAGGTTAGAGCACAAGATATAGGAGCCTGTTAAAAGCCAACAAGGCAAAAAAAGAGTCTAAGAGAACATGGATGAAATGAGTTGAGATACAGGTCCAATCAGATAAAATACCAATATGGTATACAAACTAGAGCAGGAGTTCCGATCAGACAATAAAGTCTAGTTGGTTTGCTTGAAATTAAGTTCGAAGTTTAGCTATAACGTTAATCTGGTTAGAAATACCGTATAGAAATTTCTGGATCTGAAATGCCAATCAGACTAAGCTTCCAACCAGTATAGAAGAAATATCAAGTTATTCTAACAGATATATAATTTAAATTGTTTTCAAAGTGTAGCTTAATTGAATTTTAATTTTAATTTAAATCATAAATCATATTTCTTAAACTTAATAAAAATGAACACTTCAAAATAGTCAACATAAGTACATAAAGTACTTAAAAATTAATAACAGCGACAAACATCAAACGATCGCATTTAAAAGTCTGCCAGTATAAATACAATTTTGCGAGGGAGTTTCCTTCTCTCTCTCAACATGATTATCAAAACGCAGCTGATAGGAAAACAGTTATCAAATAAATGAAAACAGTCCTATCAAAGCGAAAATTAATTGAAAAGGAGAAACAATAATAACAGCCTTGAACAATTTTAGTTAAGGCAAAATAAGAAAGAAAAGAGAATGACAACGACGAAACCAACAGCCACATGACATAAATAATAATAGCAACAATTAAGGAAGAGTAAGAGCATCTAACAAATTAAATTTATAATAATAATAACTGATAATAATAAAAACACAACTCGAAACAAGAAAGTTGTCAATGTGCAAACACATGTGTCTGCTATTGATATGAGAATTAAGAGAGAGCAAACACACTTCGAAGAGCAACCAAAATGTCTGGCCACACACGCTTCGCGCTCTCGCTTCCTCTCTCTTCAAAGCTGTCGCTCGCTCTCTGGACGGCGCTCAATCTCATGGTGTGTTACTTCATACAAGTAGCAGTAGCAGCAACAACAAACACAAATTCACCCGAAAGAAGAAGAAAATTATTGCGCCGCCGAATAAAATTGTAAAAGCAAAAGTTAAAAAAGATGGCGAAAAGTAAAGAAAACAGCAACAACGAAAATGTACCGGCAAGGCGTGCGAGGCGTACGATTTGGCGACTGTGTGTGTCTATGTCTGAGTGTGTGTTTGTAAAAACAAAAGCAATAAACTATAATGCAAAATTATAATATCAAAAACAAATTTACAAACACACTCAAAGACGTGCCGTGAATGGGTATGTATTTGTCTGTATTTGTAGCTAGGCCTCCCGGCAAAGTGCTCAAGGTCGCCATTTTTGCTACGCAGTGACTGTGAGGAGCTGCATTTGCATGTGTTTTGTGGGTGTGTACCAGCAAAGAGAGAACGAAAGAGGGGAATACGCACTAATTCAACTCCCCCAACTAGACACTCGTTGAGCCTGTTTGCTACGACGCAAATCGAATTGTGACTCAACGGCGCTGTTGCAGCATATGACTTGACTTGTACAATAAAATAACAATTAACTAACAAATTATCCCTAGTGTGGATACAGATTAAATAAATATTGTACAAGACCAATTTAGTTTTTCCGATTTGAATTGTAAAAGCTATTTCTATTATACGCCTATTAGAAAATTTAAATTAATATTTATATGTACATATGTACTATATTATAAATAATTAGACATTTAAATAAATAAACTTGTTCTATTGCACTTTTCTGATTCTTCACACTGAAGTCCAATTACCTCAGTTACCTTGAAAAATACATGACATGAAAAAGACATTGGCCCCTCCAATTGATTTCCAATTGTAGTTGACATGAATTCTAATTTGATTTTCAAAAACTGTTTACCGTTTACTGTGCTCATGCATATGCATATGCACAATGTCCACATGACATTTACTTCGGTCTTCTCTATACTTGTTTATGTATTCATCATAAAAATAAAAAATAAATTGGAAGGAGGCACAATTAAATATAATACTAATAACAGCAACAAGGAAATGCAGCAACAGAGAAAATTCCAAACGATACACATACACCACACACACGTAAATGCATGTGCATGTGGATGTAGCTAACGGAAAGTCAGTATGAATGAATAACAAAAAGGCAAAGCACAAATGCAAACCGGCATTTTAATGGAATTCATTTCAGAGAGCGAAACTATTAATATGGGGGATATGGATATGGGATTTATGTACATGTGTGTATGAATGTACATACATATGTATGTACATGTATATGAAAATACATACATACATATGTTCACATGTATACACGTTCTAAAGCTTAAAGCTTCTATAATGGGTAATTTCGCTTGGATTTTTGTTGTATTTTGTATTTACCCAACATGTTTGTGCTTGTGTTGTCGTTGTTGTTGTTGTTAATGTGATTTGCTTTTAGCCGCAACGCAATTTATCCAAGCAACGCCCGCTGCTCAGTCAACGTCGCTGCTAGCTTCGCACGTTTTTTCCTTGCTACTCTGCCGTACTAAGAACGCAGTGTTCACACTTTTAACCTTAACTGTTAGTTTTGCTTGTATTCCTTCAATTCATGTTCAAAACAACACTTCAATATGGAACCGAGGGAGTTTTGATGAATGAACGTGGCCGAAAACTCGCGGAAAATCTTAGGTACTGTGCTTGCGAATTGAAAGCGTGTGGGGGACAACAACAACGTGGACTGCTTTTTTTTTTTTGTCTATTTTGCTGTGGCCGCTGCGGAAAATATTAGAAACATGTGTCTGTGCGAATATGATAAAACCGAAATATATAAAAATGGAACAATTCTTAAAACACGGACAAAAATATAGTCGGACCGTCGTCGCGCGGCGCAAACGAGGAAAGAAACAAACACGCGTTGTCGAGCAGCGACCAGTGCTCAGGCCCAGGCCAGACGGCAGCAGCCAAAAAACTAACACAGTGAGAGAGAGCGACCCCGTCTGTGTGAGAGCAGCAAACGAAAGAGAGCAAAAAGCACAGCACAGCGACAAAGTCTGAGGTCGTCCAATCGCATTTCTAACAAGAGTATTGCCAGCTGCCAGCTGCCTGCTGCCTGCTGACGTCTTGTAATATGCAAGTGGGTAGGGCAGCCACAGAGCAGAGCAGAGCTTTAAAACATTTATGCTGAGTAGCGCGCTCTTTACACGTGCCAAAGAGCGAGTTAACGCACGCTGACGTAGCAAATGTTTGTGGATATTTTTTCTGCTTACGTGACTTTATTAACACTTGATGCGGTTAAGAGATATGAAATACATACATTTTGAACAATTGCGTTCATATGTACATCATGTCAATAAGTGCAACTGTATTACCATACATGCATACATATGGTTGTACATATGTATGTATGTATATGCGAGCTTTCGCTGTTTTGTTTACACAATTGGCTTTAACTTTTAAGCAATTGCAAAAATGTTCAGACGGAAGCTACTAGAACTACATAAATTTAAATTTTAAAAAATAAATTAATTAATTAAAAAAAAAAATAATTTCGTTAGTCTTCAATATGAGTGTAATAATATCTTGGTAATAAATCTTCACCCCCGTTGTTCTTGGAGGCAATAAATACAAACGAATACTTGAGTATGGAAAGTTTTTCAATTTGATTCAATTAATAGAATCGATGCCGGGCCATGCAAGAGCACATATGTACATACATACAGGCGTACATTTCTATTGACATAAATTTAAAAAATCTGCACAGCGCAAAAGAGCGAATTTGAATGGCTTATGAAATTTGGCAACATGGCCTAGGCGTGTGAGAAGTGGGAAGCGGAAGATAAAGGCAGATCGTGTTCAATGTTTAACGAATTTAAATTGCGTTCTATTAAAAATAATGAAATCTACATTACAAATACATACATAGGCAGCACCAAGCAAGAAGAGTGCGTGAAAGAGAGTGAAAGACGAGAAGAGAGTGTCAAAGAGAGAGAGAGCAGCTGACGATAACAGACGAAACTTTGGAGACTGACATAATCGAATAGAAAAGCGAAACAAAGCACGTTGTCATTTTGTTTTTATTTTGGGTTGCTGAAGTAAATACGCGAGTGAGAGAACTAAACGAAAGCCATAACATAGACGCACAGACCGATAACCAGCTGAGCCAAAAGGCGACAGCCGCTTTGTCGCTTGCTGCAGCTCAAAACACAAACAGCAACAGGAAAATAACAACAAAAGCGACAAGTGGTGGCCCCAACATAGGGCATGCGGGGTTCATGAAGAGAGGGTGGGCATGCCGAACAGCCAGTGAGAGAGAAAGAGAGACAGCGCGTGTAGACATTGAGCGCATTTAAAAAGACCGGTATGACCACGCAAAAAGCAGACAACGCCAACAGCGAATGAGCGAACAAAAGACAAAATCGAGCGAACAGATACGGCATTTGCTCGCTCGCTCGCTCGCTCTCTCTATCTCACTCCCGCTCCCGCTCGCTGGCAATCTTATACCTGAATGTTAGTGAGCGATACATATACAAGCACAACATCACGTAGGCTGCTGACGTGCTTTTGTTGAGGGCAGCGTGAAAAACGAGGTTAACGCAAACATCTACTCCAAGTCACACTCGCACACATACAAACTAACACAAGCGAAAAAATATCATCGCCTGATGTGCGAATTGCGTTCAAAAACAAATAAGTGGAAGGGCAAAAAAGCAAAGCTAAAACAACAAAAACTACTTTAAATGGTGCTTTGTTTTCTTAAAACAACTTGCATAAATATGTTTGTGGATGGAATTTCTGTAGCTTTTTCTTATATATATATATACATACATATATACAAATATGTACAGTGGCTCACAGCTTATTTCGTGCAGCAGTATAGTAAAACTTTGAAGACGTATTCCCGCTAAACCAGTAAAGATATCCCAAAAATTTAAATGAGGTCTTATTTATTAGGTATTCATTATTTATTAAGGCACTTCATTGTTTTTCTATTCTATTAAAATAGCACTTAAAACTAACGAAAACTGAAAAAACTGGCTTTTTCTATGTCACAGCTTATTTCGTGCACTGCACTTAACACTCCAAATTATCAACAAATTCTTAAATTATTATTTTGTATGATCTCATTTATGTTTAATAACCTCTTACAAACGTGATTCCATATAGTTTACCAATTTTTGGGTGACTTCGCTGGCGATTTTTGGCCATTATTCCAAAAAGGCCATTTTCAGGTAATTTTTATTAGATATCGACCTTTTCCGGATGCCCATGTCCAATATTGCCCACAAATTTTCAATAACGTTTATGTCGGGACCCTGGGCCTGAGGTTTGACCACATGGGGACAGTTCCAGGTCAACCAGGACTGGGCAATACCCGATTTATGCTTTGGATGACTCTCCTGATACAATCGGGATCCCCCTTCTAGACCCATTTTCCGGCACCTTGGAGCAAATTACCCTTAGAAACGGAATAGGTACATATTATTGTCCATATTGCCTTCTATGAAAACTAAGTTTCCAACTCCCGAATCTGCCATACAGGCCCAAACCATGCCCGAGTAGCACGGAAGAAGCCGTTTATTAATATCAAAAACCAAACATGTGGACTAAAATTTGCAGCGGAGCAAGTTGGTCGCCCCATTTCTTTCTGGAATCATGTAATATATGTAGTAGAGTCGAAATTTAATATATTTGGTCCGGATGGGGTGCAACATGTTTGGCGTCAGCCAAATACCGGGCTCCAAAATAATCACCTAAAACCAACATAAAACATGGCGGTGGAAGTGTCATGGTTTGGGCCTGTATGGGAGGTTCGGGAGTTGGAAACTTAGTTTCCATAGAAGGCAATATGGACAATAATATGTACCTATTCCGTTTCTAAGGGTAATTTGCTCCAAGGTGCCGGAAAATGGGTCTAGAAGGGGGATCCCGATTGTATCAGGAGAGTCATCCAAAGCATAAATCGGGTATTGCCCAGTCCTGGTTGACCTGGAACTGTCCCCATGTGGTCAAACCTCAGGCCCAGGGTCCCGACATAAACGTTATTGAAAATTTGTGGGCAATATTGGACATGGGCATCCGGAAAAGGTCGATATCTAATAAAAATTACCTGAAAATGGCCTTTTTGGAATAATGGCCAAAAATCGCCAGCGAAGTCACCCAAAAATTGGTAAACTATATGGAATCACGTTTGTAAGAGGTTATTAAACATAAATGAGATCATACAAAATAATAATTTAAGAATTTGTTGATAATTTGGAGTGTTAAGTGCAGTGCACGAAATAAGCTGTGACATAGAAAAAGCCAGTTTTTTCAGTTTTCGTTAGTTTTAAGTGCTATTTTAATAGTATAGAAAAACAATGAATTGCCTTAATAAATAATGAATACCTAATAAATAAGACCTCATTTAAATTTTTGGGATATCTTTACTGGTTTAGCGGGAATACGTCTTCAAAGTTTTACTATACTGCTGCACGAAATAAGCTGTGAGCCACTGTATGTATGTATATTGAACGTCAGCTACAGCGTTGCCATTTGCAAGAAAAAGCATTGCAGGGCAGTGCCTACATTTACATACATACATACATATACATACATACGAATATTGTACGAGTGAGCGTCTGTGCGTGTTTGCTTGTGTTTGTATAAGGGAGAAATGCGTGTGAAGCTGCACGTACGCACACACACACGTATCATTATTATAAAACATTACAAGTCAACCCCTGTGCTAAGGTGGAGGAATAACAATAATGTTAATATTCTTAATACTTTCGCTTGTCACTCATTAATCGTGGCATAGACCAACGCACGGTGGCAATTTGCCACCCACAATGCTTGCCTGCTTGCCTTTCTGTCTGCTCCCTTGTGCCTACATATATGTATGTATGTACATCTGTATGCATGTATATGTACAGCAACAAAAAACTTTCATTGCAAAATAGACTATTGATATATGTACATACATATGTATGCATGTATGTAGCTACAAAATCACAATTTTTTCCTCACAAGAGGCTTACATCCTGCAAATATGCATTTGCAAATTGGTGAATAAAGTCTGCTCTCCCCCGTCCACACACAACCACATAGCCTTCATATCAATTTATATGCATTCAGCTCAGTTAAGGCGCTAATAAACGTGATTCTTATTGCATTTTTTTCGCTTAATATTTATTTATTTAAAAAGTTTTTTTTTTGTTTTAGGTTTGTCATACTCAACCTCTGCCACCGCTACTGTTGCACTAGTGGCAGCGACGCGTCGCTACACGTCAGCAGACGTATGGCTCGAACTCGGTCAGCGTTGGAGCGTAGCAGCACGGCAACGCTTGCGGCCGCTGCGCTCATCGCTTTGTCTTTGTTCGCAGCGTTCGTTCATTTTTGTTTGCTCGTTTGCTTTGACTGTCGTTCTATTTTGGGTTTCTGCTGTTGTTGCCTCTGCTGTAGTCGATGCTGTTGCTGTTGCAGTTTCTGCCGCTGGTTGCAGCGCCAAAGTGCAATAAACGTCATCAAGGTTATGCGCAGTCGCTGCGCTGCTGCTGCTGTTGCTGTTGCAGTCGCAGTCACAGTCGCTGTTTGCTGCAGTTGATAGTTTCGCTTTACAGTTTATTAACACTGCGTGATCAGTTTTCATTTGTTAAGCTCTTCGAGTATCGAAAAAAGCTCGCACCGTGAATCATTTTGTATTAATTGCCTGCACACTGAGTTAAGATAGCTGAGCATATCTTGCTATCTCGCTTGCACCCAATCAGCTCTCTTTTTTTCTCTTCTCGATACTTCATAAAAATGCAAATGAATTTCGTTAATTTGTCAATTCCGGAAATAAGCCTCGGCGCGCAGCTAGTTCAAAAGCAACAACAATAATTCATTTCACGCTGCTGCCCACACGACGTTGACTCAGTCGGCAGTAGCTCCTACTCCGCACCCGCCCCATTCAACAGCATTTGGTCAGAGACCTGGTAGACAAAATTCTGGGAAACTTTTCTCCTCGATTTTATTTACGTCTCCTCTTCGCCGAGGCAGCTGCCTGAGCTGTTTTTATATGTGTTGCGCATTTCCTTCCAGCTGTTTGTCGAACCCTCTCTATCTTATCGTTGTCACTCTTTCATTTCTCTTTCTCGAACAGATACATAGATAACCCATTCGTTTATTAGTTTCTGAATATTTACTCGACTACATGGGGAATATTCACTAGAGTTAGGAGAGGACCTGCTTATTACTTTTGGACGAGGATTTGTTGGAGAGCGGGGAACAGGAATTTTATAATAAGAATAAAGAGAATAATAAATTAAATACATATGTATATAGTACAGTGAAAATACATCGGAGTGAAAATCGTATTGAAAAATACTCTATAATTCAAATATATCCCTATTTGGATTCATTATTTTTATTTTTTAAGCATTTTTATTTATACTTCTTTGTTTTTCTTGACCCATATGCAAAAATAAAACTGAATATAATTGATATATGTATATGTATCTCAGATATTATACATTTCAACACTTTTGTTTGTCATTTAATTGAAAGTGATGCAATATTAGTTATTGACGGCTGAGGAGTTGAGAAAATGCAATCTAGAAAAGTCATACGATATTCTACTTTGAAATAAATTAATTTCATTACATATCCATGTTATGTAATTTATATAGTAGATAAAACAATACCTAAGAAGATCTCTTGTAAATATGAATATACGTTGTAGGCTCTATGTACATGTGTCTATATGCTCTGATGGTTTTTAAATCAATTTCATCATTAATCAACAAATTTGTTTTTAAAACGTTTATTCATATTTATATTTTGTAAGCTAATATAAAAACGTACATTACATGAAATATATTCCTGCGAACTTTTAACAACTGTGGCCCACTGTAAGTGCATAAATATAGCGCTTGAAAAGTAGCGGGAATCTATAGCTGACCTGCTGCAATTGACGGAAATTGAACTCGATGACGAAATAGATATGCACAAATATACTCTATTACATAGTATTTTTAAAGTTGAAGATCTCAAGGGATGCCCGCAGACAGACAATACATTCTAGGAAATTCATAGAAACAACATAGAAATCATTCAATGGATTGTTGCCAGGGGCCGTCGCAGCATTATAAATATTTAGTACGGAAAACGACTACGCTATGGAAATCGAGTGTGCGCGCTGGCACACACGCACACTGAGCCAAGTGCAATGCGTTCCAGAAGAATTTCGAAACTACAAAATAAGAAGCACCAAATGGCAGACATTACACGTGCAGCGGCATAAAAACAATTCACTAAAGACAAGATGAAGCCGAAAAGTAGACATTACACACACATGCATATGCATATACAAACGTACAAGGGCAGCTAGGGTGTAAGATAAAGGGATGAAGGGTGCCGCATTCTACACTAATGCCTCTGTCTCGCTCGCACACACTACTGCTGTGTACGACAGCTGCAAAATAAAGTTTCAATGCACACATCTCGCACAGTGGTAACATAGCCATATTTTGTGCTTGTGCTTCAAATATTGACAAGGGAAAGCCTAAGAGCGTAAGAGCGAAAGAGTTGCAGAAAAGGAGTAAGAAATAAAAAACTTGAAATTCAACACTCACCTGATTGACTTTGTCTGCAGCTGTTGTCCGTGTTGCTGCAAGAGACATTGCTGCCGCCTACGCCGCTGTCCGCAGAGCCACTTGCGTTGTTGTTATTGGCGCTGGCGTTGCTGCTGCTGCCACTGTCACTGCCGGCGTTGCGTCGCAGCGACGCAAACTCCATGGCACCAGCAGTGCTGGCATTTTCCTCTTCCAAAATACGCAAAACCATAATTTTGCCGCTGCCTTTCGATTTTATATCCCTTCGTTTTCCTTTTTGGCACTCACACAGTCTTTCTGCTCCTATCACACACTGTATTTTTCAGAATTTTTCCGGTCTAACAGCTGCAAGCTTGTCTCCTCCCTTTCGCTCTTACAGGGTGCTAATAAGACACAGCGTTGACGTCAACGTCGCTGCTGCTACTTCTGCAACGGCTGCGTTGTGCTCTCGCTCTCTCTCTGCTGCTGCTACTGCGGCGCTAGTTGTTGTTGTTGCTGCTCCCATTCAAAATGGTGGCTATTGAAAAGATTTGTTGCTGCCGCGGCTGCTCTGCCAAGAAATTAATTGTGTGATTTCAATTTTTGCTACTACAGTTTCTGCACTTGATGTAGTTGCAGTCGGCGTCGTAGTGAATTGCGCAGCAGCATCAAAAAAGAACAAATCGTCGCAGGAAAATTTACTTTGGCAAAAGAATTTTTTCAGCCACTGTTCGGCAGCTGCTCTTCTGCTGACGTCGGCTGCGCTGAACTATTGTCGGTCGGTTGTTGGTAATTGTGGCTGTGGCTGTTGTTGTTGGTGGTATTGGTATTGTTGCTGGATTTTCTCATCACATTGGCAAAAGCGACCAAAATATTTAATTCCTTGTATTTGTTTCAATTTTAAATTATTCTATCCGTCTTGCTTTTTACCTTTGTTGTAGCTATCTTGGTATGCATATATTTGGGGTCCTGAATATGGTTGGTTTTATTGTGGGTGCAGTAAAATTTGATTGAATATTGCAAAATTTGCTGTTGGTTATTGCCTGGGACTGACTGGTGGTGTTAGGTCGTTGTAGCTGTTGTTAAAAATTTTCTGCTGATTACAACACAAAAAAAATCGCTGAAATAGCGGACAAAAGCCGTTTTCTTTGCGTTTTTCGCTTTAAATTATCTATTTTAGCTACCGATCCATTTTTTAACGTTCGAAGATGATTTCCGACTGACTAAAATTAGCGATGCATCATTGAAGTAATACAAAAATATCGATATCTTTTCCTGTTTCGATAACGACTTGCAATAGTTTTAATCGATATTTCAATGTTAACATAAGCAGTGTACATTTATTAATAAATCAGATATTTAAAAGTAAATATATGCATGAAATGAAGCTTAAGAATACAATTAATTAAAATATTCGAATATCTCATGTGTACTATTTTATTAAAATAAAATATGTATTATTGATTGGTGTCACTGTTAGCTGTGGAGCTAGCACTGTTAAGTGTGGAGCAAATAAGTTAACTAATCCGTTTTTTGATCCTTTGCAATACATACTTAACGTATTTTTTATAGAAAAGCTCTGAAATTCTACATGGAACTAGTAAATATTTTAATTATTTTTTGGTTATGTGTTTTCTTATACCATATTAGGTATAATTTTGAACCGCCCCAATTTAAGGCATGTCCGTTGGGTGGAGCTACGCCCGTCACCAACAACCAATTGCATTATCTAGGACTGACTCCGGCAGGATATGGCCAAGGCGCCTGCGTAAGTCAACAAATTGTCCAATTGGAAATGCCCTTTGAAACAATTGCTGATGAAGGCAAGTGTTTCCAAAATGTAGTTTCTTTTGGCTTGCCATTAGACACGCTACAACTAACGCTCGCAACTTTCAATAATTATCAGTTTCTGTTATCTGTTGAATCCTTCTTCGTGGCAAGATGTCCGACGATAATCCAGTTCATGCGAAACGGGCGCGACTCGCCGTCAGCTCCAAGCTAACGAAACTGGCTGAATCGCAGCTGCCCAAAGTCTCGAATCGTGTGCCCAAATGCGCCCGCTGTCGCAATCATGGCATCATCTCTGAGCTGCGCGGCCACAAGAAGCTCTGCACCTACAAGAGCTGCAAGTGTGCCAAGTGCGTCCTAATCTTCGAGCGTCAGCGCATAATGGCCGCACAGGTGAGATCTTAAGTGCATATATAGTGGAGTGGGAGAAAGATCTTGCACAGAATAAAAGAGAGATTGAATGAGAGAATGAGAACGAGAGATGAGGCAGAGTATCAGATACAGGGAAGAGAGTGTGAGCGAGGGAGAATATACATAGAGACAATATGAAATTGGGAAAGAAGAAAAATTGTAGGATGATGGGACAGAAAGACAGAATATGACATAGGAAGAAAGAAATAGTGAGAGTAAAAGAGGAAGAAAGCGGAGACAGACACAAAGAGGGAGCGAGTAGAGAAATGAAGAAGACTCACTGGCACAGAAAGGCAGAGAGAGATGGAGAGAGACAGAGACTGAGAAAAGAGAGAGAAAACTCTAAATAATTTTTAAAATATAAAAATAGAGACAGAGCGAATATTATTTATATTCATTCATTTTTTTTTTTTTTTTTTGGTTTTAAATGTATTATAATGTCTTACCTTAATCTATATGAATTACATTAAAAAACAAACTACTTACAGTTATTGAAGAGAGATTTAGCTTAATGGTAATCATCAGGCAAACAAAATTAAGATAAATATCTTTAAAATGTATATATTCTTATCATATCATATTCTCTTGTATCTTGATATATATCCTTAATATAGAGAGATATATCAAAGAACATATCAACACTTTTACTCAATTCCCAATAATATTAACTCATTTCCAATATTTTGTATAATCATTCATTATTATTATTCAATTTTCTATTTTGCTTTAGCTGCAATACGCAAACATATGTCTATAATTATTCCCTGTTTAACCCTATCATCCTTAAGCTTTGCGATTAACTCATTGCTTCCCATATGCTTCTCGACATCTTAATAGTTATTCCGTTGGTATTGTCTTTAGATTAACCGAGGCAATGTACTAATTTGAAAGATAAATAAACCAAAGCGAGGGCAAATGTGTACTGCTCCTCCTCCTGCTCCTCCTCCTTCTCCTACTTCTACCATCAGCCCCTGCTCCCAGTTCTTGGTAAACAAATGAAATACGAAATTCTGTTCAGATTTGTGCTAAACTACTTCTGGTCTTCTCTCGGACTTGGTTAACGCCCTCGGCCGATGTTGTTGATGATGGAAACTTGTCAAAGCGTACGAACAAATCGAGCTAAAATATCCGCTTACCAAATGTTTGCACAAGTGTTCAGCAGGCTCGCATTACATGAGGGGAAAACCAACTGGCCGCAGACGATTTCAGATTGTTCCCAGCGTCGTCTAAATTGGAGTTTTCTTTCCTCCTACAAGAGATTTGTGGCGATAATTCAGTTGAAGCTCATATCTATGAGTTAAATGCTCACAAATCAAGAGTTTCTCTAACATTTCTCCTTCAGTGTTTGTGTATTTGGGAACAGCTCAATTTTATTTTCATTTGCGATACCCAAAGGAATTGCAGTTGGTTTTGGTGCTTTGTTTTGCTTCTCTATTTACCGCACGTCAAGTCAAACAGAGATTCTGGAAAGTCGCCTCCAACACTTGTCGCATATTAATTTCAATTGGCATTCGGTCTGCTCGCAGGTTGCCCTCAAGCGCCAGCAGGCGGTGGAGGATGCGATTGCCCTGCGCCTGGTGGCAAATAAAACGGGACGCAAAATTGAGGCATTGCCGCCAGGCAGCATATTCGGACTGACCGTCACGCAGCCCAAAGAGCAGCCACAGTCACTGCAGCAGCAGCAGCAGCAGAAGGTGGAGCAGGAACCACAACTGGAACCAGACAAAGAGCAGCAAGAGCTACAGAAGCAGCATCAGGAATCCCAACCTGAATCAACATTGGCTGTTGGCGAGGATCTGAGTGCAACGCGACGCGACTTTGTTTCCCAGAATGCGATCGACATGCTGGCCCAGCTGTTTCCCCAACGCAAGCGATCCGTGCTGGAGCTGGTGCTCAAGCGCTGCGACTTGGACTTGATACGCGCAATTGAGAACGTCTCCGATGTCTCTGCCCAGCCGTCGACGACGGAGCAGGCGACCGTGGAGTTGTTGCCACAGTTGCCGCCGCAGCCATTGCAATCCCTGCAGCTGGCAATGCCGCCACGGAGCAGCGCCTTTCGACCAGTCATAACCGAACAGGTCAGTCACCATATTCTGCAGTCAAGCTGAAACCGTGTGTTTTATTATATTATATTATATTAGGCTTATCTCAATATTGAGCTCTAGTTCTATTTTAGCTAGAGTTCTCTCTTTATTTATTTTTTCCTTTTTAGTCGATAGTCGATTTCTCATTTGTCTAATGTTATTTCAACTCTTCGCTCTTCTGTCTCTGTAATCTCTTTTAATTTTGAGCGCCATCTGCTGCCCGATAGACGCACTTCTTACTTGGCATTTTCCCATTTCTTTCACAGTATGCAACGAAGGCTTCGTCGACGGCAGCTGCTGCCATTTGCGCCTATCCCAAGTGGTTTGTGCCGCTCTCCTTTCCCGTTACTATGGGCCACTTGTCGAACTTGGCGCCGCGCTGCAATCTGCCCAACTGCAGCTGCCTGGACAGTTATCAATTCCATTAACGCCAACAAGAACAACAATAATAATATGTTAAAATCTAATAAATTTATTAAAACTACATATAAAAATAGAAATCTTAATTGGAATTTTTGGTCACGCTGCAACGCGTCGGGCAACATCTTCCTCGTTGCTCTCCTCATCGTCCCCGTCATCCTCTTCATCCGCTGAGAGATATATGCGATCCTCGTCCTCGCTGTGCGCCCCTCGCCCTGCCCCGGACTGTGCATAGGCAGCGGCGTTGCTGCTATTCGTTGTGGGGGTGGAAGCGGTTTGATTCGATTGTCGCTTGGTTTGATTCGCCCGTCGCCATTTGGCGCGCCGGTTCTGAAACCAGGTCTTCACCTGGCGATCCGTCAGTTTCAGCTGCAGCGCCAGATGCCGGCGCTCCTCCGGCGACAGGTACTTAGAGCTGGCAAAGCGATTCTCGAGATTTTTCGTTTGCTGCGATGTGAAGCGGATCTGACCGCCCTTCCGCTTCACTCCAAAGTTCGACATGTAGAAGCTGGCGGCCGGATATGCCGCATTGCAGTAGAGAGCGGCGGCAGCAGTCGCTGGATTGCTGAAACCTACAAAACAAAGTAAATTTAATTGAGTATATATGCATACGAAATATAGATACATTAACTATACAAATACATATATGTATGTAATTGGAGCATTAAATAAATAATCACCTTATTTATTCATTTGGTGAACAAATTTGACATACTAAATCTTATTAACTTTTACGATATACATCTCTATATAATACAAAATTATAAAAAACCAATATTTGTTTAATATTTTTAATTCATAGTAATATTAAATAATATAAAACATAAATTGCATTAATAAATACATAAATAAATACTACAAATTGTGAATATTTAATATGAAGAATAACATATAAAATAGAATATCATATAACATATATATAAACAATAAGTTGCATATATCTATATATAAACAACAAATATATTTTTTTCAATAAAATAAATTATATTAAGGAGAGCTTATTTTCTTTATCGATATTTAGCAGCGCGAATTGTGGCTCGATTTTGATTGGTCGCTTCGATTGGGTATGTCCCTCTCTTTCACACGCACGCTTCATTTCGTATGCAGAGTGGACACGCCCACGCCAGCTAACAGTTGGCCTGTAGGCAATTGAGGAAGAATCAATTGCCATAATTGTTATCGGAGCAGCAGCAGGCCAACAACTAATTCGATTGTTGTTATATGGCTCCGCATAATGGAAGAGAGTCGAGTGGATGGCGTGATAAGGTGGCTAGTCAAAAAAAAAGAAAAAAAAATCGTATCGCTACTGCAGTGCTACCTATGTATATATGCATGTACGTATGTGTGTGGGAGACGGTAAACGGAAATTCGCACTCATAATTCTAATTAAAAGGAGTGATAGCTATCCATACTGAGATCATCTGACCTCAGTCTATATAACGTCTATAGATAGAAACATATCAGAAATAGTTGGTAAATATATATATATATATATATGTATATATGTATACTCCATAAAGTTAATGACGCTTGTGATTTAATGTCATAATTTAAATTGTACAAATACAATTATTAACGTTTATTTTTATTAAGTGGCGTATTGCGCGATAAGCCCGGGAACGTAGAGCCCCCACTCTAACTATCTAGCACTTCCACTGCTCAGATTTCACTGGGTTTTGTTTTAGTTTCTTGCACTTGAGAACAATTTTCTGCTAATCGTTTGTATATTGAATACAGAGGTAAAAATAAAAAGAAGACATATTGAAATATATAAATAATATATATATATATATACATATATATAACTGAAATCTAGAAACCCATAGAGACGACAGCGGACGCGCTTATCTCGATGTGAATCGAATGCCAATCGTCGCCAGAAGATGATGGACAGCACCTATTAATCGTCTCTAATAGCATTTTTCGTTTAGATAAGCTCACAAATATTGTCCAAAGATTGGAAAAGAAATCGAATCGAATCGAATATGCCCTGCGCTTTAGCTAAACGCAAAGCCATATTAATCAGAAGTCAACATATATATATTCTGTATATTCTGAAAGAAACTTGTTGAAGCATATTAGATCGGAAAATATCGGAAGTCTGTGGACAATATAAAAAGTGTTATATTGAACAATATATTTCGAAATATTTTTATAATCTAGTATATCAAACATTTCTGCAAAGCTGAGCTAAGGTTTTTTTTTTCGACTGCTTATAGAATTAAGTCCTTGTAGAAGAAAGATTTGATGTGTCTTAGCTTATAGGTCTCATAATACGAATGAGAAACTTAAATTCATAAATTACAAGCTTAACTTAATAATAATTTCATATGTGTATATATTACGCTAGGGTATCTTTGTCACTAGGTTAACTCTATATGTCTATATACCTATAGCTGCCCCATTTGTTTGTCTCGCTCTCACCTCAATTTCAAATATTTGTCAGTCCGTGTGTGATAAGGGCTACCCGAGAAAAGTGCGTTGTATATGATGACGGCAACCACGGCAGAGAATTTAATATTTGAGATTAATAAGCTATAGGGGGAGGTAGGTCTATAGGGTGATCGGCCCTAGATCTATGGGCCAGACGAGCCAGCTAATCTAACGCGGGTAAAATGCATACAGAGTGTAGGCGTTGTGGCCAGGCAAGGGGAGTGTAGGTTATTTCAAGTGCCCATTGGCGCCAACACTTGACTTTGACAAACATTAATGCACGTTAATCATGCTGGGGGTAACTCGTAGTACCCAAAATATTTTCGGGAAAAAATCGCTATGGGAAAGTTTTTGAAATGCATTTGAATATGCGTTCAAGTTATGAATAAAGGTCGATGAGCATAGGCATGATGGATATAAAGAGACGTATATGGGATTTATTTGAATGGGTTTAATGGGTTTTACAAATTCAAGTTCATTGACTTGCGTTTGGTCACGCCAACACCCTAAATATTCTATTAATACTTTGATATGTTTAACATATTTCTTAGCTTTCATAAGATCCTGATTCGATTTTCAGTAAACCAAAGTTGAAATTGTTTTCAAAAAACAATTAATGATCAATTTAACATTTTTATATACATATATACCATATCATTTATATACATATACATATATATTATATTATTATATTATATTATATTATCTCAAGTCTAAAGTTTAACCAAGTTCAGTTTTTGATTGTAACGAATGCTTAATGATTTTCATTATCAAATTGGGTATGTTTTATTAGATACTATGCTTTGGACTTTTACCTAAGCTAAGTTATTAATTATATATTTATATCGCTCATTCATTATGGGTATTATAAGTGAGCTGACTCATTTCCGGTATTCCATAACGTTCCATGATCGTATGATACCTTTTTCAGTGGCAACATTTCTAAGCAAGCAATAAAGAAACTTGACCTTTGATACTGGATATGCCGTCATTATTACGAAGGCAACTACAAATTGAACTGTCTTTCGATTGTATAAGAACATTTCCTGTTATACGAAGGTACTATAGCTTTAAAAACTCAAATATATTGGTCGGAAAAGATATAAATAAGTGCATATATGCTCAGACAAATGTACATTTTCACAGTTTTACAGTTTACATTTTCAGATGGATTTCTCAGGTATAGTAAAAGTTGAAAATGGATATTAATTTTTGGGCTATGAAAGAGTGCGATTCTCTTACTTAAAGTGATTCTTACTTGCTTAAAACAAATTATTCAATAACTAAATTTTTTAAAGTAATAATAATATAATGTCCTAACAAATGATTTTTGGAAATCTTTGATAAAGTCATGTTCATTTGAAGAGAGATTTTCTAATCAACATTTTCACTGCGAATTGCTATATATATTTGTAATTATAACTTAAATCATATATTATTTGTGTATTTTTTAATCATAATTATGATCAATGAGTTTAGAAACCTATAAGATATCTGATGTATTTTTGAAATTTCTATATACATATGTAGAACTCACCTTCGCAATCCAGAAACGGATTGTATTGATCACAGTAGGGCGCTGGCTGTGCTGCGGCAGCTGCTGCCGCTGCCGCGGCCTGGAAATGTGGCATGAAAATCGAAGAATTCTTCTGTAGATTCAGCATCTGCTGATAGAACATCGAGGCGGGATCGGAGTAGACGGCATTGAAGCGCAACGATGTCGGCGATAATAAGGTGCCTGAACCGGTCTCCAGATTTTTGTGTGCATACTGCGTGGACAGATCGTAGATAGACTGCACTGGTGAGCCGGCTGGCGGCGCAAAGGCTGTGCAAGGACTCGACTGTGTGGGCGTTTGTGCATGTGGCTTTTTGATCACTTCCGCTGTTTGTGTTTTATGCTCCAGAATATTGTCTATAGAAAAGGCGGATCTATTCGCCTTAAGTGTGTTGTTATCCATATTGTGTTAATGCTGTTGGAAAATAGCACCGAGCTACGAGGAGAGCCGACGCGTCTTGATCGGACGCAGGCGATGAACTAATTGGAATTGGCCGTTCGCGCTGGGCCCAATAAATTGTACTAAATCAGATTTCACAGAATATAATAGATTGTACATATACATATAATGTTGTGCTAATGGGTATAGATATCTATATTAACAATAATATAAACGACGCTATGTAGATACGCATGTACATAGATAATGACGATTGGGAGCGGCAGGAGGGGGCTCTTAGAGGGGGGTGGTCTACCCTCATATTGATAAGGTAGACTGCTCCCGGTAGGTAGGTCCGATAGCCCGTTGGCTTGGCCCTCAGTCCAATCGAGCCGATCCACCAGTCATATAAATCAAAACACTCGGGACTTATTAAACACACATACACACACAGAGAGAGACTCGCTCACTCACACTGGCATTGTCAACACTGGCTGTCCAGTGCTGCCATCTCGCTCGTCATGTAGCTATCTCATTCGCACACAAACATTGCAATGCATTGTCGGCGTTTTGTTTGATCGAGTAATTGTTAATCACCCGCTTATCGATATCGCTCACACGTCGTTGTCGAGTTGTTGTTGTAGTGGTATGATACTCATCCTGCTCGTTGTTCTCATCTTCCTTCGTAGCATAACTACTGTTCGTACATGATACCCTGTAATGAGTGTGTTGCATATGACATGTTAAGTGCTAAAAAGCTAAGAGTTAATTTCCGTAAAGTTAATCAAATAAAATCTACTCTTCTCTTTAAATAATACATTTATTTATAGCTTTTTTTTATGTAGGTCAGCACAATATTTCTTCTGTTATTTTAATCAATTTATATATAAAGTTCATTCAGTTAAAATAATACATATATATAAAATAATATACACAAAGTAAATATTTATAATTTTTATAATTTTATGTAAGAAATATTACTACACAATTATTTAAGCGTAATTTATAATTCGCTAAGACACTCATACGCAAAGGTTCCATTTATAAAAGACTCATAAGTCCTTAAAAGCATTGAATTTATGGCTCTAAGATTTTTATAGAATCTTCTTTTCCTTATGGTAACTTCCAGTCGTGCAGACCCTCCGCTGCCACCCACATTCTGTGGTCGCATTCATTTATTGTAGTTGTAAACAAATTAAAAGTACCAATAGGCTCTCACCGATTTCGACTGTTCCCCCCGACCGCTCTCTCGATGACGCCTCCTCCACCCCCTCGGAACCTTGCAGCCCCCGCTGTGATCCACATATGTCGTCATCGCTAGCTCTTTTGATTGAGTAATCGAGTTGGTGCTATGAATTGAGCCTCTGGTTAGTAGTTCCATATTTTTGGGGACTTTCGAAACAATTTATGCGTTTGTATAACTGCTGAAAGACGAGAGGTGGTGGTGCTGGTTGTGGTGCTGCTGCTGTTGCTTCTCTCTTATCAGTCGGGGGTAGTCGGGGTCTGCTGAAAGCCTTTGAGATGATGGATTACTTTTGATTTTGGGCATTGGCGTTTGCGATAAAATATACAAAATAAATGCGCCTAATTGTTGTTATTGTTATTTACTCGCTACCTGAGCGCGATATTGTTTTCAGGTCGCAGCTTGTATCTTTTAGATACAAGCATATAAGTACGTATATGTTGATTGGAGGGCGCTTGTTTAACTATTACAAGTATAAAGTGTGGAAAAGCAAGAATTTTTCTTACAATCAATTTCATTATTAAGTCGGAATTATATTCTTACCCCTATGCTGTACGGGTAAGAGAATTGAGACTTGAGAAATTTTTCAAATATGTTTCTACATAATCCATTCTCACCCTTTTCATTTCATTTAACTCCAAGGTCTGGAGAAACTAATTGGTTCCCATGAAATATTAGCAGATCACATACTTCTTCGGTAGCTCCACTTATCTCGCACTTATTCACTACCCTGATATTTCTCCTTGAAATTGTTTTCATAAAATTGTTATTAAAATAAATGAGACTGTTGCTGTCGGGTGTTACGGACTGCATTGAAACATATAGTTTTTATCGATTTGCCTTGAATATATGCATATATATAATATATATAATTTTAGTCAAATCAATGGAATATTTTGAATTTTTAACTGTAACATTTTTGTGCTTTTAAATTTGCAGTTCGAAATTTGTAGAAGATATAGTTGTTCTATTTGTTATGCTTACATATTTAAACTATATATTTTAGATCTTAAGTTGTCAACGCGAGAAAATCTCTCAAGCGCTTTAAATAAAATTTTAGTGAAAGTTTGAATGGCTTATCATAGGGGTTCCTTACGAGTTTATATTTCAGATTTCAGCTCCAGGCTTCAATACCATCAGTTTTCGTTCCTACATTTCACTAAACCAATATACTCTTTCAATCAACAAAATATACTACTTGAAATCAATAATCGCTACACATAATATGCCGATGCAATCGTCATTCATTTAGTAATTATACTTTAACATATCCAATCAATGCCGATAAGCCTCTATTTCGACTGAATAATAAAAACCCATTAAAAAATTTTCACTGTAAATATCAATTAATAAGCTATTTTGAGAATCATTGGGGTTTTTTTTTTTTAGATTTTTACGACTCTATAATTTGTAGTAGTGTAATCAAATTTGGTGATTCAATTCAGTTCAGTTAGCAAAATGAAATCAATAATAGAAGAGTCATGCTGAAATATGTAAAAAGAAGGTTGGAACAGACGAGCTGTTGATAAACAAATGCTTTGAAATACTTGACGATATTTTCTTTTATTTTATATTAATTTTATTGTCAAATTCCAAGTGTTATGAATGAACGCAAAAATGCCAATAATACTTTGATAATATATGCTATCAAAGCCCCATTTAAATCCACCTGAGCGAGTCAAAAATGGCATTTATAGTGTGAAAGCTTTTGAAAGCTAGATAGATTGGACGTCCCATTTCCGAGTTAGGCCTTAGATAATTAGAAAAATATTATCATTTCCAAATTTATGGTATATTGTTTAGATACTTCCAAGTGTTAGACAGAGTTCATGTTTATGTGTTATCAAGTTTAGATTAAATCCCGATGTGATCCTAAACTTCATATCCTGAGTGCAATATATTCGTGTCGTCGAATTCGCAATAGTCTCTATTGAAGTTACAACTTTAAATTTACCAGATACTAAAACCCAAACTTAAAATTTAATTTTAATTTTCTTCGGACTCACATGTTAACTATTCTAAAAAGCTTTCATTTCAACGTAGTTTCTGGCAAATATGACATATATTTATATGTATATCTATAACTATTTCGACTTTGCGCACGGCCTTTCGCTCCATTTTGAATTATTGAATGCATGAATCACAATTGGTATTTAATGTGCTTATAGGCATTGAATGCTATGACAATCGCTGCCTTCAAGATTGCTGCATAAACAAGCCCCCGAATTGTACTTATACAAATTACCAAATAATATGAAAACCTTGATAAAAAGAATTCGAGTAAACGAACGCTTGGGCGACAAATATAAATGCACCCGATTCGATAGAATTGATCGCTGTCTGTGCTAGTTGGCAAATAAATGATAATGGATGTCGTTGGATGGGCTTAACTTTCGTCAAGTGACACTAAATTATTAGCAATTATCGTGGACAAACGGTTCGAAACGACTTTAAAATAGGGCATAAATTTGCAGTATAATAAAAGAAAAATCGAAACAAAAATAATATTCGAAGAGGCTCTTTGAAATTTACAATGTGTCTTTCAATTAAACCCGTGGGCCATGTGATAAAGAGCTTTAGAAATATGATATTGATAGACATGTTATGATAATTGGCATGTTTTACATTTTGAATGATCGTCAGGGGCGTCAATACATCAAAGTTCAATCATTTGTGCTAAGACTTAAATATGTTGGCTCTTTATTTATATAATTTTATTCATTCTCATGCTTCAACCATTCGCGTTTCTCGTACATACATATATTTTTGTATCTGTTTAATTGATTTCTGGTTCTTTCATATATATATTTATATTTGTGTAAAATTGTTGTTTTACATGTATAAACTAATTGATTAAATTGTTTGCGCAGCATTTTCAGAATAATCTTTTCATAACATTTCTTTATTTTATAATGCATACGAATAATATATATTTATATATATATATATATATATATATATATATATAGCACATTGCTGCTGCATATGATTTGTAAGCAGATTTTTTATTTATTGAATTAAATCAGTTATTGCATTTCATTTTTGTTTACAGTACTTATTTTTGTTTTTCTTTATATTTATATTTATATATTTATATGCTTCACATGTTTGTTTTGAGAGTTTCTTTTTGTTTTGAGTATTTTGCTTGGCTTCTTGTGTGAACTTTCATAAAACTAAGACGCGAAATAAATAAATTATTCTAAAATTTCACACGTATATTCGGTTTAAAGTTGCAAGTTTTGAAATTCATATATATTTTATATCTTTTGTATTGGATTAGATCTGTATTTTAACTTTTTTGGTTTAATAAGCACTACAGGTTACAATGCTGACAAAAGTTCGGAGTATTTGTTGTTAAAAATTAGGCATACAATGAAATTAATTGAATTAGTTTAGAAAATTCGAGTACCAAATAAATCATTAGTATAGTTAAAGTTAGGAGTTTGTTAGGAGTTTTTGATACTTTCAATTTGCATAAATACAATTAGGCGATTTAAGTAAGTTAAGGATAGGTTAATAACGTTTAACATATACATATACATGTACATATACATATATTTATATAGGTATGCTCATTGGTATTTGAATAGTTCGTTATCTTTTTAAATAGCTATCAAAGCTCTCTAGACCAGATTGGCCACGTGCGTTGTGTCCATGTGCTGTATTAAGACGTGTATAAAGGACATCTCTTTGCGCGCATTCTCCAAAATCACCTTGGGATCATCTGAAGTGCATCGCAAACAATTGGGCGCAAATACCATTGCCAGATTCGAAGAATCCATTTTGGTGCAGGTAACCACCTCCGGATTGGAGAATTGTTGCAGAAAGTGTATTAAATACGTTAGGACCTGTCGATAAAAATATAGATATACATGAATACAGATTATTGAGATTAGTTGAAACCAAGTATTGAGGACTGACCAGTTGATTAATTTGTGGCAACTTATTAACTATTTCTTTGGCTTTATCGGGATCCTCAGTATTCACGCAATCCTCGTAATATTCATCGGGTATAAGCGGATCGTACAGCTCACGATACCATAACTTAAGTAAACTAGCGGGCGTATGTGCATCAACTGTAGAATAGATACAAGATTTTATGTATGCATGTAATATCTGAAGTTTAGCTTAACATACCCATATTTTTCTTATAGTCAGGAACTTCCCACCGATCCAAGCGATTCTTCATGCAATTCACCTCATCCACATCGGCGGATACACGAAAAATGCCCTCAGTTTGTTTGCCATTTAGCAGCAGCACCTATAAATATATAGAAGCTAGGATCTTACTTGCCTTGAATTTAGGGGAATACATACATGTTCTGAAAGCGTGGTTTGTATCCAGGGTAGTTTACGCATTGGAAATTTTTCCTTTTGGAGATCCATCACCTCGGACAGCGTGTTGCCAAACATGCTGTTGCGTAAGATTTGTTGCTGAAATTCAAGTCGATTGATAATAATTAATTTAAAGAAATAATGAGAACAATAATAAATTTGCAGCGCAGCAACAAGAAAACTACTACAAAATTTATCTCACAAAAAATTAAATATATAAGTATCATATAAATTTTGATGAGTTTAATTTATATAAAACAATTGTCAGCTAACCCGTGCCTGTTCCACTTCATCGACAGTAGGCTTTTTGGCCAAACGGCGCCCGCTGCTGCCAATGCGATCCAAGCGGCGGCAACAAACAGTTGCATAATGTGAGATCTGCACGTGTATGGGCCACTTACAAACTTCTAAAAAGCCAGTGGCAAACGAGGGATCGCGATGGCGATTTACATAACTGCAAATAATCGAAGAAATCAGATAAGTTACATTTAATAGCTCAATAGCTTTGTTGCACCTACTTGAGCAGCGTGGGCTGAAACGTGGGAGAAGGTGGCACAAACGATAAGCAAATGGCCATTAATTCCCAGCCGCGTATAAGTGATTCCCGTTTGGGATTCTCTGTGGTCTGGCGGCATAGCTGCACATAAAGCTCATCGCGTAATCTGCACAAAAAATACACAAGTTGAGAGATAAATCAATCAGTTGAAGTTACGGTTTGTATACTAACTGCTGTTGTGGTAGGGAAGCGATAATAATATCTATGGCCACCGAATTGAGGTTCATGCCCATGCGTGCCTTGCGGTCGCCCATGTAAATTTGAACCAGCTTGAACAGCTCAATGGCCGTCTTCTTATCGGCCTTATCGCGCGACAAGGCCAACATCGGCCGGCTTATAGCCTCCGCCGTCCAACTAAGCATATCCCGCACAGACGCCTTCTTGCGGAAAATGCCCTTCGAGTGCATATTCAAATTATCCGCTGCAAACTTCTCTATATCACATTCCTTCATGCACGCCAGCGTTGGAGCACCGGGCGCACGTTCGCTGGGTGGAAATATCTGCTGTATGGTGGGCTTTAGGGACGGCGGGGCCAGCTTATGATTACCGCCACGGCTGAGACTGCTGCTGCTGGCCAAGAGCTGCGATTGCTGACTCTGCGACTGTTGTTGCTGCTGTTGGGCTTGGGCGTGATTGGACTCATCTTTGGTTAACTGGCCGGCGACTAGACGCGAAATTTGACGATTGGGTGACGGCAATGTCTGAGATTGCTTCTGTTTGGCACTGGACGCATCACTGGGATCCAAGTGCAGCTGCTGCTGGTGATGGGGCGGCGCCGGTGGTAGCCCTAAGCCATGACCATGGCCATGGCCATGACTGGCAAATGGATAGGCGGGAGTATTTGAGTACAGCTGCTGATTGTTGTGCTGGTTGTACTGATGTCCCTGACCCACTGACGAGGGTGGGCAGTGGGAGACGGTGTCATAGTATGAGATCTGATAACGGGGCTTGGGTTTGGGGGCCGCGACTGGCTCCTGATTGCCGCCAATGCCCTCCAGCACAGCCTCCACGTTGTCGGAACTGTCGATGAAATCAATACAGTATTAAATAGAATTTACAATAGTTTTTAATCATTAATAGCTTACATATCCTCACGACCAGCTGGATCGTAGGGCGGATACTGATAGGCATAGTAGGAGACGCTGTCGCCCATATTGGCGTAGTCATCAATCATGCCATAATTGTGCTCCAAGTAGCCACCATGTGTATCTGAGCCACCATCGGAGTCCTCGTTGTCCGGCTCATGGCCAGAGAGCGAATGCTCCGACTGGCTGTCCGAATGATACGAATCTGAATCGCCAACTCCATCGCCATCCCGGCCATAATCATATCGTCCATATAGTTTGGCCTGCTCAATAATGTAGTGCTTGAGCGGTAGTAGATGCGGCATCTCCTGCCCACAATTGCTGTAGAGAGGCGAGATGTTGCCATTGTCATACTCCACGTCGCTGCTGTCTGCATGTAAATGGTGCTGCTGGGTCTTGCCACGCCGCGAGTCCCGCTTTTCACACGTGTTCTGCAACGGATGATAGCCACGTTTGTCCAAGCTGGAGCTGGCGCTGTGCCGCAACGCACTCTGACCCGGATAATGATGCGATGACTGCGATCGATTTGCTGTGGAGCTGTTGGATTTCTGACGCCTGGCCGCTGAGTCATTGGATCCTCTGGACGAATGTGTTAACATGCCGAGATTATCGGAACCAGCACTTGGTGAAATGGGCGCCGTTTTGCCCAACGACATCCGCTCCAAGCTGAGACGATCCAGCCCTGATCCAGGCTGTTGCAGCTGTGGCGGTGGATTTGTGGCACTGGTTTTAGCTTGTCGAGAACTCTTAGTTTGTGGACTGATCGGACTCTGTGGACTGGAGTCGCTCGAATGTTTCTTATGGCCGCTGCTGCCGCTGCCGGTGGTACCTTGACTTTGGGTCTTGCTAGCATTGGTTGTGTGTCGGCGCCGTGAGAGCGGTGTATTCTCCACAGACTTAAAGTACTTTTCGTGCATGGAATCATCGCTGGCAGCACCACCACAGACAGCACCACCAACACCAACGCCACCACTAATACCACCACCACCATTTGCTTCAGAGCTGCTCTTGCGATACGATTTACTGTGATGTCCAGCGGCGGCTGGATTTATAGAGGAGGACATAAAACTGCCAGAACGCGCCAAGGCGACCTTGTACTCGCGATCTGTAAGCATTTGAAATAGTTACAAATTTTAAAAGTACAAAAAGTATTTTAAAGAATTTACCCCCAATAGCTGCTGCAAATGGTTTACTTGTGGCAGGAGCTGGTGCTCCGCCACGTTGTGCGTTACGTTGTTGCTGTTGTTGTGCGTAGTTGTACTGTCGCTCGGCATCTGGAGATATCTTCTTCTTCTGCGCCTGCGGCGTAGTTATCGAATGTGTGGGTGAGGCAATATCGGATGACTTGGAGGAGCAATATCCCTGCATATGGCTGGGCAGCAATTGATGATCAAAATACTTGTTGCTGTCACCAACGTAAGATGAGGACGACGTTGTCGAGCCATGCGGTAAATTATGCGAGCTAACGCTCTCTTGCAACATTTCAAAGCTGATGCAACCAAAAGGTGGATGAAGATAGAGAGAGGGAGGGAGAATGCCAGAGAAATGCAAAGATGTTTTTATTAGATGTGTGTGAAATGCAAAGCAAAAATGTGTGTTCGGGTGTGTGTGCGGTGCTCGATTAAAGGCCCATTGGATGTTGATATACCAAAACAATTAAAAAAAAGTAAATAAACCCAAAAACAAAGTATAAAAAGAAATATCTTTCATTCTTGTTTTTTTTTTAATTTAAAACGATTTTAGTATTCTAAATAAAACCTATTTCTTTTTTAAATTAATGAACTAAATCTTGTTTTTTTTTTTTTTCAATTATAATATAAAATAATTTATAAAAATTACTTAAATTTAAAAAAAAAACTAATTGTAATATATTATAAACATGAATTTAAATAGGAAAACAAAAATACAAAATCTAAATAGTAAATGTCTGAACAAGTAAGATTTTAAAATACCCTTAAGTAACCATTTAATAGCATAGTTTTTATTCCCACCAAGCTAGCAACCACTTTCAAAAGCCTTCGCAACGTGATACCGATTTTATCCTAAGTACTTACGCGCCATTATCCTTGCCGCCGTGCTGATGCTTCTGCAAGGAGCCCAGACGCAGCGGCTCATGTGGCACTGATGCTCCATTGGGAGCATCATTGAAACGCCGATAGCCATGGGCACTCGACAGACTCGAGTCGCTTGACTTGCCCGATTCCTTGTAATGATTGCAAGAGTCTATTAATGAGAGAGAGAGACGGAGAAAGAGAAAAGAGTTTAGTTTAAAAATTGAGTTTAGTATATAGACTAAGTTTCAGCACTTACCTTGTGAGCGCCGTGACCCGTAGCCCTGCTGCTGCTGTGTTTGTAGCTGTTGCTGCTGCTGCTGCTGCTGCAGTTCCATCGAACGGACTGAGTCACCAGTGCCAACGCTGCAAAAGAGGAAACGAATCGAATCACATTAAGTAAATAAATAATTGTGCTGCTGGCAGTTTCCAACTGAAGCTCACCGAAAACTTTGACGGCCTCGTGGACTAGAGATCATTTCGCTGCTGATCAGCTGCTCCTCGGAGCTGGCCATGGCGCCGTTACCACGTTGGCCACGCCCCTTCTTATTAGCTGCCGACATGGGCGATGGCTGTTGCTGCTGCTGTTGCTGCTTAACCAGCGATTGCTTCTGTGGCGTAGTTTGCTCTCGTCGTTCACTGGGATCGGTGTTCTGTTTGAGGGTCTGCAGTTTGGCCAGCGGTATGATGTCACACTTGCTCGGCCGATGCCACACGGTCTTCTGCGTTGCGGCATTATAGTAATAGAAGCGCTGCGTGTTCGTATCAAACAATTCCCACCATTGCGATGAGTCGGTTCGCTTAATTGGCACATCCTGTATAAAAGAGTGAGAGAGATAAACGGAATGAGTGAGATTTAAATCAAAGTAAATCAGCTGAGCTAAGCTCATACATATATCATAACTGCATTAGCAATATGTGTAAATGTGCGTGTGTGTGTGTGTGTGTGTATCTGTGTGGGAGGTGTTGTGTTGAAATTGTAATTTATATGCATATAAAATGTCATTCACATTCGCATGCCTAACGAACAGATCGTTTGAGAGGAGAGCTGGATATATAGATTTCACATGAACTATATGAACAGAATAAACAATTAAAATTCTGTGAAAAAACCTTTAAAAAATAGAACACATATATTAACCCTTAAATAATGATTTCCTAGAGCTAACGTGCACAATAGAATCATATATCTATTTCGCCATAAATCAGATAAAGCGCTTCATCCAATATATCTAGAGTGCACGTTTGCACAAACATCAAGCGAAATTGAATATTATATTTCATGAAAATTGACGTAAACGTGTCTTCATCCTCATTTCTCTCGCTCACAGCATTTGCTCTTGTCTGTTGTTTATTTCACTCAGCTGAACTTATTCTGAACAAATGCTGCGCACAAACTGAATTAATACCCGTTCAAAAAGTGGAAATGGGTATATGGATTGCGGTCATCGGGCAAATAATAATGATCGGGCAATGAATAATGTTTAGCAACAATTTGAATAGCTTGCGCAGGTATTCCGCAGTCGGATAGGACCGACTGAAACCCAAGGGCTCTCCAATTGCATCGGGCTTAATCAGCGCATTTCGACCCAATCAGCTGCATCTAATGGACAGTTTGTTGTAGTTTTTTCTTGTTGGCTTTATAATCGTTTCATTAGGTTTTGACAAAAACTCAAGTTTAGTTTTTCACACAGCCTCGTATATACATATGTATGTACATATATATACAGGCATTCTCTTTCTCTTTCTGTGTTGCTAGTCTGCCGTCTCTGTTTGGCTAGTGTGGGTTATATTTCTCCGTTGACCTTGAACTTTGCAACTGCAACTGCAGCTGCAACGCCCAACACCCCGACGCAGAGAGAGAGATGACAGAGAGATAGAGGGAGAGAGAGAGAGCAAGAGACAGGCCCTGACCCAGGCCCAGGCACGTGTTGTTTTCTTCTCTTTTAATCTGCCACATTTTTTTCTTGCTTTTGTTGTTGAAGTCTGATAACAGCAACAATACGCTTCACATTTACATTGAAAGCTTTCGAGCTGGCTCGCTCTTCATTTCTGGTTTTCATTTCCATTTCCACGCATTGCGAGCGCATTGCATAATTTTTATTCGTATTTCTTTTTTTTTGTTCGCTGATTGGGACAAGGCTGCTGCGCAGGGCGAAGCGTCATTATCGTTACGCTTTTTGCATTGCTGCGTTTCCAACTGTCAGTCAGTCAGTCACTCAGTCAGCCAGTCATTCATCCATGCAGCGAGTTGAGCCGGACAATTGGATAGACTGACAGCGCCATAAGTGGATCTGTTTCACTTTGAACCCGCCTCCCAGCTCTCCAGCGCGTGCCAGATGGGGAGGAGAAAAAAAGCGGATATAACTAGCTTGATAAATAACGAATTTTGTATACACTACATATTAAATATTAATATCAACCAATTTAATTATAATATTTATCTCAAATTATATAATTCATGTTAGCTTTTAAGTAAGCTAGCTAGAAATTTTAAAGAAAATATAAAATAAAATAAATCGAATATAATACTGGATATATAAATATATTGAAAGTTTTTGTATATAATTTCTTCTAGCTTTTAGCACCAGGAAAAAGTCAATATAATACGGAATATATCAAAATATTTATCCATTTAGCAGCTGTAATTTATATGTATGTAACTCAAAGGAAAATATATTGATAATCTTATAGCTGGCGATTATATCTTAACTAATTAATAAATCTGATTAGAATATCAATATAGTCTGTGTATGCGTAGAGTATATTCAATAAGAGTATGATGTCTGTGCCTTCGACACGTCCTCATTTCGGCCTTGTGCGATATACCGAATATTTTGTAATTATGAAAATACAACAGCAACAACGAAAACAACAACAACAATGGCAATAATAAATAGCAACAACAATGAGGTCTACATCCACATCTTTATCTCAATGATGGAATTTGTGCTGTTGCCTCCATTTAGGAAAATGAAATTAGAGCAATTCGAGCACAAGCACTAGCAAATATATATTTGAGAAAAATCTGTCAAAATTAATATGCATGGATTATATTTATGCATGCAAACAGATGAGAAACTGACAATATTTATAATTATTAGTCATACGCCTACAACATTTAACTATGAGTCAAAGCCAAGAGCAGAGCCAAACAATTTGATGATTTTTAATATATACATAAATTAAAGCATTATACAACTGCAAATTTGCTAACTTAATTGGAAGAGAGCTTTGAACTAAATGTTCTCCAGCAGAGTGCAAATAAATTCTCAAATTTAAATGTAATATTTGCTTATTTCAAGTTTTTAATATTACATATTTAATATACAATAAAATATTTATGTAATTATTTAAAAAACAATAAATAATTTATTTTATTAATATGTACTTTCTATGCTTCTTCTATACATTTATAAGAGTAAATGAATTACTATAATACAATGAATAATTTCATGAAATTATACTTGAAAAACAAAATAATCAACTGTTTCTAAAGTTAAACCTCTAAAATACCAGCAAGTATTTAGTATTTACTAAAGTTCTTATGCAAACTCGGACAACTTTAGCTCAAGGTGTTCTATTTCGGGACCCATTTTAATTGCTGAAATTCCATTACTTCAATTGCCTCGAATGAGCAATGCATTCCTTTGTTTTCCTTTTCATTATAAATTCATTAAGTTTCGCTGCTTATAGAACGCGCAAGCTTATTGAAAAACAATTAAGCTTTTAATCGTGGGGGCAAAGCAATTTCTAATCAGCATAGAACGCGGCCTATCAGCGCCGATTGCCGAGGTCAGTAATGCTCCATCAAAGACCCCTGCTCTAACAATCAATATGAATGAGCAACACATCTGTGAATAATCTGAGCCATGCGAGGGAGCGAGCGAAATAAATGAAACGTACACAAAAATTCAGTCCCAAGCATAAAGTTGTTTGTAAATTAGGTCATCATTGATATTACAAAAATAACAACTACAAAAAAAAGAAAATAGAGAAAAAGGAAAAATAAGAACAAGAAGAAAAAACTTCGGCTAAAAATAACATTGACGATAACGTCGATCAAAAAAAAAAAAAAGAAAAAGAAAGCAAATGAAATATTTCAAGAATTTTGCAAACTCATTTAAAAATGTGTCAACAACGGAAATTATAAATTGAATTACATTTAAATTTATATGTAATTAAATAAATATTTATATGCATATATAAATATTATTTGTGAGTAAAACACAAAAATTTAGAGATTACAATATTATATAATATACTATATCATAATATAACTATAAATTGCTTTTCCAATTTCCATCTTCTTAATTGATTATTATTATTTATTTTTATAAGTTGTTTTATTAAACAATTGTATAGTATTTCATATTGCTAGAAAAGATTTCAAAAATTACTTTTAACTATAATTTCACGCATAACTAACTATACTAACTATAGTGCGTCAGTTCGTATATAATTTGTGAATTTAAATACATACATATATGAATATTATACATATATTATTATTAAAATTATTCTATGTATAGATTATTTTATATTCTGCTTTCGATCAATTTGATGACAGAGACACATGCTTGAGATTATCAATTATGGTTTTTTTGAGTGAAGACAAATCCAACAAATCTTTTTACTTTCTAGTCAAACAAAGAATATTATTATATTTCCATTCAGCTTAAGAATCAACGGAGTTGCCTAAGAACCCCTTTTGGTATTGTATTTAATTTCATTCATGGCGCAAGCTTGCGAACATATGAAACCGATTCGATTGAGTCAGCTTTTAGAAATGAATATTGGGAAACTTTTAACGAATTTGAATGACAAATTGTTTGATTTATAATAGTATGCTCCATTCTCGGATGTGAGGAAATTTTATAATGTCTCAATGGGCCAATGAAGAAGAAGATATTATGAATTCACCCTTGGGACACATTTGCAGGAAACATAATTAAATACAAACATATTGAAACTATTCTACGTATTTATGTATGAATTACATCATATACTTGTGTATAAAAAGAAAAAAAACACTTTTCATTACATTTTAATCAAATTAGCTATTCATGGGTCATATCGTAAACCTCATCAGCAAGTCTTAATATTTCCTGTACCTGATGCAAACTATGGGACAATGCCAACTAGCTTTAATAACCGAAATCCATTAGCGATATTTATGCGCATTTAATTGCCATTGTAATTTCCAAACAAATTTATGCAGGCCGTGCAACTTGGCCAGGCTGATAACCCACTTGGCAAGCAAATACAAAATACAAAAATAAAGACAGGAAGCCGCAACGGCCAAAAGCGGTAAAGGGTATAACACAGCGATAGTCCAAAGATGTGCATGAGTATATACATATGTATGTGTATATGAGCATATAATGAACATTTGAAATATTTTGACGATTGCGTAGCATAGCCCCCAAAAACCATAAGACCTCCATTTTGGGAGGGTTTCGGCGCGAAGGGCGTGGTTGGTAACCACACAGTGCAGTCTTTATGTCTTTGGTTTTAGTTTGCTTTGGCAGACGTACGTAAGCATTATAGCTGACTGCTTCTCGCTTCTCGCCGCTTTTCCCCACTCCCCACTAAACTTTCCTCCTTCACTTTTCTGCTTTTGCGGAGTTTTGTAACACTAAACGAGCAGCGTGTGGGCAACTTTGCTGTGCTTCTTTCCTAACCGGAAGTTTTACAAAGGCAAATGAGCAAAAAGTATGAAAATAAAAAAATAAAAAATGAAGCACCAAGGGGAAGTATGCCAGAGAGTTATAATAAAGTCTTTAAGTGCAGCTGAAAGCGTGACGGTCATGAAATACCCTTTAAAGCCCTAAATGCACGTGCATTCATACAGTTAAGCTACAAGTGCGTCATTATCAATATACCCCATTCCCTGCTATGCTTAGAGGGTAACAAATAGACAGTAGACTCACTTGCTGAGCATAATTTTCAAATCACGTACAATGAACGCAGCAATTGTTGCTGTCTTTGTCTTCAGTAGCTGGTGACACCAAAAAAAGACCAACGGTAACAGCTACAATAGAAGAAGCAGCGACGACGTCATTAAAACAAAAAGCTGCCACAGGCAAAAACTTTAAAAGCGGCAACAAAGCCCCCAACAAAAAAAAAATTGCTAATTTTAAGCGCGTTTGCAGCTGGGTGGGCGCATAAGATCTAAAGAGAGGGAGGGAGAGTGAGAGAGAGACAGTTGAGGGTGAGAGCGAGGCTGCACGTCTGTATGTGTATGGCTTTCTTTTCTCTTGTATTGCCATGTGCCGGCCTGCCTGTTCCTGTGCACGGTGTGCTGCATCAAATGAATAGATTATATTGCGCAGCTAAAAGGATTTTTCATTCACTTCCTCATGGCAACCCGACAATAACTGCAGTGACATCTGCGTCGGCGCCAGCAGCGCTGTTGTAGCTGAATTTAGGGCATATGTTAGGGCTATGCCATGCTGCAATAGTGTGCAGTAAGGGTATACCTAGTTACAGATATATTTTGTATTAGTTTAGAAAAATGTACATTTACAGTTTTCTACTTACTTACTTAATTGTAATTAACTCTTATAATTAAACACGAAAATACTTTACTGCAATGTGTGAAGTGGGTGTATACCTAGTTTAATTTAATATGTAGCCAAGAAAAATTACAAAAATAATAAATATAAATACTAAAAAATAAGAACTATAATTAACTATCACAGTTAAACAAGAAAATACGTCAATAATGCAATTTACAGTGCATTAAAAGGTTCGACCTATCGCAAATGGATTTTCGGCGTATGCTCACTTCCTGCAACGCCAGACACGGTCGCACAACGAAACATGTAAAAAGTACGGTAAGTGTGGGCGATGACTCAAAAGAGAGCGAGAGTGACAAAAACCGAAAAGTAACGCAGCAAACACACGCATACACACGCGCAAGCAAGGCAAACTCACATGCATACACACTCATGCAATCTCGTGAATGAGAGAATGCATTCAGAAGGCTTCGCTTTTTAACTGCTATGCAACTGGACTTTGTGTGTGTGTGCATGAGTGTGTATGCATGAATGTATGAGCGTGAGTGTGTATGCATGAATGTGAGTGCGTGCACATGTACATCGCCTTCCAAAAGGGTCGCAATAAATCTCAGCTTGAAATGGACAATAATACCCAAGTGAAGCCAAAGGCAAGGCAAGCGCCGCGCTGCGCTTGTTCTGGATACTAATGCGACTGCATGCAAACCTTTTCAGTGGGAATACATAAACAAACACACATACACACACGCACTCACATATACACTCATACTTCTGAGTGCACACAGGCAAAACGAGGACGCAATCGAGGACATTTGCAGAGCCCCAGTACAAAATCAATGCAATTTTCACTACTTCCGGCATAGACATGTTTTAGTTGACCGTGTAGAAATAATAGATACCCTGTTATTACTTTATAAACTACTAATTCATTACATTAACTAGTTTCTTTTAGTTTATAATAAATATATTTTAGTTATAATTTCATCTACCTTAAATTCATTTTAGTCTGTTATATAAATTTAAACAAAATAAAGTGACGAAAGGAAGTGAACAAAAACAGAGTAAAGCTTTTGTTGCTGTTGAATTTGTTTGTTTTAGAGCTTTAGCTTGGATCCCCTTTGGCCAGACGTGTAAAGTTATTAGCCTGTGACACCTTTTTGTAATGTCGTATTAGCCAAACACGACAAGAGGCGAAGAAGAAGTGTGTGGACAAAGCATCCAAAGGAACTGTGCAAACAGCTTGCAACAGCCTTTGATGATGACGTTTTGTGTGCTCAGAAAGCAAAAGTTTTGTCAATGACGCAACGCATTGAATTTTGTATTTTCTATAACTTGAGTTGAAGCAGGAAAAATGTAAACACATGTGTTTTCGTTGGCATGGCATAGGCATATTCGATATTCATATTTAATAAGCGTAGCTAATCTCTTATCATATGACTTGTAAATTTTAAAGATATATAATTTTCTATATACATACATATATTTGAATAAAACTCATTAAGATTCTTTTTAAAATATATAATAATATATTAATAAACAGTATAAAATAATATATGTATATAGAATATTAATAAGAATGATTCATAACAGTTTATTATTATATTTAAAATTCTATGAAGAACAAATTATTGGTCCATCTTCATGGTCCATTTAACCGCTTACTTAAGCTCATGCCCTATACCAATGAAACAAATGCTATGCGAAAAATGTGTGTGTGTGTTTTTAAATACAATTAATTAACATTGTTTACGCCATTGACGAACTGGGTCAAATTATTTTCCATAAACATATACATATATATGTACTGAATGAATGTGTATATTTCGCTATAAAATTTGCAAAACAAGTGACCCATGTTAATTAAGCAAGAGACGAATTAGAAAGCTGAGCAGTATAACAAATAACGACGATTGAATACCCTTATCAAATGTTGAGCGTAAAATTTTTAGAAAGTTAATTCAAATTAGTGTGAAACAAGAAATTATAAAATATCGTTCGACCCTTCTGTTTTTTGTAATTATCTCGAAAACCTTCATTTGCAAAAACCTTGATATTCTGCGATTACTTTGCGCTATTAGGACTAAAATTATAATACCCACAATAAGGGTATATAATATAAAACTGATAAAAACAAATGAGTTCATTAGTCCCCACGCGACATTAGGCAATTAGCGTGAAACTGTTAATGAAGCGCACTGTGCATGTGTGTATAATTGTTTGAGTGTGTATGTGAGCTATGTGTAAAATAATTAATTAAGTTATTGGCACACAGATCGTAATTTACACTTACCTCGGGTGGATCCCAAACACATTCGCCAGTTGTTAGATTGGCATACATATGCTCCTTGGTGCGCGGTTCGATTATTTCCACCCATTCTATTCTGTAATCCAAAGAGAGAGCCAGTGAGAGAGTGGAAGATAGCGAGTGTGAGTGTTAGAAAAAAATAAATAAAGACATTAAAAATATTGAGAGATGCAAGAATTGCGGCTATTTTAAAATTAAATGGCATCTCTGGAATGCAGCACACGACGACGCTTTGTAACTACATATATCAGCAACAACAACCAAAACTTTAAGAATCGAGCACACACGCAAACAAATTTCATTCATTTCGTTCATTCATTAATGCAAACGCACAAAAGATGTGCTGCGAAAAAGGAACAAACCCGAAAATAAAAGCCCAAAAATAAAATACCACCCACAAAAAAGTACCACCCGAATTGCCTTATGCGTAAGTCGTCGCCCTGAATTGTGTATATGTACATATATATATGTGTGCATTGTTGGTTTCCCCCATGAGTGGATTGTTTTGGGCTTTTCTTCCTACACGCACACAAGCAAACAAATATATTTTGTCAAACATTTTCCGGTTTTTCCTTATTCGAAGCTGCAGTGCAGAACGCCGCGCCGTCCTTACACACACAAACACATATTCACGCACATCAAATACATATACAGAGAGCAAGCGCTCTCACTCTCGCTATCTCTTTCTCGCTGGCATATATGTATATGTAGTGAACGGCCGCTGGTGCCAAACAAAAACGACGCTTGTTGCCGCGCCTTGCAAGAAAATCGATTTTGCAGGCCAAAATGCATAAATTTTGAAGGAACTAGCATTTAACTAAGCGCTGGCAAATATAGTTAAGGTGGAGGGTGAGCAGAGCGGCAGCAGCAAAAGCAATGCAATCCGCACACGCATACACGCAACACATACACGAGACACACGCACATTCAGACAGGCTGTGGCTGTGGTTGCCATCATTGGGCTCGCCTTAAAGGGGAGGGGCTGCTGCTCATCACTCCATTGGGCTGCAGTGCATATAAATTTTCGCACTTCTCAACATACTAGAGAAGACAACTTATTAAACAAAATAGCTCACAATACGCCCCATTGTTATTGCTAATATATTTGTATACACACTCCAACATTTCAATTCACTACGTTGTTATTGCTGTTGCTGCTGTTAGTTGTGTTCCCAGTGCGCTTGCTGGTTATAGTTTAACGGCACACACCTTTCACAACTTGAACTCATTTTTCCAACGCTTTATTACAACTCGGCCGCTCGTCGTCGCTGTCTCCTTTTGCTATTTCTGCAGCAGCTGCTTCTTCTTTTCTCAGCACATGCACCCCACTGAATCTCCGCACACAATAACACGTACAACGACTTAATATAGTTTCACTGTTACAACTACACACTTTTATTTTAACTTTTTCGTATAAGGGGGTTGGGGCAGCGAAATGCAATTTTTCTTTTTCAATTGATTTTTTCTTCCACTCGTACTCCTTTTTCACTTCGCCTTCGGCGTTAACGCTTGGCGAACACTTTCACATTTATGATATAATTTACAGGCCATATTTTCGCTTTGCTTTTCGCTTGCACAAATGCATTTTCTTTTTTTTAATTATTTATGTGTGTCCGTGTTTATAACTAAAAATGCTTCATCCGCCTTGCATTCACACGCCGCCGCCGCTGTTAACAAACTGTAAGCGTCAGCTGTTTTCGATTGCCAGTACAATCGATAACATCGATTTCAAAGCTTCCACAGATGCTGTTAATTTTAACATATTTGTTATTCGCAGCTGATTTATCGGGTAGGTAATAATTGTTAGAAATTGGTATATAACTAGGAATTTATATATTCTTATCAAATGTAATATACAAAAATTCCATTCATATATCCCCTGCTTTGCGAGTTTAATATTTTTATGTGTGATGAATCAGTATGACCAATTATTTATGTATATCGGTTACGCCGTCTGGTCACTCCTTTTCAATATTTATAACGTTCATTTAAAACGAATCAAAATGATTTGTAATGTCTTGAAATATAGTTACCTATAAAATGTGAAGTAAAACGAAAATATTTTCGGTTATTTTTTACGTTCATTGAATTTTATTTAAATTTTGCGAGTTAATACAAAAACGAAAACTGAAATTATTGCATTTAACATTAAAAACGCCCGCTCACCATTACAATGCCATTGAAAAAGATTCGTTTAATACTATGGTTAACTGATTTTTACATATACTATATAAGAGTGTCTCGGTTCTTGTCTACAAAAATGTAAAATAATATAGTCACATTTAAAATTGCATAATTCTAGACAATTCTAGACAAGGGATGTTTGATTATGATGTACATATTGTTTTGAAGAATATCTCATATTTCATAAAATGTTTTGAATTTTCGTTTTATTTTTTTTATTTTGTTATTAATTGTTTAAATTGGTTGTCGACGTAATAATTTTGAATAACTATATTTTTATATGGTTGAAATTTATTGCATTTTTTGTAATTAAATATATATATAAATATACATATGTATACATATATTTATATATATTTATATGTATGTAACGTATGTACATCTACATCACGAATCACAGCAAAACTTTACATTATATATCTTTTGTATTCTGTTTTTTAATTTATTATTTATGATAGGCTTTTGATTTTTCTTGAGTGTTTGAAAACTTAAAAAAAAAAAAAAAGACGGATGTTAAAAAATTGGTAGTGTTATTATTGATAAAAGTTCCAGTAAAAGGTGGCAAAAAATTAAATTTTATTTAAATGAAATTTGTAATATAAAAATAAGCTGCAGAAATTTGTTTTCAAGCTGTTTGGTTTTTAATTCAGTTGATTGAGACAGTATTTTTTTTTTAAATATATATGAATATACATTGTTGTCTCTCGTAGGTAAGTATGTCAGTGCACATATAAAAGGTATTCAATTCATATCCATGTATATATATATATATATTCTTTTCATTTTTTATAACGTTTGTTATTTTTTTATTTTTATTTTAATTGTGACAAAAAAATAAACATTTTCTTTCTACTAATAAAATTCTAGAAAAGCACAACACCTTTATAATGGTCTTTTGGAAATACCATTTTTTCATTTATGTAGATTAAAAATAAATACACACACATTTTACATACATATATATAAATATGTATTAGTTTATATACTAGGTATCAAGTTTTTTTTTTTTCACTTTTATGCATAGCATTTAGTAAGGATTGAAAATATTATTGATTTTTTTCAAAGGGTATCGCAATCTAAAAAAGTGTTCATCGTTGTTTTTCTTCTTGTTTAATAGCTTGTAATGCGAAATACAGATTTGATTTAAGAGTTTTTAGAGTCGTCATTATTTATGTATGTGTGATGTTTTCGCTATAAGCAATTCATCTGCTATTTGTTAGTACTTTCTGAAAATGTCTAATATATGTTATATTTAAATGTGTATATACGGTTTAAGTATGCTCTATATATCTGTATATACATGCAATTGTCACAAAAATTCAATGGCATATATAGATGTGTGTGTTTATATATAAAAAACGCTTTGAGTTAGTTTCAATGGTTTGATACGAATGGAGGGCAGGAATCATTTCAATTTACTTGGTAATTCTTTCTGTATTTTGTTTTGTTATTTATGTATATGTATATAAACATATTGCAATTATTATATATGTGTATATTTTTAAAAATCGTACAGATTTACAGGCTATGCAAATATCGTACACGTTATGCATATAC
Source organism: Drosophila antonietae (assembly GCA_030914385.1). Classification (NCBI taxonomy): domain Eukaryota; kingdom Metazoa; phylum Arthropoda; class Insecta; order Diptera; family Drosophilidae; genus Drosophila; species Drosophila antonietae. The sequence continues at coordinate 16,278,515 of JAUESO010000609.1, read as the reverse complement.
ATATTATTAAGAAACACCATAATAATAGAAGAAAACTCTATATAGATCCAATATATATAGATATTAGTATATATATAACTACATATATGCATCTGATGCTCGGCCAGCGTGCTACTTTTAATAGACAAGTCACATTGATTCAAATTCAAGGAGGTTTTCGGTGTAAGTTATGTTATATATATATATATGTTATATAACAAAGAGCCTGGATAAACACGAAAAAGGCAAAACTACGAAACTGTGGAGCTGCCCTCGTCTATATATGTACGTGTGTATATATTTGTTAACGAATCACACACCTCTACGACAATACAGTTAAATAAGCCCACCAATATATGTATATGTATATAGATCATATTATAATTATTACTGTATGTCTGCTGTGCTATCGCGCGATTTGTATATATATATATATATATATATGTATATATGTTGTTTCTGCGATGTTGTATTTTTTGTAGTTTATTTTTGTAGTCGATTTCAAAGATTGCTTATATGTTTCAAAGTTAGTTGCTTCGTTTATATTAGTGTATGTATATATATACTAATAGTAATAAATTGAAAAAAAATGTAAACAATTGAAACAATTGAAAAAAATTGAAGATTTGAATATTAGTTGATTAAAGTTTTTTTTTTTTTTTGCTTTGCTTAGTACAAAAAAGAAGAATAACTTCTTCAGTGGGTTCAGTTCGTACAATATACAGGATTTTCCAATAAGAACGCGCTGATCTTAACAGTTCACGGAGGCCATGTTGTTGTTATCGAACAACTTGGCGTCATTCAACAGTCAAAAGCTACCCATCCCTATTGAGTATATATACATATATACATAATGTATACATATATATAACTTAATTTTTGTATAATAATAAAACTGAAATGCAATGAAAATATGTATCTATGAATATATTATATATATATATGTATATAAAAAACATAAAGCATAAACAAACACAAATATATATATATATCTTCATTTTTTTAATTTACCATTTTTTTTTTTTAATTTGAAGATATAGCGTTAATTAATATGTATGTATGTATGTATGTATGTATGTATGTGGACAGCAAAATTTTAAAATACACCATTTAGTATAGATAATAGGTATGCTTTGTATATATAGAGTACGCACTGAAATTTTAATGGATCTGTTACAAAGTAATGCAAATGGAAATTATAAGCACAGGCTGGGACTCAATTTATCTTATTTTAAATTTGCTCTGTTGTGCACAAGAAAAGATAACAGTGTGATTGTGAAATTTATGGTTTTTTTGTTTTGTTTTTGAGTTTACTTGGTTTCAACTCATTGACTATAACTATCGATCACTATCGATATTGTGCATTTAATGTAGTCCTTATTTATGTATGAAATCTTGGTGGTATGCATTTGAATATAATTACATTGTTAACGTTACAATTTACTGTTATTTTCTTTTCTTTTTTTTTTTCTTTTTTCATTAACCATTTACCGTTACTAACATACAACTACCGTCTAAGTAAAGTACTACGATAAGCTATTGAAGTGGTCTGGTTTAAAAGGGAAGCGATTTGGCAGTTGGATTCGTTGCGCGTTATATATCAATTATTTAAAAGGCTAACTGTGTGTGTATGTGTTTGCTTGTTGAGATATTGTGTGTGCTCCATTACTTGCGGCACCTGGACGACGTGGCAAAAGCGTTTGGTTGTGGTGTTTGTTATTGTTGTTATTATTATTGTTATTGCCCTAAGCAGCCTGGGTCTGCTGTGGATTGACGATGACGGCGGTGGCGGTAACGGTCGCTGACGCATTTGTAACTGTGGCAACGTTGCCATTTATTGTAGTTGTACCAGCTGCTGTGTGTATCTGCTGCGGCTGCTGTTGATGATCGGCGCCCTCAAAATATTCGGAAGCATTGCCACGGCAAATGGGGCATGTGCGATTCGACTGCAAATATACAAAATCAAATGAATAGCTGGCAGAGCTTTACACGAAGTATCGATCAAATTAATATAATTCCCTGCCACTAAATCGATAAACTCAATTGAGCTATCGATCGAGCCATTTGAGCATGCACCGTTGCACTTTAACAAGAAATTTAAAAAAAAATATATATATATGTATATATATTTAACTTACGCGCAGCCATTTGTCCACACACTTGGCATGGAATTCATGGGAGCAGGGCAATACGCGCAGCAACTGACGCAGCTCAAAGTCGCACATACAGACCACGCAGGATGATTGATCGCCTTTTAAAGGAAAATGCAAAAATGTAAATTAATTCACGAAATAATTGGAAATAGGTATGAAATAATTTTAATTACCACTATGTGCTTCTGGATTATATTTGTAGCTGGGCAATTGATCAATTTCATTACGTGTTAGCCCGCGTGGCTTGGCCTCGCCCAAACGCTCAGCCAGACTGAGCAGCGCCTCATAATTCTCCGTCTCATTGGTGTCCGCGGAGTTGAGATCGTGTTGGTTATAAGGTGAAAGCGGGAACATGGCGCTGCAATAGTATAAAATAAATTAAATTAAAAATGTTCATAAGTAGTAATCAGTTGAATTTACAGGAAATTGAGCAAAAAGCCCGGATTAATAATGCCAGCGGTGGTTTGGATCTGCACGGGCGCCTGATGCGGAGCCAGCGACTGCGGCGGTAGCACATGCCGATGCGGTCCATGATTGGCCGGCCAGAAGCGCGGTAGACGCCTGTGCGGCGGGAATGTGCGACGCTCTGATGATATGATTATCTGCTGCGGTGCTGCTGCCGCCGACATTTGTGTGACGTGTGCAGCAGCTGCTGCTGCCGCTGCATTGGAATGTATCTGCTGTGCGGCAGCCGCTGCCGCTGCGGCACTCATCGAGGCGATGTGTATGTGGCTCGGCATCTGATGAGCATGTGCATGTGGATGTTGATGTGGATGTGGATGCGGATGTGGATGCGTTGCCTGGGAGCCCACTGGAACAGATGCTGCTGCAGCTGCGGCTGCTGCTGCGGCCGCTGCAGCCGCTGCCTGATGCCCGTCCAGATGGTGGGCATTGGGCTGTGGCTCCAATGTCAGATTAGCCACTGCAATGGTGGCCACATCGCGTTGCTGCTGCTGTGCCGTAATCGTTGCTGCTTGGATCATGTGCTGGGCTGCGGCTGCTGCAGCTGCCACCTGTGTGGGTGTCGGCACCTGGGCGACCTGGAGCGGAGCAGCTGCCAAGCCGGCAGGCGCTGTTGTGAAGGGTTGCGCATAGATGCCGTGCAGATGGCAGGGCGCCAGGCGTGCCTGGGCTGGCAACGGATAAGTGCAGAAGGAAGCCCAAATAGGCTCGTGGCGCAGTGCCAGATTGAGGTCGACCATCAGTGAGGTGGGTGGTGGTGGCGGCGGTGCAGCACCTACACCCTGCTGATGACTGGGTGCCTGGGGCGGCGGCGGCGGTGCCTGCACCTGCTGCAAGATGGCACCCACAGTGCTGCTTGGAGTTGGCCCGCCACCGTTGCCCACGGCAGGACCATTGCCGGCGAGATCCCATGGCGAGCGATGCGCATGATGCGGCTGCTGCTGCTGAGGCGCATAGTGCGCCTGTGACTGCTGATGATGATGCATCGGATGATAGTTCGGCGGCATCTGCTGCTGCTGCTGTTGCGAGTGATGCGGCTGTGGATATTGAGGATGTTGTATTTGTTGTTGCTGCTGCTGCTGCGTGGAGGTGGCCACATCGCGCAGTCGTGGCCGACGCAACGGCGGGCTGCCCTGTTGCATCTGGATACGAATTATTTAATTGGGAAATGTTAGAAATAGCCTACTCTACTCTACTCAACGACTTACTATAACGCGCTGTGATCGTCTGGGCTCCCAAATAGCTGGCGGCGATTGACTGGGTCGACCCGAAATGCGGCGACGCTTGCGCGATGGACTGTCCGAGTTGATGCCGTTGGGGCCAAGTCCATTGTTTAGCGACAACGTTGACCCGGACAAACCGGACCCGGAGGGCATATCACCCATGAGGCCGGGCCCGGCAGAGGATGCGGATCCAACATTATTATTGTTGTTATTGCCATAGCCATTGCTCATGTGCTGCTGATAGTGTTGGACACCATTCCGACCATAGCTATTGCCAATTCCCCCATTCCGCATAAAGCTATAGCCGCCATCGGCCCTATGATCTAGATTCTGTTCCGAACTGCCATTATTAAAGTGCTGCAACGAGTTGAAATATAAATAATATCTGTGCATAGAACTAGTATATGTTTAGGCTGGCAAATATTCTGTAAACCAATTTAAGGCTACGCTCAAATGTTAGTTTTAATATAATCTATAACAATGTATTGATATTAAGTCTATGATTTCAAAAACATTGTTAAATTGATGGAAATAAATAGAAATAGAAATTAGAAATTGATCATGTAACGCTTTTTTTTTTTTTGTTTTGTTTTTTTTTATAGATATAAAAAAATCCTCAAATTTTAAAGCACTTAGACGAGATATTTCTATTAAATCGAAGATATTTCTGATATTAGTCAACATTGTTTATTGCTCGAATCAAATCAATCGGGCGTTTAATGTATCTCCTATTCGGGCAATCCGTCTATTTCGTTTTTACTTATTATACGATCAATTTAAGGATTTTTCAGATTAATTGGAAGAAGTATGTTATTTAATATATATACATATATGTATAATATATATATCAATACATGTATATACATATACATATATATTGAACTGACTTGCTAACTCACATTATTGTTTGGATTTCTGTCATAGTTGCCAATGTGGCGACGATTGTTGTTGTTGCTGCTGTTGTGGCCGTTGCCTAGATTGTTGCTGCTAACGTTGTTGTTAACGTTGTTGTTGTTGTTGTTGTTGTTGTGATGCTGCGGATAGTCACGTGACAAAGCTGGGCAAGCGCGACGATAGTTCATATAATCGGAATTGCTTAAACCGATCGCATTATTGTTATTGTTGTTGTTGTTGTTGCGATTGTTGTAGTTACGCTGGCCATGATGAGCTCCTGCAGTTCCTTGGCTATGACTATTGTTGGACGCGTGGTTAAAATGAGTATCAGTCAATTGGTTGAGGTTTATCATAAGAAGCGGCGGCGATAATTGTTGCAGTTGTAGTTGTTGTGGTTGTGGTTGGGTTTGAGATCGTCGTTGTTGTCGATGTGAACACAGTTGTTGTTGTTGTTGTTGTGGCGCAGTTGACCCATGAGGAATTATATCGGTACAAGAATTGACATTCACAACATCAGTAGGAATACTATTTGTTGTTGTATTGGTTGAATTGAAAGTTGTTGCGGTTGTTGAATTTGAATTCGTACGTGTTAGCGGGAGGGATTGGCGATTAGTCGGTTGTTGTTGTGGTTGTGATTGTGATTGATGATACTGGTTGTTGTTGTAGTGGTGATGGGTGCTGTGATATTGATGATTATGATTGAAATTATGTGGATTGTGGTTGTTGTTGTTATGCTGTTGGGCTGGTAAGGATATCAGGGCAAGGGGCGTGCTTCGGCGTGTTGTAGGTGTGGCTGTGGCTGTGGTTGTGGGCGGGGCGGCAACAGTTAAACATAAGCGTGCTGGATTTAATCGAACAACGGACACGGACATTGAACCATAAGCAGGAGGCACACTCGCAGCACTGTGGCACATATCAAAATAGCTGTGATAGCCGTGATTCACAATTGGATTCTGATTGGAAATTATATACTGATTGTTGGGATTGTGGTTTTCATTGTGTTGAGTTCGTAAACTACTGCGATTACTGCTGCTATTGTTAACAGTGCAATTGCTGTTATTGTGCGCAGTGTTGGTAATTGAATGATGATAGCTGTTAGGGTTAACATTACTATTACTGTTATCGTTACTGTTACTGTTATTGTTAATATTACTGATACTGTTATTGTTATTGTTATACTGAGTGGACTGGCTATGATGGACTTGTGACTGATGATTCTGTTGTTGTGAGGAGACAATTTGATTATGATTGAGGTTAAGGCTGTTGTGGTGATGATGCGTTTTGCTATTGTTATAAATACAAGTTCCGCTAGAATTACTTGTTTGTACATCGCTGGATTTTCGATTTAGGATTGCAATTGCGTTATGTTTTTGGATTTTTTTTTCAGATAATATTGTAATACATATAATAAGATATACGCATATAATATAGTTTACATATAATCGGTTTACGAGATACATTTGAAAATTGTTCAATCAAATCAATGCAGTAGCAGTGTGGTGGTAGTATTAAAACACAACCCATATATAGTTATTTTTGTATGCATATACATGTACAGGTAGTAGGTAGTAGTAGTAGTAGTAGTGTATATATGCAGAGTGGTAGCCACACATATACGTTATTTATATAGTTTTTTTTATTATTATTTTGCAGTTTTTTTCGGTTTTTTATGAAGAAGAAAGAAAAACGAAAAAGATAAAAATAATATATATGTAAATGGCAAAATGCAATAATTAGATTATTAGTTTAATATAGATATATATATATATAATATATATTTATGTAATTATATAATATCAATATATACACACACATATAGTTTATAATAATATAATGGCAATGCGTGTATATGTAGCAAGAGTTTTGTTCTAGACATATAATAAAATTATTTAATAATTATCTACATATACACACAAATGCAATATGCATTTAGTAGAAACAAATACGTACAAATTTTGCACAATTCTTTGTTTGTTTTTTTTTTTTTTTTCTTATTATTTTTGTTGTACTTATGCATTTTAAATAGAAATAGTTGTTAGTTTGCTATTTTATTTATTTATTTGTTTGGCTTTCGCTTCAATGCACACTACGCTTACAAAAAGAAATTAAAATTTTTATAAAGAATGTAACAAATGCGAGTATCACAGTTTTTAGGACACTTTTCAACGCAACGCTTTCACTAGCTAAACATGAGCTATATATAGAGAGAGAGAGGCAGAGAGTTATATGTACTTGTAAGAAATAGAGAGAGAGAGAGAGAGAAATAGATAGTGCTGTACATGCTCAAAAATATACAAAAGAGAACGCAAAAAACGTAAACCGTTAATCCAGCTTTTGAGGGAGCATGTATGCATGTGTTGGTGCGGCGCGCTCTGACGAATCAGCTTTCGGGCACGCAATGCACGTAATCTCGTTAACGTAATGTAACGTAAGCACAACAGCATGCGTATGCAAAGCTTAAGACAATATCCTTGGGTGACACAGATCGAGTGTAATCGAGCCGGACTAAAATATATATATTATATATACAATTTGTATATATATATATAATATATACATATATATAAACACAAACATATTCACACACACATAGACAGCAGCAGTTGGGTGGGCGTGGGCCAAAAAGCGCCAAAAAATATTACGTTAACTTTTAACAATTACGCACTAATTGCAGGTTGTTTCGTGTCCAAAAAACTTAAGAGAAGAAATCATATAGTATAAGTAAGTATGCTAGATCGTAAACTATACTTTAATTTTTTTTTTAGTGTGACAACAGTTTAAGGGTTCATATAGTATGTAATAGTTGCTTGGGCTTAGAATATTGCGCTCACACACAATCAAGTATTGAATACAACTTTAGATAAAAAAAAAAATGTATATATGTATACGAAAGAAATGATAGTAACTTTTTTGTTTACTTTATATTTAGTTTAGTAGTTTTTTTTTTTCTTGTTTTGAGTTTCAATTTAGGTACATTAAAACTGTTTATTGAACATTCTAAGCCGCAGTGTGCATAATGCAAATAAATAAGTAAAATATTAAGCTGAGTTTCTTGATCATTAAGTATACATATATATATAATTATTATTTAATCAAATTGATCAGAGAATTTTTATGAATTGTTTACTGGCACCAAAAATGCAGTTAAGCGCTTATATAAATAGAAGTACACCAATCTATAAATTCTATTCAATAACAATCAATAAACTCAACTAAAATGCATTATCATTCATAAAATGTTGAATTGAAAAAATATTACAACTAAGTATTTACTGTACGGTTTGGATAAAGAGGAAATTTTGTAACTAAATGGTTTTTAAAATATATATTTATAAATATATATTTGCTTGCACTTTGACGGTTGCATTTATTATAATCAAATGGTTTTTCAAACATCACATTATTATTTTTTCAAAATATTTAAAAAAGTTCAATTTTTTGTTCGGTCATTTAGCATAAACGTAAGCAAAACTATGCGCATAAATAATACTGTTAACAAGAAAATATATTTCAAAAATAAAGAATAAATAAAAAATACAAATGCAGACTAAAAAGTGTTATACAGCTGGCTTAGCTGCTCATTGAATTGATTCGCTGTGTGGAACCAAATGTGGTGTAATTCTTGTTGTATATTTTATTTATTTGAGATCCGAGTATGCATGAAAAACACTTTCATCTGTCACGCAGCTCTAGCTTTCTTCAATGAATTCTCTTTCACATAACCTCACTTTATGATTCATTCTGTCGGAACTTGTTCAATTACATACATGTATATGAAAATGCGCTGTAATCATGTATGCGTACAATGATTTTTCCTTTTACAAAAACACATTTGCATAGAGAGGAAGCTATATATAATTAAAAAGCTATATATTTATATAATTGTTTTTTTTTTAAATCCACAACCGAAAAAGCCCTTTTAAAGTATACAATACAAATTCACATACACACGTAGCATTAAACTAGTTTTTAAATGAAAAGTAAACAAGTTATATGCAAACTTCAATTGCAAAAAGTAATTTTTTTTTACCAACTACGAATTACGAATTTGTACAGATCCGAATTTTGTTTGCCAGCGGGCAAAGAAAATTGTTTTGTTGGCCAAAAGTTGCAAAATAAATGTTGTTGTTGTTGTAAATTAATGATGTTGGCATGCTTGGTAATAGACCGTTAAGCGCGCTTTACATATGTATGTACGAGAGAGTATGTAAAAGTATTTAGTAAGTACGATAAATTAAGAAGCTTGGTTTTGTTGGACAAAGAAACGACTACTAATAAAATAACTTAACATTTGCTACGTATTAAGTTTTGCTCGCCATTTTCAAGTGCTCTTCATGCATTTGTTTTTTAATTTTTTTTTTTTTTTGGTAACTCTTGAAAATTAAAACATTTTCCGATAAGTTTTTAGTTAAATGTTAATATATGTATTTACTATGGTATTTCGCCTGGTATGTATACATATTTGTAATTGAAGCGGTTAGAAAATTTACACACGATACAATTAGGAATGGAGTTCTTTTTTTTTTTTTTTGAGCAGAACGAATATTGTGAATTCTTTTTATATTTGTACGTAAATGCAAATAGATACAATGATAATTAGTAGTTAAAGGTTATACATATGTGCCAATTGAAGAAAAAAACAAAACAAAACAAAAGAAAATGTACAGTACGAAAGAGAACAAAAATAACAAATGAACACGAATTTTTTAAAAAGTAGAGAGAGAACAACAAAACAGCTGCAAGCTGCAAACCACTGTGCAACACTGTCAAAGCGAGAGCAAGAGTGAGAGAGAGAGCATGGCATTGTGTTGAAAAAGCTAGCTGCGTTCGCTCCCGCTCTCTCACAATTGCCGAACGTGCAGCTGTTTTGTTGATGCAAGTTGTTTTTTTCTTCGTTGTTTTTTTTAAGTGCTTCGAAAATTCAACGGTAAAAAGAGGCCAAAGAAATGTTCTTGGCTGCGCTTTGTATGAATATTGATTTACTCTTTACTTCTTTTTTTTTTTGGACAACACGCAATTAATTACAAAATTCTCCCTTTAACCTAAAAGCGATTTTTATAACTGTGGTGTAGTTACGTAGAAGTAGTTAGATATATATTTATAGAGAGAGAGACAGACAGATAGATATAGATAGAAGAGTAGAGAAAACTGTTCTATAGTTGTCGTGGGGAACGAGTAACAAGGATGTTGTTATTATTATTAATTTTATGGCAGATCGTAGGCATTATAGTACGGTGTGGGATAACGGCGGGATAGAGGGCATTTGGATAAGGGGGTACTCAAATTCGCTTTTATGTCACTTAAAGCTAACGTAATTTGCAAAGTTTATTTTGATATTTGTTTTATATACCATAAGCTGCGTAGCTCTTACCAATTCGAATTTCTGCCATCGATTGCATCTTTGTTATTGTTTGCATTGTTGTTGTTGTTGTTGTTGTTGTTATTATCATTATTGTGGCGATTCAGATTTACATTGCACCAGGGACTATGACCCGGCACAAGGCCATTGTTGTTGTTTCTCTGCGACTGCTGCTGTTGTTGTTGTTGTTGTTGTTGTTGCTGCTGCTGCTGCTGTTGTCCATGCGGATGCGGGGAGTAGAGCATGCGGCCCCGATGCGAACGGGCCGAGGAGGAATTTCGAGAAAATGGCCGCCGGCTATTGCCCGAATGATTCGCATTGGAGTTCAGCATGTTGCGGCTGCTGCTTGAGACTTTATTGTAGTGGGTGTTGTTCTTGTTTGTTTGTTTTGATTTCTTGTTTGCTCAAACTTTTGCTTGTCTCATTTATAGCTGTAAGGAAAACGTTTGTATTTTTTTTCAAAAATATTGTTGCACTATGTTAAAGCCGCGCCCGCGTTCCAGTACACAAAGCAATAACAACCAACAAGCCAACATGCTCAACAAAATGATTGATAAATAAAATAGGAATAAATACCAAAAACAATACATAGGAGAGCACAAAACATTTATAGATAGATAGAGGGATAAATACTAGTACTTACTGAGGAAAACAGCATTAAAAATGTGTGTATATATGTGTGTGTGTGAATATGTAAAGAAGATAGCGCATGTATGTATATAGAGGAGTATCTATATATGTATTTTTTTTGTATATAAATAAAACAGCAACAATTTGAGTTTGATTTTTAACAGTGTAGCTTTAATAATATTTTGTCAATAATTAATAAATAAATAAATGAGTGGATAATACGTGCTTGGTTAGTCTTCTGGATAACTATATAGAGTACACAATATGCCTGATATATATGCGTTTAATAATATGAGGAAATCTTGTCATACATAGCTAATAGTTATATATATATATATAAAATGCTTGGGTATGGGTGTATGTGTGCGAAAATATATGTATGAAAACCAGAAAAATATAAATAAACAAAACATATTAGTAACTATTCTCGTATTGTTCATTTTCCGAAGATTACAAAACTAGTTAGTACTCTATGGATAGCTTCAGACTTGAGAGGGTATAACATTTATCTTACGTGTATTTGTATAAAGTATATATAGTATTTAGTATATGTATATACATATGTATTAGAAACAGAGCAACTTTGTAACACATTAACTTATTTCTAAAGCTATTACAATGGCTTTTCACAGTGATCACAGTGTATCACGATTCTTAAAATCAATAATTGAGTATTATTATTAAATAATGAAAAAGAATATTATTTCAAAATCAATTAACATGTAACTTAACGATATAATCTCCATACGATCTTTTCTATATTGCCATTAATTGCTCTTTAAAATAATTCTGTGTTTCTTTATGTTTACCTAATTTTGATTGAAGAATTTATGAGCATTCGAAAACTTAATTCTTCAATATGAAGAAAAATTGAAATGATTTCTATACAGTCTTTCACGTGTTTGGATATTGCATCTATTTAAGTCAAAGATTGGGCTTTATGAATAGGCTAGATGAAATTGTCTATGTCCTACACAACATACTAATTATTAGAATCAGAAGAATTTCGAAACACTTCAAACAGCCATTAATTACACCTATAACATCGATTTTGATTTTCTTTTCAGACAGAGAAAATATAAATCGATGTTACATTTGTATATTTCTAATTCATACATATATACGTATATAATTTGTCTTTCACAACAAAAATGGGCGTTAACAGAAATTTGTAGTAAATCATCATGAAAAGTCGTCGATAACAAAACTTGACACGATTTATTGGCTAGCAATGTTTGATTTTTTTCTGCTGATAAACTAAATAAATAAGATAAACAAGTCAATGTATATTTATATTTATATATATAGCGTTACCCATATCTTCAACAAATAGGATTTAGTAAACGGATGTAACAATCTATCAAAGTTGTACTGTAATATTTATATACATAAATGTATGTACGTATCTGTGTGTATGTGTGCATAAAACAAACAATGTATGTGTAGGTGTTGTTTGGATGGTATAAATGAGGTTAGAGCAATATTGGAACCAAAGAACGTAGGACAAGTACAAAAACTACAAATGAACTCTAAGGCAGTCGAAATGAAAGAGAAAGAAAGAATATTTATATAATATTATTCAATTATTAAAGATTATTTAAAGAGCGAATTAGAGGGTTTTTTTTTTAATCTTTCATTTCGCATGCCTTACAATATATAGTACATACTATAGATAGTACAAATATGTTTAACAAATTTACAAGAAAGTAACAAGCTTACAAACTAAAGCCGAGTATGTTGCCAAGTTGCAGTAGAATGCTGTTGGTTGTTGCTGTTGTTTGTTGTTGTTGATGGTGGTTGTTGTTGTTGGTAGTAGTAGGCGGTACGAGGAGTAATACATTATATAGCAATATATAAATATATATATTTAATATATATTAATATATAAGTTGGCATTTATGGAGGCGAACGAGCATTAGATGGAGCTCTATTACTATATATATGTACATATATACACATATATATATATATATATATTTTTTTTTTTTTTTTTGACTTGAGCTTATGGTTGAGGTTGAGGTGTGTGCGAATTGCAGTTGCAATAGTTGGTCAGTGAGATACAGATACAGATACAGATAAAGGCGCGGCAGTCTTAAGTGCTAAATGTATATATACTTAGCATACATTTCTGTTTTAGTCTCAATATTTTTGTTTACATATCTATTGTAGATAAACAACATTTCAATGTTTTGTTTCTGTTACTTATTTTATTTTTAATAATATTTTAATTTTTTTGTTTTGTGTATGTGTTAAGAAGCGGGCACGTCTGGCCACGGCCATTAACAAATGCAAATTTACCACCAAAACCAGCAATAAAATATTTTGTATGTATGCTAAAAACAAAGAAAAAACAAAAGTAAAAGAAATATTTGCAATTACATTCATATTTTGTTTAGACTAATTTACTTTGCGGGATAGGTTTATCATAATACCCTTGCAGTAGACAGATAATCTGGAACAGCTTGCAGGAAATACTTTATATATGTACATACATATATAGAAACAGAAAATTTCTATAACAAGTTCTCTCTTTCTTAAAATTGTGGAATTTTTTTATTTGAAATAAGATTGATAAGGCGAGAAAAAGTTAAAGACAATTTTAAAAACTAACCTGAATGAGAATAGCAAAATATGCATAGTTTAACAATAAAATTTATAGAAAACGTTTTGAATCCGCCTAGACAGTTGTATGTAAATCCTATACAGCCTGTTGAAGTTATGGAATTTTTATGTGGAGAGCATCTCAAAGATGAAAATAAACAGACAGACAATATGGATGTTTATTTAAATAAAGTTAAAACATCTTCTGCCAGGATAATCAATCTTCGGTTAATCCGAAAATAATTGATTTTTGTATGTTAGTAATAAATACGTAAATATGTATATGAAACGTGTATTTGGTCGTAGATTTGAATATATATATAAATATATATAAAAAGCGTGGTTTTTAATGCCAAATAGTAAAATGCATGTTATATAAATTTAAATACTTTGTAAGTTAAGCAGGCAGTTAAGAGTTTATATGTTTATATGTTTTTATGTACGTAGGTATAATGTACGTTTGTATGCATACAATTAAACACACACACTTTGGCACTTGGCAATTGGTAAAATCCTAAAACCTGATAACAAACACCAAAATACTTTCATTTCGGCATACATATACATATGTACATACATGTATGTATGTTTGTATTACTGCATTTATGTAAAACGCCTTATTTTTACATCGCATGTCTGACTATGTGAGTGCGTGTGTGTGTGTGTGTGTAGCTGACCCTCAGCTTTTCACACCATCGAAAGTTAAACTCACTTGCCACCCTCTCAAAATTAAAACAATAAATTATGAACAAAATATAAATATATATATTTATATACACACATATATATATTTATATCTATATGAACATAGTATATGTATGTATGCCCATACATCACTTGGCTTTTACTCTCAACATTATGATTGGGAGTGTGAGAGAGATAAAAAGAAATCCAAACAGACGGACAACACACACATTTAAATATACATAACACACACTTGCATACATTTGAATGAGTACAACGACAGTGAGCAGAAGAGAAAAGCAAAAACCCACCTAACCAAGTATCGCGTCGCGCGTCTCGCTGTCTCTTGTTGTTGCTATTGCGTAGTCATGGTAGTCGAACTTCAACGACGATTGCTCTTTTTTGAGACACACGCATACGCACATCGATTATATGAATATATGTATGTATACTACAGAAATGTTTGCCTGACTTTTGTTAATTATGCACATGCAAATAATTATGTTCCATAATATTATTGCGTATATACATTAACAATAATCACAATAACGCGCAGAAAAACAGATCTACACAACTACCTCTGGCACAAACGATTGCAAAATCATACCAGGGAAAAAAATAAATAATTTTACACATCGACGCGAGCGAGTAAAATGCCAGCACGAGAACTCGCTTGAACAGACAAAGAGGTAGTGTGGTAAAATGTTCAGACAGACCATTTATTTGCTCCCCTGTTCGTTCACTCGCTTAAACTCTCACCATTTTCGTGCCTCTCTTTTTCTTTGTCTCTCTCCCTCTCTCTCTCTGACTCTTGCTTTGTGTGTGGGGAGTCAAATCGTATCAATTGTATATGCGTTGTGAGTATACATAGATGTGGGTAACAAAAATCGAAACTCTGTGCCCAACAGTGGCTTCGAACCGCTCCCCTTTGGTCATATCTCACTTAAATCAACACCAGTTCACATATTTATTAGTGAATGTGTGTGCCAGTGTGTGTCTGTGTGTGTACACATTCATTTAAAAACACATACATACGCACATATATATATATATATGTATATGAATTCACAATGACAACCACTTCGTCACCATACAGATAAAACTGGCATTAAACAATTGCGTTTTATATAATTTCACTACGAATAAGAGCAAACGTTGACAAGCACAATCTGTATTAAACAAAAGCTTAATAATTATGCTACTTTAGATAACAAATTTCACTTGATATTAAATGTATCTGAATTTTTTATGGGAGTTTACCTCTGCGCGATTCTCGACCTGACAAAAGAGCTGAAGATGTATGAACGAATGTAATTTCTACTCCTCTAAACCGGTCACACTGTCTATAGTAACGAATACTTTTGTCATTGTTGCACGTCGTGTATATCGAATGAATAAAATGACAATATATTGCGACTTTGCGTTGGTTTTTCAATAGACATCGATAAATATAATCGGAAAATAAAACATACATCGATGCAGAAACGCCATTGAATATTTAACTTGATATTTTCGTGTTTTACAAATTTTATTTTAGCAAGCAAATCATTGACAATTTGACAAGTTCTCAGTGGACCATCGATTAAGTTAAATTTAAAAAGCAAAATGTAAGTAGTACAAGTGTAATTTCGTAGAGCGATTTCAAGACCAACATATTTTCCCCCACTAAGGGCGCGTGCCCGGTCTCCCACCGCTGAGGGTGAAAAAGAAAATAAAGAGAAAGATGTTAAAGAGAAGGACGCAAAAGCCGCTACTTCCAATTCGTCTCGCAGAGAGCGGGAACGCAAGCGCCGAGGCTCCGCATCGTCTAGCAGTGATTCCAGTAGAAGGTGCATATTTATATCACATACTTTTTCCTTGCCGGTTTAACCTGAAATATTAACTTCCATTCTTAAAGTTCATCTGGCAGCTCGTCGTCACGCAGCAGCTCTGGCTCTAATTCACGCTCTAGCTCTAGCAGCTCCAGCGATTCGTCAAGTACTTCTTCCTCATCGTCGAGCGACTCTGATCGCAGCGAGAAGACTAGACGTCGTGCAGGCGGCACCAGTGGTGGTGCAGCAGGCGGGAAAGATGCTTCCCGTTCGCCGCGCCGAGCCACCAAATCGCCGCGTTCCAACAGCAAGGTGCGCAAAGAATCGGAACGTGAGCGTGAGCGTGAACGTGATCGTGATCGTGTTCAGCGCAGTCGCACTCGCTCGAGAGATCGCGCACGCCGCAGCTCCAATGATCGCAGTGGCGCTGCAGGAAGTGGTGAGGTGAATAACGTAAAACGTGAAAGATCCCGCTCGGCCAGCCGCTCACGATCTCCCCGTCGTCGTGGCGGTGGGCGTGGCACCGTCGATCGCACACCGCCGCCCAAACGCCGGGAACGCTCGCGCAGCCGCAGTCGCACCCGTTCACGCTCACCCACGCCGAAGCCAGTGCGTATCCATGTCGGAAGACTCACTCGGAATGTCACCAAGGAACATGTGATGGAGATCTTTAGTAGCTTTGGCACAATCAAGAATATCGAATTCCCAACAGATCGGTATCATCCCAATTTCGGACGCGGCATGGCCTATGTTGAGTATGCAACGATTGACGACTGCGAGTCGGCTATGAAGCACATGGATGGCGGTCAGATCGATGGCCAGGAGATAACAGTATCGCCAGTGATTATGCCCAAGCAGCGACCGCCTATGCGACGGCCCTCTCCCCAGATGCGGCGTCCACAGGGCGGACGTTGGCGATCCCCGCCACAATTCAATCGCTTCAACAATCGCGGAGGCGGTGGTGGTGGAGGTGGTGGACGACGTAATTCTCCACCTCGTGGCCGTCGGTCGCCCCGTCGTCGTTCACGCTCGCCCATTCGCCGACGCCGTCGTAGCAACAGCTCAGACAGTTCCCGTTAAAGTGAATTTAATAAAAAGTAAAACAAATAGAAATGTTCCCCTTTTATGGGAAAAAACCAGCAGAGAAAAACAGCAACAAATGCACTTCAATTGAACTATATTCATAAACCGAAACAATTATTTAAATGAAGACCTGAAATACAATAAATAACAAACTAAATCCAAAAATATTCTTTATTTTAAAGGATGTAACAAATTGTCTAACAAATTTTGTGTTATTCTGTTTTTCAACATAAATATTTATATAACCATCTCTAATCTATATATCTTTATACAACTAATGAACAACTCTTGTCTATGGTTTGACTTGAAGAAACAGTCTCTTTTTTTTAGACATCAATTTTCCATTCGTGTCGTGTCTGAGGTGCTTCTTTAGGTTTGCGTATGTTGATTTAATCTTAGCAGAATAACTTAAATATTTCGTGTTTATCCAAAATAATGATTTAAATGTAGTCATGAAATATACCATACAAACTAAAAACACAAATTTTTTTATATATTAATGGATGTTAGGGCAATTGTCAATAATTGTCAAAGCTAGAATAATCCACAACATAATTTTTTACTCTTTTGTTATTAATCAAATATTTATAAATTTTAATACATATATAAATATCTTTTTATAACTAATGTATAAAGGAGCACTCGTCATCATCTAAAGGACAACCCTGTGGATGGTTGAGCTTAAAAAAACAGGGTCGTTTTTTGACTGTCAATATTTTTCCATTCCTGTCTACAGCTGCTTTGGGCTTGCGTATGCCAATTCGGTCTTCGCCGCAAAACTCAAATACTTCGTGTTTATTTCGGAGTAACGTTTTAATACCGCCACATTCAGACTTGATACCGGTTAGCTCCGATTTAGTCAGTCCTTGGGCTATATCACGCATGGTTAGCTGCTGTCCAGGCAGCCAGCTGTTATGCACATCATTGTCGTTCGTTGTCATTGTATTGGGTAGCAGCATGTTAAAGATTTTCAGCACCAACGCATCAATTATGCTCTTATCCACTTGGGTGCAATTTTTTACGCTCTCTGTTTTCTCACGCAACTTAACTGAATTCGCCGCGTGTTGGTCGCCCACTTGGTGTTTTTGCAGCTCTTGCTGCACCAGATAATCCAAATCCTGGACTGGTTTCGCTGTGTACTTCAATCCAATCAGAGATAATCGCTTTGTGCTCGGAATTTTCAGGCGATCCTGTTGAGTTTCAAAGCCACACAGCTCGGATAATTGATAAGCGTAGAGCATAAAGTCCTGATAGGCGCTGATTCCAGTGTTGCGCCGCTGAAACTTGGCGCCGGACAGCTCAAACGGACAGCATGGGAGTAGAAAAAAACTTGTGTTTAGCCGAGCCGCCAAAACGGGCAGCCAGGGTGACAGTTCGTCGGAATGATTGCCAATCAGCCAATCAATGTCTGGATAATCAAGTTTAAAGATTTTTGGGTCCACAGTTTTCTCAATCAGATGCGAAATCGTTGGCTCTGGATAGAGGGACCACAGTTTGCGCCGGCGCACATCGTAGCCATAGCCCTTGTAGCCTTCCGCATTGAGCACATGGACGAGCAGTCCATTCCCACAGCCCAGGTCCGCAAATGCTGTCGGCGATTGTGTGCAGTGCCAGAGCGTGATGAGGTATGCAGCAATAGCCAAATCTTCGTAAATGAATTTTAACGGATCCGTCGATTCATTAGCCGTTTGCCAGTAATCCAACAGACGTTCGGCATGCTTTTGCTTCAGCTTCTTGTACAGCTCGCAGTACATTTCTACATCCAGTAAACGTAATGATTTCTGTACATTTTTATCTGGCCGACTCTGTGCCCAGCTGCAGAGCTTTGGCTTCAGCACGAAGTGCGTCCAGCGTGAGCTCTGTTCACATTCCGTTCCTGGTAGTGGCATCACTTCCAGTTTGTCATTGTTTAATTGCACGATGAAGCCATCAAAATCTGCGTTCTCTATGAAACGGCATTCATAGCTTTTGTTGATAAAATCTATAATTTAAAAAAAATTTATATTATATGATGATATGATAAATTTTTAACGTACATACCAACAATTCCATTGGCCAAAATATTTGAGGACAACTTTTTGGTCAACATTTTGTAGCTAATCCTAAAGCCTTCGCATGTTCTTCCATTGCTAGTGCTTTGCAGCATCTGTTGCTCCAGCTCAGCCTCATTGGACTCACAGAGTTTTCCCAGCTGCACCTTTTGCACTTGTGTTATGAGCACTTCGAATATTTTTTTATTCAAGGCATGATAATTTCTTATTAATATTGCTATGGACTGCCAGAATTGCGCCTCGTTAAGCTGCACAGCAGCCATTTTTTCAGTGTTAGCCAACACTTACGGACTAGTACGCTAATACAGCGTGAAAAAAGCAAAGGTTTATTATACTTATTATGATTTATTATTTATATATTAATTTATTTAAATTAGTTATATAATACAAAAATAATTAATTATATATTTTATAAATATATAAATAATATAACATATAACTAAATTCAAATGAAATTTGTACACAATCAGCTAGGAAATTTGCGACTAAGTTTTATGCGCTGCATACATGGCTCAACCGCATACATGTTGCGTAACGCAGCTGATTTGGAGCACAAAGTAGCAACAGAATACAGCGCAACTAAATATAAATAAGTTAATTAATTAATTTAGTTGTACCTTGTCCTGTTGCAGCTACTTCTTTCTCCTTTCATTTGTAAATATGTCATTCCTGCGCAAATCCGTTCAACTCTTCAATGCTGCAAAGCAAAATGCCAGAATGGTTAGTATTCCAATTGGAGTCAACTATGTATGAAACTAACTGTTTTTATTGTCAGCTTTTGGGGGTACAACGCAGCTACAGTGCCGGTATAAAGTCAGTGGACGATCGTTACGCCTTTCCGGGTGCACGCGATGCAGCATTTGTAAACAATCTTAAACTGACAATGCCCGAAGATTATGCGCCCATACCCATCTATCGGGTAATGGATCGCGATGGCTACGTACTCAGCGAACAGGAGGATCCTCAGCTTAGCCGTGATGTGGTTGAGAAAATGTTCCGCGATATGCTGCTGCTGTCCACCATGGACAAAATATTATACGAATCCCAGCGACAAGGACGCATCTCTTTTTACATGACCAATTTCGGTGAAGAGGCTTCGCACATCGGCAGCGCCGCAGCCCTCGAAATGCGTGACATCATCTATGGCCAGTACCGAGAAGCAGGTGTGCTGGTCTGGCGCGGTTTTCGTATTGATCAATTCGTTGATCAGTGCTACGGCAATGACGATGATCTGGGTCGCGGCAAGCAAATGCCCGTGCATTATGGGTCCAAAGAGCTCAACTTTGTGACCATCTCCAGTCCATTGTGTAAGATATATATAATTGTGATAAAAATACATGTACTAATTCCTTCTACCTTCTAGCCACTCAAATACCTCAGGCTGTGGGTGCCGCCTATGCTTTAAAGCGTCAGCCAAACAACGATTCCTGCGTCGTTTGCTACTTTGGTGAAGGTGCTGCCTCCGAGGGCGACGCGCATGCTGCATTCAATTTTGCTGCAACGCTCGAGTGTCCAGTAATATTTTTCTGGTAGGTCAAAGACCAATATGCTCTTAACTATGATGGTCTTAAATCCTGTGGTTTTTTTTATGCAGCCGTAATAACGGCTTCGCCATCTCCACGCCGTCGAATGAGCAATATCGGGGCGATGGTATTGCTGGACGTGGCCCCATGGGCTATGGCATAGCAACCATCCGCGTGGATGGCACTGACGTGTTTGCCGTCTACAATGCCATGAAGCGAGCACGGGAATATGTTATACGAGAGAATAAACCAGTTGTGCTGGAGGCGCTGGCCTATCGTATCAGTCACCATTCGACGTCAGATGACAGCACGGCGTATCGCTCGGCGGAAGAGATAGAAATGTGGAACACGCTGGAGCATCCCATCTCCAAGCTGAAAAGCTACATGGTGCACAGGGGCTGGTTCAACGAGAAAGAGGAAACGGAATTTGTGAGTGGAGTGCGAAAGCAGGTGCTCAAGCAGATCGCCATCTCCGAAAAGAAATTAAAGCCCAATTGGCGTGAGATGTTCGAGGGCGTTTATGCCGACATGCCCGAGCATCTGCTGGAGCAACAACGCGAACTGGAACAGCATGTGGAGGCCCACAAACAACACTATCCTCTGAAAAGCTTCAAGCAATAGAGGACAAACCAACAATATTGAAAGAAACTGAAATCCTACAAATCTACATACCGGAAAGACTCATCGAAAAGTGCATTTATTAAGCTTAAGCAAACTTGTGTTTTGTTTTTATTGGTTCCAAACCATCTGTAATTTGTTGCTAAATAAGTCGACGAAACTTAAATAATTGGGTTTTTTTAAAGGGCATATAATGCAAATAGTAAGGAAAATCAATTCAATATATATATATATTTCTATATTTTGTGGCACAGATTAAGTGTCGGGTATCGCTATAAATTACATTTGAAAATGTTTTTAAAAATTTATTAGTTTCATTTACATACAAAATACAATACAATACGCAGAAATAAAACAATACATTATAGTTAAGGGTATTCCTGCAAAGGATCAAGGCTGTAATTTATTAAATGTGAGTTAGTGCTGATCAATAACTAACTATAATCGATTCCCTCAAGGATTGCAGACAATTCGCAGCAAATTAAATTTCAAAATAATTACAATAAATTTCTCTAAATCTGTTAAGGATTCAAAAAAATCTTTTTTCTTTTTACAAATTTTGAATTTCCAATACATATTTAGAATGCAGTAGCCATGCCTTAGGCCGGCTAATGCTTAAATCAATTTAAAGCTTAGAAATTTGCAATATATTCAACAGCTGAGTCCGTTTGCGGGAAACCCATTTTCAATTTAAATATATATATTTTCAACTTAACGCACAGTGTGAAGGTGAGGCAGCTAACTAACATACTCCTTACTAAAATATAAGACGCAACAAGAGGGCTGTTCTCTTAAGCTTGGCTGGAATGCGCGCGCGTGTGTTCGTGTGTGATTTGTGTAAAGCGTAGCTTAGTTGGTGCGCAGTTGATAGTCGCCGTTCTGCGTGATATAACGGACCCAGGGCAGCGCCTGGTAGCCGCTCTTCTCAATGATCTTCAAATAACGCACCTGTATGCCCGACGTGGTAAAGTAGGGAATTTCGAAGCGCACCTGAATGGGCGGTTTGCCCTCAGTGTTGTCCTCGCTCTCTACACTTGGCAAGCCGAAGTGGGCACGCATTAGATACTCCTTGCCACCGGGAAACGATTTAATTGTCCATATGATAGCGTTCTGCTCCGGTGCATATTTGCAGCTGCCAATGGTGGTTTTGAATTTGGGCGAATCCGCATCGGCGGGCACGGGTATTACAATCTCCACATTGTTGGCTGTCGAGCGACGCTTGAATTGGGATTTTGCCTTAATCATATACTCCACACGCGAATGGGCATGTCGCTCAATAACTGATTCGATCCATATCAACGGTTTAACCTGGTATGGATTAGAAACATTATATATACCGGTTCTTGAAGATTATGATTACTTATTCAACTCACATGCGTATTGAGCCGATAGGACATCAGTTCGAATTCGCCGTCCGGTGGTATGAACGAGATTGTGCGATCGTTTTCGAAGCGTGACAGGCGCACGCACTGATGAAACTTCACATCCTCCAGTTCAACGGATTTGGATTTGCCGCGTCCGGTGCTCTCGAACAGAACCTTGTCGTTGAGGCCCAAACGCAGCTCCGGCATACCGGACAGATAGACACGCATTTTGATGGCGCCAACAATTTCGCTGCGCAGCACATTGCCATTGGCATTTGCCAGCAGATTAACGGACTCGATGACATCCAGGAATACCTCATTTTTGCGATATTTGATACCCTCCGAACGCCAGGATACTGCATTCGTTACGGCAACGGGTATGCGCGGCTGCAGTTCCAACTTGTGACCCTCTTGCGTGATATACTCCTGCAGTATTTTTGAATCCGTCGTTTGGGGATAGCCGAAGTCAATGAGTTCGTCCAGCAGCTCGTATATGATAACGAAATTGTCGCGAATTGACTCCTCTTCCAACTCTTTGAAATACTCGACAAACACCTGTGCGATTTTGTGAAGGAATACGAAAACGAGCGCAATATTTACATTCTTATTGCGCGGCGTTGTGGACACAATGTATAAATTATTTGTCTTAATATAAGCAAAGGTGGTCTCCGAGGTCTGTAGAATGGGTGTGACGAGACCTTCTTCTTCGCGTTCCATGAGTAGCGGCATGAATTTATCGATTACAGCCATGTCAATGTTGTCGCCGCGATAATTCCGGGATATTAACACCTTCCCCTTAACGTCCAGCACAAATATGGCTGATGAAGACATTTTCCTTCGTATTTCCTTACCCCTTTTTAGTTTATTGGCGCAGAGCTTCCAGCTGCCACTTGTTCTTGTTGCCTCAAAAAGTGAAAACGGTGACTGTCAATCTGTTATGTGTGTGAGCCTGCCAAGATGTTGGCAACATATTAAAAAGAGCTTGCAATAATTTAGTCAGTTCAACATTACATTATTCGAACAATGAATGTGTAATAGTCGTTTAAACACGCAAGTGGAATCCAAGTTTAGTCACACGAAAATTACTTACGTCGTCGACTAGTGCTTCTTCTTGCGCTCATTCGCATTCTCAATGGTATTACGCCACTATCCAACACTAATGTTTGAATTATAAGTATAAGAGTTTACAAATTGTGGTATGTATAATTTCATGCCGTTGAAAAAAAACAGCACTAGTTTTCTCCTTATCTACATAAACTATTTCTTGAAACTACACATTTTGTGCTTTTCTTTTTTTTAAACCAAAAGCAAAATACGTACTTTTCTGATTTATCTAAGTAAGCAGAAACATATGCAAATGTGACGTCATCAGCATAGCTTTTCGCGTGCAGTCAATCTTTTATCACATATTATTCTTGCGAGTACTTATATCGTTTTGCCAAAGTATCGAATGAGACGCTGCTACCTACAAATGTGAGAAAAATAAACAAAAAGAAAAATAATTTGGAGCATGCAAATGAATCCGAATATTACAATTGAAAGAAAACGCGTTGATTGCAACGCACTACCAAAGGGCTGGCAGCGCGAAGAAGTGCATAGGAAATCAGGTTGCAACACAAGCGTTGATGTGTTTTACTACAGGTAACCAAGCATATTACTTGGCTGCTCTTTAAGACAGGTACACGGTGAAGGTGGAGCATTGCAACTAATGTAAACTTTAATATATAAACACAAAACCACACAAGTGACTGCACGTGCGATAACCAATACGTTTAACTCACTCTCACTATTTTTTTTTTTGTTATTACATTTTCAACACACACACACACACGCTCGCACATACAACCACATAAACATACACGCTCACATGAAATTTCCCACCCTCATACTTTCCGTTCCACAACCGTTCACCTATTGGATGTGTACAGCCCAACAGGCAAACGATTTGAGAGTAAACCACAATTAGCACGTCAATTGAATAGCGAAATGTTTGACATCAGCAATTTTGATTTTCAAACGGGCAAAATGCAAATACAACGACAAATGCCCTCGCCATCCATATCGCTGTACCGTTGCAATGCTGCGGGCGCCATTATTGGCAGTGCTGGCCCAGGCAGTAACGCTGTTAATGCTCTAAAGCGCAAATATAGCCGAGCTCAAACGCAAGGCTCCGTGTCCAACTCCAGCATCAACAGTGGGGGAATTCCTGCATCGATAACAGCAGTACCATCGATAGCTGCAACGACGCCAACTAATCAGCGGCAACAGCAGCAGCAACAACAACAACAACAATTTGAAATCAGGTAGAGCCAGGTTGATTGTCCTTGGCTAAGCGAGCTCTTGCATGTTCCTGTCTACATCATTTTTTTCGCAACTAACCAATATGTTTAGTACAATTCAAGGAATTGGCCAAATTGTAAATATTAATAGCTCGAATTTTATAAATTGCCTCATAATGTTTGCTTTACATTTTCGTAATATTCTGCATGTACTTTTACATTACTCTCTTTATTGTCGAAATCTAATTGTTTCCCATTTTGCAGCCGCAATTTGCGCACAGATGTGTCCCTGGTGCCACCGATACGACAGACAGCTTCCATTTTTAAGCAGCCGGTGACGGTTATCCGCAATCATGAGCCGAGCAAAGTGAAGCACGATGTTAAGCACGGCGGCCAGGAGAAGCCGAAACAGTTATTCTGGGAGAAGCGTTTGGAACGCTTGCGTGCCTGTCATGACAACGGCGAGGAACTCGACGATATATCACTGCCAAAAACCATACGCACCGTTGGCCCCAATGTCAACGAACAGACCGTGTTGCAGTCGGTGGCCACCGCCTTGCATATGCTCAATGCTGGCGTACATGGCCAGAGCTCTACGAAGGCCGAGCTAACGAAGAATGCCATGGCATTCATGAATCCCGAGCAGCCGCTGATGCATGCGGTCATCATTTCCGAAGATGACATACGCAAGCAGGAGGATCGCGTCGGTGTAGCACGAAAGAAACTCCAAGATGCACTCAAGACATGAATATGCCAATGGATCGGGACCATTCATTTAGATATATTCCTTTATGGCTTATATATTATAATAGCTATATAAGCATTATTTTCACTTTCGATTATCGAGGTAAACCCCAATGCTTGATTTCCGCGTCCTATGGAAAAAACTCAAATTTTCAATACCGAAACTATTTTAATACTAAGTTTAGTTTTTTAATAAAACCTTCATGTAGTCAAGCAAAAACACACATATCAAATGGGAGTTACTTTCTATGTTTACTCGTATATGCTATATGCGATATTGCAACTATTTTCATCAAAATATAAAATCAAAATAATTCAATTAAAATTTTGCAGCATCAGTTGCACGTTTTATTACGCTTTGGTTGCTGTTTGTTTTGTTTCTTTTTTTTAACATACAATAATTTCATTTAAAGTAAATAGTTTTAAAAACAATGACATTAATAGATTAGGGCGCATTAATAATTTATATAGTTTCAAATCGTATGTACATCAATATGCATGCTCATTTTTTCTATCAATTTTTTTTTTTAATAGGAGTTGCCTATGGAAAAATTAGTGCTGTGCTTTTCGATTTCACTCTTCTTTCTATGTTAATATAAATATACATCGATGTTAGAACTATATCTGTACAGAACTTTGTAACTAATCCAACACCTCATCCATATCGTCGTCCTCATAGTCGATGCCGTCGTAGTCCGTTGACGAGCGTCTTAACTGCAATTAAAATAAAAAATCAATCAAAAATGAAAATCAACAATTTGAAAACAACACTTAAAATTACCTTAATAAATTTGATTGTAATTTTTGATATATTTATAATCTGATTAAGCCTTCGTTTGGAGGTAAAGCAAAATTTGTTTACAATGCTTATAATCAAATGATATTCATTTAAGTAACAATAATAATAACAATAATTTAAATTAACTTCAAGTTACCTTATAATTTTTTCAGCACACAAGTTATACAATTTTGATCTATTTATTTTTGGATTATTTCCTCGCTCACAAACCAAGCATAATTGCCTTTTGATAAAATATTGAGTATACAATTTTTAAATCATGCTTACCTGGGTGTAAATGCCGCGCCATGCTGCAAATGCGCCCATTGCCAAGACGGCGCCAACGCCAGCGATAATCTTTGTATTGAGATCCGTCTCCATCAATTTACGCTCTGATTGCGTTAGCATTGTCTCCGATTGGCTGGGTGTTTTTGTCAGTTTGATGGAGCTATAGCATTCATTCCGGAATATGTCCTTGGTGATGCGCTTAATGAAATTTACTAGATTTTGACAGCCTTTTATGTGATTTTGTAGTGGATTATTGGGCAGTGTTATATGGTAGATAATTGCTAAATAACTATACACAATAGCATCCAGCTCGCTGTACGTATCCCCAAAGAACCAAACTTTTCGGCCCAATTTACGAGATAGTAAATTTACACACTTTTTGGCATTGGTTGCAAGCTGTAAAGAAGAAAATTATAAATTAGATAGTTGAATAGTTGATGAACATAAAAATGAAGTGTATTACAATAATAATTATTTAAGTTACGACTGAAATATGATGAACCAAAGATGACGTTCTAAATTTCAATGACATATTAAACTTATTTAATAAATGAAGTTGGGACATGGAGTTTAAGCGCGTGTGTAACCGAATACTTGTTGAACATATGAAGCAATACGTACAAGCTTTAATGAAATGCAATCAGTGATTTAAATGCATATGGATGCTAGATAATTCACTTACATAGTCACCCTCATGTTTCTCCAGCTTATCGTTTATATCGAAGCCTCCCAGCACCTGCACCACATCGCATGCTTGCCGTTGGTACGTCGATGGGTAATAGAAATTAAATGGGAATGGTGTCCGCTTTGCGTACAGGCCTCGAGTGGTCGTATCATAATTGTTCGGCTCACCGTACAAGTAGTAGTGATAGTAGGCGTGCAGTTGTGTGAATACCCAATTCGAGTATGAAATGGACAGATATTTTTGTTTCGTATTTAAATGCGCATCGACTGGATATCCCTGAAAGACCAAAACAAAAATTAATTTCGAGCTCAATTGGCGTACATGCCAAGCAATGACATGTGCTATAAATAGCCAACTGGTTTATTGACCCGGCTTATTTATATATAGATATATTCCATCACCTCAAGATCCAGTATTCGTTTGATTTCTTTATAGCCGTGAAATTTATCATTGCCAATTTGGAGATATGGCAGTTTCCCAGCACCCGAACGCAAAGGATTCGTGTTTGTTTCAATTTCCATGGGGCAGCGGGTGAAACGCAGTAGACACTAACAATTTTGCCAAAATGACAATTTAATAATATATGTATATTATATATTTTTTAAATTAATTAATGAATATATGTAACAAGTGTATTGATATGGCCGATAGCGAGGAGTTACTGATTATGATGCAACGGAACTTACCAAAGCACGCATACATTCGAAATCTATGGACGGCAGCCCCCATTCGCCTTTGTATACATGTAGCTTGGAGCCCAACTGCATTTTGTGCTGTATTTTTTATTTTTATTGTTGTCTTAACTTTGTTATCTTCTGCTTAGCGATCCGCATGCAGTTGCATTGTTCAGGAATATTAACAAAAAATAAATAGATGTGTCGAAATGTGCCGGACGAATTCTAGAGAGACTTTTGATTGACATACTCAATGCCGGTGTGAACGTATTCAGAAAAATTTTAATATACCAAACTGTGTCCCAAAAAATACCATCACAATGCAAAAATATTTGTAGTCAGATTACAAAGATTTAGCGCATGCCTGCAGTATATATTTACTAAAATCTAAAATAAAAAAAATGTTAACAAATTTAGCTTAAATTTCTTTAAAGGAATCGTGCGGGTTATGTAGAAATAAAACGATTGTTTTGTTAGTCAAATGGTAACACTATTATTTGAATGTACAAGCAGTGAATTTAATATTAGCACTATGGCTCTTGTCGATTATGGGAGCAGTTCGAGCTCTGAGAACGAGGAACCGGAGACGAAAGCTCATGGATCAGTTAGCTTGAAGAGGTAATGCCACTTATAGTTATCTACCATGCTGTATATATTTAAAATCCATCAGATCGGCTTTACCAACAGCTGCTTCCTTGCTGGGTGGCAAGATAGCAAAACCTGCCAGCGATGATGAAGAAGAGTATTTTAACAATCCGGCGTTACATGGGGGACGCATACGTAGCTTTAAGCACGAGCGTGGTAATTGGGCAACATTTGTGTATGTACCCGCTCTTACCTGTGCGGAACAGTTGCAGGATTTTCAATTGGAAGCCATTGTTAGGCTAGCACCACATCTCGAGCTGCAGTCCAATGAATCACTGCATTTAAGTTTAAGCAAAACGGTGGTGCTACAATACCATCAAATTGATGAGTTTCAACGATCGCTTCAGCACGCACTTCAAAGCTGTGTTGGGTATGTGTTTAATCATTGCAATATACTTCTGTTTCTTATTATTACTTTTTATTTTTCTGTAGGTTCAATAGTACACTGCATTCGGTATGTAAACGTTCAATGGAAATAATTTATTTTTCATATAAAATTTCTTGTATTCAGCTTGAAGTCTACACAAATGAGGAGAGGACAAGAACGTTTCTGGCCGTGCAGCTCGATGCTGCATACACTACTAAGATGTCGGGGCTTTTGGATTGTGTGGACTCCGTTATGCGAGACTATCGCCTGGAGCAGTTTTATAAGAATCCCTCATTCCATGTGAGTCTGCTCTGGTGTGTTGGCGATCAGCAGGCGCTGCTGCAAAATAAACTGCAAGAGTTGCAGCAACTGCTCAAGGAGCATGAGACTCTTAAGCTGGCCGTACATGAACTGCGCTGCAAATGCGGCAATAAGGATTTTATTTATAAGCTAAAATAGTAGTGGGAATAAGATATGATTTTTAAAGGATTAATTTAGGCCTTTCTTTTTGTTGCCATTGCCCTGTTTGGCCTGCTGTGCCTGCTCCTCGATCAGGCGTTCTTCCTCGAGTTCCAGAAAGCGTTGACGACGCCGACCCAAAGGGGTTTTAGACCACCACGATTCGAAAGCCTCCTCCTCCTCACGATAGACGGGATCACGTGAACTGAAATAAATACATAACCATTAATATAGGTTAATTAGATCTATGTATTTATAAATACCCACCACAGCACATTAATGAGTTCTGCGTTGGTTAGAGGCTGTGATCGTAGCTGTAGTTTGCGCTTGCAGCTCATCACCTCGCGCAGACAAGCATCAATCGCCCCAATGGTATAGCCATCGGATATTTTGGCCATGGCACTCGTATCCAAAGTGGAAATGCCCCCTGAGTATTCGCTAAAAAACATTTGAGTTATGAAACAGCTCAGCTTAAATCAGTCAATAGTATCACTGACTATATTCGGCTGTGAATTGGGGCTTTATAATAATACCATTATGGTTTTCTTAAGTTTGACTCTTAGAATTTGTCAACACATTGAATAAATAAATAAATAAGTAAATCAAAAAGTGGATAAATGGGAATACCTACTGTAAGAGCGTTTTCCAGGCATGCGACATGGCGCCATAATCGGGACGTGGAATGTAGATGAAGCGATTGTAAACTGATTGCAGCATTTTCTGATCCGCCTCCCATGGCAAACTTGTGGTGCCCACAAATATGACCCGATCTTCGGGTGCAATATTCTTGATCATCTTGGGTAAATCTTTTTTCAAACGCTTGGGATCGGTCCGATCTGTTTTCGGTATTTTCTTCATAAACGGACGCTCTGCATCACCCATATAAATGACAGCCGGCTGTAGCAATCTGGACACCTTGAGCACCAGATGTATCAGCATGATTAGACCCGATTTGCCCGGATATTTGCCAACAATATTGGCTGGCGTTAGGTCAAAGAGAACGGCACCAACTTCTGTGCAAATGGCATGCAGAAGCGCCTTCTTGCCCGACCCGCGCGGACCGGCCAGCAGTACGGAGCGTATGAGTGGCGTGCAATTGTGTATGGCCTCTGAGCCGAGTGGCAGAATGCAGTATTCGGTGAGCACCTGGCGGATGTCACCAGGCGAGGGATTAGTTCCGTTGCGTGCGGTCAGTGCCTTGTCGCCCAGAAATTGCTTTAGTTTAATTTCGGGATACTTGCGTATAATTCCATTGGTGACCAGCTCTTCGTACAGGGATTCGATAGTGCGATCGGGCGTTAGATCCTTTTCCTTCTTCTTTTTGCTCTTTTTTCCGGAACGTCGTGTCTTTTTATTACTCTTCTTCACCTTTTTTCCAACCATCGTTTGCAGCAGCTCCAGCTCCTGGCGCATTGCATCATCAACGGCACGTCGGAATTCCATCTCCACTTCCTGATACTTTTCCGAGTAAATCATGTCCTCATAGGCGGCCTGGTTGAGTACACCCGTCTCATCCTTGTCACGCCAGGTTTCATTGAAGCTGCGAAAGAAAGGCCAATCAATCAATCAGATAATGAATCGGAAACTTGAAAACAATTAAAGTACAATTCAATTTCGGCGCGGATATCGGGCAGACAAACTGAGGCAGACGGTTGGAAATTAATATCTTCATCCTGATTGTCGTTAACATTCAAGTCACCACTGCGTGCTGGCGATTTTGACTTATCTTTGGTCTTGCGCGATTCCTTGGAGGAGCGCGCGGAGGATCGACTGTGTTCGCTTTCGGTGCCCGGACGACTGAAGATATGCAGGGAACCGCCTTGATCCTCGGACGGAAAATCCGGTAGCTTGCCCGTCTTGTCATAGCAATCCTTTATCCAGGCCCGTATTTCATCGGCAATGTCCTCTTTCATAGTCGCACCATGCTTCAGCTTAATCTCCTCTTCTATGGCCAACTGTCGAGCTTTGAACTGCGCTTCATAGGCTCGCTGGGCTACATGTCTTCGCCGAACATCTGTCTCGTTATTGCGTGCATACTTTTCGGCACGTTCCTTGAGGACAGAGGCTGGCGGCGGCACCATGCCAATCAATATCATTTCGTCCATCTTGCGTCGTCGCGTAATCCGACGAGCCGTATGACCGCGCCACATTTTTTGGATCTTCATGGCAGCCATTAAGCCGGAGTCCGTGCGTTCCTTATCGCTGCGATCCTCCGATTTTCCCTTTTCCTTTCGAATTTCCTTCATAAAGTGCGCCCGGAGACGACCTTGGCGGGCGCGTTCGTGCATCTGCAGCATCCTTATGGCCTCGATCTCGGTGAGCTGCTCCTCGAGTGGATGCTCCTCTAGCCAGCCCAGCTTAATCAGTAGCTCGTGCATCGTACGCTTACGTTGCTCCAGCACTTCTTCACGCTCGCGCAGAAAGTAACGTGGAATACGCAGCTCTGTTTCCATGGGCGTCAGACGCAGACGCTCCACTACTTCATCGTTGTAGCTGAACTCCATCAGATCAATGTTCACCAGATCATGTTTCAGCTCCACTACACGTCCCAGGCAGGCGTCCAGCAGTTTGCGCACCAGCTCACGTTTTTGTGGTTGAATCATCTGCGTGGAAGACAAGAGTGTTATAAGAAAACAAATTTAAAATGATTTTTTTAATTTAACATTTTTCACGGAATAAAATAGTTAATAGTTATAGATATTCATTTCGGTTTAATATATTGGTTATTTATTGGATATAGGTTAGAATTTTACTAATACTTACATTATCGTAGACCTCCTCCAATCGATTGCTCAGGCAAATGTACCGCAAATAGAATTCATAGATGCTCGCCTGGAGCAGTGACTTCGATTCGGCTGCAGCTGCCACAGAGCTGGACACAACGCCCGTAACTCCACTAATGGTAGCCACTGTGGTATCCACATTCTGATTCTGTCGCTCATAGTCGATTATGGCCAGTTGTTCACAGTCATGCTGCGCCTGATGCCAGATCTCGTTGAAATAGCTGCTGGACATACCGAAGATGCCACAATAGCATTTTTTGTATCTATTTATTATTTCCAACGGCTTAGGTAACCAGTATAACGGTTGTTATGGAGGGTTTTCCGACTTTTTTTTAGTGTGCAAGTTTAGCTCTAAACAACCCTTATATAAGCTATGATAAATCATTCCTAACTGATATCCTTCATATATTTTATGCACTCTGTGCATTTTTATTAGAATATGCGAATATTAAAAAAAAAAAAAAATAAATTACTGTAGTCAAAACAGATATATATATTTATAATAATCAGTTTATGGGTTTATAAAATATAGTACACATATATTTTACATAACAATATATAATAAATTGTTTAAATTACACATAAATAGTTAACAATAGCAATTAGTATTATTTAAATCGTAGTATATGGAATTAGCTGAAGTTGGTCTTAAAGATTATCTGGGGAGCAATACTTAAGCATAGATTTGGTATGTTTGAATTGTGTGCCGGTCGTGGCCGCCAGCACTTCGCTGATGAAGCTCTGGGAATTGTGTACGGTGGTACCGCCAAGGATCACCCGATATCCAGCATTGTTCAGCTGATGAACGGCAAAAGCCTCTTCGTACGTGGCACCTCCAATGATAAAAACCACAACCTCCTGTGGTGGACGTCGAAACGGTACCAGTTCTGAATTGATAGCTGGATACATGGGGTCCAGTTCACGGCCTTTGAACACAACCTCCAGCGTTTCTTTCAGCAATGGAGTGTGTTGTGTGAACACATTCTCCACTCCTTTGAGCCCCTTGATTAGTATTCTCGTCAACTTCACGGCATCAGTGATGCGCACCATATTAAAGAGATCGCCCTGACGCACATGCATGCCCGCATACTCGATCAAAGCGGGCACAATCTGTGTGTTCCCTCCACGTGTCTTAATGATCTGCAGTAATCCGGATGTATCGCAATTTGCATGGCGTTCGTAACGTAGAGCATACAATGCCACCAACTTGACAGCGTCATCGATGTGCACCCGTTCGTCGGCAATTAGTTTTTTGATGCGCTGCAACTGAGCTGAGTGTTCGGCCTTGCAGGCCATCTCTTGCTCCAGCTCCGACACCTCAAACAGATTGCGCTTATTCGAAATGCTGGATAGTTCTCCCATGATGCACAGATGTTTCTGCACGGTGCCGGACATTTTTTTGAACTGCGGATAGGATTCAATGAAATTCTTCATATCATTGATACTTTCGACTTTCTTATGATCATTCGCCTTGCGCTGAAACTCCTCCATTAGCTGTTTAATAGTAGAGCCAATTTCACCGTAATTGGCATACATATTGCTGCCATAAAACTCGTCCTGGTCACCTGATAGAACCAACTCCTTGAACTCCTTGGGCACGTTGGGGCGCTCAGACAAATCGACACGATTATTCCGAATATTCAGCAGTTCATGCACCATGGCCTGATAGGACCATTGGTGCAACAAGGGAGTCACCGGATCATCTCTGCGATCAAGTATTAGGAGCAACGGCGGTGCAGACCCATCCACATTGCCGCGAAAATCGAATAGGGCTGATTCCTTGGTCGTCTGATCGTAGATTAACTTGGCTAGCAGTTGCGCAACTTGTGAACCGGCACGATAACGTATGACTGGATTTAATTTAAGCGACAACAGTACTGCCGTAATGCCCTGTACGCTTCGTGTCAGTGAATCGGGCAGCCAGTTAAGATTTGCCATACAGTTGGGTAAGTTCAGTGAGAATAAGTTGGGATTAACGCACAAGTAGTCTGCATACAATTCTTTTACCTCACGCACAGACTCTGACTCATCGCATTCAGCCAGATATTTAATATCAGTGCGCGGTATTATATTGCTAAAATCTGTATTAAGTAATTACAATTAGTTAATATGATTTTTAAATGTCTTCGCTAACTGGTACACTTACATATAAAATAAGCGCTATATTTTGGATTGCGCAGCTCGTTGGCTAGCAGCTGGATATTTTGTTTTGTGGGGCGTATGAAAACAATGCACTTGAGGTACTTTAAGCGTTCGTTTGAACGGCCAGAGTCTAGGCGTTCAAAGAGATACACCTCACGTTGCAGCATATCAGATTGGCTAAAGGCCATTGAAATTATGCTCGTCTAAAAATGAAGCAAATGTTGAAAATGTGAACTTTAATAAGCTTTTCGGGGTAATACACACCGTTTCTTTATCTAGCAATATGATTTTCATGCCGGGCCCAGACTCTGTGCACATCTTTTCAATGTATAATTTAATACCACTTATTAAATTCATAATTAAAGCTATTTTTTTATTTTGCAAATAAAGTGGAAAAGATTTAATATGTGTAAACAGCTGTTGGCAGCGATGTGAAGAATGTTCACCACCCACCCCAGCAAAAGTACTCATTTGTTATCGATACATATCGGCCCACATCGAAAGCGCGCCTGGATTCAATTAAAATAGTAATTTATATTGTGATACTTTTTACAGTCTTAAGAATGTATATTTTTATATTTATTTTCTCTTGGCTTTATGACAAAAATCACAAAAATTCTATTAATGCTACGTGTAATTAAAAATATACATGAAGCCTCAAACATTTACAAACTTAAGCAGTATGAATCACGTTTTGTAAGGCAACAATAACCCACTAATATAAAATGGTCAGTCGCTTAAACTAAAACACAAGTTAATATAAAACGCAGTGGTTCCATGTGCGATATATGTACGTTGTGCGTGTTTTCATCATCATAAATCAGTAGATGTGTTCTATGGTTTATTGAGCTACAACTGGCTTCTCTTCCTTCTCCTTTTTTAGTTTATCCTGCTCTAATTGGTAGTTGTAGGCGCGTCCAAGTTGTACCAGTTGCGTCAATCCCACAAACAGGTTGACAGCAAACAAGCTGTAATTTTTGGGTATAATCACCAGTGAATAACGTGACCAGATAATACCTGTGGCAGCCAGTGCACTGCAGGCTGCTACCGAAATTGTGTCTGCCGGACGAGTCAAATCACTTAACCCGGCGGCGACAAGGCCCTATAAAAATGTTGATAATAATAATTAAAACGCATAAATATTTATGTTAATTAAGATTTGATGAGATTGTAGCGTTATCATTATTATAGCGCGTGCAATACTCTGTGTATTCTAAATACGAAATAGTCGAAAAGCTCTCAAATAATAAAAATATAAACGTATTTATCTTACGATTACAGCGATACGTTACGATTACAGCGTTAGCTACTGTTATCGCTATTCTAATGTGTGATTTTGTAAGTGTAATATAAATAAATACTTGAAACTCAATAATAATTAGCACACACACGCACACTTATCGAGTGCTCTCTCTCTCTCTCTCTCTCTATCTCTCTAAGCGACCAGCTGCGCGGAACAGCAAACACATTACACTCAACAAGTTTTGCTCTGACAGTATAAACAAATATTCATAAAAAGTAATTCGCACAATCTCTGAGATTTTTGTGTATTAATGTCATTCAGATTTTCTATATCAGCGGCAGACAGAGATAATGAAAAATAGCGAAGGTCATGCAGTCTTTATTATGTAACAGGCTGTCTGTCAATCTGTCCGATAATGTTGACTTACCCATTTAAATATTGGTGCCCAGAAGAAAACGGTTTTCGGACCTACCGAATAGAGAAATGTAAATAAAAGGTCGACACGTGGTATATTTTGTAAACATATGGATGCAAAAAAAAAAAAAATTTATATTTTTTCACTTTTATATGCCCACCTGCAGGATGCATCCAAAGTGGTCGCATCTTAGCTGGCACGAATTTGTCACAAACTCCAATCATGCCATTGTAGATCTTTGTGTGAATGCCCTTTCCAGGGGCCACGGCAGCAGGTGGTGGAGGTGGCGGCGGAGCGGGTGCGGGAGCTGCCGTCGATGACATTTTGTTTGTGCGAAATAAACGGCGAATTAGCAAGCAGAGGCAAAATCCAATAAAGTCAACTGCGCCCGCGAGTTGTGACTAGTGTACGGACAGACAGTTTCAACCGTACTAAATTGATTCAGCGTTCGTGAATAACAAAAGCGTAGACTTGATTAAAATACATAACATACCTTGGCACTCATATCTCTTTTTCTCTCTCTCTCTCTCTTTCGTTCTATATGCTCGTGAGAGCGTGAGGGGGTGCAAGAGCGCAGACCTACTTATACACACACAAAACCTAGCTGAGAGGGCTATTACATGAAATTTTCGACTTTATAAAAATCCAATTAAAAAAAAAATAGTTTACTATACTCTATTGGATTCTTTCATTCTCTCTCACAATGTCTGCTGCTTACTCTCTTAACACAATTGAAAAACGCAACGTCCTTGGCCTTGACAATCGTTAAATGCTGCCGCCAATTTCCGTAGCGTAATGTTGACGGAAACATCAAGTGCAATCAAATGCATTCGCAAGACAAATACAAACACGAATACATTTACAAAATGCTAAATATAGGAATTCAGATGTAGGTTTTATCTTTTTTTTTTTTGCTCTGAGTGCATCACGCGACACTCGCAATGCACATCTGTTTATCTGTTTAAGACTACATGAAAAAAGTTTTATTTTCCAAAATTTTAGAATGGATGTATTTTAATTGTGAGATTATGTGTTATTTTTATGGTTTTATGCATCAAGAATAAGAAGAAAATATATTTATTGTATAAATAAATATCAAAAATAGTCAACTAAAAGCTGAATGCAATGAATGATAAAATATTTATGCGTTGTAAATCGATAGTAAATAGACTTTTTCATCAATTACCCAACACTGTTCATGACCAAGTTACCCTCGTAGGTCCACTCTAATGGAATTTATACGTGTGTGTTGCACAGCCTCTATCAAATTTAAATACGTATACATACATATATACATATCGTGTGATTCACACACACATACAATTCAAGCAATCAACTCTTAGCACAGTGGGGCAAAATGAAAAATATTTAAACTTTTGAGCGTCTATTGCGCAGCACGTATAACATATATATATATATATATATATATGTATTTATTTTAATATACATACATATACAGCTGTAACTTTATTAGCTTTTCCAGCTTTGAGCTGCAGACAGGAATACACAAGTGTTTTATTCTTTTCCAGAATGTACACTCTGGGTGTTTGTTTACATTTTTCCTGCAATTGTAAATAAAACGAGCATATGTACTTTTTTTTTTTTTTTTTTTTTTTATCGTTTTTCATGTTAGAAATGTATATGTAATTTCAATTACAAATCAAAGGCGTACATGTCATTAAAATTATTCATTACAAATCAAATAGTTCTACAATTTTTTTTATTATTCTGTGTGTTGTTTTTATTTGTTATTGTTGTGGTTTTGCATATTTCTTGCAGTTGCAATATTTCCTTTGCGCCTTTGCAGCCCTTTTTTTTTAATATTTTATTTATTTGGAAGTGACGATTTAAATTTGAATTTAGTCTATTTAGTGAAAACATAAATAATATTAAAAGTATTTAATTACCGCAACATGCATCAGATGAATTTTAAGAATTTGTTGACTGCTCACGTATATATTTTTTTCTTGTTTTACATACATAAAATATGTATGTTGCAAAACCAAAAATTATGCGGAAACGATTTCTATCTGTGTGTGTGTGTTTGTAACGAAGCTGTCATATAGAATGTGCATTAATTCTTTAGTTTTTTTGCCGTCAGAGTTGGTTTGTTTGTTGTAGATGGGTAATGGGCACAGAGTATCGTTCGAAATTGAATTGCTATATGCTATATATGTATACACCAATTAAGATGTGTTTTTCTCTGTATACGATTTTGCTCAGCCATTGGTATTAAAAGTTGAAAGGATTCATTGGTACTTTGTCTGTATTGGGATCAAAGCTGTATTCTGTGCCATCAGAGGTCGGTGCCAGATTAGATTGTTCGCCCTGTAAGTGTCAATTGAAGGGAATGGATGAATTAATATACATATAAACAATGATTTTGGAATGTCTAATATAGCATCTACCTCAGTAAAGTATTTCTCAATAATTTCGTATGCCAGCTTATAGATCTCAACGTTCTCATGGTTTTGCAGACGCTCGATTTTAGCGAGTCCTTCGCATTCCTCAATCAAATTAGCAACCTCTTCCACGTGTGAACCGGCCACTTTGAGCATATTATTGAGACCATCGAGGACAACCTATAAATATAAAATACATATTAGTTTGTACAGTATTAATTTTAAGAGATGCGAGATCTTACATTGATCACTTGAGTGTCCTGGCATGAGAGCAGATCGCAGAATGGCGGTATGACACCTTCTTGGATTAAAGTAAACACCTGCTCGGGTCTGCCGCTAATAGTAAGATTACTAATGGCCCAGGCTGCCTCTTTCTGTGTCTGGAATTCGCCCTTGCTCAGGTTGTCAATAATTTTCGGGAGCAGGCCAACATTGATAACAGCTTGCACCTGGGATTCGTTGCCGGCGGTGATATTAGATAGAAACCAGACAGCTTCTTTGCGTATCTTTTCCTTTGGATGCGACAGCAGTGCTGGGAAATACGATAAAGCATCGTAATTGAGAACCACCTGTGTCTGTTCATCCGATCCGGTTACAATATTGCCCACAGCACGCAAAGCAGCT
Source organism: Drosophila antonietae (assembly GCA_030914385.1). Lineage (NCBI taxonomy): Eukaryota > Metazoa > Arthropoda > Insecta > Diptera > Drosophilidae > Drosophila > Drosophila antonietae. The sequence continues at coordinate 16,239,552 of JAUESO010000609.1, read as the reverse complement.
GTCTGCACCTTGACCTCATTGTTACCCAGTAGCGGTATCAGCTTTGGCACCACGCCGCTATCAATAACCATTTGGATTTGATCGTTGCCGCCATCGGTCAAATAGCTAATGGCCCAGACAGTATCGACCAGGATGTTTGTGTCTGTGTGATGGATCAGCACATTCAGTGCGGGCAGGATTTCATGTATGGTGGCAGCTGGTGGCGGCGGATCCTTGTTTCGACATAAGTTCACAATCACCCAGGTGACATTACGCAAGAACGATATGGGAATATCAGGCTTAATAAACGACAGTAGCGGCTGCACAACGCCATGCTTAATAACAAAGTCACGCAACAAGGGACCATCGCCAATGATATTGCCCAGGGCCCAAACGGCTTGTTCGCAAACATTTGGAGCGGGTGAGTTTAGCAGTTGAAGGAAGTGCGGCACAGCACCGGCAGCAACCACCTAGATAGTAAAAGGAGAAAAACGTATATATTATACGGCGAACTGTGTATATGATCTGTGATTAATCAACCATGCATCAGCAATATAAATATATATATATTCAGGTAGTATTTTTGTATAAAATTGCCGATGACATTTTAAAACAAAATCGCATTTGCACCCATTACGAAATGTATAACAAACTGAAAGACATATTTGACCCCATAAATTATAGACGAACGATACTATACTATATACTATATACTATACTACTATATATTTTGAGGCAGTATCAATAGCTGAGCTAATGTAGCTTTTATTCGCTAGTCTGTTTCTATGCACATTTTGTTTTGCACCTATATCATATGAGATTTATATCATATTTAAAATCTGATGTGTGTTTCTTTATATTTTGAATAAAAACGAAATTAGTAAAATACACAGAAAGCACAATTTCAGACAGCATTCTTGCTTTGACAGAAGCTGCTGACTTTCGCCAATTTTTTAGGAATATGAATAGCTCTTACCTGGTTGGTTTGATCGGAAGTTCCTGAGGCAATGTTGGTCAATGCCCATGCGGCCTCAAATTGGAGCATTGTGTGATTATGTTGCTTCAAGCATTCAACTAGAATTGGCAATATATCGCTGTGAATCAGATCATCAATGGGTGGATTTTTGTCCGATGACAGCAATTTGCGTGCCGCTTGAACGGCGGCTAACTGTTGCTCCGGTTTTGATGAATCGGATGCGGCCAGAGCAAGTTTCTTTAAATTGATCGAATTGGGCAACTGCTCATCCTCATCTGTGTTCGAATCGAGGTGAGGCACATTACGACGCTTCAAAATTGTTTCATCACGTTTATTTTTGCGCAGTTCTACGGTGACTTCATTACGGCGACGGCGCATCTCCTGTTGATTGAATAGTTCAAATTAATTTGAAACAATAATTATCAATTGCAAAATAATTCAAGTATAACGTACATCTTGATCCTTTCCTTTGTTTTTAAAGTTTTGCAAACGATTTTGATCCAGCGATGTCATTTTACTGTTTCAATGTGTGTGTGTTTATAAATATATATATATATATATATATATTTATTATATATATATGTGGAAAAATATGTATATGTATATATGTGAGCGGCAATCCAAACTGAAATACTTATGCAGTTAAATTTCCAAAAACGTTCGTGGCTTTTATGTGATTTTATTCGTTGTCCACTTCTGTTTCAATATACGCGCAATGAAAATTTAACCACATACACACAAATACCGACACAAACAAAAGGCCACAGTACGTCGTTCGTTAGTTCCGACAAAATCGACATAGAGAGAGCAAACACAATTGCACGGCAGAGCAGCAGCACGATGACAATGGCAATCGTAGGAGGGGAAGAGAGAGCAGAGCCACCAGGCGATGAAAAAATTATACAAAAAAGAAATGGCGTTTAGGAATGTCGGCTACGTGGAGCTGAATGTAATTTTTACTATTTAAAAAATGTTATTTGAATGTGACACTTACTTTTACGATTTGACACCGTACAGGCCCAAGATATAGTGATTAAACCTTTTTTTGATATAAAAATTGCAATTCGTGACAGCGACGTGAGTAAAGTTGGCTGCGCTTCCAATGATCAGGGCTGTAAATTAAAAAAATCTACACCACTGTAAATAAAAATATCGTTATCGTAACATCACTATTAGGTATGTGCAAAATATTTTGTGGTCATATTTTGGCCAATAAATCTATCGATTGATATAATTTAGGCGTGCAAAAACTGGACCATTTGTGTATATATGTATATTTACACATAAAAAATATAGTCTAGCTCGATGCAAATAGATATTACTGCATGCTTCTACATGACGCCAATGCTGAAATGACTGAAAAAACGGAGAGTGCCAGCACGCTGGAACAGCAGCCACAACAACCCAATACCACAGCAGATGCTCCACTGGCCGTCAGCGTGAAACGTGAGAAGATTGATATAGAGATCGAAGCAAAGCTTGGCGCATTGAATGCGAAGGTCAAAACTGAAAGTACCACGCCCCCAACGGCATCGGGCTCGGACAGTGATGCAAGCAACAGCAACGATTCGTCGCAAGATGACAAAAAGCAAATAACTCCCGTTAAATCCTCGAATGAAATACTTGCAGAATTGTTTGGTGTCTTCAATGCAGCGCCGCCTGTTGAGTTGTTGGATGACAAAAATTTGCTAAACAAGCATAAGAGGTCGAAAAAGGAAAAGAAAAAAAGGTCGCGAGACAAACTAATTAAATCCGATGGAGAGTGCAGCGACATAGATATTGCCTCCGCAGAGGGCAAGTCCAAGCACAAGCATAAACGGAAGAAGCATAAGCACAAACACAAGGACAGCAAAGACAAGAACAAAGACAAGGATCGTGAAAAATCCAAGGAGAAGACAAACACGGCTACAACAAAGGTGGAGGAAAGAACGCAAACTCGCAAAAGACATGCTACTGCGGATATAGTAACCGTGCCAGCCAAGAAAGAAGCAATAGAGCAAGAACATAGCGTTCAACGGGAAAGAGAGCGGGCACGTGAGCGGGAGCGAGAGAAGGAGAGAGAGCGGGAGCGGGAAAGGGAACGCGACCGTGATCGTGAACGTGTTCACAATAGCTTCTACAATGGCTACCCGGATAAACAGGAGGACAAGCAGCCGCGCGTCAAAGCTAACAACGGCAAATCCGTTAAAGTTAAAACGGAGCGCCGTCAGTCCGACGAGCTCTCACTGTCCGATGAGGAAACATATCTACGCGAAAAGGCCAACAATGGACGACGTCATTTCTATGGAGCTGTCAAGAGCGAGGCCACCGAAAATAAGCGCCACACACGCCACCAGAACAGCACAAGCTCCAGACAGCGTACACGCTCTCGTTCCCGTTCCCGGACGCGTTCCCGTTCGAGAGATTTGGGTATTGATAAGAAGCGTTTGCTGGAGATCGCGCGCCGCAATGCGATCAGCATGTTCAAGCGAGGCAACATGGCCGGTGTGGCGAACATGACTCCGGAGGTGAAAGATAAGGTGCTGCTTAAGATGCGTTATGGCGGGCGTAGCGTGCAGGATCTCACTGACTTTTGCAAAAAGATCTCCAACGGTGAAATGCTGTCCGATTTAAGCTCAGACGAGGATTCGGATGTGGACAAGAATGGCAACGCCAAGGCATTCCATCATCCATTTCAGCTTAAGGAGCGCGAACCCATTGTTATGCACATACGCAACTCCACACCCATAGTGCCACCGTCCATGCGCCGCGATGAGCAGACCAAGGCCATAACGATGCAGTTTCCGGTCTCCTCTGGTCAAGTTCATCGTATGTCTGAGGTATGGGTACCAGTAGAACCAAAAGAGTCGTTGGCGCCACTGCCTACGCTTCCACCGGCTAAACAGGCCACAAATATGTTCAAAGATGTGCAACGTAATGTCTTCGCCAAGACAATACCTCAGCAAGAACAACAAGAGCCCGCTTTCAAGCCCGTCACGAATCAAAGTCAAGAATTTAATGGTTTGCCGCCTGTACCTGTAGTTCCACCATTGCCTGTGCCTACCCCTGCTGCAGCTGCTAATAATACTACTCCTGTTCCTGTTATGGCTCCTCCTCCTCCTGCTCCTGCTTATACGTCTACAGGGTTTGTGCCTGAGGTACCCATACCATCGACAGCAGCGCATGCACCAAGTACTTCAATATTTCCCCAGGCTACCGCACCCAACATGGATGTATCCAGCATTATTACTCAACGTCTCAGCGCAATCAGGCGTCTGCAGGTGAGTTAAAATAAATGCATTTATAAGTAAGCAATGCATATTATTCGTTAAACAGGAAAATCCCGCCGATTCGGAGGCGTTAAAAATGATGCAGAATGCGCAGCGGGACATGTCTTCCTGGGCCAGCTCGAAATTTCTGCCAGGACAGTTTACGGGTAGCACCGGTGCACAAGTAATGAAGGTGCATGAACTGAACAGCGGCCCCCAGCTGTGGGCACGTCGGGATCAGTTGACTTCCACTAAACCCGTTACGGGCGGCATGGGTATGGCTCTGCTGCAGAAAATGGGCTGGAAGCCGGGTGAAGGCTTGGGTCGTACAAAGACTGGCTCCCTGCAGCCACTACAGCTGACGGTGAAGCTGGATAAACGTGGTCTTGTCTCGCGCGAGGATATAAAACAGCCACCGGCACGCCCACAAGGCACACGACATCCGAAGAACACAAGTGCCACGAATATTGCACAGGTTGCGCTCACTGCTCAAGACAAACATCCGGTTTGTGTGCTCAACGAGCTGACATCGAAAAACAAATGGACCCCGCCGCAGTATACGCTGAAGGACGATTCAGGTCCATCGCATAGCCGCATGTTCCTCTTCTCCGTCGAGATCAACGGACAAACGTATACGCCCACCCAGGGCTGCAATAACAAAAAGGAGGCCAAGCTGAATGCGGCCAAGTTGTGCTTACGAGCTTTGGGTATATTGCCGCCCAGTTAGTAAAGTGTCTCTATTGTCATTGTATAGTTAGAAATATATACTTATATACATACATGTATATGCGTCTGTATATAATTAAGAATAAATTTTAATTAGGAAAACAAATAGAGTGTTTATTAAAGAGATTAGGGAGTGAAAGACGAGGATAGAAATATAAAAACTATAAAAAAAAATTATATTTCTGATTTCAAGAAGAGTTCCTATATCTTGTAGGTTAGTAAATTATAAAAGGGAAATCTTCTATTGAAGTCTATTGTGAACCAATCTATCGAACTCGAATTCAATTATCGAGCGTTATACTTAAAAAGCGTTAGCAATAGGAACAAAGTGCAGTGCATTACAATATTTGACAAAATTTGAAAAAATTACTTAAAAAAGGAAAAACTAAGTTAAAACTTTAAAAGTAAATACATAAACCTGAAAAATAACTAACTTAACTCAAATATACAAAAATAAATAAAAAACGAAAAATTAAATAAATATATGAGAAAAATCTTTAAGCAAAGCTCTGAGCTTGTTTTGGAAATTTGCGAAGCTTTTGCTTATTGGCATCTAAGTTTTGCGCAAGTACACAAACAAAGCAAATCAGCTGAGCGGAGCCAAAAGCTGGGGTGGGCTAACACCGACACATGCGCCCGTTGCAATTCTGTGAGTGTGTGTGGGCGTGTGTGTAAGGGAATTCAATCTCTACACAGACTCGCTTAAACACACATTGAAGGTCAGTTCAGGCGGGAGTGCGGCACAGGCAACATCTCGCTTTTGGCTAAGGATGTAGCTAAACAATTCCGTTATTCGCTGCTTCCATTAATAGGTGTACAGGATACAGATAAATATATATTTCAATGATCCAGGCTTGCACAGCATCCAAATGCTTAAGCTTGTAAATGAAACAGATGTTGGTAGCCGACTCCAGCTGTGGCAATATACCTTAGCTGTATGTGTGTGTGTTTAGAGTTATTCCTGAAGTTGCATAACTTTGCATGTACACGAAAACAAAGCTATAACTATACATACATATATACATACTGACACACACACACACTTATGTATATGCAAGCACACATTGTGTGCATGCTTGTATCTCTGCTGACTGTTGCAATTTGGAGCTGGGCGTCGAGGTTTAATGTTGACTGCACAGTTTGTTTACCACGGCAGTCATGGAAACGTGTCGCACATGTGCAAGGTGCGATTTCGAAAATGGCAACAACTATTGGCTGGATATGTTTCATCCAACGCGTTGGCAGAGTGAAATGGCGCAAATACGCGCAGAGTTTGTCAACTGGAAATTACAGGTGAGTCCATACTCAAAACGAATAAAAAAACTAACACAAAATGCCATTTACTTTGTGAAAGTTTGTGTACTGCACTTTAATAAAGCTTTTGATCGTGCAACGGTGAGTATATTTTATCGATGCGAAATCAATTTATCGATGTTCAGCAATCTGTACGTCTGCATGATCGAAAGATCATATTTAGTGGTATCGAAACTAAATTAAATGCAGGTTATTATAAATTTAACGTAAATTTAGTGAATACAATAATTATAAATTTAAAATCGGTTTACCTTGTTAATTTTTGAAAATATATAATATATATACTTTAACTTAACTTTCTTCTGTGAAAACGTATTAATATTATTTAGATCGCACCAAACGATGGACTGCCACAAAAAATTTGTAGCGACTGCTTCACAAAGTTTTGCTCTGTTTATACGTTTCGCATAGCCTGCCAGGATGCACAATTAAAGTTGTCGAATATTTTTGACAAAATCGATGCGAACCTGCTGTATGATAGAAATGATGAAGAAATCATTGAAGTTGATGCTTGTGACTCAGAAGAAACAAAAAAAATGTGTAAGGTGGCAGAAACTGAAATATTAGCAATAACAACGACAACAACAACCGAGAACACTGCCATTAATGCGGCCAAATCGCCTACGCCCATTCAAATCTTTGTGGAAACCATTAGCATTAACGAAACAGAGTCCTTACAGCCAGAAGATAAAGAAATTGACTTAGGCTCAGATAATAATTCACTGAACATAAGTTATGCTTGTAAATTCTGTTATAAGCCGCAAGAGAGCTATCAACTGCAGCACCTGTTACTAGAGCACATTAGCGTCTGCCATGATCCGGATCAACCCTACAATTGCCCGGAGTGTACTGAATGCTTTCAAGATACAGCATCGCGTACCGTCCACATGAAGAACGTTCATGTAGTCAAGCACTATGCCTGTGATGTTTGCGGTAAAAAGTATGGAGATCGCCACAATCTTGACCATCACATTGAGAAGTATCACTCGGACACGGACTTCGAGTGTAGCATGTGCGAGAAGCGTTTTTTTACGCGCAAAAGTTTGCACTATCACATGAACTGGCACAAGCCGGAGCGTCAGCTTCGATGTCGTCATAGCGGCTGTGACCGGCTGTTCATCAATCAACGGCATCTCATATGTCATGAAGCAACGCACACAACGGGCTCCCGTAAAAGCGAGTATTGCGGCTTTTGTGGCAAAGGTGGGTGTAAACTTATATCATAAAGTAACTTATATTTGTATATATGCATGTATATACACGCCTTTGTTCAAAAATAATAAAAATTGTCAGCGAGATGAAGAAGAGCCAAATATGATTGAATAGAGAGGAAGAGTAATATGTGAACTTAAAGACTTAAAAACTTAAGAAACCCAAATTGTAAAAAAAAAAAACATTTAATGCATAATATTCCGTTGGTTCGTGCGAAGAGCATAGAGATTTTCAAGAAAATATCCATATATATTGGATTGGCATGCGTTATTTATAAATTTATTTTATTTATATAGTATTTATATATTTTTATTTTATTTATAATATATATTTATATCTCTCACAGCTTTCATACATGTGAAAACCTTACGTTGGCATATCTTTCGACAGCATGGCGGGGAGAAGCCTTTCAAATGCGCTATCTGCACAGAGGGTGAGTTAAATCTGGAAATTAAGAAAGTACATAAAAAATATTTAGAATATCAAAAGGGAGCTCTCAAAGAATTTTTAAAGGAGAATAATCAATGGGCAATTCCTGGAATAATCTCAAAACAACATCATCTTCTTTATACAAAAGTAAATTTTTTTTGTTTTGCTTTTATTGAATTATTTGTCTTTAAATGCCCATATTTGAAAGCTTTCAATGGATGTCTAAATATTTTCAAGTACTTTGGCAAAAGTCGAACTCTTTCAATCTGTGAGTTTCCAGTAATTGATTAACTGACTGATAGATAATCATGTCACAGCTAAAAATACAGCTCACAAATCGAAAGTTGATTTTCTTAATATAGGAATTCATTAATAATTTAAATAAAAACATCTGTCGCATCATCAAAAAATTTCATCGCAAACGCTTTAAAGACTTTTGCCCCAATAACTCTGATGGAGTCTATCAGCTGCTTTTTGTTCTGTGTTAGTCAAGTTAAGGGTAAACATGGTTCAGTTATTTTTTAATTCACCTATTAGAAAAAAATTTAAGAAAAATTGAAGCATGTCAAACCAAATTTATTCATATAATAAATATTTAACAATAGCTTGTCCAAGTTTTTTCGATTTTGGCTCTATAAAACCAATACACTACCTTGGCTACTTTATGAACGAGTATGAACTGTCCTCAACCCTGAAGCGCCGCATGCAAGCCACTAATTGCCCTATTTTGTTACATAACACCCCCACAAATTAGTGCTATTATCCACACATTTCATTGAGATACTTTAACTTGATTTTCTTTTAACTTGAAAAAAGTGTTCGCCTCCTATGTGGAGAAGCGTCTTCACATGCTTAAGCTGCACACTGAAAATCTAACTCATCAGGAACGCAGCGAGTGCATGTTTCAGTCTTGTCGTCAGGAGTTCGACAATGAACAGGAGCTCATCCAGCATATGACCATGGAGCATGCACAGCGCGTAGCTTCCTCAGCACCGATCATTGCGAACAATAAGCGAGTGATCCAATGCAAGAGAGAACGACAGTATACGGGCCTCTTCCAATGCGACAGCTGCACCCAGCGTTTCAACATGAAGTCCGCTTTGGAGCGTCACATGGCTGTCCACTCGACGGATCGGCTGCATGCCTGTTCGCACTGCTCCAAGCGCTATAAGCGTGCTCAGGATCTCAAATGGCACATGAAGACCCATGCCAATGAAAAGCCTAATGTGTGCGATGTTTGCGGCAAGGCATTCGCCTTGAAATATGTCCTAACTCAGCATATGCGTAGTCATGAGGGTAAGTGATATTTACTAAGGAATATTTAAACAATTAAACATTTAAATCTTGAACCTTTGAAAAAATAAAAACAATAGAATATTATATATTAATAATAATTATATAATAAATATAGATTATTGATAATTATATACATATAATGTATTTTGTTACTATTATAAGGCTCACATTATTTATTTGCAGTTCTTGAAAAGAATTTCAAGTGTGAAACCTGTGGACGGGCATATCTCTTTGAAAAGTCATTGCGTTTGCATCAACGTGTACACACAGGCAATACCTATTACAAATGCGATCTGTGCCAAGAGCGATTTGTTACACATATTAAATTTAAAAGTAATTTATCGTGGAATCAATAAAACTATTTTCTTTTATATGAATCGTACTTTCTTTCAGATCATATGAAGAAGGCACACGATGGTGACCAGTCGCATTCTAAGGATACGCTGGATGAAATGATCAATATTGTGATTAACTAAATTGTACCAATGATATAGAATCCAAGTGGAACAACAGAAAGAATACTAAACAATTATTCCATTAGCAAAGCATCAAAAGAAACACTATAATACTCTAAGGGTGAAGCCGCTTTCTAAAAGTCACGCCCATTAAAAAATTTTTAAAATCGTAGACCCTCCATTAAATCCTATCATAAGACTAAACATGCATTATAGTTATACACATTTCAATGGGGATCATGCACAGGGTACGGTTGTATGAAAGCTTTATACTTTGTAGGCAAATTTCATAAAACTATTTATAAAAAATCTATTTTCCTTATAAGCGGCACTTAAGCTCTCATCAAAAATATTTTGTCCATCCAATTCTTTAAACTAGAATACCTACAAACATATGTCTATGTCTTTCACATAATGCACAATACATGACCATTTTAGTGATAGAAAAATGTTATAAAAATGTATTTAAGCTAATGCTAAAAAAAAATATTGCATTTATTTATAGAAAAAAAAAAAAATAAGCTAAACACATATTTACATTTACAATTATGAGAACAAGAAAACATATATTAAGATATATCAATATCAATCATATATTTTAGTTGTGGTAGTGCAATATATGTATATTTACCAAATTCGCGTTCCATATACATACATTCTATTTAAATTAACAGACAAAAGTTTTTTTTTATGGTGGGTACAAATTGTAATTTTAAATGTTGGAACGCGATAACTATCGCAAGCTGTTCAGCGAACCCATGTGAACTGTCATCTAACAGCCCTGTTCTTTATAGAGCTGCCAGAAGTTGCTAATATCAGATGCCGCTCAGCTATCTGGCAACATCACTTTTTGGGCTGTTGTAGCTCGCATAACACGTCAGTGTTTAGGTTTTTAAGCAGCAAGTTCTACCAAAATTGAGGCAAACGTATTTGCTAAAGTGCAATAGCGAGTCGGTTACCGATCGAAATGGACACAAAGCAACAAATTGCGTAGTAATATTTATGTGAATAAACAACAAAGAAACGATAAAGTTTATAATATACTTTTGCTCCCAAAAACGGATAAAACTCTACAGACAGTGCGACAACAACAAACAATAGCATATAGTAAGCAGGTGCAACAGTAGAGATTAGCAGCTGAGATACACAGACAATCTGAAGAGGAAAAAGTAGACGCTGGTTGCCACGCTATAACGTGTGACGTGTGTAACGCATTTAAATTGAAGAATTTGCCTATTCTAAATAACAACTGGCTAAGACGCCTACAAACACACCCACGCACACATACACAAAATGGCTTTGCCATTGAGCGATCTGCTGCTGCTCGGCGGCAGCGAAAAGAAATTGGCTGCCTGTGTCCTGCTACTGTTACTGGAGCTCTTCATGGAAGGTAAGTCGATCTTTTGCTACCAATGGCACTGAATGTACTTTATAATGCTACAATTATGATAAATTTATTTTAATAATAACGGCACGAATCCATCGCAAAATAAGTCATCAATCGCAAGTTGCGTATATTGATAACAAATAATTCTAACTGCTTTGTTACACGTCATTCAATACAGGCGCTGATGCGGCATCGCCGAGTCAGGCGGATATCGACAACCATCTGGAGCTAGGCAAAGACTTTCTGGCACGCGGTCAGCTTTCAGATGCATTGACGCATTATCATGCAGCTGTGGGTAAGTTAAAAAGATTGATAATTGAATTATTGCATTATTATGTTTGAAATGATAACACAAATTCATTTCTAGAGGGCGATCCTAACAATTACTTGACGCTCTTCAAGCGAGGCACCGTTTACCTTGCCTTGGGCAAGACACGATTTGCCATTCAGGACTTCAGCCGAGTGCTGGAACTTAAACCGGATTTTACAGCAGCGCGTAGTCAGCGTGGTATTGTGCACATGAAGAGCGGGGACTATGAACATGCACTGCAGGACTTTGAGCATGTGCTGCGAGAGGAGCCACAAAATAATATCGTGCACGAACACTATGCGAGAGTGCGGCCAGCTAAGGAGCAATGGCAGCTGGTACAACATCTGTTAAGTAATAACGATGAACAGAACGCCATAGGCATGATAACACAATTGTTAGAGATCTCACCATGGTCAGTGACATTTAGACAGGCACGTTCTGACGCCTATTTAAAAACAAATGACCCACTCTCGGCCATTGCGGATTTGCGACAGGTTAATCGATTGTCGCAAGACAGCACGGAGGGGCATTATAATATTGCAAAGCTGCTATATAATATTGGACATGCTACTAACGCGCTGAAGGAGATTCGTGAATGCCTTAAGTTCGACCCCGAACACAAACTCTGCTTTCCATTCTACAAGAAACTGCGCAAAGTGGAGAAACAGCTGGTGACAGCAGAGACGGCACGAGAGGAGAAACAGGCAGCCGAATGTATAGTTGCTGGCGAAGCAGTCCTCAAGCATGAGCCCGAGGAGACGATGATACGCTATGAAGCGCACAAACTGCTCTGCTCCTGTTACACGACAGACGAGCAATACGGCAAAGCATTGACGCACTGCAAACATGCGCTGGATATTATGAAAGATGCGCAGGTGTATTGCGATCGTGCAGAGGCGCTTCTGGGCAGCGAAATGTATGATGATGCTATACACAACTATCAGTCGGCATTGGAAATCGATGAGAATAATTCACGAGCCAAGGAGGGCATCCAGAAGGCCAAGAAACTGCAAAAGCAGGCGGAACGTCGAGATTATTACAAAATCCTTGGCGTGAAACGCAATGCCAACAAACAAGAGATTGTAAAGGCTTATCGCAAGGCGGCACAGAAGTGGCATCCGGACAACTTCAAGGATGAGGAGAAGAAGCTGGCAGAGAAGAAGTTCATTGATATCGCGGCGGCCAAGGAAGTGCTCACCGATCCAGAGAAGCGACGTCAGTTCGACAATGGCGAAGACCCCCTGGATCCGGAGAGCAATCAACATGGTTTCCGTGGCGCAGATCCATTCGCACACTTCCAGCACGGTTCGCCGTTCCAATTTAAGTTCCATTTCAATTAAACAGAGCTTAAAAGAAGTCATTGTTGAGCCAGGGATTATTTGTGTTTTTTTCCTCCTCCTTTAAATGCAGTTCATATCGCTCCAGCCTGCCTCGATGCGCACACTTCTACGCCACCAATTACTGCATTTTCCTTTTAGTCCACGCCCCCTTCAGCTTTATGATTTTACACTTGTTTGTGTTGCAACTCTAAAATAGCCTGTAAATATTAGCCTAAAGACTAAATCCGATAACTGAAACACACACAAGAACACAAAGATACTGCGGAAAAAAAATGTTTAAATTTAATTAGTTTATTTAATAAAATAATTGTAATGTAGTACATTTTTCTAATTATATATGAATATGAAAAAAAAAAACCCGAACAATGAAGAAAGAACCAAATTTGTTCGGAGAAAAGGCTAATGAAAAATCAATTTGTCTTTCAAAAAATGGGGAAAAAAAAACAATGCATATCCGTCAATATCCAAAAGGCTGCAAAGTTTATTTTTATGTATATGTAGAGTTTTAATCTGAAGCTATAATATTTGGTGTCATCTAGAGTAAAAATTATTCAGCGCAAGTCAATTTTGTTAAAGAAAGACTATTCTGTAGTTGGGTTTTTGTGATTTATTGAACAATTTAATATTAACAATAAAGTGCAAAAGATAGTCAAAAAGAAAAGAAAAATAACAGGATCTTAGAATCATATTACATTATTTAGTTAGAAATGTACTTACAAAAATATTACTTTTGGATTATCTTTTATGATAATTCTGATATCAGTATCAGTCAGAAATTATTTATTTTTATATTATTATTTATCTATAAAATTTGAGATAAATATTCTAAGTTAAACCATCCATGACCAAAAGTAGAGAACTTTCTCGACATATTTCATATGGAATATATAAAGCAGTGATGTATATAAGTATTTTACATACAATGCTTTTACGGATTAATCAATTAATTCAAGCATAATCATATATTGAGATGGTCTTGTGTTTCTTCATACAGCGGGAGTGACTATCACGTATATTAACGTTGCCAATATGACAGCCACCGTTAGAAGGAAATAAAACTTGAGATTATATTGACGATTTAGGGTTTCGATCAGTTCTCGAAATTTCTGTCTGGTAGAATTTGGATCCTGTTGCTGAATGGTTTTACGCATGGCCGGCCTGGCCAATGGTGAGGACCGTTTCCTTGTATCCAGCTGGCGCGAAAAGTGACTTAAGTATGGCGATTCTGGATTGTTATCAGATGAACGCTGCTGTTGATGAAGGTACTGTTGCTTCTGGGGTTGGCGGTCTACTTCCGTCTCGGATTCACTATCAGTTTCTATGTCCATTGGTTCTATAGAGTTGTTGTGCTGATCGTAGAAATCGTTTAGCTGTGGATACAGCGTGTTTACCTTGTACGTGGGCTGCAGCAAGCGACCTCTGGGAATGCCAGTTTCTCCATAGTTCAGCCGCTGTCGCACTGCTGATGTAGTTGCATGCTCCGCATTGAAAGGCGCCGCCGAACCACTGTATGTGTTGTGTGTCGTCTGTTGCATATAAAGCTCATTGAACTGATTAGGTGCTTCTGAATAGCTTGTCGAGTTCAGCTGGGTTTGGCTCAAATTTTGCCGGGACAGTTCCGGGCGATAGCTTCGCTCAATACGGGGTTCATAGATAGGCAGTTTGAAAGTAGGTGCTGTTGTAGTGGCTTGTGGTCGCTGATAGGTATAGCTTTTGGGTTCTTCCTCTAGCTCCTCGTCTGGTTTTTCCTCGTAACGCGGCTTCTCAACCTCGCGTGTATAAGACGTAGTTAACACGCCGGATTTGCTCAATGAGACCGAACGACGCTGTCGAGTATCGTCTTTCTGGGCCTTAGGGTATGCTGGAGTATTGTTTTGGTAGAAATAATCCTCATCCTCCGACTGTGAGCCAACATCGGATACTGTCGTTGTTGTTTCTACTGAACGTACAGATGAGCTATCAAGCGGATAATATTCCTGAGGCGTAGTAGCTATTGTTCGCCGAGTATTGTTTCTGTTGTTGTTGTGGCTTGGAATTTTACCTGTCTCTCGTGGCTCATTTGCGTTTGTGGCAGCTGCCGGTGTCGACTTACTGCTGTGCACAGTTTCGCGTCTTTGCGTCTTTGGGGCAGCAGTTTTTTTGCTTGGTGTGCCTAAAATAGTGTTGCGCAAACGACGCAAAATTACTTTGCGACTAGTATCGGTGACGGGTATATTTGGTAGACCATATTCGAGGCATTTGGCGTGCAACTCTTTGTTGGAAATCGTTTCCAGGTACGATAAGTCTGACATGCTTACGTCTGCTTGTGAAATTGTAAACAAAAATAGCGATGTCGTCACCGTTTTGAATGTTAGTGTAATTGACCTCCAATTCGACAGAAAACAGCTGATTAATGTTTAAATACGCACGGGTAATATAATTTGCATATATTGGAAAGTTAATTTTTCGTTAAACGAATATTTAAGATTTTCACAAACAAAAGAATGCTTGGACTTTGCGCGACTGACTGACTGCCTTGCTTTTCAAACACATACTAGTCGATGTGAAATTCATACTCGATAATCATCTGATAATATATCGTTTCATCCCTGGTCGAGAATTTGTCTATCGACCAAAAATACCACAACAAAACAATTGTAATTTTGTTTTCCGACAAATTAATTTGTGCGCCGCAAACATGTCGCTAACAATGCGAATTTTTACACTCACGCGTAATGGTTAGTAGAAGAACGAAGTTAATCATTAATACAGTATAATAAATACAATAAAAGTTCATTAAATCGAATGAGGTTATGTAACCTTATGTCATAGAGAAAACAAATCTATAGTTTCAACTTTTATATTTAAATCTAATAATATGATTTCTAATCAGGTCAGCGCATGTTTGGAACCAACGGCGCACGCTTGCTGGCTGCCCAAAAGGAAGCCAAGGACATCGTGCCCGTGCCCAAGGGCTATGTTTACGTTAACAACAAGGAGTTGAGCATGGATATGGATGCTATCACAGATCGTGCTGCTACCTCAATGTTCTTTGGTGAACTCTTTCGTGGCTTTGCTGTAACATTGGCACATATTTTCAAAGAGCCAGCAACAATTAATTACCCGTTCGAGAAAGGACCACTGAGTCCACGTTTCCGAGGTGAGCATGCACTTCGTCGGTATCCAAGCGGCGAGGAGCGCTGCATTGCTTGCAAGTTATGCGAGGCAATATGTCCCGCCCAGGCCATTACTATTGAGGCTGAGGAGCGTGCCGACGGAAGCAGGCGCACGACTCGATACGATATTGACATGACCAAGTGCATATATTGTGGTTTTTGTCAGGTAATTTATCCAAATAGATTATGATCTTACATTGATAATCATGATTCTTACATCAATAGGAAGCCTGTCCAGTCGATGCTATTGTCGAGGGTCCAAATTTTGAGTTCTCGACAGAGACACACGAGGAGTTGCTCTACAATAAGGAGAAGCTTTTGTGCAATGGCGATAAATGGGAATCGGAGATAGCATCTAATTTGCAAGCCGATCATCTGTACCGTTAATTCTTCTCTGTACATATTAGATTTTTGTTTAGAAATGTTTTTCCAATTAAAGAAGTTCGGTTAACACTGATAACGTAGACACATTTGCGTGATTATTGTATTCGCATTAAAAATTGATCATTACTAAATAATACAATTCGACATTGGAATAAATCCGATTTCGATTTATTGTCCTGGACCGGCCAGACTCTTCTCCATAAACTTCTTCTTGGCAAAGCAGGTCCACCATTTGTTTGGCTTGCCATCCTCGGTGTTAAATACCTTCTCCAACACCCTATTGCCTGTCTCATGGCGTAGCTGTAAAATATACTGGCGCATGAGATCTGCATCCTGTGAGCTCTGAGGCTTGGCATAGACCGCATTCAGTGGAAACCCTGTTTCGCCGGGTATATCGAACTTAGAAATGGCCAAGCTATACATTTCTTGTTGACCCTGTGCTTTGCTCGTGCAACGTGTCAATCGTTTGAGACATTCGGTTATATATAGCGTAACATAGATTAGTACTCGATCCACCTCCGACTATAAGCAACATATGAAATATGTTAATTGTACATTTAAATTAATCTATAGTACAATACGCACCTTCACTTCGTATGTCCGGAAGAATACATTTGCTTTGAAGAAATAAAGTGACTCATCAATAATATCACTCTCTGCAGTTGTTGATGGAGCTGGTCCACGCACTTGGGTTCGCAATGGTAGAATGGCCATGTTGCCCACCTGTTGACGAAAGTCCTTAATTTGGGAGTGGTATGCCTAGGGAATACGCAAACAATAGACAACAATAGGATGTTATAAACAACTATATCTGTGTGTAGTCCAGCTGCTCCACAATGGCTCGCAGTAACCAATTACTCTTGTAAAGTTTATTTAGTCACTACGCCAGTCAACTTAAGTACTCACTGGCATTTTTGAATTTAAATAATTTACGGCTTTTAACTAAAGTTTTATGTTTTCGGTAAATTATTTGGGCAAACACCCACTGCAAATAATTTAGAGTGTAACCGAGATTTAAAAATACCAAAATACCAAAAGATGCCCATGAAATAAAATTTACAAACATTTTGCTTATCGACTTGCGATATATTTGTTTTTAATTGCGCGCCCATGGTATGAAAAAATCTTTCGGCATATCAGGGCATTATAAATGTTTTGAAAGGCAGAGCATGGAATTTAATGTCAGACATGTTTAAATTGTTAGTTAATATAATTTCATTATATCAGAGCGATTACTGAATTTATTAACAGCTTTTCATGTTTTAAGTTATCCGAAAATGGCAAAGAAAAATAAATCGAAAACGGCCAAAAAGAAGGTGAGTAGCTTATTTAAAATTTAAAAGTCTCTTATTCAAAGCATGTATATATATATATATCTATTTACAGTTAGCTTGTAAAGTTGAGCTCAAGAAGCAAGTCAATGAGCAAAAAAAGCATTCGAAAACCGTTCCACCAGGTCTGGTATCAGCAAAGAATGAGGAATGTGTGAATGATACAGGTATAGATGTTAATGATCTCAACGATATTAGCTTCGAATGTACAGAGTCAGCTCACAAGAAGCAGTTAGACTCTATTGCCACGATGTCAACGCGTGTTGACGACCATATAATAATGATTACTGATGTACAGAAACAGTTATCTGAACTACAAATTAAGCAAGTTAAATTACTTGATGGATGCGCTAATTTCTTTCATGAGTTGCAGGGATTTCAAGCCGAAAATGAGAAGGAAGAGAAACTCTTGCTTGAAACATTTTTAGAGCTAAAAACTAAGGTCAAAATTGTATTTCAGCATTATTTGCCCACACAGGTTGATATGTTAGATCGCGACATGAAGATCCTTCAATTGAATAACAATGAAAAACAATAATTCATATATACATATTAATTTATATAATTTTATAATGATTTTGATCGATATTTGCACATACACATAAAGTAATAATAAACTATCGATAATACGATTGTAGATCCCTTGACATGTTTTCGTGGCGAATCGTAACAGCAGTTAGAAGAAGCATTGCGCAATAGATTTAAAATTTATTTTCGTTTTATATTGAAATGAGTCCACCCGCAAGCCGCGGCACCTCCAGATTTGTTCGCGGTAAATCGCGTGGCGGTAGTGGCTATTGCCCATATTTCTATTTTCGTCGAAATGGCCGCGTCATTCCTGCTGGCGGAAAACGTCAGCCGGGAACCGAACAAGTTTCCGTTAACAGAGGTGGTGCACAGCCACAAGGCTGGAATTGTGGTCGTTCCGGTGTCGGCGCTGGGCGCAAACGCCCCACGAATGCATCACTTGATTGCAGTTACTTGCGTCCGGAGAACTATGTTGCTCCAGAGGATGCACTGCAGGTGCGCAGTCTGCTTGTGGACAATCCACGCGCATGTCCCGGCTGGCGTTTGTATTTCATGCGCGAGGAGTATGTCGCGGACAGTGAGATGGCCAAGCGCATTGTTGCTGTAGAAGCGCATTACCAGCGTAATCCGCTAATATATAATGTAACTATCATACGCCAAATTAGTTACTTCCAACTCTCAGCGCCGGTCATCCTGCAGGACGAACAGCTCAAGCTAGTGTGGCCTACACTGAAAGAGGATTTGCAGCAACAGCCACTGCGCACACTTTCCACAGTAGCAATGGCCATGCATACAGTTGTCGTCAACAATGGTCTTGATATTGCAGCCGATGAAGCGGCGGACAGCATCTTGCCAGTGATAACCACGAAGGAAACGTATATACCACGCCGAGGACGCACTCGCAAGATTTACGTGCGTCCCGAAGACTTTGTGCCAGTGGAGTTGATAAGCAGCATAAGCCACTCGCGCGTGGACAGCATGTTCGCGGTGCGTGGAATTGTGACCAGTGTGGGCGAACCCACCTGTGGCCTGGCCTGGCAAGCCTTCCGGTGCACACGCTGTCAGACGGAACAGTCGTTGCGACAGCGGGGCAACTACGCACCTCGTCCTTATAACTGTATGAAGCCTCTCTGCAGTGCCAAGGATAACTTTCTGGCGCTGCGCAGCTCGCCCTATACTCGACTTTCAGTGCGTCAGATCATAAGGCTCGAGGAGACGAGTATCTCGCTGCTGACAGACTATGACAACGCACTTGCCGGTGAACTAGACATCGAACTGCGTCATGATCTGGTGGATTCAGTGCAAGTGGGACAGGAGATTATCGTTACTGGCGTTATAAAGCTGCGAGAGTTGAGCGGCAACAGTGACCAGCCAACGACATCTGCGGCTGCAACAACTGGCGGCGATATACAGGCGTACTTACGAGCCTGCAGTGTACAGCAGGCGTGTCATGTTAAGACAGAGTTTAGCGAACACGATCTGAAAGTCATTTCCATGATCAACTCGGAACCGAATAACTTTAAGTTGCTGGTGCAATCTCTGGCGCCAGAGCTGCACGGTCACGAGATGGCCAAGGCTGCCTGCCTATTGTCACTGCTCGGCGAGAAAATCAATGTGCTGCTGGTCGGTGATCCGGGCATTGGAAAATCCAAGCTATTGCAGAACTGTGCACAGATTACAGAGCGTGGCGGCTTCGTTAGCGGCAAGCGTGGCAGTCAAGCAGGCAATCAATTAGGGATTACGTTCACCGGACGCAACAAGCGGGTGATGGATGCTGGCGCATTGCTCACAGCCAGCACGGTTGGGCATTGCATGGTGGATGGCGTTGATAAGTTGGCGTCTAAGCAGACGCTGTTGCTGCAGTCCATGCAAGCGGGTCACCTGAATATGGTGTTTCCTGGCGCATTTGCTTCCTACGAAGCACAACCAGCGATCATAGCATGTGCCAATCCTCAACGTGGTCAGTACGATCAGTCGCGGTATCTGTTGCAGAATATACGGATTACGGCTGCATTGCTTAAGGAATTTCATTTGGTCTACGTGCTGTTGGATACGCCATCAAAGACGCGTGATATATCCCTTACAGAGCATGTGCGTGCCCTGCACGCTGGCTCTAGAAAGCGTTCCCAGATCGCCGCACGCTTTGTACTAAAGCCCAAGAAAAGCGATTCCATGTGCGAAACTAATTTGAATGACGTTCTCGCTGCTCATCCGAAAGATGATGATTATGATGAAGATGACGATAGTATTATGCAGCACGATTATGATCTGGACAAGCGGTTGGATCATAGTATCCAAGAGCATGGAGAATTAGATCTGCTGCCACCGATATTAATTAAGAAATTCATTGCTTATGCCCGTCATAATGTCAAGCCACTGCTCAATGCTGCAGCTACCAAGGCCATCAGGCGACATTTCCTGGAACTGTGTCGACGCAGCGAGGTGGAGCATGAGCAGAGCCAAATAGGAATGGGGTGAGTGTCTGTATATATAAAAATAAATTGTTTTCTTAACTCAAAACTCTTTGAATTCGATAGAAATAATATATTATAAAAAAAATTAACTAGTCATATGTAAAATAATATTTGTATCGATTATATCGCTGTCGATTATTTATCCACACTAATAAGTTTCCATGTCAATTGACTTTATTTGGGTTAAGACTAGGTTTCTTTATAAGTAAAATCTTTAGTATAAATAAAAATTGTGTGTACGTAATGGTGACACTTGCTGAAAGCTTCAAGATTATATTTACAATAAAGGTCGCTTGAAGTGTCATCAAATTAAAAATTTACCAAGCTGAAAGCTAGAGAGTTATTTAAAAACTTGTAAGCTGTACTCAAGCTTTAAGCAAGTGCCCTCACAATTCAAGTATCATCCTTGACTAGCGCAGAAGTTTGAGACATGACGATACGGGCAACTCCACAAATATTGCCAAAACAAGAGAGCCCAGATATGAGGCACATAGCACGTAAAATATATATGCAAACTGAAAGGAGTAAATGACGAATTGAATACCAAATTAGAAGAACAAATATATCAAATAAAACTTACCATAGTAGCAGTGCCAAAGTAAATGGGCTCACGCACCGTGGCGAGAGCCACTCGTGCCATCAGAAGATGCAATATAAAGGCGCCATATGTGAGACGTCCCAGAATCCGAAAGATTGGCAAGCAGGCGAATTTGCGTATAGTCCCTAGAATATAAAAAGAGAAATATACAAATTGAATATAATAATGATACAACACAATTATTTAAAAGAAATTGCTAGCTTTATTTTATACCTAATTATAATTGATTGTCAACTTCATTAATGAAAATGGCATAACTGTTATAAATTTAATAAAGTTAATAACAAAATTATAATTACTTTGAAGTCAATATATTAACTTTAAAGTAACAAATAATTGGAATTATTTAACTCCAAATTTACATTCAACATGGAAAAAATAAAAATATTTAAAATTGAAATATATCTACTGATAATTAAATGTTATTTGTGAGTCATCGTATTTAATTATAATTACAATTGCTTTATTCATGTCTATACTCACATCCCACTTTGGCGGCCATGCCCACCACGAATAAGCTGAGGCCAAAGGCCCAAAGGTTGCGTTGCACGGTCGCGTAGAGGGCGCCCCAAAGGCGTGGCGTCTCTGCATAATAATGCTGGTAGATGGGATGCCCCGAAAAGAGCCAAAGAACAGCCAGTGGAATCTGAATGAACCAAATCAATTGAAAGCTGCGCAGCTCATGCAATTTATACTGCTTCACGGATAGCTGATCGTAAACAAAGGCAGCCAGAACGCCACAGAAATAGCAGCCAAAATTCATTTGGAATGATGTATAGAATTCAGTAAACTCACGGTTGCCAACAAACGAATCCTTCTGTGTTCTGTGAAATTGAAAAATAAATTAATATGATCTTAGGCGAAGCACGCTTCAATTACTTACTGCGGAGTTGGCAGAAAAACGGGATAATAGTCCATTACATAGGTCAGCACACCTGGCAGCACCATACCTATGCTAAAGACAATGCCATAGATATGCTTGCTCCAGCGGCTAAAGCGATGGCCCAGCATCAGCACCAGCAGGCTCAAGGCAAAGGATTGAGTGTCAGAGGCCAAATACCAGCCCTGCAGCAGGCACTGAAAATACACAGAGAACAGAAGAGTTCAATACTTCTCTTACTACATTTAATTCCTGGGATTAATTGCAAACTAAGTGAACTTGATAAAGGAGATATAAATAGTAAGACTTCAACTCACCCGTAGATCGGTTTCCACAATATTATTGATGAAGAGCAAATTGGTCCACCAGTTCTTGCGACAGGAGAGCTGCTCAGTTTGGTAAATATGCCGCCAGAGCGGACCGCCGGCATTCTCAAAGTAAACGCCGCTCAGCAGCAGGACAAAGCCATAGGGCACTGTTAGCCGGATATAGCGAAATACATTGAACTTGACAAAGAGTGCGACATATTTGCCCAAACTCCATCTCTGAAGCTTGTCATTCGACATGGCGCGAGACACTGCCAGCCAGTTGATGTTCAGTAACAGACCGCTAATCACAAAGAATGTGACTGTGATTAGGCAGCCGGACATGAGGAGTGTACCGGCAGCTGAGTGCAGTAACCGTTCCGGATCTTGGGGATTGCTGATGGGGCCCACGTACATAATCCAAATGGTGTGAGCAAAGATCACCATGAACATGGCAAAGAACTTGAAGCAATCGAGAAAACGCAGATCGCGTCCAATCTTGCCATTCGGTTCCTGGTTCAGACGATACCAATTCCTGGCTATGGAACAAGTGACCAACAGGCGTGTGGCCAGGCTACTAGGCGGCGTCTTATAATAATCACGCTCCTTCAACATTTTATCGTGGCGCCGACGCTTCAGATACAAATCGATAAGACTGCTCAGACAGGCCAGCACGATGATAGCAAAGAGCAGCACATAGAAGCTAAAATTCCAAAGATCATCTGTGAAGAGAAAGGAAAAAGTATTAATATGCTGAGTCCGATTGACTACATATATTCTTGCAATCTAATTTTAGCTGGTATCCCGTGACCTACCTTCATCTTTGACTTTGCCAGCTGTTTCAGTTTTATCACAATATTCCACTGCGCTCCTGGCCTGGACTTTGAATTGTTGCTGCTGCAAGCGCCAGTTGAGGCAGGCATTTGTCAGATTGTGGTAAAGCACCCGATTGCTCGCCTCCATGGCAAAAAGTTCCAGATAGACGTTTAGCTGCAGCACAAGAAAACAAAAAATGTGTGGATATCTCATCAAATTGGCCATTAAATATCAAAGCCTTGGCCTTGAACAAAGTACAATAGGTCCACATAAGGTTTGGAACCACATTTTTTCAAATAGTCCACGCAACTTTTTCGTAAACAAATATAATAAATAAATATATCTATATATATATATATGTATTTATATATAAAATGCATTTTGTTTGCTTCTGCAGCTAGACATCAGTCAATCAGTGGAATTTCCATGCTTGCTGTGCCTAATTATGCAGCAGACCCACCTAAATCGTGTCCGATAAGATCTCTGATATAGTGGGATTTAATGAGCATTGAGAGCAAATAATAGTGTTCCCTTTATATTTTATATAATATATTATACATTTAATATTTATTTTTTATATTTATATTTATATATTTTTATATTTTATAATATTTTTTTGTTTAAACAACTCAACTGTAATAATTTTTCTGATTTTTTTTTCACAAATATTTTTCATACTATATATATATATTTCATTTGCATATTTTATTTATTTAAAATAGTTTCTTTCTTCTTGAATTTGAATTCCTAATATATTGATATAAACCCGCTGCAATTTGAGTTGTCCATATGTCTGAAGCTAAATAGTCTATGAACTTTTAAAAAATGTTTGCCACAACTCAAATAAATAAGAAAATATAATTAAGATATAAACAGACACTATTTACAGCATTTACAGCCAGCCAAAACCCGTAACGAATGTCGAGAAAAGCAAAATGAATAGTTGGTCAACTAGGAAAAGCAAATCAGATTAGGCTGAGGGTACGAGATTATCAAAAACTTGTTTCAATCAATTATCACAACTAACAGAGAGTGTACAAACTATTCGTTTGACTGAGTTTGCACGTTTCTGATACGCAGTTGTTGGCGTTTAATTTTTATTGTGTTTGGATAAAACATTTGTATATTCATTCAACAATTTAAATTCGTTCATTTCGTTTTTATCTGCTTTTTTTCTGATTTATTTTTATTGGTTGCAATAGGAGATTTTGAAATCTTTGTTTTTCTTTGGCTAGGCAAAGGCGTAAAATTGAATTTAATTTTGAGCGATCTTCTTTTTCTTCTTCTTAAAAATACAATTCATTGAAAAGCTGTTTTGAAGCCCATTGAACGCATTTTCATATAGCTGTGTTAATTTAAAATAAGATGTAGGCCTGCTAGAATATCATTGAATTAACCACATAGACTGAAGTTGCTAATTCATTAAAATGTTTGATTTAATTTTACATTTCAAGACGAACAACATTTGTTGCTATTTGTTATATATGTAGGTACATTTTCTGATCTAATTTTGACATATATATAGATATTTGTATTCACCTTGGCATTGTCCGTAAGAAGGCCAGCCTGCAGCTGCTGCATGGCATCTGCATCGACTTCAGCCAGTTCTGCTTCGCATTTGTGCAGGCAGAGCCCAAAGTAAAGCTGGCTATGGTCAAAGTGATGCTTGTTATATTTCGAGATCTCCTGGATGGCACGCCAGGCAGCTGCTGTGCTATTGGGCAGCACCTCTGCGCGCACAAAGCAATAAGTCCCAGCGCCGTACTCGTGCAGGCAGCGATCGTAGTCGTCGAAGTCGAAAAGCTGCGGCATTTCGTAGTACTGCGTCACTGTGAAAGCAGATCAAATTGGCAGTCATTAAGATATTCAGTTTCTTGAGTCAGCGATGCAAAACTAGTTGCCGTGTAAAAAAATGCCAGAAAAATCCCAAGAACAAGATAGCCTCGGCTAGCTTAATCTTCCTTTAGGATCAGTCAAGTAAAAGAAAACTCGTTTTCTCTTTCTTGCTTCCCAGTTTTATTGTGCTTTAGCTTGCTAATGACGTAGGACACAAACTTGAACTTGAACTTGAACTTGAATGCAAAGGTGCTTCATCTTAACAGTAATGAAATTTCTAGAACATGATGCTACATAAGATAGGTCTTCTATTTGCAGGTTGCAAATTGCTTGCGAAAAGTATAAAGTGAAAGGAATTTTATTCACAGACTGCATTTACTGCAAATGACTTAGAACACAAACCTGAACTTTTATTGCTTCACCTTGAGACGGTTAGTCTGGAACATTATTTAAATTCGGAAGAGATCATAATTACTAATTAATTTTAGTACATAATCATTAAATTTTATGTAATTTAATATTATTATTAAAATACATATTCCTAATTCGAAAGACCCAACACAGGAAATTGTTATTACGATACATTCCTAAGCCTCTAAAATAGCTAATGTTATAATAATATAATGTCGCAATTAAAAACACTAACGGACATACGGACGGACGTACGGTCAGACAGGGCAAGATCAACTTATTTTTTATGCTGATCAAGAATATATATACTTTATGGGGTCTGCGACTTCTCCTTCTGCCTGTTACATACAGTTTCACGAAACCATTATACCCTGAATTCCCATTTTCAATGGGTTCAGGGTATAAAAAAGTGCATACATTTATTAAAATGTAAATCGTTTGCTGTTTGCTTTGTGATTTCAAGTTGAGCAAACAAATAATTCAAATTGTTCATGTCTCAAGTAGAGAGGTAGAGTAAATCTTTTTGTTTGTTCTTGGACTCGTGAAAAAACAAAATTTAAACATTTTGTTATGAAATAGATTTTTTTTTTTGGGCGCTAAAATCGGTTTTATGTAAAATCTTAATTAAAACCCGGAGCTTAGTCGATCTAATTTTAACAAATTGTTACGCCCACGGCGAGTTTTAATGACATGTAAATGGATAGATAATACGCATCATATTCTGATGATATGTGGGGGAGCTTGGAGATTTATTTTGGGACTGGTGCGCTTAAGGCAAAGCAAGCTTCGAATGGCTCACAATTGAAATGCGATAATTGATTAGAATGAAAAAAAAAGTTTGAATTACTTCAGCTTTTATTTTGACACCTTACGACAATTACGATCGCAAATTGATTTAATATCTAGTGCGAATCTGTCAAATCATCTGACGTTCATAAAAAATTTGTACCTGTGCAAAATCTTCCATTGTCACTGTGTACAAATTATGCGTTTGGAGTATGAGGGCCTTGAAGATGAATTTCAATTGTGCATCTTGGGGAAATATTTATCAATTATATTGATTTTTTAATTGCATTTATATATAACCGAATTAGTCACAGGATAAAGCTTAAATTGAATGAGATGGGCAGAAATTCGTTGAAAATTGATTTCCGATATTAGCGAGACAATTTATACAAATATACACATACATACATATACATATACAAAGGTATATTCCCCCAATTAGAGTTTTTCCTATAATGTATTCGTACTAGATTTTGTATTCTATTACCTACTTGCAATAATAGTTAAAAACAAATGGATTTAGATTGAAGCTTAACATATTGAACACATTATTATATCACATATAATGTGAGCAATTTCTAGGCATTACACAAACACTGGCGGCTATTTTATTATAATAAGAATCGTTTCAAATGCGATGACAACGCCTCGTCAAACATTGCATGCTAACGAGCCTTATTTACTGATGTGCAAAACGAAATTGAAAAAATCTTAAAAAATCCCCATTATAATATTAACTATTAACATTTAATTCGATGTTACGGATTACTTACTGTTCATCTCGAAGCATCTAACGGCTGGCAGGAGCACGCAATAGGCGATGATAATGTTTAGCAGCCACATGATTGTCTCTATCTATGCCACAATGCACTCAATAATAGTAAAAATAATAATAATAATACAACAACGACGACGACAACACCTACTTAATTGTATTTGCTGCACTTTTGAATATTTTCGGCTTTGTTTTCTTTTTGTGAGTAACTTGCGACACTCGGCCGAAAGCAAAAAAGTCTCTCGCCGCTGGGCAGCTAAAATTTCATCAACGAAAACCTGAGCATTAAACAAAAGCTGCTTCAATGCCAACTGTTAGGAAATTGCGCTACGCTTCCGATAGCTGCATTCGATGCGCTTTTCCACGAGCTCGAAATATATTTTTGTAGTTCGAAATTCGAAATTGGAAGTTGGAAGTTGCACCGTACCGAACCGTGCGCGCCAACGTGCGAGCCGAGAATGAATACAACGAAATTGATAAATTCAAATGAAAGGTGCGTGCTGTTGCTTGGATCTCACCAGGCAGAGCGCCCTAGCTCCCAACTAGCCCGCCAACCAGTTGACCACCTGTCCCATCTGTAGCAGAAAAGCTGGTGTTTTGATGAAGAGTCTTCCGTTAAATTGCGTTGGAACATGTTCGATACGCGCCCACATGCAACTGAATTCAAAGAGCCTGAGGCTAGATATTTTGAAACGAGTTTGATTACGATTCAAGTACCATATATAGAATAAATCAGGTGTTCTATAACCAAATAAGATGTAAAAAATGTTTTTAAGTTCTCCAATATTCTGTAATAGGCCTCATCTAGCTCAAAACTGGTTTTGATGTCACGCTTTAAGCGTAATAACTGCAAATTTTTATGTTTTGAGGTATATTTTAGAATCATAATTATGATTAACTATAATTATACATAAGAAGCAAAAGAACCCTAACAGGGAAGAGCGCATTTCGCCTTAAACCTTATTCAACAAACTTATTTTTTTCTCATTTACATTTTTTTATTTGACCTCTTTGCAGGCAGCTGCTGGGCTTGATTAACCTCTCTCAGGCACGGGCTCGTCTGGATCTGGCCAGCACTGTGACGTCGCTGCACGTGAGAGATGTGATTGCTGTGGTGACAGAGAGCATGGCTCAGACTCGCGTTGGTGCCACATCTGCTCAATCATCAGTACCAAGCAGCTCCGGCAAGAAATCACAGTTACAGAGCTTTGTGCATATGATGCAGTTGCGATCGGCTGCCTTGGGTCGCTCCATCTTTGAGTTCGAAGAGCTAAAGGAGATGGGCACGAGAGCGGGCATTATGACGGGCATCTCAAAATTGGTGGAGCTCGCCAATCTGGGCGGCTATTTACTCAAGAAGGGCGTAAACATGTACGAAGTGGTGCCCGACTAATCAAATTGTCTAAGTAAATATCTGAACAGTGTTTGCGGTGAAACTAATGTATTTAGTTTTAAGTTTTGTTGAGTCTAGAAAGTGTTTAGCTAAAATGCAATGTTAATAAGTTTCCAATTTACCTTCTAACAGTTAACATAGGAAATATTTACTAAAGCTTTAGTTAAGCAACAATCATTTATAATTATTTTTTACATTTTCATTTCATTGCCTATTATAAAACTAAATATCTATTCTTTTCTATATTCTTCTTCTTAGACTTCTTGATAATTGTTATTAAATTCCCTTTTTAACTATAAGATGTTAATTAATGTTAAATTAAAACAAAAAAATATTCGAATTACTGATTTAATGTTAAAAAATTTCTGTTTGCGCCATCTAGCGACAAGTAGCATAATCTCTAGCCACAAAAACTTGCATACTTTTGCGCTAAGTCTAAAATCTACAATTTGCAATTGAACGCATACATTAATATCGATCGTTTAGTTACAAATCCATAAATGTATATACTGAAGAGTTGACTTAAATGACGGAAATCGAATTAGTCTATTTAATTAAATTTAATTTTAATGAAACGTTCTTAAGCGGAAATTATTTATGCTCATTTATTTATTTAAGAAAAAAAAACAAATTGTTCACCAATTGCGTTGGTTTCAATTAATACTTTATTCATGTTGTATTCATAAAATTACATTGAATCAATTATATCAAATATAATATATGTTAAAAATCCAACTGAAAATGCTTCTTTAGTTCTTTCACAGAATATTTTGTATTCTACGTATTTTCCACTTTTATTTTTTGTTAGCTTCATTGTGAATGCTTCGTGATTTCTTTAAATTTGAGGCCTTACATTTAGTTAATTTGATTAGTAACTATAGTATATAATTTGTATGCAGTTTATATCAAAGATTCGTTTTCGTTTATAAAGTACAGCACTACAGGTAATGTGGCTTAGTCTAAAGGGATTAGTTTCGGTTTAATATTATATCTATCTTTTACCGTGCCTTTTATAACTATATACAAGAAAATAAAAAACAAATCAACAAGCGAACAGGCGCCTTAAGATAAATATAGGTTATAAATGTACTTCAATATTTGGCATAACTCTTTTTCATTCGCTATCCAACGTTCGTTAAAATCTTATGCTAATTCCAAGTGTCTTCCTTTAATTGAGATATATGTGTCATAATACTTAATGCCTTCAATTTGCTAATTAAGTTAAGATTAGTGTGGGGTTTTTGATCATCATTTTGTCATTTTGCGTATATTTTAAGCTAATCAGTCTAAAAAAAATTAAATAGAAGGCAACAAAAATTCAATATTTGTGGCTAAAACGGAACAAATTGACGCTAATTTGCGGACTAAATATTTGCTGCTAAATATATATTTCTATATGCTATAAGTATTATATTTAAGCTCTACTAATTTTACCTAAGATCAAACAGGCAATAATTAAAAACAAGTTTATAATTTTTAAATTGAAATAAATTTAGATATTGCCTGTTAGACTCAAACTAAGATAAATGATAGTTGACTAATTAGATCAATAGATAAATACAGTTAAAATAGTATAGAATATTATCTGTTGGTCTTTAGCTAGACATGTCAAATAAGTGGATATTTCTCTTTACGAATTTGGATAACAAACTAATCATATTGCACAAAGTGTGTGGACCGTACAGTTTGGAATTCTATGCAGTTTACAATTGCTTCAACGGAATGCTCGTGGGCAGTGAAATGGTCTATTGGATATAGATTCACATAGGTAGTTTTGGTATTCGATAACTATGCTCTGGGCTTTGTACTTAAAAAATCTGTGAGACGCGGAGAAGAGAGTACGCAGCGTAAATAAAGCATAATGACATGCACTTGTCCATACTTAAGAGCTACAAAAATAAATCAATATCTTAACTAAATATCAAATAAATACAATAAATATTCTCGATTCTGTTACACATGGGTTATAGGTTATCTAATGGGGCTTACAATGCCCCACGAAACGTGAGATTAAAGGTGCGCAGCTCCATGGGTTCGAGCGTAATCTGTGCCAGTGAGTGTAAGGTCTGCGGCTGCGAATTTTTGGCTAAGCCTGTAAGGCTGGTCGCCTCGATGCTTTGCAGATGCAGATCAGCGAAGCGAACGGCGCCCAGTCCATTGCCTGTTAGCGGACACAAGCTGCTCATGTCCAGATGCTGTGAGCTGACGCTGCAGTCATAGCCCTGGCGATGCAGCACCATTAGTGCCGAAGCGGACGGAAACAGTTGCAGCTGTGGCTCAGAGAGCGTGCGCAGTGTCGTCAAATGGACATCGCAAGGCAGTGATCCATGTGGCAGAAGACTTACAAGTGGCTGCAGTGCCGCTTGAGGCTGTTCGAAGTTGCTTAAGAAGTAGAGATTTGGTGGATAGCGCAGTCCGTTGGCCAACTGTTGGGCCTGCAAGCTAAGCACTTTGTAGCTGGGTGGCTTGTCCACATGCTGACTGGCCGGAATGTCTTCCACCAGCAACCAAAACTTGTGACGCGTCAGGCGACTATCAACCACGCCTTCGCCCATGCCGCGATAGTCGTCGTAGAGTGTGCGACGATCCAGCATGACTTCCAGCTGTCCGGGCTCATAGCTAGCGGCACCCTGTGCATGTGTAGTGAGCAATGTCAGCCGCAGGCGCGCATCTTGCATAAATGCGGCTGATGTAATGGGAAAATAGTTGCCCTCAATGCCAATCGCAGGTACCTTGATGCGCCTGTTGAGCAAGCACAGATTACAATGTGGTTCATCTCAAATTGAAATGAAACTACTTACTGATGAAATTGGAAACCATTCTGATCAGTGTAAAATACTGGCAATTCTGGTATGCTTGTCTCTGTTGGATCCTTGAGCGAATCCCGTTGCACTGGCGCTGGCGCAATGTTATCAATGTTCGTTACCAGACGCATGAACAGCTCCGTTTCCCGATTCTTTGGAGGTGGCTCAAAGTCTATATCATTCTCGATATAAATGGCGGCATCCAGGTGAGTCTGTGTATTGAAAATTCGCACAGTATGCGCCATGAATGGGCCATAGATGACCGTCACATCGCTGGCAATGGGCCCCGAGGTGATTATAATGCGCACATCCTCGTACTGATCCAGCACATCCTTCTCGGCCTCGCTCTGTTCGGGATCCGTTTTGAACAGATATGCGCCAGAATGGAACTGCGCACTGCGATAGGCAGCAAATTTGATGGCGCACTGCATTGGATGTAGCAGCTGTTGCTGCTTGTTTTTCCGCGTGATGGTCTTGAGGAAGCCGCTCTTCTCATCGAACAGCAAACGCATGTGGGCATTCTCCAGCTGAATGTCACCTGATGGTATGCAAAAGAATACAATTATTATATTAGTGAAACTAGAAGAGAATCATTTAGCATAATCGTATGCTTGCTTACCGGCTGGCTTGGCCTTTGCCTCGAACTCCACAGGATTGGGCTTGCCGGGCGTTGTATTCCCAGCCTCATTAACGATCGTCTTCTCGGTGCAGTCATCGCAGTAGATGGTGGCAATGTTACGCTTGTAGTTGAAGTCGTCCACCTGGACGCGATATGTGGTCAGCGAGAGCGGCTCCAGCTCGGCCACAAACATCACCTCATATTGACGCCTGGAGGTGCGTATGCGAGCGCCGCTATTCGCCTGGGGCATCGAGTTGAAGCCCTGCTGTTCGTAGGCATCTGTGATATTCCACACGGGATTAATCTGGATGTGCTTCAGTTCTACGTCGCGTTCATTGAAGACCCGCACATTGGGTTGTTGGACACGCAACGTGACGATTTCGATTCGACGCTGCGTGAGGGCATTGAAGACCACAAAGCTGGCCTCAGCATTCTTGGACAGCGGCACAGATGATTCAGCATCCCCACTATCAATTTTGTTGCCTGTGTTAGTAGAACCGCCTGCCTCCTCGCTGCCCGTGACACTTGAATACATCAGTTGGATGGGCATCTTTCTGGGCAATTTGCTAAAGTTGTCCCGCTCGAATTCGCTTATTAGAAACCCGTGCTCATGTGAGCTGCTGTTTTGGAGCAGCAGCTCCACACACGCCTCCTGCATCTTGACCATGTTCTGGGTGCTGTCGAATAGCCGCATCGCGTAGTCGCGCATCACCGCCGCCTTCGAGGTGCCCGTGATGGCGTCGTGGTGCTGAAACAGGCCCAGATTCCGCCTCGCATGTATAATTTGCTCATAGTTCTTCTCATAGATCTTGATGGCATCATCATGGTGCAATTGTCGCGCCGTATTATAAGCAATTGTGAATAGAATCTCGGCAGCGCGCAAATTGTGTTCCAGTTCGGCGCTCAAAAGCTTGTAGTAGGGCCGGGTCGTAAAGTAACCCGACCAGTAGGCGGGTCTGCCCTCCGAGAAGATATCTGAATAGACAAAGAAATCACCCTTGAAGCTAGGGAACGCCTTCTCCGTGCCCATGCGTTGTCGTATGGCCGCAAAGTAATCGCTGGGCGTGCCAAATTTGATATCCACGTTGTACAGCCGCTTGTTCGCCATGATGTGGCTGATGAGCTTCTTGTAGTTGCGGTACTGCTGATCCACCTCGCGCTCCTTGTTGTAGCGGAAGTCATCGCCGACGGGTATCAGGGCCACGTTGTGCGGGAACAGAGAGGCGGTGCGTGCGTATTGTTCCAGAAGCAGCTCCGCTTTCTCTTCCACATTCTCATCGGTTATGTATTGCGCCTTCAGCGAGTATTCCGTATACTCTCCGGGTATCTTGCGGAAATCAAAGTTCAGGCAGATGGATGGATGCGGTCCACAGGAGCCCTTTATGGAGTATATATCAAAGGGCATATTGTGGGTAAGCAGCTTGCCGTGACCACTGGCCGAGCGCCAGTACGGTGTCCAAATGAAATCTCCGCTCTGTTGGCGCGCGAACCACTCCTTCCAGGCATAATGGATGCGCTGTATGATCGCACCCTCGAATTGGGCACCGGACAGCAGATATGGAACCGTGCTGCCGTGCCCAAAAGGATCAATGGACCAGCCTACCTTGGGCGTCACATTCAAATTGTTCTTCAGCCACTGATGGCCTTCGATGAGCTGATCGAGCATGGGATAAATGTGCACATTGGCTTCATCCGTCATAACCCAACCGCCGGTGGTAATTTCTATGCGTCCAGAGTTGACCAGACGCTTGAGGGCGCGTTGTTTGGTGGGATGTGCCTGATCCCACCAGAGCTGCAGGAAACTGATCTCTGACCAGATGAAGGTCATATCCTTGTACTCCTGCATCTTGGTCACCAGCAGATTAAGTATCTGCCGCGAGTCCGACTGGAAGTAATTGTAGAAGGTCTTCAACCAACCGGGATCGTTATGGGAGTGCGGCACAACGATGACCTTCAAAGGCGGACGCTGTTTATCCTTTTTCTGCGCTTCGTAGCGCTCCTCAAAGCCGCGATCCCAATACTCCTTCGAACGCATCCATTCGGGCTGCGAATAAAGAATAGAAGAACAATGATTACCATTTGTATTCCAGCTTAATTTAATTTAATTTGTTTGTATGCATCTATTATTATATTACACTATTGTGAATGAATATATGTATGTAAAAGGTAATCTTGCAGAATGAAATTCAACACATTCCTCACTATAACTTTCTTCGCCTGCCAAGTCAGGAGTAACTCAAAGACTAATGGCTTATATGACTTGAAATGAATAGACACAAAATTCCTTTATTTTGCCGACAATGAAGTAAATTTAATGAATGTATTCAGTAATTTAAATTTTTTATAAGACCTGATGCCCAAAGCCGTAAGAACTCACAATGCAACACATTTATTGTTCCTCTGCTTCCTGTTGAAAACAACGGAATATATGCGAAAAGGAGTAAACCAATTGAGCCGTGCAAAGCCGGATAATATACGCTAATTTAATATGAAGGCAAACAGTGCATTCTTACCTGGAAGTCAAATCTGCTGTGCTCCTCCGAGGCAGTTATGTTCGTCTTGCTCTGGAACAGCACGTAGCACTTGTCGCCCCAATGCACATTCCGCAACGTCTCCTCATCCACATTGTCATGTTCCTGCGTGCTGGGATGCATTCTTTTGGGTTGTCTTGGCTGCTGCAGCAACTGTTGCTGTTGCTGTTGTCGTTGTTGCTGCTGTTGTTGTGGCTGCTGCTGCTGCAGCTGTTGTTGCTGCTGCTCCACGCTAAAGCTGTTAAGCGCCGCCGCCTGGGCACGATTCATGCCCGCCGTATTCGAATCTGCGATGTGCACCGGGCTCGGCTGGCCAATGGAGAAGTAGTAAAGGAACAGCAAAATGGTCACAAATGCCGACAGGAGGCCAATGCAACGCGCCGAGCCGCGTCGAAAGGGCTTGAAAGTCATCTTGAACAGATTATCCCAGTTGTCGCTGCAGTTGCTTTGTATTGCTTGGCTTTGCTTTGCTTTGTTTGGCTTTCCTATGCTTGGCTTTGCTTCTGTGTGGCACGATGGTTATCTGTGAACATCTGCAATGGCAAATAACAAGAAATATTATAACAAAGGTGAATGTCATTAGCATCGTCATCATCATTTGTCAAATGGGTAATGAAAGCAACAGGATTTAATTGTGAATTTCAACAGGAATTTCCAGATGGCAGGATAACAGCTGCGTTATATAAACGAATAAATACTCTGCATTATAATATTTAAATTTAATTATATTTATACTAATAATAAAATAAAATGTATAATTATTTTGAATATTCAAATGAAATAGATTATATATGTATAAAACTCTGTGTCCTAAGTTCGATATTATTTTTATAATCTGGAGTCTGTACCCTTTTTATTGTGCAAATACAGGGTATTTCTCATTGTAGTGGATTCGGCTCCACAATAACATCATTTCATAATCCCTGTGCTGGAACAAAGCCAACATCTCGATTTCAGTTGCTGTTCTTCATAAATTTAAGATGCGCCCATTCCATGCCATCGAGACCACTTTGCCTCAATTCGAGAACAAGTGCTGTAATATTTCACATCACATTGAATATTTCATGCTGGCCGAGGCTAAGGAGCTGCTGCTGGGTGGCTAGGGACACTCCAAGACGTCTGAGGCGCCTGAGCAAATTTAATTAAGGCACATCCCAAATATATTTCAGATATATAGTAATTGGTTACAGGATTACGTAGGCGGACGCATTACATGACCTGCGCATTTATGGCATACGTAATTTTAGCAATTTGTAAAGCATTCAATTCGAAATGCCAAATGTAATTAACGTTTAATAAACTACAAATAATTTGTGGACAAGTCCGAGTAATTGTTGTATTATTGGAAATTCCATTTAATTAAATATGCTAATAACATTTGGATTGTCAACGAACAGAGAGAAAGGGGCGTTTTAATTTTTGCATTTGCACTGGGAACAATAATGCATACGCTCGATAGACTATTCAAAGTTTGCATTCAGTTAGTCTTTATTTGCAGCATGAATTTAAGGCTCAGACAATACAAATTTTAGACAAAAGCAAAACTGACTTCACTTAGCTTGAGCTCGTATTTATCTAGTTTCATTTATTTATTATATTATTGTAATTCGGACTATTCACAGCTGGCGATACATACATGACATTTAAGAAATCGAACTTCGAGAATATTTCACTGCTAAGAAAACTCGACTCAACAAAAATATCGTAACTTTGTAATTACAAACTACTATAAATTCATGGAACACCATAACGTCCAAATTTGCCACATAAATATGACTTTGTTCTATATTAAATAAAATTCTTTATGCCGCAATTTCTGCACTTGGCACACACAAAGTGCAGCAAAGTTAAAGGAAAAGTCAAAAAGTCAACGCAGGCAAATTACTTTGCTCTCGACGAACTTAACGAACCAAAAATACCAGAAATAGAAGACCTAGCAGCATATATTCAAAACTCAATCAAAAACTATTCGCACACACACACACACACATAAAGTTGGTGAAAACTTTTGCCCAGTTTGACCTCAAAATTTGCAGTTTGTGCGGCAGGGCACACAGTGCGTGTGTGTGATGGGTAATGTGAACTGGGAAATGCATCACGCATACGCCATGTAAAACAATTTTAAAATTATAATTTAATGAAGAATTAGCAGCGGGCAGCGCAGGAGCGAGCGAGATGCAATTGCATGTATGGTAGCTCAATTTGGATTGCATTAAATATAATCTGTGCTGAAAAGCTTCACTAGGCAGCATATTCAAGAGTTGGTGTCGGCAGCAACGCCTGGACCACCATAACCAATGTTTCAATTAGCCACTTACACACACACACACACACGCACACACATACACACGTGCACATACAAATAACATACAGTCACAGTCACAGGCTCAGCCCCTCACATGCTAATCAGCGGCCATTAAGTGACGTTTGCTCTGCGAATACCCGCTTCTCGTTCAGCCACCGAAAGCACCTGTCACTGGCTACATGCAAATTTAAGTGTGTGCGTGTGTGTGTGTGTGTGTGTGTTTTCCTCTCGACACGTTCAGCAGTTAAGTTAAACGCTGCGCTCTGCCCCCATTCCCCATTCCGCATTCCCCCTACTTTGCCAACTGCATGACACAATGTGCCGAGTGTATAAAAATCAAGTCAGAATGTTGAAATCGTTCATAGACGACTACATAATACTCGTTCATGGTTTACAAAGCAATAAATGCTGAGCAAATAAAATTGAAAGTCATGAGAGAATCTATATATTTAATTAGATGATGGTAGAGTTATAAAACATTTTGATTTGGCTATTCAAATGAAAAATATGACCTATTCAAATTATCAGCTGATGATATTGGTCAATCAGCTAAGAACGATAATTTCGGATCAATTTAATTCAATTCAATTTCTATTCTTATTCACATTAAACAAATCAATTGAACTCGAATTTACAATTCCTCCTCCGAGTGTATATGATGAGCGTAAAAATACTACAATACTATACCACTTAATATACCCCTCATTTTACATCATGAGCGAGTATGAAAACTTCTGCTTAAGCTCATTAGTAGTGCAACTGAGGTGTTGTATGTAGGGGACTTAGCTGAAAGTGGAGCGGGAACTAACACAGCGCGTGCTACACTTCAGTTGAAGATCTCTTTTTTTTTCTTTCTTTTTATTTCTTGTCACATCTTTGTTCGGAACCCCATTGGCAGCAGCATACAGAATGGAATAAAAGAAAAATAAGCATTTATCAAGTGGCTTTCAAGTCCCTCTTTCAATTGACATTGAAAAATATGATTCGCATTGCTGCCATAACTTTTCTCAAGTTGGGGTATAAAAAGCTGTGAAATTATTTAAGTTGTTTTTCTGTTTTAGAACAGAGTTCAAACTACACTTTAAAAATTCGCTTCATAGCAACTTTGCTGGGATTTGCATTTTAAGTGAGTTTTTCCAACATTTTTTTTTATTGCGTGATTTAAAAAGAATGTATACAGAGTACTGTAAGACTGAATTATAATAAAGTAATAATACATGGATGTAGGCGCCTTATTTATATATATGTATTTATGTTTATTGTTTCTTGTTTACTTACCCAATAATTTACATAAGAAAACACTCTTTCTCAGTAGCCATCTATTAGTAAACGGTAGTCAGAATTTTGCTTCACTGAAAGAACAAAAGAAGAGTAAGAGAGGTAAGTAGGAGTGGTAGACATATATTTAGTAAAAATATAAGAAGAGAATAATTTAAATCAATCAATGCGTTGTTGCTTTCTTAAGCACAGAGAAACAATAAAAGACAGTTTAATTATCATGTTAACAGCTTAAATGTAACAATATTAAATCAAAAATTCTATTTAAATAAAATTCATAAAGCTGTGACGACATATTGTCAATCTACAAAATATTGTTGCTCCTTAATGAAAAACGTACAAAACTGCCATCAATGTGAGAGATATTTGAATATGAATAGCCAAATAATAAAGCTGAACAAAAAATTTAGTAAAATTCCTTTTTAAATCAACTGTCGGAAAGTTTGCAAATCAAATAGCTTGATGGAACATTCCGACTTATTAGTTGCTCGAGAGAGCAAAAACTTTTTGCCAAATTTGATTTCATCGCAAATTGCTCTGGCCATAGCCAAGGGACAGACAGGATGGGGCTTTCAGTAACCCGTCCGGTTGAGGTCCTTTTGACGTCCTTTTGACTTGCTGACATGTTTGTCCATTGCCATTGCCGTTGCTCACTTTTGGTTTGTCGTCCATTCTTCTGCACAATGTGCGAGTCATTCCAGCTGAAAATTGTTTCGGTTCGTACTCTATACCCTATTGCTCCATAAGGAAGATGGAATATGATTCTAATTTGATATTGTAACAGAGAATGAATGTGTTTACTTTTCAATGCTTTGCAAAAGATATTTAATTTAGTTTTAAATCTGTTTGCAAGAAATAAAATATAAAATAAATTTTACTTTAAGATTTATTATATCCCATTTTGTATGGTTTTAAAAGGAAAATTAAAAATGTAATTTGTCTGAAGTGAATTCAATTTTCGCTTGAAATTAAAGTGTAAAATAGGCTACCAAAAACTACTATGCAGGGCATTTCCCAGTCGGGTGGACTTTTTTAAACTCTGGGCTGCAAAAACAGTTTTGCATGCACCCGCAATAAGAACAACAGCAACAGCTGAACAACGACAACCTGAAAGTAAAGTCAAAACGGAAAAGTCGTGAAGTTTTTCTCGCTTGGCATGCTGCTGAGCTTTTCCTTTATTTTCCTTTTGTTTTTCCAGCCACAAAGTCAACGCAGTGCAGTTCAGATTTCCCATATGCAGTTCTGATGCATTGATTTCTGTCATTCTTTTTGTTGTTGCTAAACCAAAAAACAAATACTTTGCTATTTTGTTCTTGTTTTTTTTTTTTTTTCAGGGGTTTACCAAAACTTTGTGAGAGCTCTCGAATTCAATTTTTAACTTTGTTTATCAGAGTACACTGTTTGTTACGGACTCTAAATTGTTCTTCTTGTTTGTTGTTTAGTACATTTTTTTGGCAATAATTTTTAACTGAATGGGATTTGGCTAGCAGAGTTGGCTTGAATAGAAATTGATGGCCAGTCTATGTATGTATGTGTGTATAGGAAAACTAAATAGAATATAAAGATCCAAACAAACAATATTCCAACTACTATCATACAAGGAAATTTTAACTGGATAAAGTTTTAATATTGGATATAGTGAGAGTATAGACTAAAGTATTTCCCTCATATATTTACAATCTCTCTGTATAGTATTTAAAGCTTAAGTTTTAATATATGCATAAATTGTAAATAGTTCAGGTCAAAAAGCAGAATTGATTTTGCTAGCATCTAAATTTAGTGAAATCTTACGTTTTCGTAAACAATAACAGCAATTTGCCATTAATCAATAGCAACTGCATTTGAAAGCCAAATTGAGAATTTACCAAAAGTTTCCGCCGGAAAACCTAGTAGCGAAAGCTTCAAAATCTCCTTTTCTCGCTCTCTCTCTCTCTCTGTCAGTGTGTGTGTGTGTGTGCCCGTGAAGGGCTCTGCCGTTGACATCAGCACAAAAGCAAAAGCAATCTGGAACTCGGCGGAAAGTTGAAGATTTTAATTAAACAAAGCAGCCAAGCACTGAAAATCGACATAGAAGTAGACATAGCGGAACCGGTAATAGGACTTATGATAGTTGAATCTTGTATCTTCCGCTCCCAACTATCAAAGAGGTTAAGCGGTGGGACGACTTTATGTTAGTTAAGCATGTGGGCAAAAAAATAAAAATAAATAAATAACATAACATAACCGAAAAGACCCATTAGCATAGTCAACGACCCAACAAACAAGGTAAAAGCAACACAAGCTTTTAGAATTTAGCCATATATAAATACATATGTAAAATATGTACAAATATATGTGTGTGCGTGTTTGTATATATTATATTTACAATTATAACTATGTATAAGTAGCATATAAATATAAATGTGTTTTATTTTAAGAGTTTCTTATCTGTTCTGGAAAAATAACCCTTGCATGCTCGATGTGATGTATGCTGGTTATTAAAGATAATCTCGGCCGACTCTCTGGCGCCCGCCCACCCGCTGCCAACATTCAACTGTGAAACAACAATAGCGACAACAAACAACAACAACGCACAAATTGCTTTATGTCGATGTCAGTTGCAATTGAGCCAAAAGGAGCTTAAACGAACTGAATAGCAACATTGGCAAGGGACCCCAAAAGCCGTTAGACGTGCACAAATACGCAGCTGTATGTGTGCAGACAAACATATACATACATATGCATACATATATGTCTATATATCGAAATATGCGCGGAACAGTAACAATCATTGGACAGCATAAAGTCACAACAGACCAGCAGAACAGTTAGTGATTTTTACAGCGTTGCCTTTTGAAATATGGCCAACAACAAGAGCCATAAAAACAGCATAAAATTAAAAGGGTCACCAACTGACCCACCCAAAAAGTTATGCACACCGAGCAAAAAACATTTGACCGGAATCTGTAATTGAATTTTTCATTTAACCTGACAGTTTTGCAGGTGTCAATTCAATTATAGCCATCGGAAAAATTTTTTAAATGAGTTTGAGAGAGACATTCATGTGTATCTGATATGCCATACGACGTAACTCTCAATCAAAAAGTCAAGATCTAAAAAAAAAACTATATATGAAAGAAATTATTCTGAAATTACTTGCGAAATATGGCATTCAAGTTAGAATAGTTTTGAAGATGTTTTTTCCATTATTTTGAAAATGTATTTTTTTAATATAAAATTATGTGCACATCGATTATTCAATTAAAATATAATATCTCTGCTGTATAGAAGAAAAAAATCATAACTATGAATGAATATGAAAGAAAAGCAAACACTGAAATTGTAAAAATATATAATTATGCATACATTGCATTGTTTAAATATTTAAATATATTTTTATGATGTAAAT
This sequence comes from Drosophila antonietae, assembly GCA_030914385.1. NCBI lineage: Eukaryota > Metazoa > Arthropoda > Insecta > Diptera > Drosophilidae > Drosophila > Drosophila antonietae. Next base: position 16,198,283 of record JAUESO010000609.1, on the reverse strand, counting down.
GCGATCTATGCACTTTTGTTTATATCTCAGATTTGCAGTGTAGATCCTCCATGTAAAATGAGATTACAGATTTGAGAAGGGATTTTTTCAGATGTTTTACAACCCACCATTGTTCACAAGTAAAGACACAATAATGTCATTATTATGAACAGCAAAATAAATAAATAATGATATTGTAGAAGAAAATAAGAAGAAAAATTAACTCATTTATTTTTAAATTAATTAATTAATTAATTTTAAAACATGTTATAAAGCCATACAATTCCTTATAAAGAAGAATATAAAAGAAGCGTAGTCTGATACAGCCCTTACGGAGTATATTCTTTGCAGCTTATCTTCTTGGTATCTACCAGTCGAGCTGTCTTGATTGGACTGCTCGCGAATACATATTTTAGAGAATCTTAAAATGTAGCAGTGATCAGAAATATATTTTATTGTAATGTGTATTTTCCTCTTCTTGGAACTTCCTCCATAGAAGAATTGGCCAGCTGCAGATACGTTTTTTATAGATTTACTTCAATTCTCGAATCATTCTGTTGCAGCTGCCGTAGCCTGGACATCTGCATTCATATACATATGTGGATCATGTAATACCTGATTCACTTTACTAGTTTTTTGCCTTGGTCTTGCACATATTTTAAGAGATTCAACAGTTTGTATAGTTATGCTCATAATTGAAACTTATAAATATAAGATTTTATAGCTGTGTACATGTACAAATCCCAAATGATTCAAGTGCAAACTTGTTGACATCATTTGAGAGTTCTTAGCATAGATTTCACCAAAGCGATGTGTTTGTAGATTAGATAACAGACGTGTGTGCATATATAATATTACCAAAGCAAGAAACGATGTTCTTGCCATATTAGCATATCAAATTTCTTGTCGAAAATTCACAGAATGAATTTTTTTGTTTTGCTTTTGCCATTCATTTGTTATTTTGTCATTTGATGTCGCCAGCCCACTTTCGAAAGGGGCAAAGATCTGGGGTTGGGATTGGGTGGCAAGATGATTACTTAATGGCTTTTGACTTGTTTTTCTTTAGTTTTCAGAACCATTAAAGCGACTCGGTCTGCTCCTCAAGTTGTTGTTTGCTAATGGCTGCAAAATGGCCAGGAAAGTGGCTCGCAAACATTTGCATTAAGACTTCATCGGTAAACAACCAATTTATAAATTAATTATTGACGGCATTTAGTTATATGCGTTTTACAATCAAATGAAAGAAAGCTAAGAAACTATTGATAAAGTAGAAAGTCGGTAGAAGAAAACGGGGCTTTAAAGAGCATAATTGCCAGAGGTGATATCGAAATGAAATCCAATGATTAAAACACTATTTAGATATTAAGTCGTTATAGAAAGAAAACTAATTGAACGCTATGTATGAAAAGAATTCTTTAATATATGAAAAGTTTCAATAAACGAGATATAATTACTCCCTCTTATATTTATAATAATTGATGGCTAACTAACTAAAGTCAACTTGACTGTTGGAGCCAAAGAGAACTGAAGTCCTTCTTCAACTACTTAAAATATTATTCATTCATTAGCATAATGACGCTGGCTACTATTTCAGAGCCGACTACTCTACATTGTATGCAAATAGATGAACTCATTTTCTTAGTTCAAACTAGTGCAATTAGTGTTTCACGAATTAGCCAGCAAATAAACAGCAACAAAGTGAATTCTAGATGCTTCAGAATCAGTTAAGTGCCTAGCATCCATGCATTTGTCCAGAAATGTCGAACTGTTAGCTTTAAAGCGGACTAGAGCCGAGCTGAATGCTGCGAAGCGCTGATAAAGCACAAAAGTGCCTGGTCATAATATTTGAAACGTGAGAGTTTTACATTGTGGGGCACTTCATGAAGGGGCGTGAAGAATTTTTCCTCGTCTCTTGCTCATTTCATTATGTGAAAAAAAAATACGCAGAGGAATGGTTACAGAAAATATATTCCTGTTTTTTTTTTTTTTTATTCATACATATATGTATATACTCCTGCCGGCGTTATGACACAATCGAAAAAAGCTTAGCAGATAACAAAGTTTATCGAGCTTATATTTGATCAAATTAGTATTTTTCCTAATATACAACTTTTTAATGTGTAAGAGTTTTGCTTGATTTCCTTATGTATAGCAATAGATGTATATGAAGTTGGTGAAACGCAGTTAGAGTATCTTAAATTCCGTTAAATGTTTTTAATTCACTTCTATAATTTTCCGCTTTTCCTGGCGGCGTTTAAACAAAAACAACAGACCTGCCAGCGACGAGCACACACAATAGAGCCGTTTATTGCATTGATTATGAAATTTTTCGTTTTATTATTATTATTATTATTATTAGACTTTTTCCTCATTTCATGCAGTTTAAATGCTGGGAACACACATTGTTGTTCTACACATAGTGTGTACAAATATGTATAACAGGTTTACAGTTACTTATCATGTAATTATATACACAAACATGCGTGTGAGCTTGTGTGCATGTGTGTGTGTTTACTTGACGCAACTCTGTGGGAACTGGAAAATATTTGACTTATTTGTGATAGTTGCCACATTATGTTTTTGGTATCTAATTACGTTGAGTATTTGATTTGATATAAGATTAAAGTACTTCTGAGAGTATACTTATTGAGTGGGCACTTGATTTCTGTGTGTCTCAATGTAGATTCATTCATAATTAAATCATTGATAATGCACTTTAAAGGAAATCATGCGTAGTTTAATGTCGAATGAGTAAATCAGTGGACGCTCATTAATCAGTGACTAAGAGAAATAAATGCATGACATCAGCTATAAAACAAGGTCTATGGTTCTGAACTACTGGAAATAGGTATACGTTAGCATTAACTATAGCACGAAAACGAAACAAATATTTTAAAAAACAAATTACAAATCGACAGACGAGTACTAAATCTATTTGGTCAACTCACAGAGCGTTCCCTGTTTACGCATCATTAGCAAACTAGCTAAAAGAGTTGCGCTGTCAGGGGTTAGCCGACGCGTCGGCTTCTATGGTATATTGCTAGAGCGTGACCAAAAACTGAAGCCGAAGCTGTCGGCTGATATAATGATTATATGGCGCGCCGCAGTTTATATGGTAAAACGATATGATTGCATGATGACATGACATATATAATAAAGTCTATTGAAGAGCCTCGCAGCTATAGCTACAGCCAGAGCTACAGATACTCAGTAAAGTAAAAAACAATATTTCAATTAGTGATGGGCAAGTAATAAAAATAATAATCATGACATTTTCAAATATTACCTGTAAGAAAACTGTTCTGTTTACTTATAGTACAAAGTAGAAAGCAAGGAAAATAAATAAAGCCGAACAGGGTCACATGTGAAGCCTTAAATGTGTCGTACTTGGTGTCACGACACACGCACCCATCTCTAATGTCAACCTTAGTGGCATACAAAATGAGACGCCAGCGGAAAATTGACAGCACGCCAACAGCAAAAGAGAGAAAAAAAAAATTATTCGATCCAAACGTGCGGGGGAGTTCGAAAAGGGGCACCGCAATCCAAGTAGTATGAAGTAATGGAATAAATGGAACACAGCATGCATTGAGAGCGCCTTGTGGGGGAGTCTAGCAACTAATTTTAGTGACACAAGTTATTAGCTGGCAGCATGCATGCATATGTGTGTGTGTGTGTGTATGAATATGTGAACCATAATATCAAGGGATTAAAGTAAATATTGTGATATGGATAATCGATAGGCTTCCATTGAAGCCAATCTAAATAAAAGAGATAGTAAAACAAAATTGTTCAATAGCATATGGGAGATAGATTCGATACTAATCATACATTCAGTTTTTATATTACAAAATATTGATATTAAAATCAAATAATAATATACGAATATAATAATCTTATTAAAAAAAAATAATAATAATATTTAAAAATATGTACAAATTTAAAAATAATAATAATAACATTCATTAATAATTTTAAAACAAATATTTTGAATATTCCCACAAATACATACATATATGAGTACATGTAAAGAAACCTTTATTAGACATAGATTACATTAATTGAATTTAAACATCTCTTTGCAAAGGACCATGGATTGCAGAAAGCTGTTGTAATAAGAAGGAATTTAACAAAGTATGAAAATATTAATGTGCAAAGGAAATTAAATAAACAAATAAAAAAGTATGTTGTGCCAGAAGGAAACGGAAGCAGTTAAATGAATAGCACATCATATCGTACTTGTAGATAAAAATTTATGTACCACAGCGCTCTCTCTGGAGAGCGCTAACCACCCGATCCCTGAACACCTCCCTAACCACATTTAAATACACATGTTATAAATGCCAACTTACAGAAAAATCAGAAAAGTTGCGCTGCAACTTTTAATGCCATGCCAGTGAGTCCTGGGCAAGGACAGCAAAAAACACAATCATAAATCAAGACTAACACAGACACACACACACAATTACACTCACTTGCACTGTAAATGCCTTGTGTAAGGAATTAAAAAACAATGCGGCACCGTGAATGCTTTTCCAGGAATCAGATTCGCGCTACTTAATGCTCCAGCAACTACGCGTTGAATTTGTTGTTGAAGGAATAATTAAAAACTTGGCACAATGCACTGCAAACGGTACAAAACAATAACTCATTTATTTTGCTTACAATTTCGGTCTAAATTGTATTGTACGTCCTCACCAAGGGCTAAGGTAAGCACCAACAAACAGCCGTAAACGACTAATCAGCAGCGCTCTGCGACTCTCAGCAACTCCACAACTCAGCACAACCGCCAACAATGCCGCTCAAAACGCAACTGAACGCAGTCCACGAACAAACGTACGAACCTCAACAATTTCGACGGCGACTTCGAAACTTCACTCGTTGGCTCGGCTCCAAAAGCAACAACAACAACGAGAGCAACAGCTGCTCTGCTTTCGGCTTGAGGGGCGACAGGGTACGCCTGCCTCGGTTAAATAGCAGCAATGCGTTGGCTCTTTTCTTTGTTCCTCTTGTGCATGGGCTCGTGCATTTCCAACTGTATTTTTGAAGTCTTGTCTTGAAGTGTTTAGTTGTCTAAAAGAGCACACACACACACCAGCAACGATTCGAGTTCGAATCACAGGCTATTGTTTGGTTTTGATATTGGTATAGGAAAAAAAGGGAATGGCGTTTTGTTTTCAGTTTTTTGATATTTTATTCTAATTTATGCTTTACGGTACTTGTAAAATGTATACTTAATGCTTGAGTATGATTCAGATTGAACTTAAATTGGAATTTGCGAAATGTATCCCTCCTCAAGCTAAGCTACAGTAAAGCTGTTGTAAAGTTCTTGAACCTTGCTGCCTATGAGCAATTTAACTTAGTAAAGTACTCGTGCGGCAACAACGTGGAAATCTTTACCATGGCATTAATCTGCGAACTGCTTAGCGCTATGAGTACATGCCTTCTGGTAGATTGGCAAGACTCAAGGGTGCACCAGGTTCGCTTAAAAGGGGGCTTAGTTGAGCTCCGTTGAGTGCAGCAATTAACTGTAAGGGAATGCCTGCAAAAAAAAAAAAAAAAAAAAAAAAAAAAAAAAACATAATCCGCAAGGGGGCGTAAGACAAAGCTTGCGGTAGGCAGAAAACGGGAGAGTAAGAGAACAGGAGGGCTCAAGTGGCTCTAAAACCAGAAACAAGCAAATAGCTTAAGAAACAAAGAATCAAGTAACTTTTAAGTGGAGAAGGTCGCCGTTTATTGATCGCGGGCGACGCGAACGACGCAGACGATGGTAAAAGCAAAAGTAAAAGCAACAGCAACAGCAACTGCAAGCGCAAACGCTAAAGCACAAACCAAAACAGACAACAAGAGAAGCGCCCGCAACCGGGAATTGGCACAGGCCCTTGAAAAATCCATTGAGCCCACGCCAACTGCGACTCGAACTGAAGATGACGACCAAGTGCAAATGGCATTAACTGAGCGGAATAGGCGACGGCTAAAAGACGCATTTTCGATTGCCCTGCACTGTAAATTTTTACATTCTGGCGACATGCAGATAAAAGATGATGAAATCAACAGATATATTGAAAATTCATTAAAAAGGAAATAAGACTGTCTAGGTGCGTTCAAGAAGCTTGTCTTATATATGTATCTATTATATATTTATCTATTTTTTATATATTACATTATATTGTATATATACATATATGAATGGATGTTTTTCATGAAATCTAAAGCTCGTAACTAAAAGTTGAATAAGAAACAAAAGTTATCATCTTATCACCTATACGATTAGTAGAACATTATTTGCTCTATATAACGTAGAGTAGCGGCTCCTTCCCCTCCCTTCCCCTTTACATACTATTGACTTTTTCAAATAAATATTTTTGGATGATCTGGGCCAGCATATATGTATGTATGTTTATATAAAAATGCAAACATTGCATTGTGGGATTCTGCATGAATTGATGACTTAATTTTTTGGTGTGCAACAAATAGCGAACGTCAATACCCGGCAATTGGTAGCAGCCCTACAAACGACATTCCTTTCAAGAGCTCTTTTTTTAATGTGCGAGGCAACAAATAAAGAATGTATTTTGAACAGCTGGCGGCTTAGCTCAGCTACCAAAGGCTGCCAGCTCACTGAACCAAGTGGCACAACACACACAACGAGTGAAAGAAGTAACAACATTGCAGTCATCTATAGTCGACTGCATGATGCTTTTAGATTTGAAATCAAAACAAAAAGAAATGAATTTGGTAGTACTTGTATTGAACGACATAATATATTAGACAAGCCAATATCAAATTCAAATATAGAATATGATTTTGGGGCAACCAATGTAAATGACAAAAAAAAACTCTGTAAGGTAATATTTAATAATATATACATATATTCTTATGTTTACTTAAACTTAACCATCATTTGAAAAGTTGTACACAAAAACCAACATGCCCCTTGTCATGCTGTGAATACAGATCAAATGTATTTCAATTACGCTTTAGTCAACTGTTGCCAGTGCCAGTGCGTCATTGTGTACAAAACCAATATGTCCTTTGTCAGTTTGTATAGTATATTGTATATAGGATATAATAATCGGCAAGTTTACTGTGGCAGGACATTTCACTTGACTTGCAGGTCAATTGCACTGCAGTCGGCAATTGAGAGGCGAGCGTGAAGAGTCGACAGTCGGTCACTGTCCTCGTTCACGTTCAGATTTTCGTCCCCAGTTGGCAATACACTCTGGGCCAGTTGCAGAAGTGCCGGCAGAGCGGCTGCACTCAACTAAAACGTAACGGTAGAAAAGAGCCAGTCAGTCGAGCGTCAGCCAGTCAGTCAGTCGACCAGTTAGTCAGTGAGCACTCGAAGTGCGTGCAACGTTTGTCAAATTGCAACGTTTGCCACTTTCTGTTCCCATAGCCAACAAGGGGATTTCCCCACACCCGTCTACACGCCTTCCACTTCATGCTATTCTCTCTTTCAGATGGCCCATACCGTTCCCCAATATAGCCGCAACCGGTAGCCGCATCGCCAGCAGTTGACAAAACCCAACCAAACAGCCAACAACAATAACAACAACAACAACATCAGCGACCGCAGCATTTGTAATGGAAATGAAAATTCCTGCATTGAAATCTCGTTTTATTTGCTTTGTTGCCGTTGTTGGCGCTTTTTTTTTGCGGCTTTTTATTGTTTATATACTCTAAACCTTGGCTAATATATTTTAAAAGCAAGCTGAGACTTAGTTTAAGAAATATATAAATACCATAAAACCATGAAATCAAATTTAAATTTACTTTAATTTTTAAAATTAAATCTTCGTTCATTTAAACAAAACAAAATTTTGTTTAAATTAGATTTAATTTACTTTCTATAGATCTCTTAAAGCACTACTAGTAGGATCATTGTTAAGGTGGCTTGAAGTAGAAACGAGAGTTACATATTCTATATTTTTAATAAAGGGTATTCGATCGTCGGTTTGTTACAGCTAATACGTAGTTCTTTCGGGCCCGTCTGTTAGTAACATTGCCCATCAGTCGTTGTCATTGTCATCGTTGTTGTTCCTTTTATTGTTATTTTAACTGTTGCACTTTTGTGCGCATTCCAAGCTGTTGGACCGCATTGTGTCCATTAAATAAGTTTGGATCTTTCTTCATTCCACTCACGACAATGTAATGACCACCCAAAAGCGAAACTCAATTGGCAGAAGGAAATGATTTTTATCTACTTTTTTAAACTTAGCCCTCGCGGGGGATTTGCTTTTACGTTTCTGTTGATTCATGCAAAAAGGAAATAATTTCAATAATAGATGCAATAAAGTAAATATTAATTAATATTTTTTTACGTTATGTGTTTCATTCCGTTATATAGAATATCTATTTGTTTTTGTCTTGCAATATCTTAACATTCTCATCGTGACAGAATGAAAAATATATGAGGTTGAAACATTTCTAAATTGGATTTCAGCTTAATACGAAAGCACCTAATGAAGATACCATATCTTGGTATTTGTCAATTTGAGAAGCAAAAAAATTACAAATAAATAATAAAAGAAGATAATAAGTCATAAAAAAAAAACCTTTCCAAGTAGTCTTTCAATAATTTTATTCAGCTCAATACGAAGAAAATAATTCGTTTTCCTAACTGTTTTTAGCTTATTGTGTAAGGCTTCTTGTTAGCGTGTTTAACTATTATTACTATAAGCCAGATTAGCGTGCTGGTGTGTTGCTCTTCCAAATCGGTAACTCACAGTTCGCTAATAACAAAATTGATTATTTTTTTACAGCACTTTTTAGCGTGTCACTGGCAAAAGTTGTTCAATGAAGCTAAATTATTCAATGCAAACCCATGAGGGTGTATTCGATTCATGTCTAAACTCATTTTGAATATTTTAAAATGGTTTGTAAATAATACAAAAAATAAAATAGTTTTATGGAAGATTTAAAATAATGATAGTAAATATTGATTTTTTTAAAGTACACTTACTTAGACTTTCTTTTTTATTTACTCTTCAGATTTATTGCTTTTCTTTTGACAGATTAAAAGTTAGAAAGCTGAGATTTTAGTGGCTATTATAGGGTATTTCCACGTCGAGCAATCCCCACCATATCACTCTTAATTAATTGTTTTTGCATAAATTACTATTCAAATAAACAACCATTTGATTATAATTTTGTGGTTTAGCTGCAGTCAGTCAAATTTATTGCACATATATTAAAGCTATTCAAATTAGATTTGAAAACAAATTGTTGAGCTGCGTATCAGTAATGCCCACAAGCGGTCTAATTGTTTGAAGCTGATAACTTTCCAACATTTTGCTTTACCAATGTTCATTTGCCTATCGTTGACTTTTCTGAGGCAAAAAGAAATATGTTTCTTTACATATGTATGTATGTACATATGTATGCTCATATACCAATTAGTTTTTCCATTACAGAAACATCGACCAAACAGCTGATAACATTTGAAGTAATACTCACGTAAAAAAAAAGACGACCTAAAATGTGATTATATATAAATGCTGATATCCATATGTTTGTATACATATGTATGTTTATATACATGTGTTTATATACATATGATTATATACCAATTTGTATGTGAATTACAAAAACATCAAACGAATAGGCAGCAAAAGGCAACAAAAACAAAAACAAAAATAGTCAAGCTAAAGAAAGATTAGAAATGGGCAACAAGGTTTAAGAGCACAAATAACTGTATAGCTGCTAATGGAGCCGCTTCTTGGGGGATCGACGAAGGCAGCGACGACGGCGATGGCATCGCCAATAGTGTGTGAAAAAGGGTCAAAGAAAGCAAAGAAAGGGAATGTATTTGTCTGCGTAGAAATATGTAAGACAAAGGGGAAAGTACAAAGCGTTGCAAAAAGAGAAGAAGAAAAGAATGATTATAAAAATAAAAGCGGCAAACAGCAGAAAATCAATTTAAATTGAATTATACAATAAAGCAATATACGAGATGCATGCAAAGAATTGTTGAGAATTGAAGTAAAGCATGAGAAAACCGAATCATTTAATGTGAATGTGAATGCGAGTGAGTAAGCAAGAAAGCTAAATAAAGATGAGCTGTCGCGACGGGCAGTGGCAACGGCAACGGCTGCTGCATAAATTAAAGCCGCAGCAATTTTGTAACAATTTGTAACAGCAGCAGCAGCTGCTGCGGCAGGCAATACGAAAAGGAGATGCAAATATTGTGGTGTGGCCAGTCTGTCTGGGTTTCTTTATTCTTTTTTCGGGCTCAACAAAATTGCTGATAGCGTCGGTGAGGGAGGAGGGAAAATGATAGACAACCTTGACGCACAGCGTCAGGTGCGTTGTAACGGTAATTGAACGCAAGTACACATACAGACACACACATACACCCACAATAATAGAGACAAGCGTATAGCAATCTTAATAATTTGATTTAAGTCAACCAAAATACACAAATTTAGTTGTCTTTAGTCTGGTGAGTTCTTGTGTTGCCGCTCAACTAAACTTGAATCCGGTTTCTTATATGTTTTTTGTTGGGATTATAAACAGAGGGTTGAAATTGAATGTGTGCGTGCGTTTGTGTGTATGTATGTATGTTATTGTGTCTGTGTTGTTAGGATGAAAATACTATTGATTCCTGAGACCTGCCCATTGTATGCACCTTTTTGTATAGCCCTGCACTTGTTTTAGTCACTTTTTTTTGTTAAGAAACTCTTTCATTTAATTTCATTTCAAATAAACGTAATTATGAACGTGCTCAGAGCGTCGCGTAATCCTTACACCAACACATATGTAAAAACAAACTTACTGATTTGGCAATTAACTTAAATGTTTAAATCTTGTTAAAAACGACCGTTAAAGATGCGGTCTCACTTGTGTATTTAATGTTATTTAAATGTAAACATTACGCTTAACCAATTAAAAAACGCGCAGCGTGCCCACTACAGACATCACTGTTGGGCAAGACTAAGCGCGAGACTGCTGATCAGTGTGACCGCAGTATGAAATGGGCAAAAGAGCAAACAATTTATCAACTGTAGTATCGATGCTTTGAAACAGCTGAAGAGTAAGTAATCGAATATTTTGACGGTTAAGCTTAAAATGTTAAATTATTATTTAAAATATTTAAAGTAAATTAATAATATGTAACCGTTAGTAATGTTATCCTAAGAAGTTTCTTGATAATGAGAGCATAAATGCTGTAACCAACATTTTAATTTTCAATAAAACTAATTCCTTAGTAATTGAATTACTATTTTACGTTGCGGGGGGATTTTCCCAATAACTGCAAAGGAAGTTCATTGCCGCCGTTACCAAATACCAATAATAATCACACAAACAAAAACAAAAAAAAAAAAAGGAAGAAAGAGTAAAGCAATAAAACCTTAACAAGACACCTATTGACAATTGTTAATTATAGTCTAGGTGAAAAAAAGTACAAGAGCTGAGATAACAAAGAGTATTGATAAAGTGCAACTCCCCGCAATGGTTTGATCAACGTTTTGTTTTTTGCTGCTACTGCCTGGCAAACAGCTGGCAATTCAGTTTCGTTGAGTCAGCAAAGCCATGCGGAACCTAGCTCCACTTATAACTCTAATATTTGCGATCTCTTGGAAGATGAGTGAGGCTGCATCGTCGCCTCGTCGCCCGGATGGACGCATTGTGAACGGACGGGAGGCGCATGAGGGCGAGTTTCCCTATCAACTGTCGCTGCGGCGTCTCACCGTTCATATTTGTGGCGCCTCTGTCTTGGACGGCAGCTGGGCCATCACCGCCGCACATTGCATCGATGGCCACGAGAAGCAACCGCAGGAGTTCACCCTGCGACTGGGCAGCGTGCGTCGCTCCAGCGGAGGCAGCCTGATGAGTGTACGAACGATCTACAAGCATCCCTCGTACGATGCCAAGGACATGAACTTCGATGTAGCACTGCTGCGCACACAGCCCGGTGCCTTAACCCTAGATCCCAATGTCTCGCCCATCGCCCTGCCCGAGACTGGAGCTGCGATCGAGGAGAATCAGCTGGCCGTTGTATCCGGCTGGGGTTACATGAGCAGCACCGAATCGGTTCTATCCTCTACGCTGAAGTATACGACGGTGCGGACGGTTAATCAGGAAAGATGTCACAACGATTTAAGATATCACGGCGGAGTAACTGATGCGTAAGTAAAGCGAGTGAGAGAGATAGATTGTGAAGGGCAGACAAGGCAGAAAGAGATAGAGAAGGAGAGAGATAGGCTTCAGCTAATATTCAATTAATATTGTATTGTTTCACTTGTTTTGGCAGCATGTTCTGCGCCTCGGCTCGTAACACGGATGCTTGTCAGGGTGAGTAATTAATTTTTTTTTAGTTAAATAAATGTTTGATAACATTTCTGATTTTCTGTTTCGAAATAGGCGACAGCGGTGGTCCACTTACAGTTCAAGGGAAGCTCATTGGCATCGTGTCTTGGGGTGTGGGCTGTGCAGGTTTATATTAAATTTAAAATATATTACTTGTTCACCTTATTATAATTATATACATTTTTTATTTAGATCCATTCTATCCAGGTGTATATACACGTCTCTCACATCCGTCGATCAGAGGCTGGGTGCGAATGTTAACTAAATTGTGAATTGAAGTGTACTTTTGACTGCTAATTAAATAAATTAATAGTTCAGACTTTCTAAGTTTTGTTCAATTTAGCTTAAGTACTCACTTTTAAAGTGCGCGCGCTACTCAATTACTGTTATCGATAGTTGTGAGCGGCGCTTGCTGGCATCTGGTACATCCCTAGGTCCACTTCTTATTGGAAAATTTGTGCACACTTCGCTTTGGCTGCGCTTGTGATTAACCGACGATTTCATTTAGATTTAATTAAATATCTTAATTGCGATTAGAAAAGGTTTTAATTACCAACGATTCGAGAAGATAAATAAAAGAGAAAAGAGCTCTGCAACGATTACGAGCGGGACAAACGACAAGCAGCAGAGTGGGAGTGGCAAGTGGGACGTTGGTTGGCGGCGTGTATTTCTAATTGGGGTAAATGCAAACTAACAAAAAAACTTAGAAAAAAGGCGTTTATAAATAAACCAAAACGACAACAACAACAACAACTTGTGCGTGCAGGCAGTCTTGTGGTGAATGTGGTGGCGCTGGTGCTGGCTGTGCCTGAAAATGATTTACAAACTCTTATGCTGCTCCATCAGCCTTGTCTTCTTCTGCTTCAATGTGCTGTGGTTCTTCTGCAATCTGGCCATTCCCTGGTGCACACTGACCCTGGTGGCCATTTGTGTGGCATCCAAGTTCGTCAAGCTGCAGCGCAGTCCCAATGAGAAGCGTCTGCTCAGCCTGCTGAACACGCCGGACGATTGGCCCAATTACTGGCCCATCGCGAATCGAGGCGCCGGCTACGATGCGCCCGAGAATTCGCAGGCGGCTGTCAAAAAGGTAAGTGTGTGGGCTGGTGTACTTTGTGACGTCATCAACCGTGGCAAACAGCAGACGGTGGTTGTTCGGCAGTCAAAAATCAATAATAACCACCCCATTTGCCTTTGACAGTGTCTGGCACGTGGCTACCGTAATGTCCTGCTGGATGCCGGCATTACGGCCTGCAGCGAAATAGTTATAGCCAATCGCCTTACCGTAGAAAAAGCCGGCCTCACGGGTAACCTCTCGCATCACACGCTCCATGAACTGCAGCAGCTGAGCATAACGGAGCAGCATCCAATGGGGTAAACAAGAAAAGAGAAATTTAAATTTAAATTCTGCCTAACACTTTCTTCCTCTCATCTTAGCTCGCAGTATGATCGGGAGTCTGTGTCCACGTTGAAGCAATTGGCGGACTTTCTGGAGGAGCAGAACATGCCGCCTACTTTATTCTTGCATTTGCAGGACACCAGCGCCCTTATGATTGATCAGCTGCAAAAATTTATGGGTGCCAATGAGACGTTCACACAGCGTACCATTGTGGTCAGTCGTTCGCCCTTGGCCATTTATCAGGTGAGCAAACGACGCCCACAGTGCATACTCGATATAGTGAATGCTCATTTAAAAGCAGCAGACCAAAGATTTAATTATATTTTTAAATAGGAATATAATTTTAGCAATATTTCTATTTTCTTAAATATATTTTATCTTTCGCAGCTGCGTAAATTGAGGCCTGAAATCATTTGCGGTTTGTGGCACGAGAGCTATTTATCGCTGTCCATACTCAAATCGTCAACGCTTATTACCTCAATTTATGGCGCAATTTTGCGAAACATAATTGCGCCTGTAATTGGCATTAGTGTGGTTTTTCTTAACAAGGAAGAGTTCAATCTGTAAGTTATTCAAACAAGAAATAATTAAATTTGCCCTTGCTCAATGCACCGTTAATTGAATAATTTGGCAACGCTCCAAATACTGAACTACCACAGTTTTGCGAACTGCCAATTGGCTTTTCTGCTAGGTGGCAGCACAGCACTAGTTAACTGTTACTTGAGCAAGTGAAATTAAATTGAAGTAAATTTACCTATACTTATACCTACATGTACTTAACATTCAAATCTTTTGCAGACACATAGGAGATCTGTGGCGCAATGTGGGCGTGCGTCCAATTGTTTACATGGTAAATTCGCCAAACGAGAAGCGCTATTTTCAGAAGACAATGAAAACACAATACCTCACGGATTCTCTGCGCTCCGAGCCGCATCTCTTGATGAAAGCCTAAAATATAGAACGAAACTAACAAAATTCGAAGTTAAAAGCAAAAAACACGCGCACAGAAAGCACACACAAATCGTTTGCATTTACGTTTATTTTTAGAGAGTCTATGCACACTTTATTTATAAATTAATTGCTTAATTTGTAGTGCGCCGATTCACAAATTAAAGTTCTCTTATTTTGTTTTTGAATGCTTGAAAACTTTTGAAAGTATTATCCAGTGAAATTGAAGCTATATATTATATAGATACATACATTTATTTTATGTTAAGTTTATTGTTCGTAGACGCTATTTACGATAAGATTTCTACACGTCCGCAATTATTATTTATTATTTTTATTATACGTAATATTTATTTATCGCTTTTTCTTGTTATATATATTTTTATACCTTTTTATACTTTACTTTACCTGAATTTCCTACTCTTTCTTAACTGTCGCAAATGTCATCAATATTTATAAAAACAAAACAAAACTCTGCCACAAAATGTTCTCAAGTGTAGGTTTTTATTTTTGCGATTTATACACTTATTAAATAATATATATTGCCGTTTGTCGACAGCTTTTATACTCAAATTTACTAATATTTTGTAGCTGTTTGTAACTTAGAACCCAAAAACAAACAAAACTACATATATGTCGCTACGCCTGTTGTATTGAGACACACAATCCTAAAATAATTAATTCATAAAAAAAAATATTGATGTCTGAACGAATTAGTTATACGATTATACCAAAAAGCAAAACTATTCTATAATGATATAATGGATCTATAATGTATTTGCGTGAAGAATACTTTTAAAAATTAAATAAACGAAAGTGAACTCATGAGTTTTTAATTAATAAATGAAAATTAATAATTTCGGAAAATCGTTTTATCTATTTTTTTAGAAGCCCTAGCATATCTCTTGAATTAAAAATTCTCTGCATATTTTTTTTAGGAAGTTTCTCATAAGCTGCAACATCTATGCTCTATGCAACAACTCGTTTCCAAAACATAACGAAATCTATGTTTTCCGCATTGAAATCACCTGTAGATTATAGCACTAACCATATGTATGGTTAGTGATTATAGGTATAGAATTAGTTATATGAGCATATAATTATATGCATATGTTATTCAGGAATATATTATTCATATTGACAATATCACCATAAAATATCCAAATATCAGACTTTTACGACGTTATTTGATTTTCTTTATTAGTTATTTTATTTTTGTGAGAATTCTTACAAGTTAAGGTATGTATTTATATATATATATAAGTATTCATATGCATTGTGTAATTATGTATATCTAGAAATTAAGGTTTGTTTAAGTATGTATTAATGAATAGTGATGTATGCATGCTTGAGCTTCAACTCTCCAACTCTGACTCTCTCAATCATTCTGTCAACTTTCTGTTTTTATTTTTAATCTTAAAAATTAACAATAAGTAGTTACATAAATATTACCATGCTGTAAACCTTTTTGTACACAGGAGGTATAAACAATAAACATAAAAAAGAGTTTAAACTTTAAAGTATTTAGGTAATGGAATCTATTTGCGGCGAGACCGTGTCGAACGTGTGGGCGCCTCTGCCTGCGCTTCTGCGCTTGATGCTGTTGTTGACTCTTCCGTTTCGAAGTGTACCTTGCGGCCGCGTCCGGCGCGTACTGGCACTGTCGTCTCCGGCACACTATCCACAGTATCTTCGACGGTTTTAAGCGTACGTGCACCACGACGGGAAGGCGCTCGCTTGTTTGTCGAATCTTCTGCTGGCACCAGGTCCACATTCGTAATGGGAATCGGTGTTTTGCCCCGCGCTTTTTTAGTAGCCGGTTGCTCATCTGTCGTCTCTTCTTCAGCTGCTGTTGCCTTTCCTTTAGTGCGTGCATTACGCTTGGCTGCCTGTTTAGGCTCCGGCTCTGGTTGCGGCGCCAACTCCTGTTCCACCTGCTCTTCGTGCTGACTACTGGCGACACTGTCTTTGCGGCTGCGTGCAACGCGTTTGCCAGATGGCATCGCCACGGAGACAACCTCTGGTACATCTGAATCGGGAGCTTTGCGACGACCTCCCGCACGTGATTTGGTTGCAGCCACGGGAGTAGCTTGGTCCGCTAAGAGCTTCTTCTCTGGTGGCTGTTCACTGTCATCTTTGGCCTTGCGCCGCCTTGGCGTAGCCGGACGTTGTACAGCTGCTGCTGTATCGACTAGTAACTCCAATGCCTTAATAGTTGGCTGACGCACCCGCCGTCCACGCGATGTGCCCGGCTTGTCATCGTCCGACGTCTCACTATAGTTCTTGCGTGGCACGTTTCGTCCTTCGCGTCGCTGTGAGCTAGTTGGCTCTGGCTGTACCACAGCTGGTCCAATTGGCGTATGAGGTGCCACAAGATCTACTGTGGACTCGACAATCGCCTCCTGCTTGGTGCTTGGGATTGGCGTAGTGGGCTTTGGCATGGGCGGTGTTGTGGCGCCAACTTTACTGGCCGCTTTGCTAGCAGCTGGCTTGCGTGCCCGACGTGGCGAGCCCCGCTTTTCCTCATCCGACGTTTCATCATAGTTTTTGCGCGGTAAATTTCGCCCTTCGCGACGGCGCGGAGTCAGCTCATCCTCTGAGCTAGGTGGCTGTGGCTTTGGTGATGATGCAGCCACAATAACTGCAGAGGGTTCAGGCAGGTCCTTAGGCAGCTCTAGTTGATCCTCAACTGCTGACGCTTTGCGTCCACGTCGTGCAGTTGTTTTCTTGGCCAGTGTTGGTGTATCCATATGAACAGAAGCCTTGCGGATTCGTCGTGTAGCTGTCTTCTTCTCCACAGCAGGCTCCGTTGCATCTGAATCATGATGTTCTATATCAGCACTGGCTTTGCGACCACGTTTGGCCACTTTCTTTGCAGGCTCTGCGTCGTCCGGGTGAGTTTCATCGGCGGACGCCTTGCGACCACGTCGTTTTGGCTTCAGCTCAGTGGGTTCACTTGGCGTCTCCGTATCTGTTGTGGCTTTGCGGCCACGTCGCGAGCCCGATGGCATAACCACGTCTTGTGGCGGCACATCCTCTGCTTTAACAGATTGACGACGACCTCGTCTTCTGATTATGGGTGTCATCGATGCAGCAGCAGCTGGCTCTTCGCCACGTAGAATCTTCGCTAATGGTTCCTCAGCTTCTTCAATAATGTCCATGGTTTCCTTGGTTGGCTCTTGTTGCTCCACAGTTTCCGCAGATGTTTTCCGAGTATTTCGCGTTGTTTTGCGCTCGGGCACTTCTTGTGTTTCCTCTGATGATGCTTTGCGACCCCGCCGCTTGGCTTTTTCTTTGACAGGTTCTTCATTGGGCTTCACGGGCTCAAACACTTCAACGGCAACAACTTCAGCGGATGGCTTACGTCCACGTCGCTTTGGCTTCTCTGTGTCTGTTGTTGTATTCTGTATCATTTCTTCAGCACTCGTAGTAGGGTTGTTGGGTCCGTTCAAGTCGCTTGTGTCTTCAATGAGTTTCTCTTGTTCTGGTGTGTCTTTTGATTCAAGTTGTGTTGTCGTGTGCTTCTGTCCGCGTCTCGTTCTAGGTTTATGCAAGCCTGTTGCTTTCACATTTTCTTCTTCCGGTTTTTCACCGGCATGCTCTTTACTTTCATCTTCCGTAGGTTTTCTTCCACGTCTTGGTTTTGGTTTATCGTGTGTTTCACCAATTTCATCGAGTTTCTTCTCTGTCGAGGACTCGGTTTGCTCTGCTGCTGCTTTCCTTGGCCGACGTTTTGATTTAGGGAAATCCCTTTGTTCCTCTGACTTCATTTCTTCATGTCCAATAGTTGCCTCTGGGACTACGTGATGTTTGTCTTCCTCAGCGTCAACTGACTTTCTACCATGATTTATATTAGCTACATCAGTCAATTCTTCGGACTTATGTTCTGTGGATGCGCCAGTTTCTTCCACTGATGACTCCTCAATTTTCTTCGTTTTGACTATTTCTTTGTTTCCACGACGTTTTCGTTTCTGTTGTTGATCTAATTTAATTTCACTAGAATCTATAGTCTCTTCTGCGATTGCGTCCTGCGGTTTGTTTTCCTGAGTATCAAGTGATTTTCTTGCATTACGTGTTGATCTAGTGGGATGGCTTGATTCTATCAACTTTTCTTTTTCACTTTCATTATCAAATGTCTGTACATTCTCCTCTGGCTCGTTATCTTGTGCCTCGGTTATTGGTTTTTTTCCACGCCGATTTGTTTTCGAACGATGCTCAGGTATCTCTATGTTCGTGACAGTTTCATCCGCAATAGGTTCTTCCGACTTCTTTTCATCAATTTCCACTGTTACTTTCCTGCCATGACGTTTTGATTTATGAAGGTTGCTTGGTTCATCAGATTTCATGTGTTCAACAGTTTCTGTAAATATTTCCTCTGTTGCAATTGATTCTCTTTCATGTACTTTCAATTTGTTTTCTGTATGAGCATCAATGGCTTCCTCGACAGATTTATCATCCTGTTTTTCTTCTAAAACTTCACGATTCTCTGCGTTTTCCAAAGAAGGTGTGCGTTCGCGACCCATAATGTTGTCGCTTTTAACATTTTCATCTGTTGGTTCCTTAATTTTGCTTAATTCAGTAGATTCAGTTTCAGTTTTAAGTTGATTCATCGTGAGATCCTCTAAGATTTTATTCCCTGACTTTTCAGCCGTGTACACTTGCTGCAAATTAGTATCCACTGTCTCCGATTGATTGAATTCAGAAAATAATAGTCGTTCGACGACGTTGCCTACTTGTTTCTCAGCCGTAGACTGATCGGTAGCTTCTTCTGTTTGCGTATTATTTACTTTTCCCATGGTAGAAGTGGAAGTGCTTTCCTCAGAGAGTTCAACTGATACTTGTTCTAGTGGTTTATTAAACGGTGGTATACCTGCATTTTTGAACTGACTTTGTTGTTCTGTCATCGAGTTGGAATCTGTTGAGGAATCGTTCAGTTCAATTACATCATCTCCAATTGAACACTTAGGTTCGATAGAGCTAGATTCTGCAGTGGAATCGTCTAGTTCGATCACCGCAGCATCTTCAGTTGATTGGATTTCAGAAGAGCTTGGATCAGTTGTAGAGTTAGAGTCAACTGTAGAATCATCCAATTCAATTACTGCCTCTATTCCAGTTGGAAGAGCTTTTGTAGATACATTTTCATCTTCCATTTCTTGGCTTTCATTCTGGGATGAGTTTGAATTCTCTTCTGTTTCTCCTGTTTCTATTGGGTTCTTAAATTCTGCTTGCGCAATTTCTGATTTCTCACTTTTTTGCTGGTCTTCCATTTTTGGCGTATCCTGAATATCCGGTTGATTAACAGTTACGGGTTCTTCAGCACTAGTTGATAAATCTTCAATTTGTTGTTGATTATTTGATACAAATTCAATTTCATTCTCAGCCAAAAGGTTGGCATCCAAATCAATGACCTCATCAACTAGTTTTTCAGGTTGCTCGGCAGAGTCTGCTGCACCTAATCTCGATGAAATTTGGTTTATTTTATCTCTCATATTAGGGCTTGTAGATACTATTTCCGTTTGATTTGCATTATTGAGGTTAGCTTCAAATAATGGATCTTCTTCAAACATATTTGCAGTTTCACTTGCGTTAGCTTTAGCTTCACTTGACTCTGGAATATAGCTTGATTTTATGCCTTCATATTTTTCTTCTTTAGTAGGATCCGTAGTAACATCCTTATGTGTCGCTAACACCTCAGCCAATTCTTCGACATTACTTGATTTTGCGTCCACGTTTTCATGTTCTTCAGTTATGAATGGAATATCTAATCCGATTACATCCTCATCTTCAATTTGAGATGATATATTTTTCAAAACTTCATCTGGGTTTTGACGACGTGACGGACTCGCTATCGAATCTTCCAAAAGTGTTTTCGAAGTTTCTTCTTTGTCGAGAGCTGTGGCTGAAGAAACTTCGATAGCTGTTCCCTCTTTCGGTACATCATTTGATTTACTAATAGCCGCATTATCATCCAGAGTTTCATCTTTGTCTTGAGTTGGGACTGAGGAATCTTGGTTAGGTTCCTCTACGAACACATTATCAGACTTAATATTGATAGTATTGTCATCTTTCGTCGAATCCAGGGTTTCTTCATTGTCTTGAGATTGAGCCGATGAATCTTCGATAATTTTTGTTCCTTGCTTCGGCGCATCATCGGACTTCTTCGCACTTTCATCTTTCAGCGGCTTTTCCTCCAAAGCTGCTAAAAGCGACGCATTATGTTCAGGTGTTGTTAATAAATCAGCATTTTCATTGGGATGCTGTTCTATCTTATCATTTTCGGTGACTACGGATGGTGCCTTCGTGTCAGCTGAAGATTCTGATGTAATTTCGGCGGGTTGTTTATGAGCATGTGAGTCTTCTATTTTGCTTTCCTCTTCTATTGATGCATTTAATTTAGTTAATGCAACATCTGCGTTAGTACATAGATCTTCATTTGTGTCCGCAAAGGATTTTGATGTGGTTTGCGCAGCCTGTTCAATATTAAGTTGCTCTCCCATATTGCATCCGCCTGACACAGATGCTTCGGTTTCAATCAGCGGGGTATTTATATTGGCAGCGGGAGATGTAATTGTGTCCGCTAAGGATCCTCCTGAAGATCTTGGCAGGATATCATCGGATGATACATATAATTCATTTGGAGTTTCATCATCACGCAAAGAGAGTGTCTCATTCTGCTTTATGACATTATTTTCAGAAATACCTTTAACTTCTTCTGCTTGACTTGCTGACTCTAATAGATCTTTGTCAAGCGATGCCGTGTGATCCTGCTCAGTTTCTTCAGATTCTTCAAAACCAAGCACGGATATATTTTTGTTAGATTCGCTAGATTTTGGGATTTCTTCATGGGATTTGTTTTCGGCAACAGGTTTGACGGTGGATGTAGTTTCATTTATTGTCGGTTCGTCTTCTGCAACGATTTTAGCTATACCTTCAACTTTAGTTTCAATTGCGTCTTGTTTTTGAACGGGTGTTGTATTTATTTCGATAGAAAGTTCTTTTAATTCCTCCTCTAAATCATTATTTTCTTCGAGCAAAGAGGTGTCAAGGTCAATTATAGACTCGTCTAAAACGATGTCCTGAGCATTTGCTATATCATCAGCTATTGCTGCAATCTCGCTTTCAGTAGGCGTCGTTTGTATGACTTCCGGAAATTGTTCGCCTAATTGTTGATCTACATCAATTTCTGCTAGCACAGAGGGATCAAGCCCAATAACCGATTCGTCGACGTTGGAGTCCTGGCTTTCAACTCTTGTTGCAGTTTCGTTAATTTCTCCTTCAGTAGACGAAAATTGAAATTGTTCCTCTAATTGCTGATCTGCATCAATTTGTGCTAGCACAGATGCATCAAGTTCAATTATTGATTCGTCTACATTTGTAGTTGTTACATTACTGCAATTGTCAGTTTTTGCAAGCAAAGAGATATCCAGATCAATTACTGAATCATCCATTTGACTATGACTTTGCGAATCTTCCGGTGTTGCAGATTTCTCAATATCTTTTTCATTTTCAGACTTTGTTGTACTTTCCTTCACTTCTATTTCAATATTTTCCTTATCTGAATTATTTAAATTGGTCTCAGTCGGGCCTATTATTTCAAGATTGGAAGTTGTTTCCAGAACCTTGTCTTTCACATTTGAGATTTGCAATTGATCTGCACGTTCTTTATCTAATAATCCATCATTACTTGTATGGTTATTCCCTAATGATTTTGTATAGGTATTTGATATTTCTATTTGCTGGTTTTGTTCAAATTGAATTTTGCCTTCACTGGGCATATCACAGTTGAAAATTTCTTTATTTTCGTTTGTGACAGGCGTTGCGACAGTTTCCACCTCTTTATCTAGTTGCTGCAGTTCATTACATATGTTCTTAACTGTAGTATTATCCGCAGCACCAATTGATGCATCTAGCTCAACCATGGAGACTTCTTCATCTACTCCCGGAGCTTCCCTTATATCATGGCCCAAAAAATTTCCAGTTTTTAACTCATCTTGTGCTTTGTTCAGATCGTTTAAGGAAAATTCTGTACCAGTGGTCAGCTTCTTACTATTTTGAGCTGCGCTGGCATTCAGAGCATAAATTGTAGATTTTCTATTATCAATAGATACATCCAACGTTGCATCGAAGTTAGTTGCCTCCAGGTCGATCCGAGATATAGTTTGACTGGATACTTCCAGATGTATTGACAATTCTTCGGTAATTGAGGATTCAATTTCCTGTTCATTCTTCTGTGAATTATCTAAAATAATGGATGCTTCTTCATTTGGGTTCTGCAGTTTGACAGATGAGCCCTCATATATATCTTGTGCTGGCACATTGAGGGATTCGTGCTCAGCCTCAGCGTTTTCTGTACTTGCATTTGCCTCCTTTGAAATAACTTCCAAGCCGTCTTCATCGTCGCTTACTATTAGAGGCTCAGCCAAACCCACCATCGAATCTGTATCAGAGCCCTCCTCTAGAATGCTCTGCCTTGGTGTGCACGATTGTATAATACCTGTGGCCTTTGTTTCCTCCAATGTGAGGTCGGCTGAGTCCACACCAGTGACAATCAATGGCTCCGAGAACATAGAATCCGATGTCTGATCGAGCAGCTGTATACCACTCATTTCGCAAATGCTTGATGACTTGGCTGCATGCAAATGACTCTTATCAAAATCAGCCTGAGCTCCAGGTTTAAATGCTGTGCTTGTTAGGGGATCTTGATGACTCTCCTCTACATCGCCAATTGTCATTAGCGCCTCCGAGTTACCTGTGTCATTTGGCCCTAAAGAAGGGGCCAAAGGATCGTCTGCGGTCGCACTGACAGTGCTAACAGTAGTAACATTTATCTCGACTTCCGAGCTTTCGATGGGATTTGTTGTGTCTGCAGTGACCATATCATCAAAAATCTTGTCCAAGTGCAACGTTGCATTTGTCGCATTCAAATCGTATTCTGTTTTGGTGGCTAAAGAATCCTCGCGTGACTTTAGCACTGCGCTAGCTGGATCATTTGGTATCATTAGATCCTTACCACTCGGCGTCTTAAAGTACAAGTCTTGCGTTTCAGGTCGTGTTAGCTCCAGGCTCACACGGCTTACGGTCACCTGACGTTTGGGCGTAGCGCTGGCATCGTTTGAATCACCTTCCAACAGCTCCTCGATGTGATCTAGCATAGGTGATGCTGGTGCCTTGGGCGTACGCATCATCTCACGCAGTCCCTTGAAACGGGGAGTACTGCAGCTCTTAGGTGTTTTCAAGAGTTCGCGCATGCCTTGGTAATCAATTCTGTCCGGTTCATCAATCGCATCACCTGGCAACTCATTGCCATAATTCTCATCCGCTGGCAATTTATTAGCTATCAAAAATTTGTTTAATACAAATATGAAGTCACTTATTGTATTTAGCTGCTCACCTTCCAGATGCACTGCATCCTCCTCTTCGACTATGACACCCATATCGCCCACAGATTCATCTAATTGCACTGTTGCCTTTGGTGTGTTGCTTAGATGGCGTAGCGATTTGCGTGTGGGCGTCGACAACTCTTCAGTAAGTCGTCGCTTGTGTTTAGGTGTGGTTGTGGCCAGGGTAGTACCTTCGTTGCCCAAGGTTGCGGAGCATGAGGCACGGCGCTTTGGCTTGGCGTACTGCTCATCTAGTTTATTACTCGCTTCAATGGAAGCTCGACGCACGCTACGTCTGGGCGTTACAGCGACTGCGCTTGGTTCCATTGAAGATCGTTGTAAGATGCGCTTTGTTAATGGAGTTTGGTTTGACTGCGCTAACTGCTCCACAGAGTCCACGGGAGCCTCTGTGGGTACTATAATAAATAATTAATCATGTTGTATGGTATACCTTTATTAAGTTATTATAATACTTTATTATTAATAAATATTTTTCTATTCTTTTATTTCAAATTTTTCTGACATAATATTGTTAAATATTTGAGAGCATTTATTCTAATTTTCAATTGTATTTGTATTGTATTTATTTTTAGCAAGTGCTTACCATATTTTGAGTTGTCCTGCGGACTTATGCATACCTCCTCGCAAATGGAGTCTTCGTCTAAGTTATCATTGGCTTCAGCATAAATTGGTTGTATATAGAAAATTATTAAATTAAATAATTATTAATATTTTTTTATCGACATGCTTACCTTCTTGATATGTGGTTGTCGGCGTCACCTCATCGCAGATGTTATCCTCAATAATATCATCAACTGCAGCGGAGTCCTTTGGAAATTCCAAAGCCGTTTCTTGTAAAGCAACAATCTTAACAGCTGCTGCATCTTCAAGGCTTTCATCATTAGCCTCATTTGTCTGCGACGTTGCTTCATTATCTTTCCCACCATTCTTCAGCTCCTGAGAAACATTTGCGTCAATGGCTTGACTTTGCTTGTCTTTTTCGGTTGCCCTAATCTCATCGATTTTTGATTCGGCATTATGGGAAAATATGTTGCTACTCTCATTCAGTTTTTTCTGAGTTGTGTCATTGGGCTGAGTTTCCTTCAGAGGTGAGCTGAACTGCTTGCTGGGAGCCAGGACTGGCATATCGTCTTCATCATTTATTAAGGCAGCCATTGCTTGGAGAGCTGCTGCTGAAGATACATTGGCATCATTTTCATCTAAGGTAAACGTGCGGCTCAGCTCCGAGGTCACATTCTGTTCAAGATCCAGCTCGTTGGGCTCTTCAGTGGGTCTATCTACTTTGGGCGATGCGATGCGTTTCGGTGAGTCTTGCTTGGGTGAGTTGAGGGCACGCCGTGCCTTAGCTACCAGCTTGTTGCTCATGCCGACGCTTGAGCTCACCTTGGCGGCGGCGGCCAGCGATTTACGCAGCTGTGAATTTTTGTTATCGCGAGGACTGCTCAAGCAGACCGAGGATTGACGTTTTCGTGGCGTTGTCAAGGGAGCCTTGGCTGGAATGTTACCAATTTGACGACGACCCGGTGTGCGCCATTGTGGCTGCGGATGGAAGGGCAGGCGTCGAGGCGCCGTCAAGCACTGACGACGTGCATCAAGCAACGACTGACGGGCGGGTGTCGTGTGCTTGCTCTTATTTGATTCAGGCAATTGTTTCTTGGCACTGGTGAGGAGTGCACGTTTCATAAGCGACTGTGGTGTGCGCTTGGGCGTTGAGTTGGTAGCTAGCTTCTGCTCCTTGGGGGTTTTGGCCGTCAGAAGTGATTGCTGTTCTGGCTTGGATATAGTTGTCGATGATGTTGAGGGCGTGGACAAGTTGGTGATGTCTATGACCATTGGCGAGTCAGAAGACTCATCAGTGGAGGCAACACTGATGACGCCAGCACTGCCGGGCGTCTGCTTGGGTGTCGCAGACAATGTGGGCCGCAATCTTTGTGGTGTTGTTAAGTCAATTAAAAACATGGAAGATTGTCGTTTGCCAGCCAGCGCTTTTTTCGATGTGGATGGCGTGCTGAAATCCATTAAATCGCGGCTGCAGCTGTCATCGTTCTGTTCGGAGAGCACACTCTTTGGCGTACTGTAGACGCTCTTCGGCGTCGTTGCCGCTGAGATCAATCCAACACCGAGTCCTGTGTTCGGTCTGACGACGCGCGTAAATGATTTCTCAATTTTGACGCCCGTTTCACGTGGTGAAAAGGATGTGATGACAACATCGGAACGTTCACACAACTCAAGAATTAGTTTGTTGCAGGGGGTCCTGGTGTTCTCCTTGTTCTGTGTTGCCTTCACCAAATCAACTTTAGGCAGCGACTCGTCCTTTTCTTCGGCTGGCGGCGTAACACAGCGTTCCGCTTTTGTCTCAACTGTTGGATTTGCCTCTGCATTGTCTCTTGTACTAGTATTCAATGGGGGCGATTCAATTGAGGTATTACCCTCATCATCAGAATTGATGGAATATCGAAAGCTGCAATCAGGATGTCATATTTGTAAAGCATTGTTCATTAATATATCAAATATAGCCTAGTCTCTTTCGTAGTATCTGTATCTTACATATTATCTAGGCTTTCAAGAATTTCTTAAAATCAATCAACAGGTTTAGTATAATTAATAAGTTATTTGATTTGAAATGAAAACAAAAAACAATTTTTTTACATATTTCTTTCAATTTGAATATTAAGCACAATAATTTGGTCAGTAAAAAAATTTATAAACATATTAAGATATACTTCTTAATTATTCATATAGGAAACATAAAATATGTAAATCTAGAAGAGCATGTAACTAAAACTTGTTTAGTAAAACAAAACAATTTTTTAAATAAATAAATTTAGAAAATATATTACTATAAATTGAAAAAAATTATTAAATCTAAAATACAACATTTACAAATATACATATTTTATTTCTGTTACCATAGTCTGTTTCAAATTACAATTAGAATAAAATATAAATAAATAGTAAGCACTTTTTTTCTTTCATATTGTGAAATTGCTGTATTATATCGGATATATATTTATATACATATCATCTATTTTAAAGTGATAACATATCTTCATATTATATACACATATATGCATCTATTATATTAATATCACAATATATTTTATTAGAACTGTTGATTGCTCGGTTATTTCTTGCTTTCTTGATTGAGTCTTCATTTCTGTATTGCTGTCTTGAGCTCTCTGAATATATATTTTCAGAGCATATGTCCGCGAGCGTTTGGGGGTTAGATATGTATGCTCGTTATTTTTTTCTGACTACCTGGCTTGCTTGCCTTGCCTATTTCATGCTGTGTTTGCTTTTACTTACTTGTGTACGGTGAAGCGATTCTCAAACTGACGACGTGGTCGATGAGTCTGTAAAATGCGCAGAGGCCAATTAGTTAGGAGTCTCTCTAACCGCCACAAGTATGAGATTAGACTTACTTTTAAGCTGGGCGATGAATTGGCCGCTTGTTCGGGCGGCGCTCGATCCGGTGTGTTGGTCACCTCATCGACTTTGGGAAAATGCCATGTATACAATTCATTCAGTATTTTAATGCGGGCCCCATGCACTAATGGACGCTTGGAGGTCGCCGGCACAACCTGATCGTTTAACAGGATGGGTTCGTTGACTGAATAATTGTAGACGGTCACCTAGATATAACAATTATTAATATAGTTATTAAATGCGCAGCTAAATCGATACGCGCGCATTTTAGTTGCACGCACATATACACACACAAACACAGTACTCACCCTGCCAAAGGCATCGCATTCTATCTCGCAGTGAATGCGCTCGGCATCGGGCAGCATCAAATCGGAACCCAGAAAGGAGCCTACATTGAACTTACGTCCTTTGGCTGGGTATGCCACTGAAATGCCATCGGCATTCACATGATTCAATTGCGCGCCATCTAGCGACATTATTCATTTAGCATTCAATTAATTGCAAATGCAGCTGCTAAAAAAACTCGAAGCTTGTGGGCGGCGGTATGAGAGTCGTTGGCGGCGGCTGCAACTTTCGCTTGGTGCAGAAGTGTAAAAGATAGACAGAAAAAAAGGAAGTCGCAAGCGACAAGTGAAGCTAGATTTTTGCAGCACACATAGAAACACAACAAACACTGAACCACATGTACGTACAACGATAATAGAATACTTTTTCTCTTAAATAAACGGTTCTACGCACTCTATTATGTATTTTTCCTACGCACAAACAGCCCGGTTTTCTGTACAGGAATTCTTTTTGCAAGGGACGCGCGGTTTGGACATGCCAATCTACTTAAAACTGCTGTTAAATTCAAATGCACGAAATTGCTGGATGTGCTAGGACTGCCAACTTGATTTTATACTTATCCCAGAAATGACAAGCAGTTAATTATGGTAATTGAGACAGATATAAAACGTTAATTAAATAATATGATAATTTGCCAATCGTACTGTGAATTATGTAAAAAAAATAATTTTACAATGCTTGCTATTATCGAATGACAATATTCGTGAGATATCGATAGTTTCTTAACATTTGCCCAGCCCTGGGCTTGGTTGGCCTGGTGCTGGCAGTTGTTTTTATAATTTAGGATTTCAAGTTTAATACTAAAAACATTTAATTATATATTTTTAAGCACATCTATAAAGGACTAACCATGTCGAAAAATATAATGAGTCAACTGACGCACCCACAGCGTGTGCGTTTGCTGTACAAAACAATACTGAGGCTACATCGAGGTAAGTCAACCATAACAAACAATAAATAAATAAACAACTGTTGACTAAGGATCTCAACCATTTAAAAATTCTAGGTCTACCCGCCGAGCTACGCGCCTTGGGTGATAACTACGTGCGCGATGAGTTTAGGCGGCACCTGAAATGCAACCCAATGGAGGCACAACTTTTCATGACTGAATGGGCTGTAAGAGATTTACGTAAGCGGATTTGGATTTATTTGTGATTGCTTCGATTTTCTTTCTAGCGCTATGCCTCCACAATCACAAAGCAGCTGGGACTGCGCGGCAAACCGAAAGGTGAACTGGGCGAACAACTTGATTCAAAAGCTGTAGAAATGCTGAAAGACGATCAAGTGGTGCAGCTGTATGAACTTATGCTGGCCGCTAAGGCCCTCCATGGCGACACGATAACAGCAGATGATGTGAGAGACAGTAGTAAATAAATGTTTGTTATTTATTTTGTTATATTATGTGGTCGCGTTTTTCCAATATTTTGTACTCGTACTTAATGCCGTTCTCCTCCTGTACGCCCTGAGGCGTGTCCTCATTAAGCTCCACTTCGTGAAAGCTCGCCGGTATATTGGGAAAGAATGTATCGCATTCGAATTGCTCTTGGATCTTAGTTATATAGAGCCGATGGCAGCGAGGCGATTCCATTGCCTCCGCATAGACCCCGCTACCACCCACAATCCAAATATTTTCCACTTGATCACACCAAGGTTTTACCTCTAACGTTTGCATGGCCTCCTCTAGGCTGCGGCACAGCAAAACACCCTCTGGCAGCTCGTCCTGGGTCAATTTCGTGCTTAGCACAATATTGAGACGATCAGGCAGTGGGCGCTTGGTGGGAGGCACACCGAAATAAGTCTTCTTGCCCATGATTACAACATTGCGCTTTGCGGGATCACTAATGCGCTTTGTTGTGCGACTAAAATATTTAAGCTCGGATCTGTGTGATAACAAGTACATATGCATAAAATATTTAAAATAAAATAAAACAAATTTCGTAAAGTTTCGCATGTTTTTTTTACTTACTTGAGATGCCAGGGGAGGTCGCCCTTGAAGCCAATGCCAAAGTTTTCGCACACCGCAACAATTAAATTATACATACGCATCGTGCTTGTTTAATACTACTAAATCTTTCAATATGCAACTTATCTTTATCTCACGGAATTCAAAAACAAAGTGAAGGGGCAAAGCAGATCATTTATCGACTAACTTTTCCATGACGTTGCTTGTTTGATAACGATGATTATTGGGTAACTTATCGATCTATCGGCATCGTACATGTGCATTGTTAAAACTCTTTATTAACATTGCATACAAAGTTATATATTTATTGAGTAGTAAAGTTAAGTAATAAATGTATTATTCATCTGGTCCCTCAAGCAACCAATAGGTTTCCATATCTCCCTTGCCTTTGACTTTTACAAAGCCGCGTGCCTCCACCTTGTAGCCCTCCTCTCGCACTTTCATGGCAGTGTAGTTAGATAGTTGTATCTTCCAAGGATCGCAGCTGCTCTCCATGCGCGAGGCTGTGTTCACAGTATCGCCAAAGAGACAATACCGCGGCACCTTCATGCCCACAACACCAGCTACCACTGGGCCAGAGTTGATGCCCACTCGAATGGCCACATCCGGCAGATTGTGGGACTTTACCTTCTTGATGACGCGCAGTGCTAGGTCGCAGGCGTGCTGGGCGTGCAGTGGGTTGATATCGGGTGCTCCGGACACAGCCATATAGACCATGCCCACAGTTTCCACCTTATAGACAAAGGGCGATATGATTTCCTCGTCCAGCGCAGAGAAAACTTTGTTTAAGATGTTTACCGCCTGCATTGCTTCCTGCACGTTTGTTGATCCACTATCATAGATGTTCATCACTTCAATGAAAATAACGGAGACCTCTTCAAAGCTTTGGCAGACGTGCTCCTGACCCATCCGCATTCGTTCCGCAATGGGTCGTGGTATCATGGAATAGAGCAGTTCATCTCCCTGCCTTTTCCAGGAATCGGCCAACTCTAATGACTTTTCTAGTTCATCGGAACGCTGCTCTTCTTTTTCGAACATCATCTCCAGTTTGGAGCAATGCTGCCAACCCGCCATGACAAGCTCTCGGCTCAGGCCATGAGGATTCAGATCGTTCAGGTACAGTCCAATACTATGCAGCTCATCCAGATTTTCTATCAAGGGACTGCACAGGAAAATCAGCGAGTCAACATCCTTAATGTAGAACATCTGTCCCTTCAAAAGAATAGAACGCAGACCCACAGATGGTCGGCGCTGTCCTGTGGCTGGATCAATCTCATCTCGTTTAGTAGCTGCCGCTTCTTCTTGTTCCTTTTCTTGTTCTTTTTCAAACTCGTCGGCTTTGGCTAATGCCATGGTCTGGGCTTCGTTCAAGCTCATTTCGTCAAAGTTCTCATAGTCCATATTCAGGGCCGCATCGTAAGCATCCCGATTGTGACCGGTGCGAATCAGCTCCATCTCGAATAGAACAGTTCGCATCTGTAGTATGGTGGTCCAGTCAATTTTCGTGTCCTTCGGCCGACGGCACTTAAACACGTCCATAACATGGGTACCAATAAAGCTTTTTGGATTAACCCCCGGATTATGCAATATCCAAGTCTCGATTATCTTCTCGCCAGCTAAAGTAATCTTCATATCGTGATTCAAGACAAACGTGAATGGAAATAGCTCAAGAAAGACATTCAAGTCCACAGGAGGCATTTTAAGCTGAGTGGGATGAGCGACAACGTTGACACGCTTTGCCATATAGTCGCGGTTATCAAAGTCCAAACGATACTTGACTATAACCGTTAGAGGACCTTCTGTCAGCTTGATTGGTCCTGCTGTTCCACCGCAAATATCATTCTGGCTTTCAATTACATAAGCTGTCATTTCCAGGCCGTAGAACTCCTTTGCCACCTCCGTCATCTGGCCAATGAGATATTTCGACATGCCCGTTCGCCCACTGCGATATAATATTACGGCTCCATTATCATCCATATTTGTCAGTTGCATGCTGGGAGACTTCATCTTCGGATAGGTAAATCTCATCTGCAAGTGTATATTATCGATTGACTGAAGGAAGTCGCAAAAATAGCGACCCGTCGAACGGATCATCTTGTCATAGCCAAAATTGCTGAAGAATCGTACGAAACACCTGCCAAAGAAGTTCATGCAAAAGTCAAAGGACTCGCCCGTACAGGCGGATAGGGCTGCCGCAAAATCCGGCATCAGCTTGTCCGGATATATTTGATGGGTCTTAAAGCTGTTGTGCTTGCAGTCGACTATTTGGCATATCTTCTTCCACGTCTCCATGCCATACTCCTCCTGTATATAGTGCTGCACGCTCTCATATAGCATGCCGTACATTTTGCTGGTAGTGTCACCCCGTGGGGGGCTGGGGCAAATTGAGAGTTTGCTGGGTGGTTGTGACAGGTGTGTGGGCCAGGTGTCAGGCGTCTGTACTTAAATTGCTTGCGCCAACTTTATCTACAACGAGGGAAAGTTTGTAAGCGCATAATTAGGGTAGACTATTACAAAGTTTTTCCATTATTCAAGGCACAATAAACTTTAGTCAATTTGCAAGAGATTACCAAAGGTCAAGACTACAGTAGAGATTAGCCTAGGTCGTTAATTATATTTACTTAAGTTATCCAATTTTGTTTCTCTGGTTATACTGTCTGGAATTGACAATCTATTAGGTTAGTTAATGAAATATATTGTGGGTCAGTTATCGTACTTAAGATAACATTTTTAATTATTTTATTAACATTTATTTTTTTTTTACTTTTTATAATATTTGAAGCTGCCTTAGTGATTGATTAGAGTTTCTTAAATATAGTATATTCATCTTAAATAAAGATTTTGTTTTTGTTTTTTTCTTTTCTTTTAAATTGGGAAGCATTCATCATCAATCAGATAGAAAATTGACTTTTATGCAAGTGATTGATGGAAGATTTGGTTGACTAACATATTTGAACATTTTCCGCTGACTGCTCAACCCGTTTAAGTTCTGCTGTCAAGCATAAAATTGAGTTAAGGATTTGACAAATATCACATATGTATGTATCACAGACCACAACATACCCACAGGACCAACGGAAAGTCAGCCAAGTATATCTTTCGCGGCGCATGCATAAAAAGTTAAGAGGCTTCGTCCCAAGTAAAGAAATATCTTTTGATTTATTGCTCTGGCAGTTTAATTTGGTTTACTCTCACGCGCGCCTGCTTTCGAGGCCTGCCCCCACTTGGTTCTCATACCAGGAGAGACTCCTTCTATAGCTTGTCACGTTCGCAAAATAACAACAGCAACAGCTCATTGTGTTGTTCTTAGCTTAATTCCTGTTTTTTTTGTGCTCTTTTTTTTCAATTTGCCCTTGTATAACGTTTCTCTAACTAACCGAGAACCCATAAATTTTGTGCAAATTTAATATGGCTGCAATAATAAATTTCTTGTTACGTATTTTAACCAACCGAAAACTCATTTAAGAATTTTTTATGTCGTAAATAATTCGTTCAATTTCTGTAATAAATTCGTTTACAATTAAATTCAATTCTAGCAAATTTTATTAAATAATTAATTTAGAAAACATTTACAAATTTCAAAATATATTATATTTTAATATATATACATATTTAAAAATAAAAATAACTAATTTAGAAATCCAATTACAAATTTTTAAATATAAAAAAAAACTAAAAGGGTGTGAAAGCATACTTTAATAGAAAAATAAAATATTTTAATATATAAAAATAAATTGTTTTTAAAGTAACTGATAAAAAACTCATCTATTTGGTGAAAGCATAATTTAATGAATATAAATTTAAACATAATTTATTGACATTTTATTATTATTATCTTATCAAACTGCTAATAGTTCCTTGATTAGATTTTGAATTTTTTGGTTATTGTTATTAAAATTTTCGAAGAAAAATATTTAAAAATTTTAGACCAAAAATAAGTGATAAATAAGACATTCTTATATTGTAATATACATATATATATATATATATATATAAATATATAACAAATTTTCAGTGTTAAGTTAAAGTGTTAAGTTTTTGTACCGATTTTAGGCTTTACAAAAACGATAATCTTAAAAAAAATGTAAATCTCGACAATGTCATCTGCCAAGTTCTCAAAAAGCGTGACTTATCAAGGCCCATTCAATTCGTGGCTATTTTAAGCTTCAGATAATCCTGCTTACTTACTTAACATTAAAATTACCATATTTATTGGCCGTTTATTAGACACATGAAAAGTTGCTTACATTATTCGGCAGTCCTTAGATATGTAAATCCATATGATATTCTCGTCTACTATGTATTTTTGTGCACAATTTCGCTGCTGTTTGGTGTTAAATTTATCAGCGGCGCATTGTTTATTTATAATTTAAAGTTAGTCGAATAAAGCGTATGCTTTACACACTCAATCATATACACACACATACATCAAGAGGCCCGCATATAGATTTGCCCAGATTTGTCGCAGTTTCCCGTAGTTTAACACTTCGCTCTAGACGACTCACAGCCTGTCCCTGTCGGCTGCTGCTATTCAACTAATGTATTGTTGTTGCCTCGCCGTATTTAACGGCGATGCTCCGACTTATGCTATACGCGATGCCTTGCTTTCTAAACTTCGTTTACCGTTGCCTCGTGTATTGCTTCGGACAGCGTTTCGCAACGTTTGCCCCGCGTCGTGTGACTGAAGCGCGTTCCGTTGGCGTCCAGGTCTTTTATAGGCAACTCCACATTTCCACGCACTTTACGCCTTTCTCCCACTTGTGTATGTGTGCTGCTTGTGACTTTCAGTCGCTCACTGTCTGCCTTCTCTCTCACTCAATGTATTTGTCGCTCTCCTACTCATTCTCAGTGTAGACACGCACAGCACTGCTGCTGCCTCCATCATCATCGTTAGTGTTTCATTTCATGTCAATGCTCTACGCCCCTCTCTCGGTCGGTCACCCGTCGGGTCTGATGCCAATTGACGCTCGCTTTTCGATAAAGCATCCAATGAAAGTGAGTTTATTCTTGCGTCCTTTGTCATTACGTGCTTACGCGCTCTTGGCGCTTTCTAGGAAATATCGTCCTTTGGCTCTTGTTACGTTACATTTATATGTTACAATAGGGACGGACATACACACAGAGCACAGAGAATTATTTCTGTGTGTGTGTGTGTGTATGTTCAGGTATATTATTATTATATTATATTAATTTAATTATTGACTGAGCTGGAAATTGATTTACGCAAGTTTAATTTTCTGACTTGTGATTTATAGCAGCAATTTATTATTTATTGTACAAATTTAAAAAATAGCAATGTATAGCTTCTAAAGAATTATATATGTATAAACTAAATACATTGCAACCTCATACCAACACCAGTTCCTTAAGTTCGTGCAGCCCTGGACTATTTGTCTGTTTTCTCACAGTTCATGAAATGTATCATTTTGTAGCCTTTGCCTTTGCCTTTGCCGTTGCCCTGTGTGGACTCGCCTGACGTCCCACTGCTGCTGCTGCTGTATTTAATGCTTCGACATTTTCACGCATACCCATAAAATCCAGAAAAATGTGTCTATGTGGGGGTGTGCATGTGTGTGTGTTTGTCCTTTGGTCCTAACGCATTACATATTATGTTTTAAAGCAATTTAATGCGGATTTTTGGATTGTTTAGATTTGTGGGCTAAACAAAGAGCAACAAAAGAAGGATTTGGGAACGCTTGACAATTTTATGGCCGAACTGATGTTTTTGATAGGTATAGATGGGAATTTAATATTTAGCTCAGCAAAAACAAGAATGCGCTACACGAATTATGTCCATTTGAGAACATTTAAAAACTACTCAAAATACCATCAAGGATAGACAGAAATAAATTATGTTTGAATACAATAATCATTTCTAAATTATTATGACTGGCACGCAAGGAATGCAGCTCGGAACTATCGAAGCTCGCAATTATAATTGACTTCACTAAGCTCGGGTGTTACGTGATATATTTAGGTGTCCTGTTGGTCACGCAGAATGACTTAATTTAATTATAGGGGCGGGCGGGGCTGACTACCCACAATTGCCACTTAAGTTCGCCAGGAAGTATGCTATACAAAAGTATCTAACGATAGGTTTTAGGAGCCATGTCTTTGCACACAATTTGACACGCGAGCAGCTCATAAAAGTTATTAAAACCGACTAAGCACGTTGTAATCGGTTGCGCTCGATTGCCTAATACTCGCTCACAGCTAGAAAAAATAGAAAAACATTATATTATGCGTTCGTAAGCTTTCTAGCTATTCGAGACGTCTTTCTCTCTTTCTGTGATGCGTCACTCATATATAACCAATATACCCTTTGTAAATATTACGAACGAGTATTGTAATATTTTTTGGATTGGCATGGCATGTCAGATAATACGGAAGGGAGACAGTCCTTTGCGGCCACGTTATGGAAACGGACGTTAAGGCATTTCGTTTTATGGCACATAACGATAACAATCGAGCTCATCAAAACATCGGAAGCAAGCTGTGTGGGCAGATGACAACCAGTTCTCTCTATAAAAAGATACTTCTGAAAGGTTAAATTACGTACGTATTCTCATAATATTAATACCTAATTGTGGTTTGATTTCATAGCATGGAGATAAGAATGGTTGAGAGGAAGATGATGAGATGAAATAAATAGAGAGGAAAGCACAGTGCGGAGAGAGAGAGAGAGAGAGAGAGAGAGGGAGAGTGACAGAGAGATATAGAGAGAGAGAGATAGAGAGAGAGAGATAGAGAGAGAGACGGAGAGAGACCGAATGGTTGCGAAAAAAAGATAAAAATACAAAGAGAAAGCGCTGAAAGGGAACACAGAGAGAACTGTAGATAGAATCAAAGAGAGAGAGACAGAGAGAGAGAGAGAAACATATCTGAAAGAGGGATAACGATAGAAAGAAAGGCCACATGAAGAACAAATAAATATATAGAGAGAGAAACCGATAAACGGAAAGAGCGAATGAAAGAAATGAATAAATAAATAAATAAAGATAACTAAACAGAGAGAGAGGGACAGATTGAGAGATTGCTCCAGAGAAAACGATATGTAGAGGCACAACGAGCCAATAAAAGAAAAGGAGCCAATAAAAAAAAGAGAGCCTTACCTTTGGCTCCTACCTATCATGATGTCAAGTCTTTAATTGTGTAACAAATATTTACTTACATATCTATGGAAAATATCCTATTTTAAAGGGTAATATGTAATAGTTTATTTATTATTATTAAATAATAGATTTCACACCCAAAAGGTTCGACTGACCAAAGCGAGACCAGAGTGAGATCAATTATAAAATGATTTTCTCCCTAATTATATAAAACACAGTTCGAAAAGGAGATTATATAGCTTTAATGTGAAGATGACAGCTTGGATAATATATTTTATATAATAACTGAAGTATTGTTTGAAGTGTTACGAAATAGTATAGTAATAGCATTTTTAATATTATTCATCATCGGGTCCTGCCACCAGCCAGAATGTTTCCATTTCACCTTTGCCTTTCACATTAACTGTGCCGCGTGCTTCCACCTTGTAGCCAACATCTCGAACTTTCTCTGCCGTATAGTTGGACAATTGTATCTTCCAAGGATCGCAGCTGCTCTCCATGCGCGAGGCTGTGTTCACAGTATCGCCAAAGAGACAATACCGCGGCACCTTCATGCCCACAACACCAGCTACCACTGGGCCAGAGTTGATGCCCACTCGAATGGCCACATCCGGCAGATTGTGGGACTTTACCTTCTTGATGACGCGCAGTGCTAGGTCGCAGGCGTGCTGGGCGTGCAGTGGGTTGATATCGGGTGCTCCGGACACAGCCATATAGACCATGCCTACAGTTTCCACCTTATAGACAAAGGGCGATATGATTTCCTCGTCCAGCGCAGAGAAAACTTTGTTTAAGATGTTTACCGCCTGCATTGCTTCCTGCACGTTGGTTGATCCACTATCATAGATGTTCATCACTTCAATAAAAATAACGGAGACTTCTTCAAAGCTCTGGCAGACGTGTTCATTGCTAACTCGCATACGTTCCGCAATGGGTCGTGGTATCATGGAGTAGAGCAGTTCATCTCCCTGTTTCTTCCAGCAGTCGGCTAACTCCAATGACTTTTCCAGTTCATCGGAACGCTGTTCTTCCTTCTCAAACATTATTTCTAGCTTCGAGCAATGCTGCCAACCCGCCATGACAAGCTCTCGGCTCAGACCGTGCGGATTCAGATCATTCAGGTACAGACCAATACTATGAAGCTCATCCAAATTCTCTATCAGAGGGCTGCACAGGAAAATCAAGGAGTCAATATCCTTGATATAGAACATCTGTCCCTTGAGCAGGATAGAACGTAGCCCTTGAGAAGCGCGACGTTGGCCTGTGGCCGGATCGATTTCCACCTCACTATTACCGTCATCCAGATCACCCACATTGCTATCGCTAAACTCTTGGGCTTTCCCCAGAGCGGCAGCTTGGGCCTCGTTGAGAAGCATGTCGTCATAGTTCTCAAAGTCCATATTGAGGACAGCATCATAGGCGAGCCTATTGTGTCCGGTGCGAATCAATTCGAACTCAAAAAGAACTGTACGCATCTGTATCAAGGTGTCCCAGTCGATGGTGGTGTCCTTTGGTCTGCGACAGTAAAATAGATTCGTAACGTGAGTACCTATAAAAGCCTTCGGGTTGGCGCCCGGATTATGCATTATCCACGTTTCGACTACTTTCTCGCCTGCATGTGTTATTTTCATATCATGATTGAGCACGATTGTGAAGGGAAACAGTTCCAGGAACACATTCAGATCAACAGCTGGCATCTTAACCTGTGACGGATGCGCCACAGTATTAACCCGCTTCGCCATATACTCGCTATTATCAAAGTCTAGGCGATACTTCACTATAACCGTTAGAGGGCCATCTGTGAGTTTGATGGGACCCGCAGTACCGCCACTTATATCATTCTGGCTCTCGATCACATAGGCCTTGATCTCCAGCCCATAAAACTCCCTTGCCACCTCCGTCATCTGACCGATGAGATATTTCGACATGCCCGTTCGCCCACTACGATATAGAATCACCGCTCCACCTTCGTCCATGCTTGTCAACTGCATACTGGGCGACTTCATCTTCGGATATGTGAAGCGCATGATCAGATGAATGTTATCGATAGACTGAAGGAAGTCGCAAAAATAGCGACCCGTCGAACGAATCATCTTGTCATAGCCAAAATTACTGAAGAATCGCACAAAACACTTGCCAAAGAAGTTCATGCAAAAGTCAAAGGACTCGCCCGTGCAGGCGGACAGGGCAGCGGCAATATCCGGCATCAGCTTGTCCGGATATATCTGATGGGTCTTAAAGCTATTGTGTTTGCAATCGACAATCCGACAGACCTTTTTCCATACGTCCATCCCATACTCCTCCTGCACATAATGCTGCACGCTCTCATATAGCATTCCATACATGATTAAGGGATTTTAAGAGGTGTGCAGAAAATGTAGTAATTCCTAGTAGACATGGAAGAGTTATATTGTATTATATCCATAATATTATATTTTTTTATTATTATTAAGTAAGTAAGCAAGTTTACCTTATGTTGATTTCATGTGCTAAAGATTTTTCTTAAATTTGTATTTTATTTCACTTGAATTTGCGGGGCCTTAAAAAAACTTGTATAAAATATTATGTTTGGGTTATTTAAAGTCTTATCTAATTATCATTCATTTTTTTCATTTCTACTTCATTTAAATATGCTTAATTTAAACAAATTTGTTTGTTAGCTTTTTAATTTTGAACTAATAAAAAATATTTTTTTTTTGTCTGAAGGACTTGCTGGTCAAAATAATTTCTTTAAAGTAACGTAGTAAATATAAGCTTTATTTTAATATTATAATAATATATAATATAATAATATATAATAATAATTCAAAGTGGAATTTGGCATATTTTTTTTGAATATCTTGAATTCTCACCTTTACATTCACTTTTGACTCTGTTCAGCTTTAAATGAGCAACAGGCTCGGATTTAAAATTGAATTAAATTTCGTATCCCCTTTCACTTTGCAACTGTTTGTAGTTTTGCCCGTATTTCCCAGCGGCATTAATTTATTTATGGAGCAAACGGAATGTAATTTGCCACAGCACCGGAAAACCCAAACTGTATTTTTTTCCAAGCTCTGCTCTTTGTATGGCGGAAGAAGCTGTTGATGTGATTTTATTTTCTATACAAAAGTATATATATATATATATATATATATATATTTTTTTTTTTTTTTTTTTTTACAAGTGTAATTGGGTGTTTGTACTTCGTGTATTTGCGTCCTGCGAATGAAGCGCCTGCCTGAGCTGTACACGACTTTTATAGCCAACTGCCCCGATACATCATTCGCCCCAATTGGAAACCCTTTCGGGTGCCTCAGCGCTGGCCTCGCGCCCTTCACCAGGACTGTTCGTTGACAGTGTTTCATTACATGTCATTGCTCCTTGTTGATGCCAATTGACGCTTGCTAAGTCGATAAAGTACCCACAATGAAGTATGCTTTCTCTATTTTTATTGCTTTCACAACAATAATTCACACGCACAAAATACGTTCTTTGCATTCCTATCTATCTATGTACATAAATACTTTGTTTTGCTAGGGGTTACGTACATAGTGCTGATTGGGGTTTCCCTTTTGCTAAAAGTATTGAAAGTTTCTTCGAGTATTAACTACTTTAGGCATTATAAGCTTAAATAGATGTATTCAGTCCATAATTTTAAATTGTAAATTTTACAGAAAAGAGATTTTTTTATTTTGCATTTATTTTGTAGATCAAATAACATAATATTTTGCATTAATAATTATTATGTTAATTATTAGATATTACTTTGTACGTATAGTACCTGTCTAATACATACATATATATCAATAGATATATCTATCTGAAATTACGTACGTGCATATGCATGCTCGTTGAGTTGCAAAATGTATATCTACTTAAGGACAGATAGACATTCAAATGG
Source organism: Drosophila antonietae (assembly GCA_030914385.1). Lineage (NCBI taxonomy): Eukaryota > Metazoa > Arthropoda > Insecta > Diptera > Drosophilidae > Drosophila > Drosophila antonietae. The sequence continues at coordinate 16,157,518 of JAUESO010000609.1, read as the reverse complement.
ACAGATATACCTATATCATGTAAAGTGCAAAATAAATTACGCAATATGTTTGTATCCTTGCTCCTATAGCATAACATTTGAAAATATACAATATAAAAATGAATTCCCATTTTTCCATTCAGTATATGAAATTCGCTGTTACTTCTATTCGTGAGCTATTTTAAGTAAAACAAACGCATGTATGTAAAGGGATTCATTTTATAAGATCTTTTTGTTTGCTGGCAATTAATTTCATGCTGAAAACCCTTTAAAGGACAACAGAAATTAAATCACAGTAGACAGTGAAATCTACGTATGGAAGCAGAAAAACAAATGTTGACAGTTGATGACAACGGTTAAGGGCTACAGGATGTTTGTTATTTATATTAGCTGCCTGGAATGCCAGGCACACACACGACACACATGTATATGTGTTCGAGGGTAGTCTAACAAGTTTCCTACATACAAACATATATAGTTTTATTTAACTAAATTAAATTTTCCATTATTCAAATGCAGATTGGGCGATATTTGAAATATGTATTATCAACATTTGGTTCTTTATATATCTTCACAAAGTTCGTGTATTTTTGTTACGTTCCTTTCCGAATTTTTGTTGGTGCTGGCACGTGACAGCGCACTTAATTAAAGCCCTTACCCTTAATAACCTGGCTCCTGCCCTCTGCTTGACAAAATAATATTTAAGTAAACACTTTTATGGCCATCATGATTGATGTGGCAAATAAGGCTGCATTTATAATGGGAAATGCACCCGAATTGGATATTTTATACATATATATTTCTGAATAATGAATGTTCGTTTAGATTAGTCTTCAGTGCAGCTTATTTGCCCAAGCCCACCTTGTTGAAGAGCTTGTCCTTGACAATTTGGGCCATTAGACCGTGGATGAGCTCGATTGTAGAGCGGCTGCAATCGCGGGTTGCCTTGGACAACTTATCCTCGGATCTCTTCTCATTGATATCGGTGCCTGTAGAAAGAGAATAAATTGTTTATTATAAAAGGCGAATCATGCACTTTTTTACATCAACCAAGTGTATGTACCGCGACCTAGGAAGTTTTCACTTTGCTCCAGCTTCTCGGACAGGTCCATGATCTGGCCAGTGGTGTACTCGGTATTGGTTAGGAGACCCGAGCTGCCCAGAGTATTCACCCAATACTTGTTCCACAACGAGTCGAGCAGCTTGCGGTCCAAGTCGGATTTGAAATAGCTTATCTCCAGCGGATAGTATTGCTTGCAGTGCACACCAAAGTCCTCAATCTTGTTGAGCGGGATTGTTTGATACTCCGACGGCTCCTCATTGGGCGGCTTGTAGCCCTTGGGATATGTGCGGAAGGCACCCAGGCAAACCTTGCCTGCAGAGACAGTGCGCACAGGATCTACAACAATGGCCACAAAGGGCTCCTGGTAGGTCTGATTAAGCATCTGGGTAGACACGTCGATGCCCGAGAGCCAGCAGCCGTAACCAGGATGGCTGTGATACCAGCCAACAGCGTGCTCCAGCCGTCCCACTTCCTTGGCCGCCTCCATATAGGCGGTCATGTACTCATAGGCTTGGGCCTGGGCATTAACTCTCGTCTCTGTTCCCTCGACGGGCAATGCGAAAGCATCCATCACAATCTGCAATTCATTGTTTTCATACCGAACTTTTTTTTCTTTATATAGTTTAGTTTACCATGGTGTTGTCCTCTACTTTGCCCAGCATTAAGCCCATCACCTCCAACGTGCCACCAGAGCGGGCGTGCATAACCATCTTGAGCAGTGCCAGAGCCGAGATCTTAATATCCTTAAAGTAATGTGGATCTTTTTCCCAGGGTTTGGCGTCAATTATTTGGCGCTGCTGTTCGGCATCATAACGAAAGATTTCATCACAACTGGGCAATGTTTCTATGTTATTTTCCAGCTCCCATTTCAAATGCGCAGCATCAACATCCATTTTGTTATTTTATATATGCCTTAATTTTATTTTTCCGGCTTGAAGTCTCTTAGACACTAAGAATAGGAAATGTTAAAGCGAATACAAAGCAACCTACTTAGGTGGCAACGCTGTGTAGCTGAACAGGCTTCATATGTGCGCTGACAGCACTGTTAAAAGACTATTCCTCAATCATGCGTTTACAGTACAGACTCTGTAGTAGTGCCGGAAAAAGAAAAACATATTTTGCTATATCGATAATAGCGGTATATCGAAAACTTTTTTTACATTATAATATTCTTGTAAATAATCTACTTTAATGCATCTATTAGTTAATACTTCTTAATGGATAAAACGGCAAGACACAATACTCAAATATGTCATGTCATGCATAAGTTAAGTGGATTTGAAAGTCTGCAAAATCGAACAAATCTAAGACCGTTTGTGTTGTAAGTTTGCATTAAGGTGACCAGCGCATTTAATATTCACCACATAAAAAAGGTGGAATGTTTTGAATTGAATAGATTCAAAAAGTATTGTAACGAATTATTATATAGGTGCATAGAATATATGTATGAGGACATATTCAGATAAAACATTAAATTGAATGTAGGTGGATAATGATTGCAGTTTTTAAATAAAACATATATACGTTGCAGCTAAATCCCCTTGGAAAGAAAATCTAGCTTACACCATCTGGTTTAATATATGGATTAACTGCTATTAATTTATACTTTGTTTCTGTCACAACTTCCGACTATAAAGGAAATTATACAATTGTTGAGTCATTGCAAATTGTTGCCAATGTTTGCATACAAGCCAATTCTTAAAAGCATTTTCAGGTAAAGATTGCACTTGAGTTGGCTTATCAATGCGACAAGGTAACTATAAAAGCTGTTGGTCGAGCAATGGTCGACCATCATTTGCAGTAAAATGAAACTTCAACTGACTATCTGTTTGGTTCTATTGGCTGCATGCAGTTTGGCTAACGCCTACAGCAGCGATGGCCAGCCGGGTTGTAAAACGCAGGAGGAATTGGACATCGCTGTCTTCCGTGATAACTGGGATCCAACATCTTACTGGAAGTGCGAGACACTCAACGAGCCCGCCAGTAAAATACGTTGTCCGGACGAGATGGGCTTCCTTGATAGCCTAAAGGACTGCGTTAACTGGGATGACTGGAAATGGGAGAAGCCCATCGCTCCACCCAGCGAGGTCGACGAGTGATCGAAAGATGTTGAAATTGAAATGCTAAACGTGACATTTAATTATTGTCATTGAATTGAATATAAATACTGCGCTAGGCGGCATATAAACGCAACAAAAAATGAATTCGTGAAAATGTAATGTCTGATTTGGGGGCGTTTCAGTCGCGCGTTCGCAGGCCCCAAATGGATGTGCGTCTCGTGCCCACAGTTGGCCGTCCCACCGAGCTATGTATAAACTTGTTGATCCCAATTTTGGGCATTTGCTTCTCCAGCACCTCCATGGCGGCATCCGAAAGCATGCCGAAAATGTCCAGATAGGTTAGTGACGTCATGTTCTTTAGTTCTCTAAATTTGATGGAGATATTCAGAATTAAATTTAGGTGTTCTGACTATGAACTTAGCTCAACTTACATAAAACTAGCAGCGGGTATGAGATAGCAACGCGAAACGGACAAATATTCAAGACTGTTGAACTTCATTACTGAAGTAAGTGCCGCAGGCGTCAAACTATTGCAGTCCGAAAGATCAAGTTCAAGCAGTTGGGGGCAGCGTTTCTGCAGCGTAGCCACATCTGAAATCAGAAAAAGATAAATGTCGAGTTGGTTTTTGCAAAAAAACAATATTTATGGGTAACTAACGTATGTCGAAGAGCACACGCCTGCAGCCGGCTACGTTCAGTCTGATCACATTGGACGGTATGTGAGTGACCAGTGCGGTGACAGCATCCGCAGTCAAATCAGTCCACGATATGTTTAGGCTGTTGAGTGTGGTTAGCGACTCCATCATTTGGCCCACGCTGTTGGCGTTTAGGCCACTGGCCATCGAAAGATTGAGTGTTTCCAGCGAGCTGTTCTGTGCAATCTGAAAGCAAATTTCATCATTCAGCTCGGCATGTTCCAGGCTAAGTTTCTTCAGCTGCCGACAATGCGCTAGTAATGTGGTCAGAGAGTTGAGTGAAATGGAAGCTAGACTCAAGTCCAAGTATTGCAGACGCGACTGAAAATCTATGGACGATGGACCGCACGTAAAGGCTGGATCTTGTATCTGGTGTAAAGAAAGTTGAGGAATTATTAAAATATATATTGTAGATGCTTGTATTTCTTACTTCTGCTTGGGCTAGTCGCAATACTGGCATACCGCGCTTCACCACTTGCTCCAGGGCAGTGGGACGCAGTGTACGTAGTCCCAAATCCAGACGTGTCCACAGAGTCTCGTCGCGTGCACAACGATTGAATCGCCGGCAAACGGTGGCTATGCGCAGCAGCGTTTTCTTTGGCAACCATTTAAAAATGTCCAGCAAAATCTCATCGGACAGCTTCTCAAAGTAGTTGATGCCGCTGCTAATGTGGGCGCTCATAGCGGGCGTACGGTAGACAAAGAAATTGTCTGTGGGCGCCAGTCGGCTTGTCAGTGTTTGCGGTGGCGGCGGTGCCGGTGTTGGTTTCTTTTGCCTCAACGCTTGCTTGCTAGTTGAGGGCATTAGGTTAAGGGACGTCTGTGGCTGTTGTTGCTGCAGTGCTGGCGGTAGCGGGGACTCAATTTGATTATTGCATGTGACTGTGGCCAGGGGATTTCTAGTCCGTTTGCTGGGTGAGTTGGAGTTGCTGCTGCATTCGCTGTTGGCCAGTGCCGTGCGCTTGGCCTGGGCCAGAGCGTGCAGCTTCTCGGCGGACTGAGTATCTTCACTGAGAACCTCAATAATAGTATTGTTGACGCCACTCATGTCGAGCGTAGATGTCGTCGAGTTCAGGCTCATACGTGCCTGTTGGTGTACCATACGCGCCACATTGGTGCAAGGCGTCGTCTCATTGGAGTTATCATCGCTCGTAGTGCTCACAGCGAGCGCAATCGCTGACAGAGCGGATGAGCTACTCTCCTCCGAGTCCAACATCCCGATACCCATTTCTTCCAGTGCCTCAAAGGTCAGCACTGATGGAGAGGAGGTGTGCTCGTAGACCGACGTCGTTTTGGTTGCGGACACAGTGGCTGTGGCTCCGATTGCGCCGTTCTTACTTGTCGAGCGTTTTCTGCAACATGTTGGAAAAATGGTTTTAGGGGCATTTATAGAAAAGTGCTCGGCGCGCAAGTAAGGGGCAGTTGCTTGGTCAGCATGGGTCAAGCACCTTTCAATTATGAGCTGGCCCCGTTTTGCTTTTGCTGTTGCTTTTTATTAAGCAATATATATACATATGTGACGTCACAGGAATAGTTCGCGCCATTTGATGACCCGCCTTTGCGTGCACACTCTATTTGTAGGTTTTTGCTATTATATTTTATTATGCACACATATTTACCTGGCTACAGGACACAGATTTTCAATGTTTTCGGCTCCTTTGTGCTTGCGGCCACTCATATTTATTAAAGATTTTCTCTTTTTGTCACGCACAAATTACGCGCAATTTTTTGTATGCAGCGTTGCCATATGTCACATTTACCACACTATTGTTTAGTGCTGCCAGACATTGCATAAATTACATGGTTTCCAATACCGAACACATTAACCAACACTAAGGGAAAACACAACAACCGAGTTCACAAAACGGCAGGAAAAATTATACATTAACTTGCCAAAGAATTATACGAAAATTAAATAACAAAACGCAGATATACGCATAAATTGCGAAAGATATGATTAAGATAAAGCGTGCTAATGATACAAAGGTATATTGAGGAATACGGGGGTGATAATTACAACGACAACGACAACGACAACAACACTTGCGTTCCTTCCCGCAAAGCCACTTTCGCAAGGTGAGTGAATTTCATAGAAGGCTCTGCTTTTGTTGCTGCGTTTTCTTTGTTGTAGCCAGAGAAATTCCAGTTAGAATTGAAATGTTGACACATTTGCAGTCACATTCTTTTAATTAACAAAGCGAAATTTGGTTAAGCAACTTTCCATTTCTTCCGTATCCATAGATCTGTTAAGATGAGTCTACGTACGCGCGCCCTTGTGTTCTCTACGTTCTTTGGCAGTTGTGTGGCCATTGGATTACTGTTGACCAGTATGACCACCAATCACTGGGTACGTGCCTTTCCTCGGCGCACCAATACCACAGAGGCCAAGGGTGACGTCAACTTTGGATTGTTTTATGGTAACCAGAATTTGAATCCTGGCTTCGGAGTACGGAACAATCAGATTGATGGTGAGATTTTTGGTAACTTCAATAGAATTGTCTGTTATAAGCTAATTTCAATTTTCAACAGTTTACTCCTTCATTCGCACCGAACATGGCGACACTAGCTTCTGGCTATGGTTGCTTACAACACTTGGCACAGGCTTTGGACTGCTGGCATGCGCCATAGCAGCCATAGCCGCTGTGCTGAAGTCAGCGTCAGCAGCTAAGAAAGGCGGCACCATGATGCTTCTATTAGCCTCTAATATTTCAGCAGCTGGTGCGCAGATGGTTGCATTCTTGGCATGGCTGGTGCAGTTCTATCAATATCTGATTCATAATGTGCTCTTAGCTGAGCACCAGCAACAACATTGGTATAGCACCGGACTGGCCCATCTGGGATACAGCTTCTATCTAGTTGTTATTTCCACAATTGTGGTCCTTATAAATATTACCATCCTGATCTATGCCAGACGACGCGAATATCGCGATCGTCATCGCTCTGAGCCGCTAAGTAAAGACAAGAATCAGGCGGCCATAATGCTATACTAGGCAGAATGTTGCGGGAAGTATTCTCCAAATGTAACCTCAAATGGAAATGTTCGATCAAGCAATGCAGAAACGCACACCACGTAATCTCAGCGGCTCAATTGTTTGTGCCTTACTTAAAGATGCCCTTTGCATGCCACAATATATATTGCATATATATATTTAAAGATATGTATATGTATTTATTTTCATACTGATATATTTATATATTCTAGTAGTCTGTAAGCCAAAATATATACATACATATGTTAAGTCTGATGAACACTTTGATTGCACAAGAAATGTTGAAGAAACGAAACAAGCTATACAACTTAAGCATATACTTTTGTACAAGCTATACAAGTTAAACATATACTATTTAAATGTATTTATCTATATATATTTATACTCAATGCATTTTATACTCGAATGTACTTTATTGCGAATATTCAGTTAATTCTGTTTTATCAGTATACAAATAAAACAACAGTCATTATTAAGATATATCCCATTCAAGTGTTTTGTTTATACATTGTTTATTTGTACGAAGACCCCACGGGAGGAAGGAAGCAACTGCAGTAGCACACGCTACGCCGCGGGACTACATCCGTGCTAGCAAAAAAATAAAAAGATCTCGGAGAAAATTGAATTTAAAAAGAAAATCAGTCCGTGTGGCATTTGGTTGATGAATTGCTCAACACTTTTGACTTTTACCAACTGTCACAACAATTTCCTCATTGTAATTAAACCGTTCCAGCTAATTGCTGAACAGGACCACACCGCGGGCATCAAAATCCAAGTGTCATCGCATTGCATTTTGCAAACAAATCAATTATCTTTTTCTTCTATTTTCTATTTTCTATTTAAAATTGTTCTTCTTTTTTAACTTGTGCAAACTGTTTTGTCGTCTTTCTGAGGACCCCTGACTGATGGCTGATGGCTGTTTCCTTACAAGGACAATTTGTGTGCGGCTTTGTCCTGTGCTGCGAGGAACACTTCCTATTTCTATTCGATTTCATGCCCATCACAAAACAGGACAGGATCGGTCTGCTTCCTTTGGCCCAATCGAGCCAATTATGTCATCATTAGTTTTGATTAGTTTGTTGGCTCATTGCGATGGGAAAACGACACAGACAAAGCCGTTTGTTTTGAACTTTGTGGCACTTCCGGCACCACCTACTGTTTACCTTTCTGGCCTGCTGTCCAGCTGGGCGCTGTATATTGTTGTTGTTGGTCGATTTTTTGGTTTGAATTGAATGCAATTGCATAATAATGATGAACGTGTTTTTAATTAAGGGAGAATCGGGGCTGATTACTGGGCTCATAGTATCCTTGCGGCATACAGATATCAACGGCTGACTTGCATATCTGTCTCTGCTATTTGTTCGGGCTGACTATCTCTTAGTGACGGGCTGTGGTTTATCTGGCCAAACAGATTAGGGCTCGCCTTGTGCCATGTGCGTGGAATAACCATATGAGTCTTTAGGTCCAAGATACCACATACACGTATGTATATGTTCATGTGTGAATGTAAATGTATTTGTATATGTATGAAGCTATCTCTATTCATACATTGCGCAGAGTTGTGCAAGTCCCGGCGTTAGGATTAGATTCCAAATTGCATACATTTGCAGTGTAAGATAATGAAAAGATATGGTCATTAGCTGTGAGCGGTGAGTCGACAGCTAGAGATTAGAGAGCAGACAATCGACTTATTAAGAGTGTTTATGCAGATAAACGCATCGTTTAGCGCTTGTCGGGACATACCCACTTTTCCGCCTAGGATTAGCCTAAACACTTGGAAAATACGATTGGAAATCGCCAATGCATGTTGATAAGTAGCTGGAAATGTTGAGCAATGTCCGGCTGTCTCTGGAAGCGTGGCCTGTACAAATATAATTAGCGGGAAAGTCTCATAATCGGAACGAGCACATAATAGAATAGAATAGAATAGAATAGAATTACCAACATGCCAGCCACAGCCACACACGTTGAGCTCCGAGGCATATTCTAGACAACTGCGTTGATTGTGGCACTTTACTCGTGTATTCGGTACAAATCCATTTCTTTACACGAATTTGTCTTTGGTTTATTTTTATTCTACTTTTTATGGGTTAGTCTGTGTTCCCCTATTTGGATTTGTGAAAGTATTTCCAGCAACCGCAAACATGCGAGCCAAAGAAAGCCAACACAAGGGCCAGACAGGCTGTCTCCTATTCCACTGCGCCGTCGTCCTTGCTGCTGCTGCTGCTGCCCAATAAATTTTCCAATTAAATGGATCCTCTGACACTTTGTATAAAACGTCAGCGCATAGGCACAACGGCTACCACTACTGTCAGTACCCCCTGCCAGCCATTGGGTGTGTGTCAGTGTGTGCCTGTGTGCTTATGCATATAGGGGATGAGGGTTGTTCCTTGAGGGGTTGAAACCCATCAACGCACTCTGCTTGGCCAAGAACTGGCGCTGTGAAAGGTAGCAATCGCATCGAGTCGACGACTCCATTTTTTTTTTATTTTATGCACTGCTCACTTTTTTTTTGCACTGCCCATTCAATTGCTTTGCTATTGTTGCGTTGCGAAATTATGGCCCGTATATTTCTCTATTAGGGCACAAAATACATTTCAATTTCTCAGTCTGTCGCGCTGTGTGGCCTGGCTAGAAAGTATGTTAGAAGAACACAACGTCTTCTGGTCCAGCTATGAGTAGAGTTGCGGAATTCCTGGACCACCCGATGACTTTTGTTTGGCCTTTTTGTGGTCATGAATGGCATATAGGCCAGTGCCTCCTACATGGCAATTGTCTCAAGACGTCAGTGGGTTATTGATTGCCAAACTACTTTCTTGTTAGGAAGTGACTTTGTCCGATATTGTTGTGGAACAATACTATCTTGTTTACTTTTATAGTTGAGCAATTATGTTTTTTCCTCGATTATAATTCCAGGGAAATGTTGCAGGGATTGCATAGTTCCTTAACGTCTTTATGATATTACGTTGAAATAAAGTACGATTTTTGTTTTCAAATTTATGAGACCTGCATAAAAGTTATTGTAGTTTAAAGGGAAATTTTTTCAAAAATATATAAGTAATTCTAAATAAGTTAGAATATTTGAATATTAAATTGGAAAGCTTACAGTTAATTTAAAAATTTAACTAAAAATGTAAAAATGTTTCTTTTAGCAGAACTTGAAGTTTCGAATTCATTAACTAAATACTTCTACTATCAAATATCAGTTATACACTGCTAATAATTGCTAATGTAATAAAGATTATAACCAATGAAAGATTATTTTTTAGAGTCTACGAAGTAAGTAAGCGCACAAAACTTACTAAAAGAGATATATAAATTTAGTTAGTAAGAAATTCAAATATACGGTTGAGTATATGAAATTTGTTTTCCAAATCGTAAATCTTTTGATGTCTAGGATATTCTCTCAATAATGGTATAGTCAGAAATCCTCAAATTTCGGACACTAACATAAATTAATGTGCAAATATTAATAATAATAAAAGAAAACACAGTTGAGCTCTTAGTAACTTAAAATTATTGACATTGGCTAGATCTTTATAATGCTAAGATATAAGTCGATAGGAGTATATAACGTTAACGACATATTTTGTATTTCTGATCTACATACATATCTATGTAGTCCATTGATTCTCTTTATAGGTCAACTTATAATTTGCATCTATATGATAATTAAAATAAAATTAATATAACAAATTGTGTGATTTTTTGGTTCAATCTTGTTGGGAGCTCAGCTAGTAAATCTCTTGGTTTTATTTATTATTATTATGCGATTATTTGAAGAATAATGTTTTCATTTCGCTGCGGTGTCAGTAATATGAAGTCATGAAAGATTTTAATCACAATTAAAACTAAGCTTAAAGCCTTATCTATATATACATATATGTATATGTATTCTGCTTGCCATTGCTATAATTTTTTAGAAGATAGATAGAAAAAAATATTTCCAAGTTGCCTATTATTCAACATTTGTGCATGTGATTGACATCGATAGATGATCTATATTTATGTACTTTATAGAACATTCAAAAGTATCTTCCCACACTTCAGAAGAATGAATTGTAGCTATGCTCTAATTAATTGGCAGCAATTAAGGGACAATACTTAGCAAACATCGATGTCAATGTCGAAAGGTATCAATTCGAAATAATGACGAAAAGCGTATCATCTTGAGAAATGGCTATTTGAACTAGTTGGCGTTTGTTGGGTTTGGCCAAGTGCTCAAAGTGTAGCGGCTGTGTCTGCTGCAAACAGAATTATAGAATTCAATGGGACATATTATTAGTTAGATCATTGTGCCACTTGTGTCGCAACAACAACAACAACAACAACGAAGACGTCGCACTGTCTGGCAGAAAATCTTCTCAGGACTGACCGGGAGGGACAGGTAGATGTAGATGCGATGCGATGCGGGACCTGCACGCCTCTATCAAGCGACCGTATTGCCATTGTCTGGCTGTCTGTGGAAAAGGTTGAGAGGCAGTGCCCACCGGTCTGCTACGGTTAACAAAATTGCAGCTATTGTGCACACGTAGAAGTCACATTGATATTGTGAACCTGGGGTACATATAAATTCCAAAATGTTGTCAGAGCAGACTTTGTGTCTATCGCACTTACTTGCTCAGGTGGGCCACTTGCATTGTCCTCATGAATGACGCAAGCTGTCGTGTGAGTAATGGCAAGGATACGTGAACAATTGCAATAGATTCTCGTCCACAGACTGTGAGAAAACTGTGTGAATCGCTTCTAGATCTCGATCTCAAATCAAATCAGTTTTAATATATATACACAGATAGATACAAATTATTACAATAGCTGGATTGGTTATGGCTGGAAAACTTTGAATTGCTTCTCTAAAGGGCGTTTGACTTGGTCTAAATTAATGGTTATTTTTCTCTAGTTTTCTTTGGTAATTTTTGTGAATGAATTTTCGCAGATTTTGCCCAAATGACTTGTGAATTTCAACCCTTTGATGAGAATGCATCAAATGTGCCGACGAATGCAAACTGCAAATTAGGCTTTGATTTTGCCGGCATGATTCGAATAATTCGCAAATCGATCTGGTTAGCGGGAAGTGACTATCATTAGAGTATTGACAAAATGGCCGTGAAATTGTAAATAATTATATATGTTATATGCATGTATTCATATACGTAGTTAAATGGCCTATTGATGAATGAAAGAATATTCCATTTACTGTTTTCCCTTTAGAATTCCAACATTTTGAATTAGAAAATAAAGCATATTGTTTTTTTTTTAATGTCTTATGTATTCGTTTTTTTTTTTCTTTTTGTAAACATAAATCGTATAATATAGCTCTGAATATTTATCTAGTCATTTAAATGTAAATCGTATATTGCTATTAACCGCATTCAGCATATAAAAATGTGAAAAATATTCTTATATATAAATGTAGATGTCTCTTAAAACTCTTAATCGCTTAGCATAGGAGAAAGGATCACTTAAGGATTTATTTACACAAGTGTGGGTTTTTTACGACGCTTCTACCTCACGTCACGTAGTGGAAATGTAAATATTCATTATAAAATAAATAGATCAATATTTGCATATATCGTCATGGATATCTGTATCGTCTTTATGATTGTTAGCATAGATTGGTGCTGAGGTAGTGTGTTTAAGTGCGCCTTAATGCGCCAGGTACGCCAGAGGTAGATGCACAGAGATTGAGTATTGGCCGGCATTGAGTTATTTGTTTTTGTTGTTGTTGCTTGGTTGGTTTGTTGCTAGATAGTTGGTTGTTGCGGTTTTAAAGCGTGCAAGCGCTTCACAGATCGCTGAAGCTGAGGCTGGGATTAACTGCTTAGTAGCCATATAGATATGGATACATGGGCATAAAGATGGCCGGTCCCAGTTGGCGCTCTTGCGGCATATGCGTCTTCATGTGCTTCTTGAGATGGTCCCGACGTCCGAACTTCTTGCCACAGGCGCTGCATGGATACGGGCGCAGACCGGAATGAATGCGCTTATGCCGCGTTAGCTCCTCGTTACGTGTGAAGGTCTTGCCGCAGGTTTCTACGTCGCATTTAAATGGTCGTTCGCCTGTAAGCATAGAAGAGAAGAAATGAAGTTAGTAAAGCAAGCGGAATATCTCTCGGCTATGTAAAACTTACCGGTATGTATGCGGATGTGTCCCTTAAGCTGGCCATTATTTGAGAAGGCCACATCGCAGTGTGGGCACTTGAATTTCTTTGGCCGCTGCTTGCGGGCATTCAGTGCCTTTAGCTGTGCATCCTCGGCCATGACACGAGCGTACTCCTGCTCCATCAGGCCCAGCGTGAATGGGTCCATGCCAAAGGCAGCTGCGGCTGGGGTATTGGCGGCGGCAGCGGCAGCAGCTGCAGCTGCGGCATAGTACAAGTCATTGGCGGGCATGAACGGTGCTGGCTGCGGGGACAACTGCTGTGGCGCCACAGCTGAGGAGGAGGAGGAGGAGGTTGGGAATGCTGGCTGAGGCGTGGCATCGAGCAGAGGAGTCGAAGTGCGAGTGTAGCTGTTGTTTAGGCCATCCTCGTAGCTGGATTTACTACTGCTGCTCCTGCTGCTGCTGCTGCTGCTGCTTGATGAGGATGAGGAGGACTCGCGGTCGCTATCCTGACCATAGCAGCAGCTACTGCTGCTGGGCAGCTCCGTTTTGATGGTCACTGTTTCGGATTCACGTTCACGTTTCACGGCCCTGACGGCTGCTGCTGCTGGAACTTGGCGTTGCGTATCCCAGGGACGGAACAGGCGCGAGTACGTTTGCGGTGGATGCATGTTAATTGTCGACATAATCGTTGTCTCTTCTTATTCTTATATGAAAATCACTGTTTTACTTGGGCGGAGGAACACTTGACGTGCAATTGCGTAGGCGGAGCGGTGTGTGTGCGTTGCAAGATCTCAACTCGAACTGAACTCTCTCAGCCGAGTGGGACACAATTTAAAGAGATTTTTTCATTGAACGTTATGGTCCTGACAGTAGGCCTACCTAGCGGCCTACCTACGCACGCACACACTCACACGCACGCACACATTGAGAGCATCCGTTGCCTGCTTCATTCATTGATTTGCTGCCTATCTGTCTGTGTGAGCGAGAGGCACGCTTCAGGGTTGTTTTTCGCACCGCACAACAATGGCCGCTCACGCAGACTCAAATACATAGATACTCGCACACACACATACACAGAGAGAAACACACGCAGGCTTGTATATAATGTACTCATGTATTTGAGTTCGCTTTGGTTAGTTTTCATGCCAGCAAATCTAATCGGCTCTCGGCAATGGCAGCTTCCTTGACTTTCGCTTTTAATGTGTATATTCCCAGCGAAGCGCTACTATTTATTAAGGACATGCATACGAACATATATATAAATGTATATATATATATATATATATATATATGTAATATAAATGTATAAATATATATGCATATGTAAATGTATGAAAAGAAGTATCTATTTGCCTCTCTTCTTTTTTGTAACTCCCAACGGGGTGGAAGTTTAAGCGAAGCATTCATGATTATGAATTTTACGCTTACCTCCTGACAAACCCCCTTATACGCAATTTGATAAAAGTTGTTGTCTTTGAGGCACAAACTGGGCTGGGCTCTGGCCCCCCGGCCCGCCGTGAGCTAAACAAAGCTGAGCTGTAACTTGGTTATCTGTGGGCTCTGGCTGGGTTGATTCGGGCTTGCCCGAAAAATCAAGGGGCTTGTTTTAGCTGCTTTTGCCACTGCCGTTGGCCTTTTGTGGTGGCAATTTATTATTGAATTAAGTGCATCTTTCTGGGGGTTGGTCTCGTCTTCTGCGCGCTTTGTGGCAACTGTTGTGCTTTAAATATGCAAAATGTGTATTGGGCGCTGTGCGCGTCTTTATGTTATGTGCTGAGATTTGTAAACGGAGCAAATTGTGGCTTCAATATTCACAGCACATTCTTGGGGGTTTGAATGAAGGTTTGAGCATGTAAAACGGTACAGTTGCTTTAAGTTTCTTTTGGTGGCTTGTGGGCTGCTCCAAGGGATGACATGGATATATTGTTTAGCACTTTATGGCCACTGGTGGGCGTTTGCTCCCAGCCGCATGGAGATAAGAACAAAAGTAGATATATTTAAAGATATTGAGTGTTGGTAAGAATAATGTTTTGCAATAGTTTTCATGAATGGATGATATAACTGTATGTGTTTATATTTATGTATGTATCTATTATTATTCATGCATGATAAAATGCGAAATGGAAATTAAGATTGTAAAAATAAATACATTAAAACGTGAATATACATCAAATTAATCTAGAATGCATATAAAATATTTATATTTTCATATATATTCAAAAGCCGTAGTCTAAAATAAGGCAACATAATTCCGTATTAAAGACATTTAAAAAATAAATAGTTATAGAATTTTATTTATAAATTTTAAATAGAAAATACTGAGAATTTGTATTTATTCATTGAATTATGCAATATTTATTGTCAAAGTGAAAAACACGCGTTAACCAGAAATCCGTTCTATTTTGTTCTTCCATTTTCTGAGAGAATCAATGCTGTCATTAATCGATAGTTCAGCAGTTTTATCCGCGCTTCTTATGAACGTTGGCTTCATAGAGAAAGCCGCGTCTTTACATATCCCACATAAGCCTACCGCTGCGTCATTAGAAACAAAAGGGAAATCATTAGGATTAAGTGCAACTGCTTTGTTCCTCTCGACGCTAATGAATGCAACGGGTGCATTTTAGCTGAACTGTGCTGCATTGCGTCGGGTTAGGTAGGGTTTAAGGGCTGGCTGCATAGGTGATTTTTAGTACCTGCAATAAAATTACAATGCGATATTGAGATTCATTCACGAGTCGGGCCAGCAGTGCCATACCAGAGATCGGACTCATTCATAAATGCGCTTTGGCAGGAAACTGAACCAGGCCATCTTAGGTCAGGTAGTTGTAGGTGGGCTGGCCGAACGCGTCGCGGCAGGACCATAAAAAATCCATGAGCTTATTTGTGTAGGCTGGCACTTAGGCCATCAGCCGCCTTGGATTGGCAACGGGCTTTGGACTTTCCCAGCATGTTTGTCAAATAACGAGCGCGGGATTTTCCACACATTCGGCGTCGCCATCGGCGTCTGCGTCTGCGTCGACATCGCCATCGACATCATAAAGTAGCACCTACCTAAAACAATGCAATACTCATAAATGTGCATTGAGATTTTTATGGAGCAATTAAATATGGCACATTTCCAGCCAGGAGATGTTTCATTCATGGAATATATCTGCGACGCTCTACTATCACTACCTGACCGTAATTAGAACAAACAATAAGGATATGGCGTCATATATTGATATTGATTAATGAGGAAATTTCACCAGGTCATGCGAGTATGGTAAGGTTTTAGCAACCAGCATATGGATATGTGCTAGGCGCCTCATTAGACGGCGGTGTTGTGGTCAGGGGAAAACACATCCTAAGCGAACTTCGAATGCATCTTATGCTATCTTGCTTATCGTCGCATTCCGCTAAACAGAGATAAGCCAAGGCTAGATCTAGCTCTGGCCCCGATGGATCGTGCATTTCGCTTAAGATTTAGTTTCGTAATCACTATCTGCTCATAGATCAGAATACATCCGGCTCTGATGGATTAGGTACGACTGCGATAGGTATTTTAGCGCCTATAACAGCTTGAATGGATCGCCTCAAGTAATGGACTAGGTGTGATCTTGATACGTAGATCAATCGTAATCGGGTTCAACAAGTGATTAGAGCATGATTCATCTGAGTGAATTAGGGGGTATGGATTTCCAGAAGCCATAGACTAAGTTAAATAAGCACAGACTGAGACCTAGTTTTCCACTTGGAAACTAGATTTATATTTCTAGTAGTACAGTGCTAAGCATTGTCATAACTGTATAACTAATTTTCGTCTTTATCCAGTTTTGTATTAAAATAAATACAATTCACATGTATTAGTAAATACTACTAAAGTAAATTGCTTAAATTACTTTTATTCCTAAATTACATTTTTGAGAGACTTATCCAAGTATTTTTCTAGTCAGAATTTAGAAAATATATTGTTATTTTTACATCTAATATGCCTTACATCTGTTTAATGGGTATCTAGAGATTTATCTATCTGAGATTGATAACAAAATTGTTTACGCTCTGTACGCTCATTAGCTCACTCAGTAAGAGTCAAGTTCACAGTCACTGTAACTGGTTTATTAATAGATAAATTTTATTTATGCATGTGTATATGTGCACACAAATACATAATTGTTGATAGTCGAGACGCATTTCAAACATCTGTGAATATGTATTTATATAGTACATACATACGTATATGAGCTTTCGCAATGTTTGAGCAATTTTAAAAATTTTGTCCGGTGATATGCCAAAGCTTAATTAAAAGCTTCTAGTAATATAACGCAATGCTTGATTCGGTAGCTATATTCTGTAAAATATGTTTCACATAGTGGAGTCGTTTTGATTTGTATGTCTGATGCATTATGTATTTGTTATTATAGGAATCATATAGTATAAGATTTAATTCTTTCTTATTATTATATATTATAGTTAATCTTGTAAACTGTAGCTGTATTATTTGAGTTGATTTCAAAGTTACTTCGACAGCATATATATCGAAAACTATAGAATTGCACACCCATTACACCTAGGCTTCTGCTATATAAACGTTTCACATAGGTTCTACTTGGGTTATTTGCCAATTTGACCGTTTAAACTATCCTTAAACTACCCTTATATTTGAATAATTTCCATATTAGAGACATTCAGATTTGCGGATGGTATTTTGAACTATGTTTATGGGCATTTGAACAATTTATATGAGGAAAAACATATTTATATAATGTGAAATAAATAATATTAATATGTATTTCGGAGTTTGTAGATTAGATTTTCGATGGCATAAACGATTTATGTTCATGATTAACATTCGTTGCAGTTAAATTAAGTTGTTTCATCAGGTTACAAAGTTCGCACAACATTCTGCATCAAAAGAGGAAAGACGCTTATACATACAGATTATACATTCTTTCCTCAGCCAATTTGAAACGCATGCACTTCATATACATACATATTCATATAAGCTGGTACACAAAAGCTAGTAATCAACGACCTTGTCGTAAGCAAGTAATTTTGTGAGAATGATTTAGTTTAAATTTTAAAGAATTAATAAATCCAAATATGAAATCAGAAAAAAAGTTCATAATAAGAGATATATTTAAAATAGGGTATTTATTAGCTAAGCATCGTCATCTGAAGCAGCACACTCTTTTTGTTTACTCTCATTGGCCTCATCTACTCACACTGTTGTTTGAGTGACAGTCAAGTTCACAGTCACAGTAACAGTCCTATGATAAGATGCGTTGTTTGCCCCATGCATGTATAGCTAGCATGTGCACGTGTGAGCATACATGCACATATATTTAATTCATTTATCAAGTGGCAACGTAATTTCATCATTCGTATGGCTGTAACCTAAAGCTCGGCGCAAAAGCTCCCACTTGACTCGCCCATTCGAGTGAAACGAAATAAGTCAATTTCAGTGCGTTTCGCGTAGCGTTGTTTAGTTTTAAATTTGATGTTCGGCCGGCTAGATGCTATAGATCGGTAGATTTGCAAGATGTTAGTAGAATTGTTGGCGATTATTGTTGTTGTCCTGCTGGTGGCCTACCGCTGGGCCACATATCACTATAACTATTTCAAGGACCGTGGCATACCATATTCTAAGCCGTATCCATTTGTTGGTAATATGGGCAAAATGTTTTTACGCCAGCAATCAATGTTTGATCTAATTGTTGATCTGTACTTGATGGGAAATGACAATGACAAGTGAGTACATTGGATATTTTTGAATGATATCACACCACTAACTGCGTATTACAATATAAAAGATCAATGCAAAAGCTCAAATGATTACGTATCTGTATATTTATATTGCCATAAGTGAGCATATTTTCTAGTGTAAAACAAATTGAAACTGGGTATAATTGATATCGTTACTTTATTACCTGATGCAGGCTGCATTTTAATTAGAATAATATAATAGCTTGGGTTGGTATGGCTATATAAACAATTAGAAAATCAACTGTCTGATTTAAGAATCTCAATAATATATATCCAGTGGGGCTTAGGAAAGTTGTGGATCATATATGAAATACGAAAACTGCATTACTGTTGCAATGAAATAATGCATTTCTACCCACAATCCCTAAAGAGTTTATTATATTATATTTGGTTGAATCCAATTTCAATTTACATGAATCTTTTTAATTTTAATATATAATCCAAATTTGCTGACTAATAAAATATATTGAAACGATTTGTTGGGTACTTAAGATAGCGCCCAAAATCTTATCAACAATAATGTAATAGACAACAATAACGATTGACCATATCAAGAGGTATTTTTGTTTTAATCATGATTGCTTTACCTGGTTTGGACACACATATGTACATAGGTATAGATAAGTGATTAATTTGTTTGAAAACCCTTGCCAGTTTACAACCAATATCGATTACAAATTCCTATAAAAGGTAAAATAGGTTAGTGTCTTGATTAGAATAATATATATGCCGCACTTAACTGAATATTAGAGTTGATGTATTGCCAATTGTCAGCTATTTTAAGCTCGCTTATCGGTCAAGGTATCCGCTAAAAATGATTCATTTATAACTATTTGTAGGGTTTATGGAATTTTTGAGCAGCGCAAGCCGTTGTTGATGATACGCGACCCGGAGCTACTCAAACAGATAACAATCAAAGATTTCGATCACTTTATCAATCATCGTAATATCTTTGGCGTAGACAGTGAAGATCCACATGACATGGATAATCTTTTTGGCAGCTCCCTATTTTCCATGCGCGATACACGCTGGAAGAACATGCGTAGCACACTGAGTCCTGCCTTTACGGGTAGCAAAATGCGTCAAATGTTCCAGCTGATGGATATTGTAGCTAAAGAGGCGGTTGAGTGTCTGAAGCGTGATGGCATCCCAGAGAATGGAATGGAGCTGGATATGAAAGACTATTGTACTCGATTCACTAACGATGTCATAGCCTCAACAGCATTTGGCTTGGAGGTGAATTCCTTCAAAGAACGTGATAATCAGTTCTACTTGATGGGAAAAAAGTTGACCACCTTCACGGCGTTGATGAACTTAAAGTTTTTGCTATTCCAATGTGCGCAGAAACTCTTTAAGGTAGCCGATCATCTCTTGCTGGTTTAGTTTTCAAATTATATTTATATTTGTCCTTCTAGGCATTGAAAATCTCGCTCTTTGATAGGAAAAGCACAAACTATTTTGTGCGTTTGGTATTGGATGCCATGAAGTATCGCCAGGAGAAGAACATTATACGCCCTGATATGATTAACATGTTGATGGAGGCACGCGGCCTACTCAGCTCAGATAAGTCTAAATCGGGCACAGTTCGTGATTGGAGCGATCGTGATATCGTTGCTCAATGCTTCGTTTTTTTCTTTGCGGGCTTTGAAACGTCGGCGGTACTCATGTGCTTCGCAGCACAAGAGCTGTTGGAGAACGAGGATGTGCAGGCGAAGCTCTATGAAGAGGTGGCACAGGTCGACAGTGATCTGGAGGGCGGCCAGCTGACATATGAGGCTATAATGGGTATGAAGTATATGGATCAGGTGGTCTCGGAGGTTCTGCGAAAGTGGCCGGCGGCCATCGCTATTGATCGCGAGTGCAACAAGGACATAACATACGAGGTCGATGGCAAAAGCATTGAGATAAAGAAAGGAGACGCTGTTTGGCTGCCTATCTGTGGCTTTCATCGTGATCCCAAATACTTTGAGAACCCGACTAAATTTGACCCAGATCGTTTCAGTGAGGAGAACAAGGATAAAATTCAGCCATTTACGTATTATCCTTTCGGCGTTGGGCCTCGCAATTGCATAGGTGAGTAACAGACTTTGGGGCACAGACTTTAGATTATATTGTTTTAAAATAACTCTTCTCTAGGCTCTCGATTCGCATTACTCGAGGCCAAAGCTGTGATTTACTATTTGCTGCGCGAGTTCCGTATTGTGCCAGCTAAGAAAACCTGCATTCCGTTGGTCCTTAACAGCTCCGGCTTTCAATTGACACCAAAAACTGGATTTTGGGTGAAGCTAATTCCGCGTAAATAAGTCGATCCAGTTCCAGTTGTAATTTTAATTAAAGCAGTTTTTATACATGTTGAAACTTGAATTTGAATAAATTAAAAAAAAAAACAAACAGAAAGAAAGATAGAAACTGCCAAATCGATAATTATTATATATTTCTATTTATATACCAAATTATGATATTGTTCATATCTAGGATAGGCTATTTTAAAGTCAAGTTTGTAAGTTTTGAGATTAAGATTCGATTTATGGTTAGAAATACTGTAATTCTTCACTCCAACTTCAAAAATAAAAGCCGAGTGTATATAATGTATGTTAAAGATATCTAATTAAGTATAAGTTGAGATTTAATCTTACAACTGGCATAAAGGACCATTTGGCCCAAAAATTTGCAACGCACCAACATTAATTATACAAAGCCTTCGGCTGAATGTGGCTATTGAGGTATCAAGAGGCGCTTGGTGGGGCGTTGCAAAAGCAGCTGGATACTTGGATGAACTGGCCATGTTATGGGTGTGAATGGCGGCTGGAAGAGGCAGCGTCCACAACGGAAAACCGCACTTTAACGCGAAGACATAAATCAAATTAGTTTTTCAAGCGAATGCACTCGACTAATTCGAGCGGTGAGCGCGCCAAGGTACAGCGCGGATGCTGTTCATTTTAGTACACAGAATACACAATGGTCGTGCGGTTCTGTGCCAGCCAACAAAAGGATACTACACCCCAAGTTCTACTCACACTAGAGAAACGCACACGCACACACACGCTATACACAGATATCGATTAATATTTATCCCGTGACACAACGCCACAAAAACCGCGGCGGCCGTTGGTCCATTAAAGGACGCATAGAAAGAGCAACCAACCCCAGCCCGAGGGCCGCGCAGCGACCGTTCCTCTTGCGCCCTTGAACAATGGCAGACGACAGCCAACACGCGCGTTTAGCTCGCATCCACTTCAAATATGATCAATGCTGGTTAGTTTTCCTACTAAAAACGAGCGTCTGCCTCGATATCCTTGGCGCACGACCCTTCTCTCTGTTTGGGGCATGCCATAGGCAGCAGTCAGCTGTGAGCGCTCTCTCGCTCGCACACATGCTTGACACTGCTTGTATGCCATATGTGTATGTGTGTGTGTTGGTGTGTTTGTGTGAGCAGCTGCCCTGCGAGCAATGGCGTTTGTGCTCGCCCCGCCTACCGCGCGCGTTTTGTGCGCGTTTTTTTTTTTTTTTTTTTTTTTTTTGTCGTACTCGGCTTTGCGGGCCCAGCTTAGGGCGAAAACATTTTCAAAGTCAAAACAGTTGTGAAAATCGTCGAAGAAAATTTCATTTTCGTTACAGTTGCAATCGTTGAAAATGCACTTAACCTCAAATCCAATAATCCGCTTGTAATTCAGTTCATTCAAATGGTCTTCGGCTACCGATGCCCAATGTCCACTGATCGCAGCTCTTTGTGTGCATGTCCTGCAGCGTTTTTCAATTTGAATACCCATGCGGGTTAGAATATCTAGTTTGTATGCATGTCTGTGTGCAAAGTGTTGACCCCGACGGGTAATCGTTCTATTATTAATGAACATTCGCCTTCAAACAATGTCGCAGTGGCATATCGACATATAGTCAGTACTAGGCTTACCTGTCCCGAATAAGTTCAATGTCACTTCGAGGCATATACAAATCAAGCGGGTTAATGGAATATATAAATATACAATGAATGTAAGAGGATAAATATTTATTTAAATATTTATATATGTATATATTTAATAACAAATATTTAATACAATAAATATATTAATCAAAATATAAATTGCCAAAAAAAATGTCCAATTTCTATTTGATTGTTTTTAAGCAATTTATAGAAAATATTTCATATAGGATGTATATGTACAATAAAAATGTAGGTCATAAATAATACAGATATAAATTGAAAAGTATATATGTACATCAAATATATGTATGTATGCTTATATAAATTGATAGTAATAACATTTCTTTTGATCTGCGATCAAACAATATATTTCTCTTTTGGGTCAACTTTCTTCAATTTGCCATGTGACACGCTTTAAGGCTTATGACAGATTTGGAAGAGGAAATCGTCTCAGGATTTCTAAGATTTGTGCAAGCGAGCGCAAATAATGCGTGAAAATCTGTAACAACCGTCAGTAGCGGCACGCTCCCCTGGTCCAAAAGCCTGCCCATTGACCGGGCTGTGCCATGATCCGCCTAACACAAACGGCGGCAGTGTCTTTCCGCATTCCTGTTGTGAGACGAGCCAAAGACATAAGTGGCTCGGCTCGCCCATGGCTAGCAGCAAAGTCAAATGCAAATTGAAATGTTGAAAAATGGGACAATGCTTGGCCAGAATTCTGCAGAATGCTGACAATGCGTGCTACCGAGGATTGGCAAATGTTGCTGGCAAAAGCCTTTTCACACATATCAATGCAATGCGGCAGGACTTTGTTGGCCAAGGCAATGAATGTGGCTGTTTGAGGCAACCGGTAGGAGATTGCAATTGGCCAGAGCTCAATTGAACCAGGGTCTGTGACTCCTATGGTGCAATTATGATGGAAAGGTGCTAATAATAACCGATAAATTCATGTTTACCTAACAGCCCAGGGTTCTGGTCAGCTGTCAAGTGTCTGTTTGTGCGTGTGCGTGTGTGTGTGATGAATGAATGAATGCATGAATCGCCAACTGCCATGAATGATGATGAACTGCATGCGAAGAGCTGCTGTAGTAGGTGTTTGACTTAGGTACTTGCATGCAACCTCAATGCGTCAACCTTGCCAACTTTGCCATCTCTCTGCCCACGGGCACCAAGGGCTCTGCAATTGTTGCGTTGCGTGCACTAAATACTGCGGGGGGAAATTGCAATAGATTTGATTGATCGACGATATGTTCCACTCGTGCTATTTTCTATGGCAATAATACGCATCGAATTTTTACAAAAAAATCACCGTTTTTTGTATAAAAAAATAATGCGCTGCAATAGTAATGGGTGCATGCCAATTGCTTGATTGATGACTATCGTACAATAAAAACATGATCCAGATACACACATACATTTAAATAGTTCTATATATAAATATATATGGCTAGACAAATAAATACACAGATGCTCATGTCTATATCGCTGAGATGACACTCGATCGCATCACACTTTGCCGTATCTCTGGTCTTATGTAAAATGTCGTGAAACCGCAAAAACTACTATAAATTGACATCATAAATTAAAATTACTTCCACCCTTCTTCACATAGGCGCTCCACCAGGCCAAACCCAGTCACAGCCCTCGTTTCGGTATTGGACTTTCGGAGGGTTGGCCCTCTGGGGTTGGTGTGTGAATAAACCCAAAATCCAGAGGCCCAAAACGTAAACGTCAAGCGGCTGAAAAAAGGGGCGAGCACGCAGCCATCAACACGATTATTTCGCATAAAATAAATTGATTCCTGTTAAAAGTCAAGCATGTCCTTTGAATCTGGAAATAGAACTGCATACAAACACACACACACGCACACAGAGTGAGACGACTAGAGACAAGCCGAAAACATCGCTTGAAAAATGTCGAAATTTGTCCACAATAAGTTCTTTATTGAGTCGCCTGAGACAAAGGATTACCTCGCTGCCACAACCATCACCGCCGCCGCTATAAACCACGGCCAAGCCACTCGCCATCGCCACTCGACCCAGGGAAACAGCAAACAATGAAACAATAGCCAAAAGACAGGGAAAACTGTGCCACGTCTTCGCCTTGAATTGCGCCAGGCAGCCGTATCTGTCGCTGGGCTGTCCCGACACCTTTGAATCGACACCTTCCCTTCGAGCGTTTTGTCCTGCCATCTATTCAATTCAATAGAAAGTGGCATATAAATAATGATGAGCGAGCCAATTTGGGCAGTTGCGTCAAGAGTGAAGTCGAGCTGTTCTATTGTTATCCCGGTCTTTTTTGTTTGTGTGCCCCAGACAAACGGGCAACATGGCTCTGACAAACCTAAACGTGAAGTCCTTAAATGCGGTCGCCAAGGTGGCTGGCTGGTGCTCGTCCTGCCACAGACGCTCGGTCGCCGCTCAAATTGAGCGTATGAAATTGATTAGCTAACGCATTTTAGTTACAATATTTGTATTTAGTTTATAAACTAATTTGAAATTCAGTTGCCCATTAACAAAGTGGCGTGCGTGAAGCATGTGCGATGCCACCAACAGAGCTCAAGGATTCATTGATTGAGCATAGAACAGTTTGGATCAGTAGCACTGCCAGGGGTGTCACCATTTAGATATGCTGTCTGATCATGTATTAGTATAGGGTTTTATTCAATTAAGTTAGGGAAAGGCCGATCCCATTTTATTCATCATTTCATTCAAGAATTAAATCTTAGAACTTGGTAAAAATATTATTGTAATCAATTCAAATTTTTAGTAAAGTTGGCAATATTTTTTTTTAATATTTTGAATTTACATCTTTCATATTTTAAAATAGACACAATATTGCCGATTAGAGAATGTTTTCGAGTTCATCGAATAAATACGAAATAATATAATCTGACTAACCCATCGGATACTCGCAAGAGATAATCAGCTTTGATTTAAGACCCATTTATAATGCCGATTGACTTTTCCCATGCCCCACTATATTGGGTTCAAGATTGATATTAAATTCACAATAGACAGCTAAGCTGATCATTTACTTAGCTGATTGGTGAATCAAAGTCATAATTCCACTTTACTGGACTGTCAATTCAATTCAAAGCGATGCAGCCGCCGCAATTCCTTGGAATCTTCTTCAAATTTTGCACCTTCCACTCTCCCAGCTACCAGTTTTTATTGTGTAGCTGTGTAATTGAGCCATATAACTCTAACCTGTTACAATTGAATGGCAGGCA
Source organism: Drosophila antonietae (assembly GCA_030914385.1). Taxonomy (NCBI): domain Eukaryota; kingdom Metazoa; phylum Arthropoda; class Insecta; order Diptera; family Drosophilidae; genus Drosophila; species Drosophila antonietae. The sequence continues at coordinate 16,131,729 of JAUESO010000609.1, read as the reverse complement.
AACGTCAGATCTGTGACTGCGCAGAGCACCATGGCTCCCTTATTAATTAGCCGGATTGTCTATTTTGGAAGGTGTCAACAGGTAAATTCGTCATTGTGTGAGCAATTTTTTATACTTGCCAAGTGTCCTGCATTGTTTTTGCAAGGCCCCGATGCGGCAAGATCTGAGAGGGATGCATGTAGCAATGTCACGTTGCACTTCAGAGGAGCCGGCTCGTTTGGTCGGCCGCAATGTAAAGGATAATGTGGCAAAATCCTGACAATTGATGTCCTTTGCCGGCACTTCAAATGCGGCGGCTCTGCCAACTGAGACATCGAACGCAAACATTTGTTTGTTGTTTGCACAGGCAACACACAGGCGACACTTGACGTTACGGCCGGGGGAGGGCGCATATAAATAATAATCAAACAAATAGATTTATATATTATATATACACCTCACGGGTCAGTGTTTGTCTCTAATGCAATTTTTGCGACAATGCTTCAACAACGCTGCAGATTCAATCACTTTCGTGTATTAATCAATTGCAATCAGCTTTCACATGTGCCTTCAAAAGCTACCCATAGATGGCGCTGCAACGACCACAATCGCACACGCATACTCATCAACTTCCTGAGCGCAAGACTTTCACATTTCCTGGCACTCGTGAGTCGTGTCTGTTTGACGCTCGGCTGTGGTGAATTTTCCGCTATTACATTGAAAAAAAAAAGTATATTTAAGTGTACTAAACTTAATAAAAATGATATGTTTATGTTATGTTAAATTATTTCTTTAAATAGAAAAAAATGTTTGTTTATTTAGTTTTATATTGTCTAAATGGTCGAGCAGGAAATTAATTTCAATTTAGTCTTAATTTATCTTTAGGAATGTAATTCTATCCCCAGCGTTAGTGTTATATATCTTTTGTAAGAACTTATATGCTTTGTCAAAAGTTGCAACCGTTTTCCTCAGTGCAGTTCGTGTACCAAAGTTTGGTGCAGACTTTGCGACGCTGCTGCTGCTTTTAGTTTGCGTTTAACCGTCTCGCCAGGCGAAAGCAAAGCTTTGCTTGTTCGTGCGCGTTTCGAATCACATACACCACCCACTCATACACATACACACACAGAACACTCCGTGACATCCAAGCCACACACACACTTTTCTAGAGTGCGCGAGCAAAATAAATTCGAATGAATGGTTCTTAATAAAATGTGTTAATCCAAATGCTGGCAAAAATGATGAAATATAATTAATGTGATTAGAGGTTCTGCGTGTGGGCCAAAAAGTTGTCTCTGCCAATATCGTCGGATGTTTTCCAATGCAACGGTTTTCTTCTGTATCTGTTTTCCGCAACACCCACATTGCAAGCTATTAATAATTAACTAAGAGTGAATTTTCTCATAATCTGACTATATACTCAACTAACTGCTGATTGTGCTATACTGAGCAACAAAACTACTCTCAAAATGGTAATAAAAATGTAAAAGTGATTATGAAATTTGTGTTACTCATGTGTGTGTGTGTGTGTGTATCTGTATGTGTGCGCTTTTCCGTGGGTTCTTGCATGTGTGTGAATGTGTGTGTGGATGCCCCAAATGCTTTTCACAAATTGTTTACAATATCAAGTCCAAGTCAATTGCATTTTGACCACAGCCTTCAATTGTTAGTCGCTTTTCAAGTTTCTGGTTCAAACACAAGCTATTAGCCTTCATCACTTTTACTTTCGAGACCGAGTGGTGGGGTGGGCTGCTATCCCTATTGTTTTGAGACATTAAGAAAAATATGATGTAAGCCCGAACACCCAACCCAACGGCAGCCACAAACCCAGTCACAATCAGTCAGCCAGCTAGACTGCCTAGTCTGGTGGATGTTTCCTGCCACCATTTACAGTTACATCCACATCTGCATAAGTATTTAGTTAGCAGAGCCATTTATTTTTATAAGATGTTGTTGCAGCATCCGCGCTAGCCATAACTGTAACTGTAGCTGTAACTAACAAGCTCGCACACGCACACAGACGCCCACACCACCACCAGCAGCAGCAGCAGCAGCAGCATTTGCAACCTTAGCCAACGGCGAGTATGAGTAAAGGCTGATGGGGCGGCAGAAGGGACGGTGACGGCAGCGGGTCGGGCCAGCAAATCGATATTGTGCGGCATGACCGAGTGGCCCACAGGGCGCTCTATGTTTTGCCTGTGGAGCTGGGCTACGCAGCCAGCGTAACTCGTAGTGTGGTGGCTTTGTAAGCCAGCAGCCAGCCAGACGCCGCAGCTGACGGAGCCGCCGCCAACGACGCTGTTCCTTTAGCTACTCTCACCCCGGCGGTTGAATTCGAGCTCGTCTTTTGTGGTGAAAACTTTCATTTGCTCTCTCTCGCATTCTGTGCCTTTGCCATTTGCGTCAAATTTGCGCTGTTATCAGACCAATAGCAGCAACAACAGCAACAACAGCAACTACAGCAACAACAACAGCAGCAACAACAACAACAACAACGCTTGTCAATAGCTAACAAATGGCTGTAATACTACACAAATTTATTCAATGACATTTATTGTTGTTGTCGCTTATGTAGTTTGTGTCACGATTTGCGCATTTTGTCAAGGGAGTCTGAAGGAAAGCACATGATGTCATGTGAACGAGTATAGCTATATATATAGTATATTCATGCATGTGTGTGTGCGTGTGCGTGTGTATATGGAAAGTATGCAGCGTTTGTTGGCTGTGCAAACTGCCTTCTCCATGCTCCATTTCTAAGCAGAGCGCTGCTCTTAGCTTTGTTTACTCGTCGCTTATCGGCGCGCAGATTGTGAAAGTGCACACATACATATATATTTATGTGCTTATAGTATGTATGTGGCCGCTTAATTGCCTGGGTAAACAAATCGAAGTCTACAGCTTGCTTAGCACAGCTGAATGTATGTCTTTGCTTTAATTAATATATATATTTATAGTAAAATTTTTCATTTTATGATCGATAAGTTGGGTATATCAGTATTTGCCTGCCACCCGTCATTGTTCACATGCCTAACGCACATTTGAGTTAACTTAAGCCCAGCCAGGTATTTGCTGACTAGTGAAACTTATTGAGAACTTGCTGTTGCGTTCGCCAGCAAATGCAACAGCTGGCATGGTAATATTAGATTTCATGCCAGTTAAAAACTAGCTGCGATATAAGCCACGGCTATGAGGTCTCTCGTATTGTTACACTGCGTGACAGCAAACAGACTGGGCCAATATATTAGCCACAAAAGCCGGCTGCAGTCGTTGCACTTATTATTATTGTTTTCCATTCGCATGGGCCAGGCCCAGCTCAGGCATAGTATGTATCAAATATCAACTTAGTTGATGCCCTTAACAAAACTATCTTGAGGCAGACGTTGTGGCAATAAACCTTATAAGCTTGCCACGAGCCCAAGCCAACAGTAAATATACAGACATACTCACAGATACATAGATATTCTGACACTGAAGCCCCTGCTCAGCAGTCAGTGGAAGACTGGGTAGCTATGTTCAGTTGGTATCATCAAGAAATTAGGATTATTCTCCCATGTGATGCACATTCTTATCTAAGTTAATTCGTGCAATTATATACAAATTTATTATATAAATATAAAATTCCCAAATTGCAAAGTTATATGTTTTTAATAGTGACGAAGAATTTATTATTTTAATTATTAATTGAACAAAGTTAAATTGTTTACACTTCCTTTTTTTTTACTTATCCATCTTTTATTTCAGTGACCAAATCTTTGCACTTTGACCTATAACTAATAAATATTTCACATATTATTATTAGTATTATTATTATTATATTTATTTTTTATGTTTTAAATAAGTTTTTCTTACCTTAAATGAGAATATATTTAAATTAATAACATTTTTTTCCTCTTTGGCGAGTTGAGTTAAACGACTGAAATAGATTTTCATATTTTTGTTTTTATAATTAAAATTTAATTATATAAAAATCATATATAAATCTATTAAGATTTATATATTAATATATTAATTGATTGATAATATTTGGTATATTATTGTCTTTTATTTGTTCTGCTGTAAGTTGAGTTTCTATTAGTTTCAAATAACTCAAATATATAGTATAATATATTAATTGTGTTTTACATACAGAGTACTTAAATAATCTTCAAAATATTCAACTCTTTATTTGTCAAGGCAATGCTGAGGATTGGGTATTTTATAGTTGAGTAGATGACTGCGATTTCTTGTTAACCTAGCATTAAGTACATGCATTAGTCTTCCTACAGTATTATATATCACTCTAAGTGTGTATGAGTGTATGTGTGTGTGTGTGGGTGTATGTGTGTGTGTGGGTGTTTTTGTGTCTACGTTAAATCATTTCAGAGAACACCTGCAGGCGTTGAGACATCTATGTGGAGCACATAAGCTTCATTGTCTCCGCAGTTTAGTCTTAGTCACGATTTGTGTGCTTAGTGGGGCGCTTAAGCTGCTGCCAGCATTAAGCGGCAACAGCAAGAACAATAAGTTGGATGACAACTGAATGTACATCTAATGTATTTGCTTAACACTTTTCATTTAGATCGTACGCCATCGCTCCCGCCGTGCGCGCATGTGGAACATGGGATTATTATTCCTAATCTACTACTGCGTGAGCATCTACTCGGCGAAAGGCGAGAACAAGGATACTCCGGATATTCCACTTGATGTGGGCAGCCTGCCTGAAGCGGCCGATGCTGACTTTGAGACTGACAATGAGATTACTTCACCCAATCCTCTCCAGACTAGCGAAGTGAGCAGCGCGGATGATTCCATTAAGTGGAAATACTCATTCGTATTATTAATTTTTTTCAACAGCAGAGTGACGCATTGCCGGAAACGACCATGGCCACGCCTATACATGGCGCTGTGCCAACTTGGCGTGCAAAACGAGAAAATTGTACACCGCCGGCTATCGAGCAGTTTCCTCAGCCGTTGATGAACAAATGGGCGCGTCAGCATGGTGGACTCATCTTACACATTCTCGTGGCCATCTACACGTTCTTTGGCCTGGCCATTGTGTGCGACGAGTACTTTGTGGCCAGTCTGGACAGGCTGTGCGAGGGTGAGCTCAACGCGAATATCACTTTAAGTCCTTCATCAATCTGAGTCTTTGCAGAGCTTAAACTGTCACCGGATGTGGCTGGCGCCACTTTTATGGCCGCCGGCAGCTCAGCTCCAGAGCTGGCCACCGTTGTTATTGGCGTATTCTTCGCCAAGGACGACATCGGCATCAGTGGTGTCATTGGCTCAGCGGTGTTCAACATCATGTTTGTCATTTCGGTTTGTGCCCTTTGCTCTGGCACCGTTTGCCAGCTGAACTGGTGGCCACTCGTCCGCGATTGCTTCTTCTACTGCGTGTCCATATTGGTCATGCTGATAATAATCTTCAATGATGTCATCTCTTGCGTAAGTACATCAAATAGAAAAGTTACAGATTGTTTTTATTCAAACTACGTTTTATAACCATTAATAATCTAATAATTGTATGAAAACTGTAGCCAGATCTTGATTATATATAATTACAAATATTCGTCTGTCTGCCTCTGTTAATTCGAGACAATTTCTTGCTTGCAGAATAGTTTATATATTTCTTTTTAATTTTCTCATATAAAAAAAAATTCTAAAATTGAAAATGAATTAAATCAAAATTAATGAATATATTTTAATATAATAATAACTCATTGGGCCATATATAAAAGTTATTGTAATATACATAAACATGATTATATATTTATGTGATATATAATATTAAATTCTTGCCATTTTCAGTTTGAATCTGTGGTTATGCTGCTGTGCTATGTGGGCTACTGCATTGCTTTGCATTTCAATACGGAGCTGGAACGCTGGGCCTTGAGCTTAAATCTGCCCTTTAAGCTGCCTAGCAAGGAGGAGCAGTCGGCATTGGTCACTTATAAGAATGTGCCTGAAAGTTCCTATACACAGGGTGCTCAGCCAAAAGAAACCGAAACAAGTCCGCAGCAACAACCGCAGCCATCGACTCAGGGCGACTATCAGAGCTACAACGATCCAAATGCCAGCTGGGATCCGAACGCTGCTTGGGGTGACGAGAGTCAAAGTCAGCCGCAGACCATGGGCATCAGTGCCAAACCAAGTCAGCCGCCGGTGGATGATTGGGGCATGAGTCAGTTTAACCAGGGCCAAGGCCAAGAGAATATGGCCTATAATGCCGATCAACCGGAATCTGTGGTTACAGGTGAAGCAGCCGCAACATCGGCCAAACCTCAAGTTGCGCCTAATCCGGAAGGAGTTAATTACTACAAGTCGACAGATAAGCAACGTGAGCCACGCCCCGATCCATTGGTGCGACCCACAGAGGGCGGCCAGCCCGCTCTGATTGCCTGGTATGTGGTCTACCCAATACACTATCTGTGCAAGAAGACAATGCCGGATTGCCGACTGCAGCAGTATCGGAACTGGTATCCATTCACGTTTCTACTGTCGATGATTTGGATCTCGTTTTACTCGTACTTTATGGTCTGGATGATAACAGTGATTGGGTCCACGCTGGCCATACCAGATACGGTGATGGGTCTGACGTTCGTAGCTGCTGGCGTTTCTGTGCCAGATGCCCTAAGCTCAATAGCGGTTATCAAAGAGGGCTACGGCGACATGGCCGTTTCGAATGCAATTGGCTCAAATGTCTTTGATATACTAGTGTGCTTAGGTCTTCCATGGTTCATACAAACGGCCATCATCAAACCCGGCTCGCACGTCAATGTTATATCCAAGGGTATGTATGCAATCGCCTCACTCTCTGTGTCTCTCTATGTGTTAGTGCCTGAAAATGTCGTCGTAATGCTGTTCAAGTTTGTAATATGCCTGGCATGTGTCTTTAGCTGTGTTGTAGCCGACTCTAGATGGTGTAGCTGCAGCAATATGCAAAGGCTTCTGTATATTAATGCATTGAGTACTCTTATTTATAGGTCTGGCCTATTCCACCCTCTCGCTCTTCTCCACCGTTGTCTTCTTGATACTCTCAACGCATTTGAATGGCTGGAAATTGGACAAGCGTCTGGGCATAATACTAATGCTCTGGTATTTATTTTTCATAACACTGGCGTCGCTCTATGAGATGAATGTCTTTGGTTACATGAACCCACCAGAGTGTCCCAGTAAGTACCAGCTCGAATATCTAGATTATTTGCAATACCTAAACTCTTTCGTTTTACAGGCACGTACTAAATAACTGATTATCATATTGCCATAAATAGCAGACGCACTTAGACTCGCATCAGCAGCACCAATAACGAGTACCATATACAAAGACATACCTATACAGTCATATATACATCAATCCAATAATCATAACTATAGTAAACAGCAAGGTGTCCCAGTAAGAACATTAATACAAATATATATATATATATATATATATATAGAGAGATATATATAAATATTTCAAGTAAATATTACTCAAACGTGCGTTTTACATGGATTTTTACATGCACCAAAATGAAAGAAAAAAGTATAAATTATATCTACGATATATATTTAAAAAGATGCATATTTATTTAGGCAAAAGATAAAAATGAGAGAAAAAAAAAAACAAAAAAAAAACTCCATATACAACAATTATATGCATATAGCACTGTAGATAGGGAGAATTGTATAATATTTAGTACAAGTAAATTGCAAAACAGCAAATGATATTTGTTGCCACGGTTTAATGGAACAACAACTAAGTAATAGAAAAGGAACAACGCTAAATTTCAGATGGAATGAATACACACTCAAACAAGGATTAGAAAAAATAGCTGTTAAGAACTTGGCATCGATTTTTAAGTTAAACAAAAAAGAAAATGTTGTTTGGTTCGTAAGTTTTTTAACATTTTTGAATTACTTTATTTCCTTAACATACTTTTTGACTGCTGCTGCTGCTGCTTTGCTCAAAATTTGTCATTCACATCAGATAAACGAGTCCCAAATCTACGTTAAATAAGCCAGAAAAATGTCAACGAATTTTAATGGGTTTGTTATAGAGTGCAATTAAGCAACTGTTTATTCAGATATAAGTTCAATGGGGCGCTTTAAGATATTATTCTAACAAACTACTTGATGTATGCCTACATTTAAAGTTTTCATAGGGTATTTCCTAGTCGAGTATTCTCTACCAGCGCAATTCTAAAGGTTTTAGTTGCTTCAACTCTTTTATTTTTCGTTATACTTACATTCATAAATCTAAAATGAAAATAGATCAATAGGAACTTATATTTATGTAGATATTTTTTAAAGCATTAACACAAACGATAATAGGAAGCATATTTTTTACGATTAAATTTACAATATTGATGAAAACAAAACAAACGTCCTGAGTTGCGACACCTACGACCACAATGTTAAAGAATGATGCCAATTGTAAACACATAAAATATAAACAAATATATATGTATGTATGTATTTAACATTTCAAAAGTATTTAACTTTATAGCAATTAATGGCGTCAATTTTTTACTGTAAATATATGAATTCTATATGTATACAAAAATTTTTAATTCTAATAATGTAAATTTATAGTCAATTTTTGGTGCAAATTACGTACACGCGCATATTTATACACATTTGTGGAAATTTTTACCAATATAGTGAACATTATTATTGTTATTATTATTTGTAACTATAGTTTTTGTTCAATAATTATATCAGTGAGAGGAAAACAAAAAAGAATATAAGCCAACAAAAAAAAATAATAATAATAATAATAATAAATAATAAAAAGTATACAAAAATCCAAAATTTGTATAATAGTTAACCAAAACAACGCACTCAATAAAGAGATAATAATCTATTTTAGCCTTCTGTGTACAAATTGTTAAATTTCGTACTCAACTCGAATATAAATTTATAATTTAAAGCTAAAACCACCGTTCGACAGCGAATGACTTGAAAGGAAAATTTGTCTGCTTCTTTCAGGCCTTTAAGAACTTTAATATATCTATTTATGCTAATGGATTGTTAAAACTCAATTTATTAAAATACGAAAATTAATATTCATATATATTTAAAGAGTTTTCTTTTTCGTCACATCAAACGAATATCATTTAAAAGAAAATAAATAAAGACATTAAAAAATTATGCATTAAATAATGAAAATAAATAATAATAATAATGTCGTTCTAAAACGCTGTTTAACGGTGGTGCATTTAATGGCATTAAACCATATACGAAAAACGTTAATAATATTGTTAAATATTTTGATATTGTATTGTAGAATATTATTTTGATTCGCTGCGGACTTTTCCAGACCATGTTTAGGTGCTGGTTAAATACTTAGGATTCTGCTTTGGTAGAATTATTAGCATTCTTATAAGCAGTGGCAGTCGTATTAATCCCTGGCAATGGTAGACATGATATGACACTAAATCAGTATGATAATTTAGCTGCAAGCAAAGTAAAAGACATACAAACACATACACACACAGCATACACGTAAATATATATACACATACATACATATATGTAGTATAAAGATACAAAACGAACTTACATAGTGAGCAATGCACTGCTATATTAAATGGACGCGCTCAAAACATATATGTAGTTACATAAACATTAAGAAACAAACAGTATATGTGGATATACATATATACTAGATACATAGAGTATATACTAATTAATATACATACACGGAGCGCGCTAAGTTGTCGAGATTTGTTGAAGGCGCCGATATGAAATACGAGTAACTAAAATCCTCAAAGCAAGAATTATAAAATTGAAAAACTTCCTTAAAACTATTTGCAAACATAAAACCAACTAAAATTTAACCAAAACAATAAATGTACGAACAATCGCCTATTGTAAACTCCCACAAACATATGCATACATAATTGTTATACATACATACATACCATCTCCTATTTAATAGAAAAAGAAAAACGTATAAGTATATACATACGTTGTTATATGAATTGCTTCTATGGGCATTTCTCAAGTACAATGTTCTTCCCCACTCAATGAAATATGCCAGCTACAAATATACATAATACAATATATCAATACATACATACATACCTATACTATACCTACATATACATATACATATACTAAACACATATTGGCAAACGTAAAAATTGTTAAATGTTTGATGTGTTACAAGTAAATAGAGCAATCCAAGTTTAGAATCGACGTTTGATTGATATGCAACAAAATCAATACATACAAACATTCATACATAGCTATATGACATACATCAAAACATAACATAACATATACAAAGAACTAAACCTTAATTGTTGACAAGATCGTTAAGTATTTCAATTAACTATTTCCATTAGAAGCTCAATTTAAATTTAACATAAAAGAAAAGAAGAAAAACAAAAGAACAAAAATACAGTTGAAATGTCGTTATTAAACGTATTTACCCAGATATGAAATATTTTATTCAATTTACTTTTTAATGTCTTCAAACTAAATCAAATCAAATCAAATATATATTTCGTGTTACTTTGTGCAAATATTGTGTATGAATGATGTATGCATACAAATGGATATACATATACTATAAATAAAAATATTGAAGTGAACAAGTTAAAGGACTTTACTGAAAGACAAACACTCTCTCTCACACACACACACACACACACACGCTTTAAACACATATACACATATACATATATATATATATATACAATAAATATAGTATATATGTACAGACACACATATATACATACATAACTACAATAATGTACAATAAATGTCATCTATGTATGCTATTATATACAACTATCATTTGTGTTAACTATGACTATAATTGTTTGCAAACACTTAAGAGATTATTATTCAAACATATGCATAAATATTTATTTATTGGTATGACAAATATATAATAATGAGAAACAAATAATTACACTTATTTGTGAAAGAAGAAACATAATAACTATTGCTAATATACACAACTGTTGATGTTATGTTTAGTCTATTAATGGATTTCAAAAATAAATGAATATACACACGCAAGCCCATAAATGAGTTTCGAGTTGTCAGGTCAGTAAATCATTATTATAAGATATGTATAATTAATTCACTATATAACAGAAATTAGAGAATTAATTAATGTATGTCGGAACAGGGTAACAGATATTGTATTAAATTACATATGTATATACATACATACTCACAGTAATGAAGGTGATGTGTAAGTCAACTAGCATTCAACATTTCGGTTAAGCACAACAGGCTACCTTTAAAGCTTTCGCAGCGTACAAGCCCAACTGTTAATAAGCTGCGCAGACAAAAAGCTCTCTCTCTCACTCTGTCGTAAACGTCAACGTCACCGACGCGACGCGTTGCTCCGTTTCGGCAATGGAAAGGTAAACAAAAAGCAAAAGAAAGAGCGGACATCGAGAGAGTAATATTAGCAATACTGAGTACTGAATACGCTTTTCGATCTATATAATAGAATAAATTATTCCGCTTTGATTGAATTTTGGAAGATAGGTATTGTTTGGTTGAATTTAGCTCTTAAGCCATACTCAGGATTTTCGCTTGTTTTTTAGTTTTCCCCTATTTTGTTTGCCCTTCTCTTCTCTTCTTTAAATTTAAGAATTGTATATAATGCAAATATTATTTACATATTACATTATATTTTAAATATGCTAATTTATGCATTTTAATCTCACTGTTTAAGTGTATATGCATTTAATGTCATCGGTAATGACAGGCTCTAACATATAGATTTTTATAATTTTACATTCACATATTTTTAAAAAAATTATTTATTTGTTGTCAGTCAGAATTTTTTGCAAATAGCTTGGTGCAGCTATTATGCTGTATCACAGAGTATAGGAAGCTTTCTGGAGCTGCAGCTTTCTGCGTCAGCCAGAACGGTGCCGAAGTTTGCGCTGTGTGTTTCAGTCGTAAGTTCACTGCCAAAGTGCTAGGAAGTGGGCCGCTTGGATGTGTGTGTGTGTGTGTGACTGAGTGTGTGTGTGTGCAGTGGACGCTCGCGTAGAAAACCTGAAGAACCGCTATCTCTAAAACACTCACTTTCGCGCACACTCTCGCTAACATTCAATCGGCGTAGCCGTATGTGTAAGTGTCTCAACCTGTTCTCCAGCTGGACGGGTGGAGAAAAGAATTTGTTAATAGTGAACTCAGCTGTAGGCCGGCCCGGCACGCAGCGATAACACATTATGGATTTTTCAATAATGAACATATTTATGATGGCCCTAGAGAAATTATGTAACGCAGTTAATATTATATTCGCTGACGAACAATTCTACTAGTATAGTGCACATAAATATATACCATACATACGCGTACTTATACATACATATATATTGGCATACATACATACATTTAGTTGACGCCTTGTTTGCGGGAGATTAGCGCGTTGGGGTCAGACGCACTGTTGATAAGCTCTCAGCCGCTGTTTGTTTAATTTCTTAGCGTTCTGGGGAGATAGTGTATTAATTATGTTATCAGTTCTTTTGAATTGTGGCGAATGTATTTAATATGATTTGAATATCAATTTCCAATCTCCGCAGCAATGTGCATACATATATTAACAACATCTTAATAAGCACAGATCAGATCCAGTTAGCCAAGCACAATGTCGAATTTACCGCGGGTGGACATTGATCAGCCGAAGTACGATCAGAGTACCTATTTCGGGCGTGCCAAGCATTTCTTTCTGGTCACTAATCCTCTGAATATATTTGCCACCGATGAGGAACTAGCGAAGGCTCGCGATATCGTCACCAAGTACCGCGCCAACCAGCCCCTGCCCAATGTCAAATCAATCGATGAGGTGTGGAGGGCCAAGTATCTATACGACTCGGCTCACCATCCGGAGACGGGCGAGAAACAGATCATTGTGGGCCGAATGTCGGCTCAGATGCCCATGAATACGTTTATCACTGGTGGTAAGTAAGAGCGATGCCCCCTCTACCCCCCGTCTACCATCGCTGCCCTGTGACCTTGGTCATGTTTCGCTTTCATTGGAGACCTTCAACTATTCGCTTCCGCGCTTTGATTAATAAATAACGGTTAATGCTGTTGTTTTCCCATTTAGGTATGATGACATTTTACAAAACCACGCGGGCGGTTGTCTTCTGGCAATGGTTCAATCAAACGTTCAACGCCATTGTCAACTACACAAACCGCTCAGGCACCTCACCAATTAGTCAATCGTAGGTTTCTCTAGGGAAGATTGCTTTTTGTTTTCTTGTGCCCAATTTGTATTATTGTTATGCACACAGACAACTGATTACCTCCTACTGCCTGGCAACGGGCGGCGCCCTAGCCACAGCGCTCTCCCTCAACCGGGCCGTGAAGAACATGAGCCCAATCTTCGGGCGCCTGGTGCCACTCGTCGCGGTGGCAGCCGCAAATTGTATAAATATTCCTTGCATGCGCATGCAGTAAGTAAACAGTAAAATCTATGAAAATAAGAAATAATTATATTGCAAGATATTGAATATCATAATCATATACCTTTGCATTCATCAGGGAGCTACGCAATGGAGTCACACTTTTGGACTCGAAGAATGCAGAGGTGGGCATTTCGAAGAAGGCCGCCTTTGTGGGCATTTCAGCCGTGGTAATCAGTCGAATTGCCATGGCTGTGCCTGGAATGAGTAAGTTACTGATTTACTTGAAATATATAAATAATATCTAAAATATCTCTGTTTGTCAGCTTTGACACCTCTGCTGGTGACGAAACTGGAGAAGAACGGCTTTCTAAAGAAATATCCCAGAGCGAATGCCCCAATTCAAACGCTCTTCTGTGGCTTTGTTCTGATCTTTGCCACGCCTTTGGGCTGTGCGTTCTTCAGCCAGCGGGCGGCTATCAAAGTGAACGATCTCGAGTCGGAAGTGCGCGATCGAATAAAGAAGGAGCGTCCCGACTTGGATACTGTTTGGTATAACAAGGGCTTGTAAGTCGAATTAAATTGAAGTAATAAAGAAGTGAAAATTATTAATGTAAAAGTGAAGAGAAAAATTATTAATGACGATATTTAGGTAATGTTTTCTGTGGACAATAATTATTGTATGTCACTGTCAGTAGCTATCCGCGAATTGCATTTAAAATTATGTTACCGATTTAAATCGCATTTATATCTAATATGCAAAACCTCTAATATTTTGCTCTTCATTTGAAATAAATTAAATAGTATGAATAAGTTAAAAGTTATTATACTGCTTTGTATAAATTTAACGAATATTTTCTTAGTTACGATGCATGAATTTATCAATTGTAAAAAAATGTTTATTAAATGTGTGAATATAAAACAGAACTGCATTTTTTCTTGAAGTTTTAAAATTAAGTAAAGCATTTTTATTGGCGCCAAAGCAGTGACATAGCAGTCAGGTTTTTAACAGCTTAGGTCTTTTCGGACTGAAAATACTAAGCCGATATGAAACATTACAAATACCATTAAAATTAGTTTGATCTTTATAATGCTTAAATAAAAGTAATAGTGTAGCAAGCAAACGAGTAAGCTTTCAATATTGTATTAACATATTCATATTTTCATGGAAAATATCAGTTCACTTGGAATTTTATATATATATGCAGATACATATATTTGTGATTTAAACCAGCGCCAGATATCGATAGTTATTTCTAACCAATCCTGCCTATCGATATACAATTATTACTAAGCACTAAAAAATACCAAACGCTTTGAATGGAGCGCATTTTCTAGTGCAGTCAGCCAATGTTTTAAATTAATGAACTGATTAAATTAATATGGATAACGCAACAACTGTAAGCAAAAGGCGCTCTCTGACGCTCAGCAACAGATTACTGCACAAGCGACACAGTGGTAGGTTCAAAATATTTGTGTGTGTAGTAAAAACTAAGTGAATATATCAACAACGATTTGACAGCTTCTCCACAGAGTCGCGTTTGCGCCAGCGCAACTCAGGAAACGGCAAACGATGGAGGTTCTACTTGTTCGCCAAACGTGAGCATTTCCGAAAATGTAGAGAGCACGCCGCCCCACAAAAAGATGCAGATGCTAGACGACAGTCTAGATTTCTCGCAGCACAGCAGCCTCTCACCCAGCTGTTTGTTCTCCCAGACCTTGGTCACCGGCAGCCCGGAAGTCAGTTGGCGCTGGCAGAGCGATAACAATGGACGTCGGGAGAAGGCGAACACTACTTCGGACAGTGGCTTCGACTCTGAAGAGTTTGGACCCGATGCCTACAAGCGGAGGGAGAGACGGAAGCAGGTGCGTGTAGATGATGCCAATGAGCACAGACGCAAGCAGCTGGACAACAGAGAGTGGCGGGCACAGCAAATACGTGATCACGAGTTGCTCAGAGAGCGTTGTGATAAACTTCACAAACAGTTGCATCAACAAACAGTAGAGCCAGAAGCAACAGAAGCGGCAACTACAAATAGCACAACAACAGCTGCTATTGAAGCTGTTGCGGATCCTGCATTGGCCGATTTCCTCAATGACTCAGATACTGATTGCTTTTTGTTAGAGGCCTCTCAGCAGCTGGAGTCGAAGTTGCCGAAGCCAGAGCAAACACCGGCTGCAACCACGCCCACCAGCTACCCCAAGAAAAAGAATGATAAACAGTGCTCCTTCTACATGAAGTTCCTGGAGGATGAGAGCGAGACTGAGGATTGGTTTGTCGCCCTCGACGAGGCCATGTTGGAGGCAACGCAGCCCAAGAAGCCGCGCACTTCTTTACAACGTTACAAGTCCATGCCCAGCAAGGCAGCCGATAATGCCTCTACAAACACGATCTGCTCCACATCCTCGAGCGATACACCGCGTATTAAGCGACATGCCAGCAGCCATGTCCTCTCCCCGGCTACGTCGAATGGTAAATTCCTGCAGTTTATGTATAACAAATCTAAATAATTTCTAATGTGTCTATGTATGCATGTATTTTTAGCAAGGAGCAATCTTTTTGGCAGACGGCAGTAAAGCCTTAGACGCTGTGCTTACGCCCACAATAAAATGTACCAACGGCTTCCCATATACCAGAACCCGAATGTGATGCGCAAAAAGTTTCGGCCGCCTTCCTATTTCCCATATATTGTTGTCTCTGAACATGTATACGTTAACTTAATCCATGTAGTCTTAATATACTTATGTAATTAGGATTGAAGCTCAATTAAAAGAGTATTTTGATTCAAAGTGCCTCTCAATGGCTATCGAACTAAATTGCGTAGTTTATAGCGCGCTGACAGGATGCAGACCATATGCTTTCGATTATAGATTAAATGTGCAGCTGGTTTAATTGGAAAGAAGGATTGCATCTGATGGAGCAATTGACTGTTAACTGATTGGTACTTGTTAACTGATTAGTGTCCAGTGCCTCACTCGTGTTGCGAAAGCAGCTTAGAAGCAAAATGCAGTTGAAAATATTATTAATGATCATTTTAACAATATTCAATTTAATAGTAATTAATAATATAAATTAAATTTAAGTTTATGAATAAGATGTTTTAGTTATAAATAAAATAAAATATAAATATTAATTTAAAATCTGTACAACAAATCTAAAATATTCCAGTGCCAATTTTTAGTATACTTTTTAGTTTCACTTTCACTGTAAAAAATAACGATGTAATTTATAAAATTAAGCCAGAACGAAGAGGAACTGAATATTGTATTCAGGTGCAACACATATGGAAATCAGCTTCAAAAACATATAAAGCTTCTTTTGCATCACAAGTCCGAATGCTTAAATGTTGATCTGCGACGCTGTCCTTTTCATACATTGGCATTGATGGCTACTCAACGATTCTTTATACTTCATTCATTTGCAATCATTAAATGCGACTTTTAACTGGAAATGCATGTTAATTACTGACCTTTGATGGGCACTGCGAGCTGCAGTTTACGATGAGTGAAGCTGGAGCGCTTCCCAATTGAACGGCTTAATGTATGCTTTCGGACATACGCCACTCGATTGGGGCTAAGGTCAAAGTTGAAACTCTTTTCAGCTATTACCCGCGCAAGAAGCAGTTCGCAAACACAAATACAGTCGCGCGTAAGTAGGCGTAAGTGGGCAAGTACATGTCACACATACACATACATATACACACATATACATGAGTGCGTATGTACTGGCTTTTACAAAATGCAATGAATCTAGAACATAAAGTATGCTGCCATATGTTTGCAATGCGCAGCATATCAGCCAATCGGAGTCGAGCAACAAGCCGAGCAATCGAAAAAAAAAAAACAAAACAGAATAGGCAACAATAGTCACTGTGGAGCGAGAGAAATAACGTATACAGGGGACACAAATGATGGTAGGAGGCATCAGCGGCAGGTCAAATGAATTGGTGACGTCTACAAAGCGCAAACCAAGCTGCAAAAGTAACAACAATATTGAAGTGAATACGGCGAGCTTGAGCCCAAACTGAAGGAGCAGCTGGGCGTGCGAGCAGCATAGCAATAGTGACAAATGAAATGCACTGTGTGGGCGCTAACTGTTTAGGGGTGGGAGCGAGAGCTTTTGAAGCTTGCTGTAAGCTTTTCTCGAAATGCTTTTGTACGGCGCGGCGCCTTACGTATATTCATAATGGCGTCCACAGCCGACACTGACAAACAGTTTTCTGCGCGCAGTGCCAAAGCAAAGTTCGTGGCAGCGCACAACTAGCACCAGCAGCAGCAGCAACACAGCGCAGACAACAACAAATTGAATAGAGAGCATAATAAAGGACAAAATATTAACTCAACAACACAGAGCTAATTACCCAAGCAGTTACGCAGTGCACAAATTTTGAAGTGCTGCCGGCTCTTGAACGATTTGTCAATAACAAAGAACGTACGAATTTTAATTGTGTTTAGTGAAGCGCGGTCTTTATTTTTGACATTCATCTACCAAAATTCCCGCTCCTACGTAAATCGAAGTGTGTGCACGAGTTTCTGGCGCCAGCGTTGCCCCATCGTCACAATCATTAAACGGAAGCCCAAATAGAGTCCAACGCAAAACAGCCGAAAAAAATAATAGGAACTCGCGAGGCGTAACGCGTGAAATGTTTATTTCGGCAGCTGCATGGAGCTTTGCTGCTTCATGGCGACTGCTATGCATCGGGATGCTGGCATTGGCGACGCTCCTACCGTTGGCTCTCGCTGAATCGGAGGCTGCTCCCAGTGGAACCGGCGGCCTGGCTAATCATGCCGTCTTCACCAGCTCATTTCTAGTGCGGTTCCGTCGGGGCGTTGACAATGATTTTGCCCACAAGTTGGCTGACAAGTATGGCTTCGAAAATCTGGGACCGGTGAGTAATCAGTAGCCAAAACACATTACAGTGAATATCATTTACATGCAACCACACAAATGTTAAATAAATATAAATAACATAAATACAACTTATTGGAATTATTGCGTGTTAATTATATATACCAAAATATTGCCAATGAGAATAAGTTCTAATAGAAGTTCATCGCACTTTGTGCTTGTAATTTGATAAGTTGCTTGTTCACTATTAGCTGAGTTTCACCAAAATAATATACAGTTCTTGACCATTTCCGCTAAACGAACTGCAAAAGTTGGTCAGACCAAAAGAAATCTATTCCCATGGGATCTGTGTGCTCGTCGAGCTTTCACTGTACTCTTTACTTATTACAAAAGCCAGTCAAGTCAGACGTTTGCTGTGAAAAATCAATTATTTTATGTTCCGACCCCGTCGGCATGTTTTGCAGCCCAAAAGAGACAGCCCGCAGCTTAAACAAGCTGCAATCGTCAAGGGCTGTTAATTATTGTGGCTGCTTAAGTGTGTGTGCGTGGTCGTATGTGTGTGGTTGTGTGTTGGCATCTGTGTCGACGTGTGTGACTGTGTGTGTGAGGCGCGTGCTTAGTATACAAAGCATTATAAAGTCAGCAACAACTGCGACGACCATCATCCGGCTGGCGCGCAAAAATTTCCATTGCATACTCTCCGGGCGTTATATTTCAAGCATTTCGTGTTGCATGTAGCAAACGGGCACAAGGCCAACAACTACGGACAATAACTTTTCTGTAGAAGTATAACAAATATATAACATACTGACATGTCGAGGTGAGCATACACCAGCCACAACAGCTATCAGCTCGAGCTGACCAAGCGAATTGGGTAATATTTCGCAAGGCGTCTGGAATTGACAGCTATTATACCTCTGTGTCTAGTACTACTTGTTGCTTCTGCACAGTTTTTACTGTCATCAATTGCTCGTTGCTCAATCTACTGCAGTAATTAGTTAGCTGACGCTTAATAACATTATGTCAGGGTCAACAATTGCATCAATAAAGAAATATGAAGACACCCTTCATTATTTATGTAATGCTGATTTATGTGTAAATTGATATGATTTCGCTTAACTACTTCGCGCTGCTTATATTGTGGCCAGTTACCTGAGAACCGCCTTCGTACTGGGTGCCAATTACGCTAACATTTATTACGCCGCAGACCTAACTGCAGCTCGGCTATGTATGAGGACTGTCGTCATGACAACGTTAATATATTGCATATTACAATCAGGGGGAGCACATTAATGCACAGCATTCATGAAAAGATTCCTCTCTTGATGTGCTTCAATTCTAAACTATTTTTAGTTGTTAGCTTCAACTAACGTACATCATGATTATGTTCCAGATAAAATCTCATATTGAATTAGACCTTCTTTGTAAACAGGTTTTGTGTTCGCAATGACGTTCCTAATTCCCTATAATAACGTTCATTTCCATTTTTAGAATTCATACAAGTAGAGAAATAATCCTTTATTGCATTTGTATTCTTGGAAAGTGAATTTTAGCAAATTAACTCTTTTGTTTGGTTAAATGGACATTTAAGGGCTCTAATCATTAGCCATGTTAAACAAATATTAAGTAGACCGATTTATATATAAGACTACTACAAAAAGTATTTTAAATTACATTAAAAAAAAAAAAAAAAATCCGAAATAAATCGATTCCTTTTTTTTTTGTAAATTTTTAATAACTTGTTCGATTTCTATTTTGTTTGTCTTTATGTCTTGGTATTCCGATTTTTGAAGTATTGAATAATTTTGCTTACTATTCTTCAAATCTTCTGGCCACCTTCTGACTGAACATTTTTATTATTATTATGATTACCAGTTAATTAACTAAATTTTTTTTTTACATAATTTGTTGCTATGCAAATAGGGTTGGGATGTTAATGAATTATAAATAAAAATGTAATTTTTGGTTGTCTCTGAATAATAATTAATAATTGTTGTTTATTATTATTTTGCTTATATTATTTAACAAAAATACAATCGATTTGTGGTATTCTCGGAGCTTCTTTCATATTTATTTATTCCTTAGTAAAACTTTGCTTTACTCTTTATTAAGAACGCTTCTTATTTGCAGATTATATATTTAATTGAGTAGGATTACAGCTTATATTTCATATATTTTGATAGCAACAGACAATCCTCGGCACCGTGTAACTAATAAACATCAGATTATATTTTAGTGTTTATTAAAAAGTCAAAAATATTGTAATACTCGTAATGGCTCGTTCCATTTATAGTTAGTTACCCCTGCCCGTGCAAGATAATATGGCAAATTTAAAACCAAACCCTTAACAAAAGCATTTCTCATATGGACGACCTATTTGATGGGCTAAATGTACACGGAAATTTAATTGGAAATTTGTGTCGACTGGACTTCCGCTTCGTATACTCATACAATTCAATGCTTTCAGCAGATAAACAGCAAAATTCTTTCACTTTTTTTTTGCTGCTGGGGCAAACGGTAATAAAATTGCGGCACATGTTGCCGAAAAAATCTGTTGCTCTTACGTCAAACGCTATCTGCCAACCAAAATCACACAATATGTACGACAAAACAACAACAATATAGATATATATATATATGTGTATATATATACATATAAAAAAGGCAACCTTTCAGCGTGGGATAGCGAGTAGGCACAGACACAGGCACACGCCTATGCTCTGTTGGTTGCTCAAATCGATATTGCGTATACGCAGCATATGAAGTGGCGCTGGATTTTTATCTGTAATGTAAGCGCAGACTTCGTTTAGGCTTTATTGCTTTCGATGTAAGAGTTCTATCAGCAATAAGCTATTAGTTTTGACTATCAGTTATCAGCTATTAGATACACGCTTACATATGTAAATTTCGACATATATAATATAATTGAAGCTGCAGCCTGCACAGGGCTTACAATTTAAATATTTTGATTTTAATTAGTCAATTTCGTGCTTTGGTAAATACATATGTTCTAGAATGAGAGACAAATCTTTGCTGCTCAGCAGGCGACGCGTCGCGCCCACGCAGCCTGTCTCAGCGCAATCTTCGCAGTCAACCTGCAATTTTATGGTAGGCTGAATATTTTGCTGCCGTCTCGCTCTTTAATGACCAGAAAATTCAGAAAGTGCTGTTTGGCTAATTCCTTAAAGCGCTTTTATTTTTTTATTTCTATTTTTTTTTTTACGTTTGCCTTTGTGGTGTTTAAAAGTTTTACTAAATACCTACTTTGTATCTGCGCTGAGCCTTTGGGCATACACATTCTCCTTGTATGTGTAATAACTTATAAAGCCAACAAACCCACCTGTCGGCAGTCTCATGTTAGCTGTGAGGGCGTTGTGTTGCAAATCCTTGCACAAAGCGTTAAGCTAAGATTTCTGTTTGCCAAACGTAAGCCTTGCGAACGGAGGCGACGGGAGAAATAGGAGGGAGGAAAAACAAGAATAACTTGTACTTGACTGAATGCAGAACATATTTCGATATATATTCATTAATTATTGGTAAACACATTGTTTGAATTCCGATTCCTTGGAAATTTTCTTAATTGTAGCCTGAAACTATTGTTTCGTGGTAAAATGCTGCAGAAATGATATCATATTGTAATGAAATAATAAAATATATACAAACAAAATGGCAATTAGACTTGAAATGGAATATTCAATTGATTTAATTCAACAATATACAATTGTTGAAATTGGGCATACATTTCTTTTCTCTTCTCCTGTCAAGATTGATGCATTGAGCTTCTTCTTGATAGCTACTGAACCTTATGCAAACTGTCTGTTATAGAATTTTATACTCTGAATTCCAACTTAATTTACTGCTAAATTGAGCCTTAATTACAGCTTTCATTTCAATTTAGCAAAGTTTCAACATTAATGAAAGCAACCGCACAGTTCGCGCGTGCAACTTTTTTACAACATAAAAAGTTGGCGGAATGTCAGCGCTAATTAAATATGCAAAGTTGCACCATGCAGTCTATTTTTTTTTTTTTTTTTTTTTTTTCAAAGCTTATAAAATATGCAGCACTCATTAGTTGTTCGCTCTGCATAATCTAGCTGACAAAGTATACATATTTTATGGATATTCAAGTAGAAAGGTCATCATGGGGTTAGCATGGGAAATGACGCTAAACGACGCTGTGGTGCGACAGAGTCTATTTTATATAATATATTTGGACATTTAGAGAGCATTCATCAGTTTCAGCTTCAAGTTCAATTTGTCGTCTATTTTTGTTTCATTTAGTATGCAAAATGAGAAATGAGTTAACAAATTTTGCGGTCTTGCTGCCTGTTCGCTGGGCTCCAGAAATTAACGGCACGGGCATTTGCTGGCAATTTGTAACTAAAGACAAACATATGTTGGCAAATAAAAGACAAACAAAGGACTCGCACGTTGGGCAAACAGAGACGAAAGACGTGCATGCCAGGAAAAGGTTATGCTATTGCTCTTAAAATGTAAGGCCCGCAGGGATACAATAAGCCCAAGCTCATATACACACACACACACACATGCATATATGAGGCTTGAAAAGAATATCACGTATACGCAATGCTCATCGCCAAGTTAATATATATACATTTGTTTATTTTTAGAATTGCAGACCCGTGTCTGCCTTGGCTGAGCACGCGCTATGGCCGATGCTTAAATATAAATTGGTTTCTAATATCATATCGATATTAAAATTTCTGTAATCGAATAATAGTTTGCATATTAACAACTAAATTACAATCATTAGAATGGCACTTACCTGAACACTCCACATACATACATATATTAAGAGTTTGGCCCTTGTGTGCGCTTTGGCCCATTTGCCAACAGTTGGCAAACTTTGATGGAAAAGCCAACTTTTGGCAAATGTTTGCAATTTTCCCGGCAGAATGTCAGGTATCACATCCACCCTTCTCTTAGTGAGAATTATATATGTATGTATGGACCTAAATGAAATTTGAATGCCTTATGGTATGTCCGAAATTGGCACTAATGCTTATTAAAAAGTTTACGGAACACTATCTGCTAATTACCAGCAAAAGAGCAAACATTTTAAATATATATATTATATTTCAGCAAAATGAAAGCTTTTATTATGTGCAAAACTTTGTGGACGAACAAAGTCCTCATAAATTGTGAAATTTGATATGTTTGCTGGTAGTTGGTAGCTCCATAAATAATAGAATGAATAAATTAATTATAAAACAACTAAAGTGCTCCAATTGGGACTGCCCGACTAGAAGATAGGCTGCAATGAGCTGATCTAACATTCATTATGCACATTTCTTTATACATGCATAGCAAATACCAGGTGCAGCTATAAGCAGGAGCTCTGCTTGCTTCTTAGTCAAAATTGTAGGACGTAATAGTGGCATTGGCATATGATGACAAACGGACGGAAAACAGACGAACTCTGAGATGGACAGAAGGACATGGCTAGATCCACACAGCTCGTCGTTCTGAATAAGAATGTATATAATTTATGAGGCCTGCTACGTCTCTCTCTCTCTCTCTCTCTCTCTCTCTGATAAAATATGCAACACATAAATAATAACTATTTTATCTGTGGTATGGTAAAAGCAATCGACTATTATATAACATTATATATCCTGGAGTAGTAGGCAGTTTGACGGAAACTTACATATGAATTTCAATGCACCTACACAAAGCGTACAGGTAGTCGCATTTTAGTGCATACACCTGTTGAAAGATACTTTTAAAATGAATTAGGCGAGCACTTTGCACATATCAAAGAGCAGATGAAAAAGTTTTGAGTGCCATGCGGTAAGTGAAATGTTCATAAAAGAGTTGGGAGTGCTGAAAAGGCCGGCAAAGGTGGTAAAAACATTTGAAAAATATATAAAAATAATTAAATTTAATTATCCAGCAGTAGAATGATAAAGAGAGTGAGAGAAGGGAGTAGTAGAATCGCATGAAATGCACACTTAATTATGTGACCATCGTTCCCGCTACAGTTGGGTGAAATCACGCATACGCAGCATGAGCCAAACAGCAGGCCAATGTCAACAGTGAGCTAGATAATTATTTTACTGCATTGTAAGCATGTTGCCTTTGGTCTAAATAGCAAACGGACAAACGGACGATTATGATGGCCAGCCTCGTCCAACTTGTTTTCACACGCGGTTCGTCACACGATTTCTTTGAATGTGTTAATCGATTTTAGCTCGCTTCCCACTAGCCCAGCCTGGGCTTTAAGTTTATATAACTAGTGACTAGGGACACGGTTGGGAAATGAGTTCCTGCTACCTTATTAAGCAGATGTCTATTCATGAACAACTTCTACTTGGAAATTTTAATTAAAATTCATTCCTTTCGCTGCATCGTCGTTGTTCGACAATGGCATGGCAACCACTTGTTGTGACATTTAAGGCTAATTAAATGTCATGCTCAGTTGCTGTGGCTGCTCATAGTCAGAGTGCATCCATTAAGAACTTGAAGATTATTTATATCCAACAAAGTTTTAATGCAGCTCACGCTAGTCACTTTATTAGCTGTTTAACTAGCTTAAGCTAGGACCAACAAATCAAGGCACTGTTTACTTGGCTAGGCCATGGCGCCTGGCACAATGACTGCCACATGCCAAAATCCTCAATCAAATCCTATTAGTCCTGACGTCTGTTTGTCTTCGCTTTGCGCGGCATATCCTGCTGAATAATTCAACAGTTGGTGGCAATCATTTGCATTTCACTCATTTGCTACCTGCCTATCTAGCTATATGTATTTATATACATATACACCTGAACCTGTACAGCTTCAACATTCTTCTGTGTAATTTGCATGCCATTTATTGCCGCCTGAATAGGGCTTACACCGGCGCCAATCAATGTTTTTTTTCTCTTTTGTTTTCCATTATTTTCCACAGTTTCAGTCATACTATAGGGCTGGTCGATTGGCATATGTTGAATATTTTGAAATTAAATTCCAGACAAATTCAAAAGAAACAGCAAAAAAAGTAAAAAGTAAAAAAATAATGAAATGAATGTGTTCAATGTGAAATTGTTTATTTGCTGCAATTATTTGAAATAAATAAATAATAAAAATAAATAAATATTGCTATATAAATCAATTTTATGCACATTTTTGAGCTCACATCTTGAGAAATCCGTTGGTATACAAATTTAATGAAAAATATATAAAAATATATTCTTTGGGTTTTCAGAACCTTATCTATTACATGTTATATTTTCACCTTCATTTTAATTAGTTTTACATATAAACTTTTCTATTTTAAATTTTCTAATAATATCGTGCCAAATGCACATTCTCAATAAATGGGTAATATTTTATAAAATTGCAAAAACTTTGTAAAATAGTTTCTATTAACAGAGAAAGGACAGTCTGCTGGCTTCAAATGACTGCGTTAACTTATTCCTTCTACTTTTGATTGATTTAAACTTTTATGCCATATATAAGTAAAAATGTCAAATGAAACTTTCGCTTTGAGCGTAACTTTCTCAAAACTTGTTAACTCTTTCAAAGCATAGCTGATACTGTCATGTTCGAGAATTGGATTACGTTTGCTACCCAACTTTATTTAGTTTAATAGTTTGCAAACTCAACTCGATTCTGAGAGTCCAATTATATGTGTATGTAAATTATGCAATTAAATTAGTTCAGCCGTTCGAAGTTGCTCTGTTATCAGCTTACGTGAAACTCGAAGCTCTATCAGCTTACATCAGCTAGCAACTATCTATCGATTGTATATGTATAACTATATGTGTGATATTTGTGCATTAATATAGCAAACTGTTATTATGTGCATGGCAGTAGTCATTTGCTCAAGTGCTACCAGAAATATAGTTGGCTACTGATAAAGTGACACGAACTGATAAGGCATGGCTAACGATGGCAATGGAAGAGTCTGTCACGCAGTTGAGCCAACGGCAAATGGATTTTACTTTAGCTGTAAAATATAAATGATTTGAGATAGTGCTCAAGTCTAATGGGCAAAGAATGATACGAATGAGTGGACAGCAAAAGACGTTTCAAGAAAATATGTTGCCTACTTTTGAGCTGAACATGTTGAGTGGGGAAATTGAAATGGAAATCCAAATTTAAAATCTATTTCTAGCATATATATGGCTTTGTTGGAAAATGCATTTGCAGTGAAAACTAATCAAGTGTTTGATGGAAAAGCCAAGATAAAGCTCATGCGTCATATTGTCGACTTTAAGCCCTTGTTGTGGGCCTGTTTAAGCTTGTAGCTTTGTTTAAGTTTCCACCTGCCAAGCCTGACTGCCCGCAGGACAATCAAAAACATGCTGAAACTGGGATGTATGCATACGCGCACACACTCACACTCACACATACACACATATGTATATGACCATGTAAAATGCGTGTGTGTGTGTGGGTGTGGCTCAATGTGCATTCAACAAGAATGCAGCTGTTGCTCTCTGTTCTTGTTGTTGCTTGTTGTTTGTGAACACTCTGTTGTTTTTAGCTCTCGCCAGTGCATTCACTTTCCGCGGTGAGCTAAAATCCATAAATTTGTGACGCTGACATAGTTTGAAGGATGAAGCGTCACATGCCACATGCTACACGCCACGTCCGTGTAGATATCACGGTGCTGTTGCCGCCCACACTGCGGCTGTCTTCCGTTGTATTTGACTGCCTTTTATCCTGTGCCATGATGGTGATAGTGGCATATTCAAATGAACGCACTGCAACAAGTGGCGCGAATAAACATATGTGTTCCACTCACAGTTTGTTATGAACTGTTATCTACGATTAATGTAACCTATTGCGGACGCCATTTTGGCAATCGACGCGTTTACTTGCCACAAATAATAAGCACCCACTCATGGTCTTGCCAGTTTGTCAAATGCTGCTAAATGCGCGTGGGTGTTATTCGGCTTAAGTATCTCACACGAAGTTGTGCCTTCGGGTCGATAGGGGGCAAGGTGTTGCCACATGCCGCATGCCACATGCCACACAAGTCACATGAAGTGTCTGCTCGCCTAGTCTGACTTTGCTTTGGCCTGTGCAGCTGTCTGCTTGGTTGCTTGGCTGCTTGGCTGCTTGGCTGCTGTCCGCGTTATCACCCGCTGTGACACATTATTTTTATAATACATTGTGTACAACATGTACGCACACACACACACACCCGCACACTCTCACACAGGAGACAATGACTACACTGAGAGCTGGCTTTGTGTGCTGTGCGTTGTTGTGGCTATTTTTGTTTTGCTCAATCCACTCAAAGCTCAGGCATCAAGTTTATTTATTTGCTTTATTATATTTTGTTATTTTCGTTTTCTATTTTTCGCAGCCATATGTTTCATTTATTAGGAGTAATGCAAAAATTATACGAACTTTCTAAAAATATGCGCTCAATTTAGCCGCGAGTGTCTGCTGGGATTAGTGAGCTTGCCTTATTAATTTATATAGGTCCGCATATCGGGCGCTCCATGCGCAATGTTTTCATTATCTTTCAATGTCTTTTGCCAACTCTGTTCGCTGTCAGTTAATTTCAATGGCAAGCGGGCAACAGTCAACAGCTGGCCAGCTGTTACAGTATCCAGTCTACTTAACGCACAAATTATCAGGGCATAAAAATAGACAAGCCCTCGTAATCATCAACCTTCAACCCTCAATCCTGCCAATGGCTCACAAATGATGAACTCCAATGAGCTAATGGCGCACAGTTGGCTCACTCTTCTTCATAATTTCGCTTAAGTAAACCAAATGCTTTTTGCGGCTTCTATTTGCCTTGCATATCGCGTTTAGAGTCCAAATGCTGATGACGTCACTTTTCCATTGAACATTTCATGAATAATTTGGCCAACAGACGAAATAAACATTTGAGGTCCAATATATATAATTAGAAACTTTTTTAAAATTTAATTTAAAAATTTGTAATAAATCTTGATTTGAATATTTACTGTATCTAGTTTAAAGTTAGTTACTTAAGGTTTCATGCGACTTTCTTAGCTTCAAGGCAGCTATTTTTTTGAAGCTTAGTTTAACGAAGATATATTTTTATCACACAATATCACATTTCTTGCTTACACTCACAGCGGGACCTGGACTGGGTATTTTTTTATTGTTGACAGCGGGCGATTTGCATTATGCTTATTGTCTTTAATTCAATTTTCTTTTAGTTGAATTCAATTCGGCAACCTGGGGAGAAAGTATTTTTAAACCTTTGTCGGGCCTCAGATAAGTGGGATGCTGGACGTCGAGCCTTTATCAAGACAAGCCTTTTGTAATTTGTATGTACGGCCGCAGGATATTTTGAGGCATAAGCCCACGTTGCATATACGATGACAGCTGCTCAGGCTGCAAAGCGAAGCTTTCAAAGTTTTTACTTTGCAAAAGGATAAGGCTAAAAAAATGGTTCAGCTACATCTTTGAGATGAAGCTGTGCATTCTAAGCGTATTATAAGTAAAAATATCAAATCGCGTAGGCAGTCGCAACAGCTGTTGACTGACAAAGTAATTATTCGTCCGCGCATTAGTTGCGGATAGCTAAGCCGTTTACCAACCCCTAAGAAGCGAATAAGCGCCTCGGCATCAGTTAATTATTTGCAATCTGTGGGAGTAATGGAAACGCACGGACCCGAGTCAGCCAACAGCTGGCCAAGTTTTGTGAAAGTTATAAAACAGTCGAAAAGTCTAGATACGATAACTTTTACTCTCTAGCTGTGTGGATTGAGCCTGAAACACGAGCAACTGCGAAGCATTGCCAAGGGACTTGTGGCACTTACATTGTCTATTATATTGCGAGATATCCTCATATAATGTGTATATACATATATGCATTCTTAAATTCAAATTAAATATTATTACTAATTTAATTGCTAAATTTAAATTGCCAGAGTAATTATATTGGAAAGCGAAAAACTAAAACAAGCTTCAGGAATTTATTATTATAATTAATTCTAGTCTTTTGCGATATCATGATTATGCTTTTTTGTTGGCTGATTGAAACTTTATACAAGTGAATTGTAGGCTTTTATTACACATATGCGTGTAAAATGTCTTTTCATCTAAGCGTTGTCTTTCCGCAAAAAAAAAAAAAAAAAAAAACAATTTTAGTGGAACTGTGTTTTCTCGCATTGGGGATTTGGGAATAGTTGCTGAGAGGACATGGCACATGTGAGTAATGTGCGTAACTCAATATGCTGTTTATTGGAATTACATTGAGAGAAAATGGAAAATAACTGCTGGAACTAGAGCTGGCTGAAAGGCAAAGGCAAAGCAAGCTAAGCAGTCAGGCAGTTAGGCATGCAGGCAGGCAGACAGAAAGCGCTGTAAACTCTCAATTTACCAAAGCTCGGTCAAGGACTAGAGCTAATATACGTAATAAATGATGTTGTTGTTAATGCT
Organism: Drosophila antonietae; assembly: GCA_030914385.1. Classification (NCBI taxonomy): domain Eukaryota; kingdom Metazoa; phylum Arthropoda; class Insecta; order Diptera; family Drosophilidae; genus Drosophila; species Drosophila antonietae. The sequence goes on along the minus strand of JAUESO010000609.1, from coordinate 16,102,179 downwards.
GATGATGGGGCGCTGTGAAGATGACGCCCACGACTAGCAATTTAAAACGCAATTATGGGCTCTCGTACTTGCTTAGTTTATGTATGTGCGTGTACCCACTCGTATATAGATGTAGGCGTATATACATAGGTCTAGGGAATTACCAACTAAGTCAATTATGGCACAATTATGGCTGACGCAGCTACATGGGCGCAGAACAAGAAACGAATTAATGTGTTAAGCTCAATTAAAGTTGGAGTCTGCCACGCATCCACTAATGAAATAATATTCTTGTACGCTTTGCAGATGGTCGGCGCTGATGGACATGAGTATCACTTCAAGCACAAGACCCTACCGCACGCTCGTTCGCGGCGCAGCTTGATGCACACGCGCGTATTAAAGAGTCATCCCTCGGTGAGTATAACTGTAAACTTAAAGACTGCTGACAGCTGTAGCCATGTCCCTGACACTTGTTTCCTAACATAAATGTCAGAGTTCACTTTGCTGCATCACTGCTTCCGGTGGCAAGTTGGCAATCAGTTGGCAAATTGCGTTCTTGCCAATCCAAGTCCAAGCACTACCGCAACCACAATCACGTTGATTGCATTGCAATTGGGTTCAAGTCTATCTAGCTCTACGCTACGTGACAGTGGGCCATTCCCGATAATTACTATTCAAAGTGCAACAGGCGAGACTGTTGCCAGGCAGCCAGGCCGGCAGCCAGTCAGCTGCTGAACAATACGCAGAATACTTCATGAAAATGAAAATTATGCAGATTCGATGTTTTGTTTTGTTTGCTCGTTGGACTGTCAGCCATCAAGTCCACAGCCGGAGCCCGAATACACAATATTTGTTCTCCGCCTACACAAAATTATCAACTCTGACTGGCACGTACGTACACAACAGCGACGCGTGCATGTGTACATATATATGTTCAAGAGGCTTATGAAAATCGTTGCGTTTCGATTTTTCGATATTGATACATAACCGTTGAAATATTTTGTCAGGTACTCACGGCTGTTCAACAGGCGGGCTTTAGACGCATCAAGCGTGGCCTGCGGCCGGCAGTTCCTGCAATTCATGGACTGCACTATGCAGCTACGCTGGGCGAACCGAATGCTATTGATGTGGAGCCCACGGACCCGTACTTTCCCCTGCAATGGTATCTGAAAAACACTGGACAGAACGGCGGCAAAGTGCGACTCGATCTGAATGTGCAGGCCGCATGGGCTCAGGGCATTACGGGCAAGAACGTGACCACTGCCATCATGGATGACGGTAGGTTGCATGCATGAATAAGCTGCGGCGATATGATTCGAAATTGTTTTATATTTATCCTCTGTACAGGCGTCGACTACATGCATCCGGATCTGAAATTCAATTATGTGAGTAATTGCGAATCCTACTAAATAACCAACTCAAAAGCGACTTCATATTTATATATATGTATATGCATGTGTGTATGTGGGTGTGCGTGTGGGTGTGGGTGTGGGTATGCATGTGGGTGTACGTATGCGTGTGCGTGTGGGTGTGCGTGTGCGTGTGCCAGTCGATGGCATTCAAAATTATATTTGCACAGTGCTATGGTCAAATGAACGCAACGATGCACATAGCTTCATAGAATTGAGTTAACACACAGATGCAGTTCAAATCAACATGCAAAATTTATTGAAAATCCGCTTGAATTGCTTTTTATACCCTGAACCAATTGCAAATGGGAATTCAGGGTATAATGGTTTTGTGAAAATGTATGTAACAGGCAGAAGGAGACGTCGCACACCCCATAAAGTATATATATTCTTGATCAGCACAAAAAAAAAAAAATAAGTTGATATAGCCCTGTCCGTCTGTCCGTCCGTCCGTCCGTATGAACGTCGAGATTTCGGAAACTACAAAAGGAGAAGATCATTAGTTTTTAGACTCTGTTCCTTTTTTCATGGTTCAGGGTATCTCATAGTCGAGCCATCTCAACTAGAGCTTTCTTACATGTTTATATTAAAAGTTTTATTATAAATGAAAATGATTTCCTATTTATACCAACAGACGCAATTTAAATAATATAATCAACTCCCAGATTTCGCAATTTCCCATTTACATATTGATGACCCTATTAAATTCCAGATATTTTTTTTGTTTTATTATTATTAAATAGTCATGTTTCAATGTTGTAAGTTCAGTAGCTAACAGAATATACAAATATTAATATTTAACATTTCTGAATTGAATTATAATATTTGAATTTGATTTAGAAATGTTAAATTAATATAAACATATGAAAAGTCTTGCCGATACCAGACAAATATGTATATCATGGAATTATTTAATTATTAAAAAAAAAAAAAAAAAAAAAAAAAACACTTCAAATTACAGTAAGACCTAGTTTTTCCTCTCTGTCATTTATATAACTTACTTTTTATATAATTTCAATAATATATTTCAAATAGGGTTTTAATATTTCAGGCCATTTATCATAACTAAAATCGACAGCCAATAGAATATTTTTGCAAATGAACTTTCTTTTGTTGTCAGTTACAAAATGTATCTTCAATAAAGGCTTCGGGCTCTGTTAGCTTCTGAGCAGAGGACTTGGCTAAAATTTTCTGGCTTTCACAGCATTTAGCGAGGTGTTCCGTGTTGCTTAACACCATCAGATTAACACATGATAAAATTGTTACCACTAGTTGAGCGTAAACAACAATCGTTGGTCGGCTTTGGGGTTTTAGCAAATTTTCACCTACTAGCCGCACTGGGTACAATAAAAGCCGAATGGGTCCCAGGAAGAAGTGTAATTGTATAAAAGGAAATACAAATAAATCTGTTTTTCTATGTTTATACATATATAATGCAGACTATTAAACATTAAAACATCAAATATTTAGGAACACAAAAAAATACTCTAGGAAATCTCCCGAAAACCTAAAAGGAAAATTTATATTTGGTATATAAATATGGGGGAAAGAATATAAAGGTGTTACGAACATGTTGCTTTATTTGATACAGGTATATATATGTATATATATGTATATATGGGAATATGCATATTACGTTGGGGTAAACTTTTGGGACTGCTCTCGCTTGACGCGTGCACGTTTCAAGTGCTCTGCAAATATCACAGCAAATTGTTATTAGCATTAACAGCTTTAGTTGGCATATTATGCGTGATGAGACACCAAAATGCACTTAAAACTCACGTCATGCCCACAATTTGATGTAATTACTTGCACCTCTCTATCAAAGGCTCTACGCGTGGCCCACCCACGAATTCCCCTATTTTATTCGCTGTACTTTCTCTTGCAGAACGCCGAGGCGAGCTACGACTTTAGCAGCAATGATCCATTCCCCTATCCGCGATACACTGACGACTGGTTTAACAGGTAAGTTCTGGCTCAACCTAAGCGTCTTTAGGAGCTTATAAAGCATCTTGGCAGCGGAGAGGTGGGCGGGTTAATAGCCTGACAGTAAGAGCGAATGATAGAGGACTTTGAGTTAATGCTTTCGAATTTGGAATTTCAATTGTGTAAAGTAAGCAGCTGTGCACATGCAAGAAATTCAAAACAATTCGCAAAGTTTTTTCTTTTCTTTTTAAAGTTTGTTTTTTTCACTTTTACTTTTGCAGCCAAAAATAAAAAGAAAGTTGTATGGTTTCCGTTAATTGCTTTCTTTGTTATGATTTCGTACTGCGCATTTCACAACTTACTTTTCAGTATGCGACAGCCGTATATATGAGAGAGGTTTTCACGGAAGATTTTGTTTGTTTCAGCTGTTTCTTGGTTATCATACTATTTATTAGCATCCGAAAGAGGTGCACAGGCTAATGCCACGTATTTCACTAAAATAGTCTTCTTGATGGTTTCACACTCTTTCTCACTCACTCTCTCTCTCTATCTCTGTCTCCCCCTCTTTTCTTCTATCCATAATTTTTGCAGTCATGGGACTCGGTGTGCCGGCGAAGTGGCTGCTGCCAGAGATAATGGAATTTGTGGCGTGGGTGTTGCTTATGACAGCAAAATCGCAGGTAAGTGGATTTGATGCGTAGTAAATACTACAGAGAAGAGGGAAAGGAGTAGTTAAGCCAAACCAAAAGTATTGCATCGCATATATGACGAACTTCCTTGCATTAATTCAGCAGAAGAATATAAAGATATTAGAGATATGCGTGCTATATCTATATGAAATCAAGCATGAGACTCGGGAGACCAGAGTACCACAAGTGGGCACATAAATCGGCTCCAATCTTATCTGTCGTTTTTATGGCACAAGTGGGAAAAATCATGTGAAAAATCATGTGCAAAATCGGATATATTTGATAATCGCACACATTGCGTGTGTTTTTTACGATTGCCATAAAGCGCCAAGTGAAAGTAAAAAAAAAACATGCCGAGGACTAGCAACAGTTGGGTAGCGTTGATATAGACGACTATAAATGTTGATTTATAATTGCGAGCATTAAGACTAATGGGTACTCTACAGGCATACGCATGCTGGACCAGCCCTATATGACGGACCTAATCGAAGCCAACTCAATGGGACATGAGCCGCACAAAATACATATATACAGTGCCTCCTGGGGTCCCACCGATGATGGCAAGACGGTGGATGGGCCGCGCAATGCCACCATGCGTGCCATTGTCCAGGGTGTGAATGAGGTAACGCTAGCTAGCTATATGCTGCTCTCTGAAATCTTAAGCATCGTTAATTTCTGGCCACCCTGCAGGGTCGAAATGGCTTGGGCAACATCTATGTATGGGCGTCTGGCGATGGCGGCGAGGAGGATGATTGCAACTGCGATGGCTATGCCGCCTCCATGTGGACAATTTCCATTAACAGCGCCATCAATGACGGCCAGAACGCGCACTACGATGAAAGCTGCAGCTCGACGCTGGCATCCACGTTCAGCAATGGTGCCAAGGATCCAAACACTGGGGTTGCCACCACCGACCTCTACGGCAAGTGCACGACTACCCATTCAGGCACCAGTGCCGCGGCACCTGAAGCAGCTGGCGTCTTTGCCTTGGCTTTGGAAGCAAAGTGAGTATTGGTAGATTGCGCTCGAGTTTCTTACATCAATTTATGCAAATCTCCAATTCCCATTTGGCGTACAGCCCTCAGCTCACTTGGCGCGACATTCAGCATCTGACTGTGCTAACATCGAAACGCAATTCCCTTTTCGATGCCAAGAACCGTTTCTACTGGACAATGAACGGCGTTGGCCTAGAGTTCAATCACCTCTTTGGGTTCGGTGTGCTCGATGCGGGCGCCATGGTGACCCTGGCAAAGCAGTGGCACTCGGTGCCAGCACGTTATCACTGCGAGGCGGGCGAAATTAACAAGCCACAGTAAGTCCACATCCATATCGTAGTTTGTCTGAGTTTGTGTGTTAAGCCAAGGCTACTCATATGTAGGCCAATTCTAATGGGTCGCTCGCTGTTTTGGGAAATCAAAACTGATGCGTGCAAGGGCACCGACACGGAAGTGAATTATTTGGAGCACGTGCAGGCCGTCATCACGGCAAACTCATCGCGACGTGGCGACTTGGAGCTGTTCCTCACCTCTCCCATGGGCACCAAGTAAGTATTTGTGCATATCTAAAATCGATCGATGAGTTATTCATTATTACGTGTGCTAGATCCATGATTCTGTCGCGACGCGCTAACGATGACGATCATCGTGATGGCTTCACTAAATGGCCCTTCATGACCACTCACTCCTGGGGCGAGTATCCACAAGGCGTGTGGAAATTGGAAGTATGTTAATCTAGACATCGAAGTTGAGGTGAATGTGACTGTCTTTAATTGCTCGCTTGCTTTCCAGGCACGTTTCAATTCAGCTCAGACGCGACTTGGCCATCTGGTGGAGTGGTCGCTGGTGTTGCATGGCACGAAGGAGGCACCTTATCGCACCCTGAAGCCATCCTCGCCGCACTCCAAGCTGGCCATCGTTAAGAAGGCGCACGAGGACAAGAAGATGAAGTAAGCGCTGTACGTGTCATCTGCGACGTCGTCCATTAGTCAACCTGGCTTTTATCATTCAGTTTAGTATGAAGTGCAAGAATGTGTAGGCTGTGTTTAATTTTATTTTAAATGGGATTGATTGAACACAATCTTTTATTTTATAGAGCTGTAAACTCGAGTCCCTACCAATTTTAATTGAAATGTAAGCTGAGCTAAAAGTTCGGTTTGGTTGCAATTTTATGAAATTCTTATTTGATGCCCTAAGAATTCCTCCTTGGAGTTTACCGTAATATGAATTATAATGGAGTTGTTCAAGCGCACATCTTTTTCAGTGAACTGTAAAGTTTACTTTAAAAAAAAAAAAATAAAAAAACACAAATATCGAAAAAATATATATACAAAAACAGCAAATTAGTTGAAACGTAGCAAAAAATAAAACCGTAGTATCTATCAAAGTTAAGCAGATAAAAACAAAAAAAAAAAAAAAAAACATTTGAAACAGGTATAGCATACGTGTATTTCAGTAGTTATTGAGCAACAGAGCGAGGGAATCATTGAACAACACATAATACTATCTTCTTAAATAATGGAAACGTCTTGTAAATGTACTATATCTAACGATGTGTATACATATATACCTTATCTGTAACTGTGTCCTATGCTCTTAGACTCTTAATAACTATATATACAAAATATGACGAAATCTATTCTAATTTATCTATACAGTGTAAACATAAAATGTTGATCTTAAAGGAAACGGGATTAGGTCCAAGCTGCATACCGCTTCCAGTAAAATCTCTCTATAAGAATAATCTATTTATTATATATATATATATATATCTAAATATATATATATAGTCATACTTTCCAATATATTCGTGCATATAACTAACAGAAATTTTTTTTAGTTTCTTTCGGGGGCCAAAAAAAATAATAAAAACGAGCATGCAAATAATCTGAATTATAATTTTGATAAAACAAAGATAAATTTATAAAAGAAGTGTGTTATTTATTAACAATGAATAAAAATATGTAATGATAAATAGAAAGTACAAGTGCAGTATGTATAACAACAGAGATTGACGTGTTTAGTGTAAAGCAACTAAATTTATAAATGACATTGTTAAAGTTCATGGGCTAAAGTGCAAAGGAATGATATATACATATATATATATATATATGTTATATATACCAACATATATTCATATATATACATATTTAAATATATGCAGTACATGTGTAATTATTATCCAAAAAGCGATGTTAACGCTTCACAAAACATAAGCAGTGACATACTATTATACATGAATAACAAATATATAAATAAATATATATACATATACATTCAACAAAACAGTGTCTATATAGAGAACTTATATATACATATGAATGTATACAAAATATATAATCGTAATAAATAACATATTGATTATATTGATGTGAAGTTATATTGAATGTTGTAGATACTATCAATATACGCAAAATACCCACATAAATGAAATTGCAAATGAAAAAAGTCTAGTATATAGTATATATACATATATATAACTATGTTACACTGAACCTAACACTGAACAGATAAATCTTCTAGCAGTATTATGATTTGCCATTAAAGAAAATTTGTTTGTTACTCATAGAATTATCATTATTATTGGCTTTTTCGATTCTCCAGCAATGGTCAATCAAACAAAATCCTATTCATTTTGTAAATAAAAGTTGGAAAACGGCCAAAACTGAGTTTTTATAAATTAATACACAGAAATTTCAGATTTAGTCCGAAACACTTGCATATTCGGATACAATGTGTGAGAGAGAGAGAGAGAGAGCTTAAAGCTCAAAGCTTAAAGCTTGTGACAAGCTCTATTTACCAGTCGCGCTTCGAAACAACATGCGAAAGTCTACACAAAAGCTCTACATTAAAGCTATTTGTTTTGCAGTTGATGTCTTTTTCAACACTGCATTTTAAACTCTCCAAAAGCTTCATTCATTTATTGCGCCCCCAACATTTAGGTATTGATGCATATACATACCTAAATGGTATGTATCTGAAATATTATAAATTTTAGTCAGCTATTACGAATGGAATTATGGAATGATAGAAATTATCCATCTATTGTTGATTGCATACATATTAATGTTTGTTTGATAATACTATTTTGAATGGTTAGAAGGTCCGTATAATGTCAGCTTAAAATATGATAATTAAAGGTATTATCACGCGATATTTATTAAAATAATAATCGTTACACGAAGAAGTATGTGTAATATTTCTAAATAATATTATATATTTCTTCAACAGCTTTATGTAAAATATGTGGAAAGAATAGATTACTTTTGTTTTTAAACAATAATTAAAAAAAAAAAAAAAAATTATAAAAAGACAAAAACAACTTCAAAATAAGTTAAAAAATCAAATTTTTGAAAGGTATTTTATTCAAATATTGTCTTTCTTAGCCCGGCTTAGTATTGTAGATTAAAATTTAGAGGCTCTTTAATAAATTACAGCTCAATTTATATTATGTATATTCGCGCATTGGGGTCCATAGCGAAAAGGACTTGCAAAAGTTTTCGTTGCAGGAAATGTTTATTAACTATAAATTGCGCAACGCAAAAGGCGCCGAGCAGCTCATCGGAAGGAAGGAAATGAGCAAACATCGGACGCACCCACAAAAACAAATAAAAATGCGGCATACGCAAAATGGTGAGGTAGGCGTTGTTTGTTGTTTGTTATTGTTGTTGTTGTTGTTGGTGCTGTTGCTGTTGCTTTTACTGTTGCTGCTGATGTATTGAGTATATAGCAGGCTGTGCGTTCATAAATCATTTGCCTGCGGGCCTATGATAAATTGTCATACTAATTGTTTTTAGCGTTCAAGACAGACAGGCAGCAACGTCGTGTGGGGGCTGGGCATCCGTTTATGTAGCCCACGTCAATGTCATTGGCCATGGACGACGACGATGACGTTCGGCTGCTAAATGCAGCCTGAGGCTGGCATAATTTTAGGCTCATGCCTTTAAATGCCAAATTAGAAGACAAAACGATTTTGCCACTCATTTACTTCGGACCCGTCAAATTTTGCATATCATTTAAGACTTTACATTTTCGGCTTAAATATATTTGAATTTTTGTCTACGAACGCGTTGAGGCTCTAAAATAGTACGCAATATTCGCTCAGTTGCAATTGCCATCAATCATTGCACATTGCTTATGGAAAATGATTTGCGAGCACTTGAAATAGAGTTACTCGAGAAACTAACTATTCTTTATTCGTTATGGCTGCAAACATGTTAACATTTTGGCAAGAAGTAACAAGTTTATGATTTATGACATTTTAATAATGACAGCGAACTTGGGCCGGGTCGGGTCGAATGGGCCGACAGCAAATGGGAGCAGCAACAGGTTTGTTGTCATGTTTCTTATGGCCTGCTCTTCGTTGTTTGTTGTTGCTTTTAAATAAATTTGTGTTTTTACGCTCATTTGTGGATGAGCAGGGAAATGGATAAGAGGCGCGACGGAGACAGCGACAAGGAGAGTGGAGAGTGGAGAGTGAAGTAGTGGTGTCTGCTGGTCGGTGCTTGGCTTTGGATATTTCTGTAAGCTCCGAGTATTTGACACTTTAATGAACTGCCTGGGGTCGCGTGTGTCGCAGCCGCGACCCCTCGAGCGAATCATTAATATTAATGCTTCATTTTGGCCAGTTTTCGCCATGACAAAATTGGGCTAGCGCACTTTAACCTGCGCCAGACACACACACACACACACACACACACACACACGGACGACCATGCACACACATGTCAATCGTGGTTGCTCCGTTTGTTTAATTTGTTGATAATTGCAGTTTAATTGAGCAGCGATAAGAGCGTAGCTTGTTGGTCACCGGCTCGCAAACAATTAGTGAGCAACGCTCAAATACGACTCTGCCGTTTTGGCCATTTGCCAGCGATTCGGTCGGCTGCTAATGCGTACGAGTAATTATGGCACAATTGCATTTGTCTGCTGACCTTTGACCGACAGAGCTTAGGCCTAATGCCATTAATGGTTTTGTGTATTTGGCACCGTAATTGCTATTATTAGCTGTTTGTATTTGGACACTGGCCGTATATGTGTTATGTACGCTGTCTTTTGTATCTCTTGCGGCTGCTGATGTTGATGTCATGATTTATGGGCCAATAGAAATTAAGGCACGCGCAGACTTTGAAATATTTTAATTAAGAACGCTATCGTGCACACGCCGATATCAATTACCCAGTCCACTTTGTGGCACCGTATCGATGGCCACGAAAATTTGCACGGCAAATGAAATCTGAGCGAAACTCGGGAAAATCTTATAATTTACTTTATCGTTGCGGCCTATTCTGTGGCAACTTTTGACTGCTATTGCTATTTGTTATTGTTTCTGCTTAGTTGTGTTTGCGTTCGGTCTAAAGATAAACAAGCGCCAGAAAACAAGAAAAACAAGCACCTGGCAACCTGACCCTAGGCCATGTTATTTAACTTTGGACACGCAGCTATTGGCGGGTGTCCATATCAGCTATATGACAGCTGCCCAGCAACCAAAAGCGACCAAACTTTCTGCCCCTTATTTCAGGGGATCTTTAATTTCGTATCTAAGTCGACACCGCCTGAACGAATTTCTGTATATATTTTTTTTTTTATTAATTTGTTTTTGGTTCTATTCCCATTTGCCACTTGCCAGTGGCAAAAGTAATTAAATTAAACGTCGTTCAGCCTTTTGATAAAAAGAGAGCAGAAGAGCACGAGGATGTTTTGATATATTTAAACAAATAGTACGCTTTTATCAAAATATAAATGCTGCCCCAGTGGCCAGTGCCCAATAAACCAACACAAACACCAACAGCCAACACAAATCTTGGCAGCCCTTTGCTGATATATGGCGTCTCGTTATGTGCATAAATGAGCATTGTTTAGCAGACCTGTTCAAATAGAGAGACCACAATAGAGAGGAATCGAGGGGAGCACTCGGTACAGCCTGTTGCTGCGGGCATTGTTTGCTTATGTTGGCCTATAAATCTGGTCAGCTACATCCTTCGGTTGGACTCATTTATGATGAGTTTCCATTGACAGCTAAGTGGCCATGCGTAGCCAGGCCTGAACTATTATCAATTAGAGCGTATTCTCTATGCACACACACACGTACACAAACACACTCGCACACGCACTCGTCGTACTCTTGAAGATGTAATCAGATTTATGTGCGGCAATCAAGACAATTACCTAGCAAATTCTAGAAACCGCATAAAGCAGTTGATACACAAACGTGTGCTACTCTGTGTGTGTGTGTGTGTGTGTGTGTGCTGTTAAATATTATTATTGCAGTAGTGTTGATGTACTGTATGTCTCTAGGGAGCCATTTATGCCTAATTTAAGCGCATTTGTTGCCAAGACAATGTAACAATTTGTTATTCTTAGCCAGTTGGTCAACTCTTGATCATGGCTGGAGCGTGGCCCAATTATGTGCAATGGGAGTTTAATTTAAATATATTTATGTTTGGCTTGCCTAAGTAGTTACAAGTATTGTTATTACTTGCATATGCAGACACACACACACACATTCACGCAACAAATGCAAAAATTATAATCGAAAACAAAAATTCATATCAAAAATCATTTAAGCATCAGATGTGGCTAGCTGCCAGTTGACTAATTAATTAATTATGCATATTTCCGCATAGTTTTTGGTGGCATTCGGTCGCTTTGTAGTTTGGCCGCTCCGAAACACGAGTAGTTTTTGCCGTGCTTCGAATTTATGTAACGGAGTGCCCAAACCAACGCCCCATTGGGGCACCCCAAGGCGCAGTGTTAACGCTTAAATGCTCATTTATCTTTGATTAACTGTTGTTGGCTGTCGGTTATTTGGCTGTTATTGTTGTTGGCTGTCTGTTGGTCGTGGCGCGTGTTGCAACCGCTGAAATCGAGCACAAAATCAAAATCAAAACTCAAGCTGAAGCCGAAACTGAAACTTTAGCCGATTCAGCTAGTATATTGTAAGCGTTCGCATCATTTATCATTTTAGTTACAATTTCGAATTTTCACTCTTATGGGATTTTTGGTCGCAGCGAAATTAAATGCGCGTATAAAAATCCGAGAGCCCTCAACTCTGGACGCCAGTTTGCAACTTTTGGTAGCAGCTAACAGACCCGTGCACACAGCATCCCACAGCCACACAAAAGCCCATGATGCGTGGAATTCTAGTAAGTATTTGTGAATTGTGAAATTGAAAACCTTGAAATGGCGCTTAAGCTCAGTGAAAACACTTTTAGCTTCTCTGCTTCGTTGCTGCGGCGAGCGCATCGAAATTGGGTTACAATTACCGGGCAGCTGTCGACGACAGACGCTTTGCTGACCTCATCGATACGGAGGCCACGGGATTCAGTGCATCGGATACACAGCAACAGAAACACCAACGACTGCAACAACAACAGTTGGGGCCGCAAGCCGTGCCAGATGAATTTAATAAGGAATTCTATACATATGCCGCGCCCGAGGAGGATTTTGCTGATCGCGAGGCCACACAGCAAATTGCCAATATGCTGAAGCGTAATCTACGTGTGCTCTTCATCAAATCACCCGAGCATCAGGGTCTCACAAATGCCGCACTGCAGCTGGCCAAACAGTCCAGTGAACAGCGCACGGCTATCTATGTCCTGACCAAGCAGGCGGATGTTGGGGAATTGGCGCAGCGTCTACAATCGGAAAAGCAGAGCTTCGAGCACAAGCCAGAGGTTCACTTTGTTAAATATCGCACTCCCGAGGATGCTGTGCGTGCACAGCAGCTCATCCAACAGCAATTCAATGCCCTCGGCGGTAGCTCGCACAGTTCCGATGAAGGCGTGGCACCTGTACTGGACTTTAGCTCAGCTCCTGCTCTGGATGAGAGGACGCCGGCACAAGTGGGTGCCGGATCCAAGTACTTACCAGCAGCGTAGCAGCCTTGAGTATTGTAACTAGAATTCCTTTAGTCAGTTTACGTCGTTGTAGTTGTTTCTGTTATATTTTATTAAAATAAGATTCTCATTACAAATTGCTTGCGCTGAGTTCTGCAAGGTTATCTTTTTACTTTGAAGTTCAAATTGTTCTCGGAGCTACGCTCTTCACGGAAACAAGTAAGAAAGCTCTAGTAGAGACTGCTCGACTACGAGATACCCTGAACCCTGAACCCTTCTTTTTTACGCACGTATAAGCGCGAGCTCTGCTGCCGTGGCTCGGAGGTGGGTTCGGCTGTAATTTGACGCTTGTAACTTAAGTTCTATATGGACGATCTTCATGAAACTTTCAAAATATACTAAAAGCATTCAAATGTGTCTAGTTGCTAAATTTCAAGTCTCTAGTATTTGAAATGCATTTTTTCTAGTTGGGGCGTGGCATACAAAATCTGAAAATTACAAAATCTGCGTATCCATAATATCTATCCAAATATATAAACTTGAGGTCTCTAGCTCAAACGGTGTAGAAGTTACACTCAAAAAACGCTAAAAAATAAACGAATATTCGATTTTTTATCGATAATACCTGTTACATACATTTTCAGAAAACCATTATACCCTGAGTCCCATTTTCAGTGTATTTAGGGTATAAAAAGGAAAATTCAAATTATGCTCTGTATTATGTTTATAATAAGAAACTCACTCTTTTATGCATCATATTCACCCTTTAACTACAAAAGTTGGGAGTTTATTAACTAATACCAGACATAGCTTTTATTCATTATACTAAATATCGATATGGAATTCTTCCAAGAAGTGTGCAAAACTTATCCAGTCAGTATTCCAGTTACTTAAAATGGTTTGCCAGATCTAAGCTAATTTGTATGCGCTTTAAGTATGCATATTAAGTTGATGATTAACATAGAGTATTCAACAAATGACTATTATTAATTTTATGCGTGAATTGTATTCCTGTGAGTAGTCAGTATCCTTTGAATAAGTATTATGTGCCTCAGGCCTTTAGCCATGTGCTACTCCCACTGCCACTGTCACTGCCACTACCATGGCCATGGTCATGGCGACTGCCATTGCTATTGCCCAGAAGACAGACTTTGAAAAATACGGGATAGAACTTTTAATTTGATTAGCTTTGTGCAGTGATTTCGCCTTTGAAGCTGAACTAATAACAGTTTTATATTATTTATTCACTATATTTCTTAGAATGACGCACTTAACAACTGCTTAAGTAAGTAAGCATGTTGCTAGGATAGACCCGAAATGTTTTAGATTTCTTTTGAAACATTTCAAGTAAATACCAAATTTCAATCCATTTTGACTCTCACTTATTTCATTTTAATAACTCCAAGGTAGATATATTTAAATAAACTTTGTTTCGATTATCATTAAGGTAGGGTATAAGCAGCTACTCATAATTAAATTTTGGCTTAGAATATTAGTTAGTAATTAAGCATATTATTTTAATCAGTTAATGTTAAAATAAATTTATTAAATTGCATTTTAAAATTCATTCATTTTCACATACAAATGCGAAATAATCGCCGTTTTTATATAAGCAGCACGAAATTAGAAGATAAATTCAAGGATTCTTCTTATCAGCTCAACTTCACAGCTCAATAAATTCTCGCTTATTAAAGTTGCGAAAGGAAGCTTATATAGCATATCCCTGCTACTGGCAATTTAAAACGGATTCAATTTCAATTGTTGCCGTGCGTGGCAATTGCTGTCTAGGGGGTCCACAGGAGTCTGCAGGTCTTGCAATTATGTTGACGCTGTAAAGCAGCCAGCACGTATGTGCTGTGGTGTTGTTTTTTCTTGAAAAGAGAAGCAAAATAAAAGTAAATAATGAAAATAAAACGCTGGCGAAAGGCGCGCAGATAAAAATAAAACGCATCGCATATAAAACGAAGTGCCGACAAAATGGCAGCCATTTGGCTTGACAGCGAACTTGTGAAGAGAGCAATCCCCCATATTGGCTATAACGTCTCTATTCGATTAAAGCACAATTCGAAGTCAATTAATTCAAATGAGCAGCGTTTAATATGAAGGGCGAGTGGGGGCTGCTGATTTGAAAAATAACCTCACATCATTGAGGCAGCGAGCGAGGAAGGCAGCGTTTTTATTCTGTTTGCCCCTTGCAATTTAATTAAACAAACAGTTTGCCCTGCGGTTTTTGGCCAACACTAGCGGCGGCAGCAGCAGTTGGCCCGGGGGAATAGCAATTTGCAGCGCCAACAGCAAAAATGTTTGCCAAGTGCCGACGTGTTGGCAACAACTCTAATCCGTTGTGAATAATTGTTATTGTTTTGGGCACTCGGACCGGCCCGGACCGGACCGGGCCATCGTGCTCTAAATTTAATTCTCTAGAATTGAAGTTACATGGACGTCTATTGCGGTTCGTCTATTGCATCTGCCAGCCATATCGATTATTTTTAATTGATATTTAAGACCAGTTAAACATAATGGGCATAGCTTTAGTATATTACTCATATATATTTATATAAATAAATGGATTTTGAGCCATTCGCCTGTTGGACAAGGTCGTTAGACAAAGACATTTTAGTATATATATTTATAAAACAAGATGAATGCGATAATGTCGCGTGTCTTGTCACAGCTTGCCTTAATGACCGAAGAGCTGGATTGCAAAAGCAAAAAATAAAATCAATCTCAGAAATCTGGTTTACAATTTATGTTCCCATCCCGATTCTTAATTGATAATAAAATGAGCAAGAAGTTTCCATCAAGCTTGCGGCTTGAAACAACTTGTCGTTATTGCTTTTCATGTTAAAAATAATAAATAAAAAACAAAATTGTATTAAATTTCTATGTATGTATGTAGTATATAATGGGTATCTATAAATTGAAGTGTTTGTGTTTGATTTAAAGTTTAAAAGAATTCAATTTCGAGTCATTCGACAACTTTCAATATGATTTCAAGGAATTGAAAACTCAAATCAAACCCAGCACACATACATACTGTGTGAGCGTGTTTGTTAACGAGTGTGTGTGTGTGTGTGTGTATGTGGGTGTTGGTGTTAGCGTAAATATTGTATTGTTGTGAGGCGAAGGATTTGTCATGTCACAGCCAATACCTGAAATGAAAGATGAGACGTAAGACGACAAAGCATTGAGAGCGCTGCCTGGAGTCGATGTATGTTCGAGACACTCCCACATACACAGACATGCAATTATTTTGTATTTGTCTGCTTGTGTTTTAATGGTCTGACAGTGTGTGTGTACGTGCATCATTATCCCTCTTTGCAGTCTCAAATTGATTTTTAGATATGCATTTCTGCCCTTAACCGTCGTAGCTAATTGTGAGAAAAGAATACATATATTTTCATATATGTACATATATGCATAATGTATAGCTTTGTATGCCCAATCACATGCCCCAGTTTTCGGTTAATTAAATGTCATACATACATATATACTGCTTCAGCTCGCCATACTTTTAGCTGTAACTAACTAACTAACTGGTAAAGTGTGATGAACGAGTAGAAAAGGGGCTCATACGAAGTTGTTGGTGTTGATTATATGTTGCTGTCTTGGCGACCAAACACCAGCGACAGAATTATTATTGCATTTGTATTGCGGCATACAGTGAATGCAAATCGATTCAATATTTGTGCTTGACAGACAATCACAGCTGTGAATAGCTGAATAAGTTGATGTGTGTGCGTGCGTGTGTATATTAGGCATGTGAGATTGTTGACCTAATTTGACGTGCAATCACTTGATGGCCGACAATAGGCGGTTTCTACGCGAGTCCTTCGCTTCAACGGCTACAATTCAAACACAATTTCCATAGTACCAGCAAGTGCAGCTAATAAACTGAGCCAAAAACTTAAAGCCACAAAGCAAATAGGTGTGGTTGCTGCATGTGGCAAAGACTCGATGGGGCAAGGGATAAGTAAAGGGTCGGGCTCTTGCCCAATTCAAGCGAACGAAAGCCAGCACAAAACGGAAATGAAACTTATTAAAAGATTTGAATCTAATCGATTTTTGTCCTTTACGCCGAAATGAACTTTGCCGTCGCCTGCGAGCTGCTACCAGTTACCAGTTACCAGTTAGCAGTTGCCAGTTGCCGTTGCCAGTTGTGGGGCATCAAAGTGGTGAAGGCTGTGTGGTGGGGTGACCATGGCATTTACCAGCCATAAATTTAATTGAAAACCCAAATAGTATTCTGTCTATGACAGTCTCCTGGCAAGGCGAGGCGAGTGATGGCTGGAGTCATGCATGTCCATATGCCAAGTAAATATATATATATGTATATATATATATATTTATGTGTATATATAGATTTTATTAAATTTACTTAAGCGTCGATAACTCAACCAAATCATTGGCTTTTAGTGCAGAAAGTAAACGTGCTGACTGGCACCTGCTTACTCAGGCAAATGCGATTTCAAATAATTTGAATATCCAATTGAATGTGTGCACTTATCGTCACGCACACATATCTCTGCATGCACTTATCGAGATGCCTATATACGAGAACCATTCAGTGTCATCCCTACCTCGGGCTGCACGGCCAAGTGGAGAGTCACGTTTGCCAACTTGCTGGCGTTTAACACAAATGCCAACCCATGCACAGCATCAATTGTCTCTCAGACCGTAGCTGTGCCCGTGGCCGTAGCTGTAGCAGGGACTAGCCCCGAATGGGGGGCACATTGAAAGACCAACTAGACAGTGGCCATTTGCTGATGCCCGAGGGCTGAGGCCAGCTCAACTTAAGCTGCGATATTGAAATTCGTCTGAGCGGCAAAAGTGTTTGAGTGCATTCAGGCATTCCTACACTCACATTTGCAGATGTGTGCCCTGGCACTGACGTTTTAAATTGCAAAAAGATTTCTGTCAAATGCTTTTCAGTAAGCATTACCAATAACCGTAGCATATCTTTCAGTGTATACCCACAATAAACGAGCTTTCACATATTCTGTAATAATGATTAAAGCTGCGGCATAGCAATGTTAAAAAGTCACAGGAGAATGCTTTTATTGCTAACAAGCGATTTGCACGCGGTAAATTGAGTGTCAATCAGACTGAAAATAACAACGTCAAATTCTTTTTTGTTTTAATGAAACAATTATAATTCTTACCGGATTAAAGCAGTCCAATGCACTCGTGCTCAATTTATTTTCAGTATCATAAATATGCGCACTACCTTTGTTGATATTTAACAATTAATTCTGTAATATTTTTATGCCTGTCCACAAATTAAGAACTGACAATGAAAGTAAATTGAATTTTGCTTCGTAATTATAACAATATTTTTTTACATGCATAATATAAATTCAATTTTTCAAATGGCTTTATATCAGCATAATTGGTAAAGTGGTTTGATATAGCTAGATGTATATCGTAGTGATATAAAAAAGCAAACACAGTCAATGTCACTAATAGATTGCTTTTTTAAATGTCATTCGCAATCAGTTGCATTAGATATGAAGTGAAGGTAAATAGTTGCTGACAAATGCAATTCAACTAATATATATTTTAGAGGCAGTCCGACTAGGTGCCAGGCTAGTGAGGAATGGTAATAGCAATAATACAAAAAAGAATAATAAATTATTTATTTGATTTTAAAAGGGCTTTTGATAACTTTGAATGCAATTATAACTAAGAGCATTGCCAGTAAAATGCTCAATTGACTCATTATTTTCTTGTATGTGAAATAAACAGAAATTTTAAAGTTCTTGCAAACTCAATTTCATTTATTTAATTAACTTTAAATTCTGGCAACAAGTAACAGCTGCAATCACAGCCACATAAAAATAAATATGTGTGTGTAAACAGACGCGTACGTGCCTTTCTCTCTCTCTCTCTCTCTCTCACTCTTTCTGTCAATGTGTGTGTGTGTGTATTTGTGTGTGTGCGTAGGTGTGTCTGTATTCGTTCAGTTGCATGCAATCAGTGGCTCAATCCTTTGTTGCTGTTTTGTCATCCAACTGAAAAAGAGACAGAGCAACCAAAATCGAAGCGCGTGAAACCAAAGCCATAGCCAAAAGGAAATGCTGGTCGATGGCCAAAGGCAACTGATGCGTGTGCAATTTTTGTTAAATTTTTTGAATTGCAGCGACATCAGATAAAGCAACAACAATTGCTGACAATTTAATGCGTAAATTGTTTTAAGTTATGCATTTGTTCTTCAATTAAAACGTTTTCACAAATTAAATTACTATAGACGAAGACATCTTCAGATGTATATCACTAAGAGTAAGTAATTGCTATATTTCGCTTAAATGTGTAAACAAAACTTAAGTTATGGAATGCATAATATCATAGAGCGTTAAATGTACATAAATATAAAGATATTTTTAATATATTTCTGGGAATTTCAATTAAAATTATTCGGTAAGCGTTCAATGCCGTTCGTGCAGCACTTTTGATTGCATGTCACTTAATCACGTGACTGTGGAAACGTGCATTTATCTTTTTAACCGCCAGCAGCTGTCATAAATGCAGCCGCACATGCAATGGCAATCGCATAAATACAGCAATTAGCTAAAGTTGCGTATACGCGATGTTGCCTCACGCCATGCGTTTCCGCGTGTTTATTATAGCCCGAGGTACTAAAGTCATATGCCTGCATGGAAATTTATGAGTGTGAAAGTGTAAAATGCAATAAAAACTATGGATGCAACACAATTGATTCGTTCTCTATTATCATCGGTTGCAGAGAGAGAGAGAGAGAGAGAGAGAGAGAGAGAGAGAGAGAGAGAGAGAGAGAGAGAGGAGAGAGAGAGAGAGAGAGAGAGAGAGAGAGAGAGGGAGACAGATAGAGGGAGAGGGAGAGAGAGAGAGAGAGGTGAGAATAAATGTGTATTAGCACACATATGAATATGTAGGCTGGCTTCTGTGTGTGTGTGTGTGTGTGTCTGTCGATGATGCGTGCAGATCTCGACTAAGCCGTATTAACGTCATTCAAAACACGCATCAAAGCAGCAGGTCCTCTGGCCCAAGTTCAAGCCCCTGCGCCAGGCCTGCACGGCTGCACACGCAGCCGCTTACACTTGAGCGCTCCCGCCACTTGCGGAAAGTGGTTGCCGAATTTGGCTGGCGGCGGTGCACAAACGACGTACAATACATACATATTTAAGCACAACTGATGGTGCCATCCTCGTCGCCGCTTGGCCGTGTTAAACACGTATTCAACACATGCTCGATATGTCGGCGGTGAGTGTCGTCGTCGTCGTTGTTGTTGTTGTTGTTGTTACTATTGTTAATGTTGTAGCTAGTGCTGCGTTCGCCTTGCAGCCACAGCGGTATTCAATTTGTACAGCCAAGAATCATTCTGGCACACCCAGAACATTTCTTCTTGCCCGGCAGCTATAGGAGCCTAGCGCCATATTCTCGTATTTACTCTGGTGTGTAGAGCATAGAACATTTTATTGTTGCTTCTCTCTCACTCTGTGTCCTCCTCTATTTTCTAGTATTTTCGTCTCTGTTTTACTCCCGTGCTCACTGCGATTTTAGCTTTGCTCGACAGCATTTCAATTACTACAAATGATATTTGTGTGTGCTACAGGATGTGATGTGTGCTTTGCGCCATGTCGCGCTGCTCACTTGCTCCCAGGCGTCGAACTCCTTCAATTGAGCTTGATTTTCATCTATCTATCTCGCGCACTCTTTCTTTCGGCTGCCTCTACCAGCAACATATAACTTTCATTGATTTTTGCACCTTTTCAGAGTTTTTTTTTTTCAATAGCTTTCTATCAAGGGACAACAGTTGGAAGACCTTAGAAAGGCCATTGAAACTGTTGCGAATTGAGCTTTAGTCAGGCAATCGGAGCGTCTGTAGGGTGGCTGATTAATGAATTACCTCAAAGCGACTTGTTTGCTTTTATGTCGAAAATCGCAATCTTTTGTCCCTTCTGTCATTAAGTTAAATTGTGCGTGTGTGCCATTAAAAGTTTGCCTAGCCTTCGACGTTGTCCTTACTTTTAATTATATATATCACTGTTTCGTCTCCCACACACACACACACCCACACCCACACACACGTGCACGCACTCATGCAGCCACATGCTGTCAAAGTGGCCTGTCAACAACCGTTGGCCAGTCGCTCAAGCAATCGAGCGGTCATTGGACCAACTTTTGATGAGGGTTGTCATCGTCATCGTCAGCGTCAGCGTCAAACAAATGAAAACATATGTAGCGGTAAAAGCAGCACCCACAGCAACAACAGCAGCCCAAACGAGTGTCCATATTAATATCAAATGAACTGTGAGCACAATCATGATGTGCCTCTGGTCCTACGGCAGCAGCAGCATGTGCTGGACAAAACTTTCTAATGACATCTGACATCGCCGACAGCCACTGTCCCCGAATAGATGACACAATTTTACATTTTAACTTTGTGCTTCTGATTTCATAATCAAATGCTATTAACTAACTAACTAAATATTTCATATACCTTTAGTATAATATGCTTCCTCATCTGATGGGGTTGAAAGCATATTGTACTAATGGAATATACAAATGAGAAATTGCATGAGAAAAAGTGGATTGAATTGATGAAGAGAAGTAAATAAAACGAATAGGATGAATAAATAAATCAAAAATAATGATAATAACATTAACAAGTAGGATCTACAATTTTTCATGGCAATTATTCAATTTTATATTTAATGAATTGTATCTACAACCAATTAAAAATGTTTTTTTATCTAACAAAAAAGAAAGGCAGAACTAATATTCTAATATATATGAAGAGCAAATTGAATGTGCTTCAAGAAAATGATCTATAAAGAGAAATATTGAAACAACGAAATCGGGTTTCCACTCGTTTTTTTTTTTTATACCCTGAACCCATTGAAAAAGTGAATTCATGGTATAATGGTTTTGTGAAAATGTTTGTAACAGGCAGAAGGAGACCCCATAAAGTATTTATATTCTTGATCAGCATCCGTTTGTCCGTCCGTCCGTATGAACGTCGAGATTTCGGAAAATACAAAAGCTAGAGCTGCAATTTTACATGAATACTCGTATGTTAGCTACTCGTTTCCTAATTATCGATAAAAAATTGAAAACTAAACCGTAAAGAAGAAGAGTATTAGTTCTTCTGCAGGGTTCAGGGTATCTCGGGTTCGAGCAGTCTCTACTAGAGCTTTCGTACTTGTTTTTGTGCAGCAATAATTGAGAATTTCTGTGACCAGCGCAGAGCAATGGAATTTGTGCCAACGGCCTGACGGAGTCGATTCCAGTGGCTGCGTTGCTTGTTTACTGGGCATAAATAAAGTAAACATTCCCTATCACAAACACACCCAGAAACACACACGGACACTCATGCCGATTGGTGCAATGTAATCATTGCAATATCGCATTGCGTATTTGAAAACTCGAATGCAATCTTAGCCAATGTGTGAGTGTATGCGTTGTTCCGACGCCTGCGCCTGCTGCTGCTACTATGCGAAGTCCGAAGTCCTTTGTCTGGTCAATGACCGTGTAGGTCTGTTCGGCTTATTCAACTGGTGAGTGCAATTGTTGGATATTGGCGCCTGGCTGCGCACATGAATGCACCTCAGGCGATTGCAGCAGACCAAGTGAATGCCACACAGAGTGACATATTGGCCGGCGGCACTGGTTGAATGATAATGGCAGGTGAGCCAACACCTGCTATAGTAGCAACTTACTTGAAAATGTCAATGCTAATGACAATTCCACTTGCTGAATTGCTTAAACCATTAGCCTGTTAAACCATTAGCAGTGGGTAGTGGGCAATATTCATATTGTAATGGTTAAGTCGTTGACTCAATTAGTTACTGGTCGGTAGAGCTACATGCACTGGTGTGTCTCAACTGGAGCTGACATATTTGTCCCCACAGGATAATCATTGTAAACTGTGGCAATATATGCATATGAATTTATTCAAATCAGGGCATGGGCAGCAGCCCCCAACGAGCAGGCATTTTGTTGTGGTTCGGTTGATGCTAAACTATTTTGCATTTAGACCAGCCGGCGATTAAACCAAAGCCAAAGCCATAGCCACAGCCGTAGCCGTAGCCGTAGCCGAAGCCAAACCCAAGCCTAAGCCACAGGCACTAGCAGAGTCGATGCCAAACGCTTCGTCCTGCGCCAAAATACGTGTCAGTTGCTTGCATTCGCTATATGCGCGCGAGCTGCTCTATGTATGTGTTTGTGTATGTGTGTGTGTGTGTGTGTGTGTGTGTGGCAGTTTTTTGGTATGGGCAGCTTTGTTCACATGTTTTCACTTGCTGCTTAATTTGCATTTAAATGGTTTTTGCACTTAGGCTATTTCCCGTGTAAATGAGCTTTGTTCGCTGTTGTTGTTTCTGAGTTGGTTTTGCCATTGTTGCTGTTGCTGTTGTTGTTGTTGTTGTTGTTTCCTCGGCCCACTGAGCAAGGCAGTGCCAGAGGCCGAGCTTTTGTTTTATATAGGCTTAACTTGCATTTTACCAAGGACACATGCTACTTCCTGGGCCCTGTGAGCTAATATCGTGTGGCTGCACGCAGGATATATATACGTATATGTAATGCTAAGGACTTCGCGACGCTCCCTGGCAGAGCCAATGCTCCTGGAAGAAACGTAGTCAATGGACCTTTCTTACTTCCAGTTACTCTAGGCATTGTCAGTAATTTGCTGTTGAAACAATTTTTACAGTGGGAAACTTGGCCAAGTAATAACATAATAAGATTAGGGTGTATAAGCTCATGTTTTTCATGTAATCTTAGATTTCGCTTTAAGCTATCTAAACACTTAGCATCGTACTTCTTGTAATCTGAAACCACTCACCGGTAATTTGCTGATGACCTTTATAAAAAGCAACGAAACGGGATGAAGTTTGCTAATGTATGTATATGAAAAATGAATGAATAATGTTAACAGCGCATGATACTGTTAATAACATAGCATGGCAATGTGAGGGAGGAGCAGTTCTTGTTAATGGAATCTGACATTAACAAACATATTTATAATTACCATTAAAAAATATACAAATGTCGAGTAGTTAATAACAAAACAATTTTTAAATTGAATGTAAATATTTATAGTTGCAATTGATTTAAACATTAATATTTGGCGTATCTTTGATTATGTTTACATAGTGAAAAAAGGCCACAAAATAATGTAGTCTGTGGGTCTGATATGAAAAATAGATGCGGAATGTATACTATGCAAATTATTAAACGCTTAGCGCACACTGCGTACATTTGCATTTGCATAAACAAATACGGAATATAACAAATATTTATCTATGCATAACGGAATATATACTATATTTGGCTGTCCGCCTAAATTGAATACATGCGGAATAATAACAGGAAAAATGTTATTTGTAGAGCTGTGACATTGGCCAGTGTCGACAGAGCGCTGTGCCCTTCATCTTTCGGATGGCTAGGATTTATGTAACTGACATTTATCATAAGCCAAGTTGGCACTGAGCTTATCGATTGACTGCATGACTGCATGGTGTGCCTGGAGGGAGGGGGCACATAGACGGAAAATTGTCGTGGGCAGCACTGTCAGCAAATTAACACTGGGCACCAGCCACGCCTTTTATGACTTAATAGCTGAGCTGACTTGTATAAAATAAGTATGTCAGTCAGCAAACATTGACCGAGCGGAGAAACCGTGTTCCCATTTAGCACACTGTCAACTTTTGTTGTGGTCACTAATGATGACAGCCGCCCAGCCAAAAACATCAACACACACTCCAGCTCACACATGCACACCTACACACATCGCTGTCCCCGTATATGTCGTGTGTGTGTGTGTGTGTGTGAAAGGATATCTGTCTGCTTTTGTGGATAAGGCCAACTGCCGACTGCAAAATGCACAAATAGTCCTTGGCTCGCACATGCCACAATGCTGTATCCGAACACAGAGCTTTGACTGTTCCCCCTGTTTTGTGGACTAACCTCTGATACCGTCCGCCGCTATATCGGGCCCCGACTAGTGTAGGTAACGAGCGGAGCGTCAAAAACAAGCTGATTTGATTGTTTGTAATTAAAAGTGGACGCAGCGAAAATTAAATGAGTGTCTACATGGCACAACGGATCTGCATGTGTTTGTGCCAGCCATGAAGCACATAAAAGTTGATGCCCACGTGCTCGCTTCTTGCTTTCATTTTAAAAGTCGAAATCCAATAAAAGGAGCAAGTAATGGAAGCAAAGTGCGCGCTACGTGTTAGGACCTGGACGACAGTATAAATCTGCAGAAAAGCGCTGGGGAAAATTAAATCCCGGTTGCCTGAGAAACTTTGCTGGCAGTTTATTTGCGTTGGCCTAACGACTAATTGATACGCCACACTGTCAAAGCTTGTGCCATTGGAAGAGTCTTAAGGGACTTTAGTTACTTTAAGCTTAAACTGAACCAGAAAGATAGATGCCTGTCAACACAAGTTAATACTTGCAATGACTAATTTACTTAGGTGACAATTAGTGGGAGTAGCTGACTCTGCGCCCAAAAGAGAATAATAATTGTATGTGGGAGCAATGTAGTGGAATTATTGAAAAGGTCAAAATCTATTTAGTATGTATAATAGAACAACTTTACTCATATAAATATATATACTTATATTCGGATTCCTACCGAATCAACAATGTAGTATATATACGAAATGTGTTGCATGTTTGTATTCCGCCTCTTCTCAAATAATTAATTATAGGGGCATAGCCTTCCCTAACAATTCGTCCGGTTTGTACTAATTATAACTATTACTTGTTTGTATTTTTATTTTGGAACCAATTAATATACATATAAATTATACACTCATCAAAAAATCAGATTTCTGTTCCAATTCCAGGCTGTTTATTGAACGCGATTCGAAATGGAGGTGGTATTAACCACAAGGCCAGTGGGTGACTGTGAATTAATTGAGGTTATCCGCAATTGAAACCACAATAATTAATATGAAACATAATTGTTCAATTAAATTTCAAATAGGGAGTCAGGATGCTCAGGATTATGTCTAGAAACAATTAATATTCTTTATCTGTGATAGTTGTTAAATGTATGTCAGGCCAATTATAACGGTAATTGCATTGTTTGTTTTTTTTTTTTTTTTTTTTGTGTAGTAGTAATATCTGTATAAATAATTGCATACTTGTCAATCCTTTGGCAGCTTAGAAAGCAATCAAAACAATGGAACATTGGGGCTGCTGTCTACCACATTTAATGCATTTAAAAAGGCCACTTTGGCTTCACAGTTGTTGCGGTCAGGGGTCAGAGGAGGGAAGAGCGGGCGGCAGGCTATTGGGCAAAGAAGCTTCAACAGCCTGTTGCTTCTACTTTGCACAAGAGCCGGTTCCAGTGAGGACTATACCAAAGCCTGTTGCAGTAAAGCAACAACTGGCTGGATAAAAGAGCGGCAAAGCTCTCTCACTCTCTCTCTCTCTCTCGTTCGCTTTGGGCAGCAGGAAAGCTTTTGCTCTCTTTGCGACGTTCGTTGTATGGCCAATGCTGGTTGAATGGAAATCCTACTCCCACAATGTGTTCGTGCGTGGTGTAGGTGTATGTATCGTATCCGTCGATTTTCCAGCCTCGTCGCGACTCGGCTGTGGCAGTTCAGTATAGGATAAACGGTTACGGCGGCCACAACATAAGCGCGCGTGCGAATAGCCCAAGTTGGAGCCTTTCAAAGAGTCAACCAACGGAACAGAGCACTCTCATTGCAAGTGTGTTGTGTAGTGTAAAGAGCTACGGAAGTGAAAGTGCACAGTAAGACACCGTCGAATAGTTGAATGAATATTAAAGTGCGCTTGTGAGGAGTTCTGCCGTACGCAAATGTGTAAACGCGGCATAGCCACACCAATATTTCTCATGAAGCACAACAAAAATGTAACTCCACTTATATTTGGATCAAAGCAATCAAATTAAATAAGTTTTGTGTGCTGATAGAGGCAAATCGTGACGTGTTTTAAATTGGTGCCAAAGCAAATCCATAAAAATAAATGTTAAGCAAACACCACCGACTTGGTCAATTCAATCCAATTCAATTACCTATCCCAACATCAACTGTGTGAAGATAATCAATTACGAGAATTCATTTTAAATTATATTTATTGAGATAGCAAGCTGATCAATTATATTTTCCGACTAATTCTTTAAATTGCATTTTCAAAAACCCAAAGAGCGTTATCCCTTAAATCGCTAACAAGAATTTGCAGCAGCTGCAGTGCCCACCACAACACAACATCGGAAATATGTTGAACTTTTGGATAATCGTTTTATGTCTAGGATTACTAGCAACTAAGCCAACAAGTAAGTTAAATAAGATTGTGAACAAGTTCTCTTAAATCAAAAAGCTTGTGATCTTTGTAATTGGATTATAGTTAAATTGTCATTGCAACAATTGTTGGATGCCATTAGTATCGGAATATGTGTCTCTAGAGGAAATAAACTGCGAACATTGTTGATTTTATTCAAATTATTCATTAGTCAGTTTTTGAAGTTGCAATTCTTTCTGTATTAAATTACTAACAATTACTATGCTATATATTGTGATTTAAATAGATAATGTATGCTAATTCTAGCCTTATGCTCTTGAGCCAAAATTTAGAAGGCATCTAAGATCCTTTTGATAATCATCTAACAGGCATTATATAGGTTTAATTGAGGGCCCCAATGTTTTAACAATATTTATTAACCAATAAATTTGTTTTTTTTTCTGAAATATTTTATTCTTAAACTAACAACTGTTGTCTACAACATTAATTAAGATAAAGAAAATGATCCTCAGCAAACACTGTAGTGCGCTAAAAGGTACTTTGAACGCATTTTCCGCTTTTTCCTCAAACGATCCATATTACAGTTAGAAACTGCACTTTCAAAATAATGGATTATTTTCATAAGTAAATAGAAATACAAATAAATATTTTTGATTTGGATTTTTTCTGCCGTAGACAATTTTTTTTGTATCTTTTTTTTTTTTTTTGCTTGCATTTGTTCTATAAAAGCTTTTAATTAACTTCGATAGATTCTTAATTACAGTGTTAACTCTCAAAGTGTCTATCGAAATGTCAATTATGTGTTAAGGGGAAACTTGTCAGTCAATTGTCAGAGAGTGTTTCTTTGTGAATGAATCTCTGATATTACCTCAATCCTTCAATTATTTCCCAATTTCATTTGTGAGCATGCACACAGATTCCTTTGGCTACACAAATACCAAAAATACCTAAAGATTTTTAAATAAGTAACTTCTAGAGAAGCTGATACAGTAGATAATATAAATGTGCTGCTTTTTGCCATAATAATGTAAGCAAAGGGATGGCTTATTTAAGTTGCATATTTATGCAATTGCTTATTGTGTAATCCGCCTTAAGCTACTGCAGGCAAGAACAATTTGAATATCAAATGCCAATAGCAGACGCCCTTAAAAGGGCTTTGTTCAGGTTTTTTAGCAGCTCTCTGACTCCAAAGTTACCAAGGTATTTATAAAATTTTCCATTTTAGTTGAAATATGCATAAGCGATGGAGGCAACGGCAGAGCCTTCTAGCTAATTGTAAATGGCGAGCAGGCATGCAAGCAACAGAAACACCTGCTTGCTACCTAGATTTTCATCTTGCTTGCCATAGCATTGCAAGCGTGAGGGACACGTTGCTTTTCTTGAAAACCGACTGACCTTGCCCAATGGAATGTCACGCAGTTGGTCAGTGCTGCTGCTCTTTTACCTGTGCCACACCTGCTTCTTGTTGGCTGCTGCTCCTGTGGCTACTCTGTGTTTTTTCATAAGCCTCATGAATAATTCAGATGCACGCTTCGATTATTTACTTCATAAACATTCTGCTAGAGTCATGCTTGGCTGTGTGCGTACACGTACACGTTCTATGAATAGAATATTCTGGCATACTTCCTGACATTTCTTGGGCAATAGAGGTTTTTAATTTTTAAAATTGTTTTGTGTTTGCTGGCAACATACAATGTAAATTTCTAATAATACAAAATGCCTTTTACTTATTTATTAGGCCTCTGATTGCTATCTGCTCGGGAAATGAAGTGTAAATGCCAATTGGCACGGGGGCATCTGTGTCGTATGCTTGATATATTTACTTAGCCAATAAGTGATTTAGCTGTGTACATTAATTATATCATCTAAGAAGTATGCCACGAAATTAAATTTAATTACAGCTTCATTTGGGGCAGGCGAAAGTTAATCAAAAACTCAATGAGCGGCTCATAAAAACACCAACCTCGTATCTATTACACGTTGTTGAGGCAACGTAATCGCTGAAAAATTAATACGCCAAGGAGCAACATCATCGGCCGCAGCAGCAGCAGCAGCAGCAGCAGCAGCAGCAGCAGCAATGCCAGCCACGTCGATGAAGCAACAAGGATCGCTGAATGTCGTAAAGCACGTTTGGGTCGTTTTACACCGCCAATGGCTGAGATACGAGCCAGCAGCGTATAAATTGTTGCGTTGGCACAGTAAAATCAATTTCAAGTCGTTAAGCGAAATGAACCTTATGAAGAGTTTTCTTTCTATGGCTGGTTTTTAACGGAAGTGAAAGTTTATCAAATCCACGCTCACACACACATCGACAGATGGGCCATTAACAGGCCTGATCGTTCCGTCTGACTCTAGATGTGTAATCGAGACACAGTAGCATCAGCCGCTGATGCGATTATTATTGATTTTCCTTTTACTAAAATTAGGGAGATTGAATTATTTAAAGGGAGGGGCGATTAGAGTCAAGTGATGTTATGGGTAGCAGCCAAGAGGCTAATTGCATTGAAACTCTCAACTACTAACTATGATGGGCCATCGAGAAAAGTACATACGTGACGTTCATAACAATTCGTATCTGATAATGAACATCTTTGCTGCAGCTATCTGCCCAGATCTTAAAGATAGATTCAATTTAGAAACTTAAAGAAAATATAAATCAATTTGGTTGCACAAACAGATTGTTGCCCCATTACAGCCATGTAAATATTATGCCAAAAGCTAGTGGGGATGGCTTCATGCAAACACTGGCCTTCACTGCGTATGCTTAATGTGCGCACATGTCCATATAAATGTAATAGTTATAAGAGCTGCTAGCAGCCAGAGAGAAGCGACAAGTGTGTGTGCTCAGTGCAACCTCAATGGCAGGTCTAGCCACAGGCAAACTTAAGTTGTGAACACGAGCACACACTCACACTCGCACACACACACACACACACACACACACACTCTGATGGCACAGCAGCGGGGCCAAGAGATGATTCGGCCTGAAGCTGAGTGACTAACTGGCTGTCAGACTTGGTGACTGTCTCTGGCCAGAGACGCCTTTCTGTCTGTGTGCCTGTGTGTCTCTGTGCCCGCCGGCCTGACTGCCTGACTGCCTGACATGTGACGACTTTGACAATCCACAAGAAGCCGTCGCCTGCAAACGACCCTTGCCGTGATTTCAACTTGTACAAAGACGTTTTTGGCATATTTAATGAAAATTGTTTTTTTTGTTGTTTTTTTTTTTTTTTTTTTTTGCAACAAACTTTTGAATATACTAACTCGCGACTTTAAAACTTAACGCAGCCAATACATAAGTGCTCTGAAATTGTCAATAAATTGTTGCCAAAATATGAGAGCCATGGGCAAAGTTTAGGCAGCTCAGCGTATCGAAGTTAACTTGAGTGGCTGAAATCAGATTAAAGGAAACATTGGCACACATGCACCCGGTTTACCGTCTCGCTCCTTTCGGCATAGCATAGCTCTAATGCTCGGCAATACAATTCAGTTATGCTGCAGGTAGAAGACATTCGCCAAACGACTGGAACAATTTCGCACAAATTTGGCGCAAAGACAATCAAAAAGTTATAAAACAAGCTTCGGCGGAAACGAAAACAATGGAGAGCTGCGGCCCGAATCCCGCAAAGCCCCAATGCCAAATCACCAGCACATGGCCGGAGCGCAAATGATGCTGAGCTACGTCTATGGCGGTGGTGGTTGGGATACGATCTTATTGGCAGCTCTGGCGTATGTGTATCGAGCTGTAAAAACTTTGGAAAACTTTTTTTTTTGTTTTGTTACTTGTCGGCTTTCGGTTGTTGTACCTGGCTGGCAATGCGTATACGCCACGTGGTGTTATTATCAGCGACATCAGCGGAACCGTAAAGTAAATGCAAAGTGTGCAAAGTCTATAAACGAGCGGCAAACTTAAAAGCCCCAAGGTGGCGACGCCTTCGCAAGGACGTTTAGGGCCTCGGCATTTTCAGGCTTTGACAGGGGGCCGAAAGCAGGTGCAAGTGAGAGGCCAATACCACAATACACAGGCTTATCCACGGGCAAAGCACAAAAACAACGAAGCCTATCAAAAAGTTGCTCATACGACAAATTGTCACTGCGTTGGCAACAACAACAGCAACAGCAACAGCGGAAACAACAGCGATGGCAACGAAACATGGAAAACGAATTTTATTTTTTAGCTTTTGCGATTATTTATATTATTTATGATGTTTTGGGCAATGCCGTTAAATTGCGGCCATTAAAAAGGTTTCCGTATGTGTGGGACGGATGGCAGCTGCCTAAAGGCAGTACAGAAATGCGGAGAAAAATATTCTACAAAACAATTACACCTAAGTGCGGCATCTTAAATATTCATGAAACGGAAAGTAATTGCTAAGCCATGCCCAGGGATGCCGAAACACATCATTTAATAAATAGTATAGTTAAATTAACTTGCCTCAAGGCAATGCAAACGCTCGGCAAAGAGCCCACGCTCAGCTACTTGTCCAAGCATATCTTCTGTCAAATACACTAAATTGAAAACTATTAAAGTGTCAACAAATAATTACGCATGGCGGCAGCCGCATAAATCTGATGGAATCTTATTGCCAAATCCGCCACTAAAATGAAACGAACTTAGCCAGAGAGAAAAGTCGAAAGCGGCAAGCTCAACGAGGCGTTGCTACTGAAAATGGCCATAATGCGACACTTGGGCCAAATCGCGCAAAAGTTGCCAGTCAACCATTGCTGCTTGCTCAGTCTGTGTGAGTGTCGAGAGAAGGAAAGCACTTTATCAAAACGGATTTACGTAGCTCAGGCCAAAGGAGTTGGCTACCAATGCAATGCAGGCAAATTCCAAGGTTGTGGCAGACTCTTCTTCTTGAGATTCATTTTTTTTGTCATAATTTTTTTTATTTAGTTGCTGCCTTTTGGTCTGACAGTTTTGTAATAACAATAAACGCAAGCGAAAAGCAATCGATTTGCCATTTTTCACTCAATTTATGGGTTTATCAAGAGACGCACTTATTGTTGTTATTTTTGGCTTTTGTTGACAGGGCAACGCGGCCTTTTTTTAATAAAGAATAAAGTGTGGATGGATGGGGGATAAAAAATTGAGATTTTTGTTTGATTGCTGTTGCCTGAGGTTCGAGTTAAATCTCAAGCCTAACGCTTTGAAGTTATTCTTGAGGTCGTTTTAATGAGCCTTAATAAGGCAGCATGTGGCAATCGGCAAATGCAGCATAAATCTCAACTAATTTAACCCAAATCAAGAAAATGCGCTAGCATTGCCGGCAGACATTTGTTACTGCCAGACCCCACATAAATTTCAAAAGACCATAAATTGGCGAATGGCACGCAATGGGTCAGTTAACGCTGACAAACAACAACAACATTGTGGAAATGTTGTCTAAAATCGAATTCTGCTGGGCAAAAAATGTAAATTGACTCTCGGCAAATGACAAACAGCAATGGAATGTGCTCAAATCGGGATTCAATGCTGCGCACCGAACCGTTAATTATTCAGGCATATAGATCAGAGTGGAGTAGAGCAGACGAAGGCAGTAAAGAGCCGAGAAGGACGATAAGTTGAGTGCTCCAGTCTGGCCATAAGCTGACAAATTTTGCGACGCATTCATTACTGCCCACAGTTTGATTTTTGGCACAAAGTTTTTGGCTCTGGCAGAAAACTTTTAACAAAGGTCGAAAGCATTTTAAAGTCAAACCCTGCTGGCAATTCATGCAAAATGAATGAGGCCTGCTGGTTAGCAATGACAGCAAGTTTGGGGGATTTAAGGGATTTAGTCGGACGCCCCAATAGGCCGCCCTCAACCAGCCCAAAACAGAGCAGACCAAAATGGAGTTGGTCCGGTTCAAAGGCTAAATTGATAGCGCATAAATTTGAACCGAAAATTTTGGAATATTCTTCGCTCTCTAGTGTGGCAAGTGGTCAAGCCAAACAACAAATCGCCTGAAAAACTCAAACCATTGTGATTTTCGTACCATAAGCGTTTAAGAGCTTTTGAGTTTGAGCAAAGATCGGAAGAAAATTCGGTACATGCATTGCATTTTAAATGATGTTCAGTTTTAAATCAGACTTAGACCGTTTTTATATTATGCTCAAAATATTATGAACCTAAAATATGAAATGTAAAAATATTTCTCGAAATAGTACTTATATATCTTTAAATTGAATCTAAATTGAATGAGTTGGATTTTTAGCATCGGATTTCGTCAGTCTATGAAAGCATTTATTTTCGCAAATAAAAAAGCTTAAAATGTTAGTTCTTTAAACTTATCTAAATTATATCCGAATGCTCATCGGACTTTCATGAATAAATTTTAAGAGCTGCAGAGATTTATATTAGAAATTCTTTCTTTCCACCTAGCTTATGCATTTCAGCAGACTTACCGGAGGACTTTATACGTATAGAACATCTAAAGCTGAAGCTAACTACAAAATAAATGCAGCAGCACATAAAGCTCTCTCGTTTTAATTTTCCCTAACTAAACTTAACCAACTGCCAAATGAGCTTATTCAGGAAGATAATCAAAATAGCTATTGCTTTATCAGTCTACGAGTAAATAGCTTGCAAATGTTCAGCCAAAATACGTATTCAAGTAAATATTTCAGCAAACATTCAGAAATTTGGGTTAATTATATTTAATATATGCCCACAATTAGTTTCGACTGCTGCTGCGTTGGTTGGGGATAACCAAAAGCATTTTATTTGAATGATGTGTTATGAATTGTAAACACATAATAAAACTTACTCTGCCTCTCACAGAAATTTCATTCATGTAGAACGATTCGAGGCGTGACAGTTGAAACACTTTGGCTAAAAATACATGCATAATCTGTAGTCAACACAAGAGCTTGGATTTTTCACTTTGTTGTTTTTGACAGTTTTTAAAGAGTTTGTTGCGCATTGTCCACAGTTTGGAGTTGTTATATCAATTTAATCACTGCAAAAGCCGAGACGATTCCCAGCCCAGTCCACATATGTATTTTATTTTATTGCTATTACGCACAGCCATGCAGACGCTCACACAACGAGGCTATTTGGTAGCAGTAGGCAAAATTAATTAAAAACACTGTGAATGTGCATGTCTGTATGTGTGTGTGTGTGTGTATATGTGTGTGTGCGTATTTACAGTGTTTGTGTGTGGTTGAAATTAAAACAAAAACATGTCTAGGCACTAAAAACTTTATTAAGTCTCAGCAGTGAAGCAAAAAATTACACATAAAATGGCCGAAAAAAAAAAAAGAAATGGCAGGCTGTCTCTCTCTCATTCTCTCTCGGCCTCCCTCTTTCTGTGTTTTAGTAAAGGAGTATGGAACGCTGAGTGAAAAGTTAAACATAGGCGGAAATGTCACACATACATGCCGCGCCCACTCATACATCCTTGGACACACACACACATACACACGCATCAGGATATAACAAGTTGGCAAACAAACAAACAATAACGACGCAAATGTGGAAACAAAGGGCTACCAAAGTTGCCTGACGATGACGTCGATGCCAACGACGACGCCAACAGCAGCTGCGGCTGCGACTGCGACTGCGACGCGAACTGGTGGGAAAAAAGTAAACTACACATTTTTATTATGCAAAGGGGACGCAAATGAAAGGCAAATGTTTTTGCTTTTTCCACTCGGCTGCTACTCCTGTGCCAGTCTATAAGAGTCGCCGTGTGTGTGTGTGCGCGCTCAACTTTCTATTGCTGTGCTTGTGTGTGTGCGCTCACTTGAAAGTATGTATTGTTAACGGATAGCATAAAGGGCTGCCAAGCGCGCACTCTGTGGATCTGTGTGTGTGTGTGTGTGTGTGTGAGTGTGCGTCTGTCTGTGTTCAGTAAAGTAGGCAATAAAACACTAGCTTTAGCTGCAGAAATCTAGGCACGCCCACAAACACATGACACACAACAGCGTAAGCAGCTGTGTTATTAGGCCATTTCCGACGGGCCCTACCATGTTTGATGAACAACAAATATAGGCCAAATAAAGTGTTATTACTCAAAATTGACTCAGCTTCATGAATTGCGTGAGACAAACAGTTAACTGAACGACATAGCGCTGAGAGGAATAATGTAGAATAGAAACAACTTTACGTTAAACATAGCTAAACATTAATAATTTATAATGCATTTTTAAATAAAATTTACGTTATTTATTGTTAACAGCTGATAT
Source organism: Drosophila antonietae (assembly GCA_030914385.1). NCBI lineage: Eukaryota > Metazoa > Arthropoda > Insecta > Diptera > Drosophilidae > Drosophila > Drosophila antonietae. Next base: position 16,066,920 of record JAUESO010000609.1, on the reverse strand, counting down.
AAAATATGTAAATAAAAATTAATCATTTATTAATTCACTGTTTTATTCAGATATTAGTTATATAAACAATTCGATTAGACATTTACTTAGTTAAATAAAATATATAACAAATTAATAATTTGGAAAGTCATTTCGATAATCTTCGGTAAATATTTCCTGAAAGCGAAGTCGCAGTTGTAATATGCTAAGCAGATTAGCAGCAATAGTTGGGCATAAATTGATTTCTCTCATCCGTTACATATATGTATGTATGTACATATACCTATTTACGGAAAGGATCCATTCTCTTGGGAGTATTAAGCTGCTGAAGTAGAATCTATCACAGGTCCTAAATTTGCCAGACAAGTTGGGCATTTGACGAACGACAGGTTCAATTAAATAGCTGCTATTATGCATGCTGAGCCATTAAGCAACAAATTGTTTTCTATAATCATATTGAAATTCAATTTGGCATACTAAACGCCTGCTGGTCTTTTAAATTATTAGAGATTCAGTTGGTGGAGTTGAGACGAAGCCCACAGTCTGACAGCTGCTTAATTAATTGGACGAAGTCTTCCTGTTGTTGCTTCGATGTTAGTTGCTAATGATGCGGCTTACAAATGCTAGTGTGGGTGTATATGCGTGCTTGTGCTTGGCGGAAAGCAAGTCATTTATCTAGCCAGTGGCGTGTGCAATGAGCACGAGCAACATCACAGGCTTGGAAGCAGGATGTATCGTTCTTAGCGGGTGCCGATTGTAGCTGTAACTGCTACGATGATGATTTTGCGGCGCTTAACCATGTTAAATACCTGCAGTTAATATGCGGTAGGTGACTCAGCACAATGGCAGACACAGATACTGCCTTCTGGTTGCTACAGCTGTTAATGAGCCCATAAGTTGATGATTTAGCAGCTGCTGTTACCCATAGACACGCCTACTCCAAGCACAGCACACAAACGGCAAAGAAGCGAGCCCAAGGGTTGCGTATGAATAAAATATCTCATGCGTTAAATTCAATTAATAATATTAATGTGCGCTGCTTATGAATATGCAGCTTCCCGGCTGTCTAAGATACTTGACTTGCTGCCTGCCGGCACACGCCGCGTATGTGTAATTTTTGAGCGTGTGAAATGCGAGCGAGCTTTATTAATTGCCACATTTATGCAGTTTAAGCATTAGCCTGGCTTTAATTAACGCCAGCCAAGTCATACACTAAGCACGCATCTTAATTATTTAGCTTCGCCAAGAGGTTCGGTGGCTGGGTGAGCGTTTAAAATTCAGAGTCGAAACCAATGCCAAATGCTGGCTAAGCTGCTTAGTATTCGAGGAGCCACGATTGTATTCCTCTTGTTATTTCTTTTGTGCTTCACGCAACAATTGACAGAGCTCAAGAGATGGCAATCAAGAATGGCAGACCACAGCCAAATCTCAGCGCTGCTCAATAATTGTATAGTATTATGCTGGGAGTCCAGGGGAAAAAAATAAAATAACAGCTCGCTTAAGCACAAAGTCAAATATGCGTCAATTGGCAGCCACATGCGCACTCAAGTAAACACAATCCTTAAGGAATTACCAGCAGAGTAATAGCACAAAAACACAAACAAAAACAGCAACAGCATGGTAAAGAAGAGAAAAGAGTCTAAGTCGTAGCTGCTTAGCTGTAATTGGATTCGAGTAAGTAATGCAAAGAGCAAATGCAAAAAACAAGCTCAAATTAATCATAAATAATAAAATGTTACAAAAATTGCCCAAATGAATATAGCAACAACCCCACACACACACAGATCCTCACAGAGTCACACAAACAAAACTTGAAGAACAAGAACTTTTTCATTGTAAACTAAAAACAAAGCCAACAATTTATGCAGCGACGACTTGAGAAAATGGGCTTCTGGGAATAGACGAGACAAAATGGTGCCAAGTAGGGAAATATGCCCCAAGAAAAAGAGCCCAAATAAGGCTACTCACATACAAACAGAGACACACGCTGAGAGACTCTCAAGTAGGGACACACTTGAATAGCTGGCTGGCACTTCTGCGCTGGTAATTGTGGGCCCAATGTTAATGCTACCTTCGGGCTGTATGAAATGAAAATGCGTAAATTATTGATTAGAATCGCCAGAAAACAGAAGGTTGGCAGCGTGTCTGGCCAGCCCAACCAGTCCAAATTATATACATACGTATATATATGTGTATATATTTAGATACAAATATATATATATATATATATATATATATCTATAGTCTTTTTTTATATGCTGGGCTGATTGTTACGCCTTTTGTGGGAGCTTTTTTCGGTTGAATGAACATATAAATATGCTAGCCCTTGGCATTGCAGCGGTCCAGAATCGCATAATGAAGGCACTTTGCGTTGATTTTAAAATGGCGCCAGAGTCGGACAGCAGAACAAGCAAAAGCAGCAGCAGCTGAAATTGAAATGCAAACAATAGTCAGTTGGCATTGATTGGACGGGGACGCTGGTGCTCCTGCTTTTGCGTATATTTCAACAAGTTGTCGAGTGACCGCTGGGGGTGGCTAGCTATGGCCAGTTCTTTATGGGCACTAAACAAATATGGCCTTATTATTGTGGTCATGTGTGCTCGACGCTGAAAACTGCGTCATTTCACGTTCAACTCGAACCTAATGCGCATTTGTTGAGCTCACAGTGTAACATCGAATCATTCATTGTCTGCAAATATGCCCTGTATTCACACTAAAACCTCTGCCTAAAACAGCTGCCCGCAGATTGGCAGGCGGGCAGGAAGGCGGGCCGACAGTCAGGCGGCAGGTGCTGTCAAGTGTCAACAAAAACAGTGCCGGGAATTTTGGTTAAAAAAGATGAAGCTACCAAAAAACAAAAGCCCAGCTGAGGACTGGGCAGTGTGGGTGGTTGTAGGCTGTGCAGGCTGGGGACTGGACTAACTGCCGAGCATAAATGTCAATATCATCAGAAGGCTCTGAAAGTGCCGCAGGTCTTGTTGTGGCTTCCTCGTTTTGTCAGCTCTTGTTTGGCCCATGTTTGTGTCGCAGGCCTAATGCCTGTGTAGATTAAAGATAAGGGCCACATAAAACACTGGCGGTTGGGCAATGCGCAAAGAATTTGCTTAGGCAAATTGCGTATACGTAATACAATAATGCAGCTGTGGTTGTGGTATGGCTGAATTTGATATCGGTCGGCCTGCCGTTCATTCTTTCGGTGTGTCCAAAGTCCGGACAGAGGCAGGTCTTAATTAATTGTTCAGGTGGCCCTCTCAACGTGGGACGTCAGTGAGTTAAAAGTTTTAATTTAGAATATCCAAAACAGCAGCTGTTTGTGTCATAGAAAATAATAAATAACTCGCATTGCTGTTGGTTTGCGATTTTCACAGATTTTCTAACAAATAAATCCATATCCAACGCATGCAGAATTGCTGGAAAATGTAGAACGATGTTTAAATATTTTCAATTGTATGTCCGTGTGCGGGTAAACGTTTCGGTATCTGTCATCAGTGATTTAAACGAGTTTTCTAAATTGATTGTGAAACGGTTTAGTGAGAAATAAGTTTTACTGTTGATGTGGTGATAGACTTTATGATATCCTGCATTAATCCTTTGCTTCATATCAATACAGAAGGATGTATCGAGAGAAGGAGAGATAGATGTAGAAATTATGTTTAGAAATATTGAGAATTATTTAATAAATACTTCTTAATAAATTACATAAGCAAATTGATAGATTTCAATTGTATTCATATTACAAATATCAATGCTAGAGAGAAATACTCTTACAAATTTTATATTACATTATATATTATACATATAGCAGAGTATCAGTGAGCAGCAGTTTGGGTGGAAAAGCTGTAGCCCAATTATTCATTTGTGACTTTCATAGTGATGGATATGTACGTATAATCTTGTATTGTACTCTTGTATTGTTCTTACAATACAAGATCATACACACACATATTTATATACTCCTTCATACATAGCAGCTCTTACACATTTTCAAACTAATTTTGGCTATAAATATGAATAAACTACAATTTCAAAGAGTGAGTTTAACAAACACATATTCAAGATGCATTCCGAGTTTGTTGAGCTTTGCTAATTCCCTCATTGGCCATTCGAAATGGGTACAGGGTATAATGAATAAATGTGTTCGCGCAGATGTTGCGACTAATGTTCAGTTGTCCAACTCTTGAGCACTTTTCAACAACCGCTTCAACCAAGTACAAATTTAGCATTAAAATTACATTTTTGTGGGCGAGCCGAAGCACATACTCACACATACATACAGATATATGTATATGTATATATATATATATATATATATATTTATTCGCATTACAATTTGCAATAAAATTACGCATTTGCAGCTCTGGCCAACAGCCAATGGCTAAACATGAAAAAGCAACAAAGGAGAAAAAAAAAGAAGGAAACAATTCGCGTTACCAATTTGAACTGTTAGCCAGCCTGTCATTTTGGTGTAGATGTTGTAGCTGGTATAGTTGTTTTTGCTACTGGTGCTGGTCAACGCATTAATAAAACATAATTTCGCTTAAAAGTAATTTAAGCACTTTTATGTGTTTGCCAACGCCGTCGTCGCTGTTGTTAGCTGCTTCTGCGTTTGTTTTTCATTTCTATAATGGTCTGCATCTTTACGAGCCAGGTACGGGCAATGGTATAGGTCCGGGTCGCGCTCACTGGTCCGGCAACTGGCGCACAAACACACAAATACACACACACACACACACACATACTCAGACACATACATAGACTGAAAGTGCGGGGCCCTCGTGGCGCATGACTAACACTCGTTATGAGATTCATGGCCTACATGTGTTTGCTCCACGGCCTTGTAAATGGGCACTGGGCGTGCTGTATGTGCCCTACGTGCTGGGCGCTTTGATGGGCGTGCCTGCGTGTAGTTGTAGCTGCTGCCTGTGTGCAGCCGCCAAAGCGTGCCCTTGAAGCCATTTTCTTATGTACTTACTTATAAACGGATCTTTTTTTTCTTTCTCTCTGTGCCCGTTGCTGCTGCTGTTGGGTTGGCTGTGGTCCCGGCAAGGCCTGCCGGATGCCCAGATAGAATTTTCAAAACGGGAAGCTTGCTTCCCGCAGCGTCCAGGCACTTGCTTGTTTTGACCATTACATTGGCTACTTTTGTCGACCATGTACATAGTTCTGGTTCTTGGCTCTTAGTTGTTCGCTGTTCCTTGTTCGTTGTGCGTGACAGACATACACACTGGCCATTTTCTTTGATATTTTTATTTATAAAATCTGATTTCATTTTACAAATGTGACAAAAATATTAAATTGTAAATGTACAGAAAATATACACAATGTTACAGTCTTTTTATCGCACTTGAAAGTAACAAGTTTTAGGAGAGGGAGAACAAAGACAAGAACAAATTATAGAAATATACACATTAAAACAGTTCTGAAGTCCTTGAAGTTAATTTGGCTTACGCTTAAGATAACTCTTTACAGGCCATTGCTTTCATAACACACATTTAGGAACAATCCAATAAGCTCTTATTTAAAATAACAATGGATAATTTTCTTAGATATATGGCAAAACTAAAGGCCACTTATCCTTACAACGACAACCTTGGTGCTGCAGCTTAAGATTATTTAGGCCAGCTGAATAACTTATATACTAGAATATCCGCTGCGATTTGGCTCGCATAAAAACAATAGCTTAAATACTTATATACATTTTATGTATACATATCTATGTGTATATTCTTTTTTCAAGAATTTCGCACCCGACAGTTTTATTCAAGGACCGTTCGCACAGGCCACTTCGTTGCCAAAGACGACCATTTTTCTTGTGTCCTTTATTGTTATACTCTTCCTCCTCCCGCCCAGTACATCGGCCTTCCCACTGTGTCCGCTACATATTTAAATTTCACGCGCGCATACACAGGCAAGGATAAACGGGATTTATATCCACTAATGCCTGTGATTTGTTCTATAAAATTACTTTATGCCGCCGAGGCGTTGCCGGCAGACCCTACTTTCTGTGGGTCGCACGCAGCTCTCCAGCCTCATTTCAGTTCTACCGAGAAATTCGAAAGCAAAGAGATGCTATGTTTGTTAAACGAACGCTTTGGCAACATGACGACTTTTGCCTTCATCCTTTTCCTTGCTTAAACAAAGCTGCATAACTTTCTTTTTTCCTGTCCTCTTTGTGGCGCGTCCATGTGTGTGTATGGGTGTGACGGGATATATTTGAGTTATATTGCAAATATTTGCCATGCACCAGCCACCATCGTATAGTTTTCTTCAACATTTTCCAATACCGCATGAATAGAAATTGACGAGTGGCTTGGCTCATAACTCAATTAGCAAACATGCTTGTTTTAATTTTCATTGGCTTCTGTTATTCACTAAACTGTGCTTAAAGCCACAATGAAATTGAAAAGCTACTCTGGCAGTCAGATGGCAATAATTAATATGAAATGCTGTGGTAAATGAAGTTTACAGTGAAGCAGTCAGTCAAATAGTCAATCAGTCGGGTGGCTGGTGGCTAATGAACTTCTGTAGAATGTGCGCATTTTGCCAGCAAGAGTTGCGGTTGTTTCGCCTGCCAATCAACCGTAATGATTGAACATTATATTGATAAGCAATAGTCTGTGTGGTCTGCAACGACATGTCCAATTGGCAGCTGGACAGGCCAACAGACAGCATAGCAAACTGCTCACCAGTCAGTGGGTTGAGGGAAATAATTGCGTTCTGAGTTGTCACTACAACAGACATGTCATGTCCCCACCAACAGAACCACCAAAAGACAGGCAAACCGATCAACCACAATTCTGGTGAGCTGCCTGCCAAATGCTTGCTCCTGCTCGTAGTCGTGGCAACGTTGCGGCTATTAGGCGAGAGTCGCGCGACCTGTGACCACAGCTGCCAAAGTTCAGATATTGATTTACCAATCAATTGAAGACATGAATATTATA